>CM062804.1:1138101943-1139301943 GCA_031772625.1 Pinus tabuliformis
GCATCATCCTTACTCATGAAATAATCCATTCTTTGAAGCAATCCAAGAATCCAAGTATGCTCCTTAAAATAGATCTTTCAAAGGCATTTGATAGCTTAAGCTAGCTGTACATTGAAAAAACTCTAATGGCTTTTGGTTTTTCTCCTCCTTGGGTAAGGTGGGTTATGAGTCTTTTATCCTCCTCCTTCTTTTCTGTGCTGATCAATGGTATTCCCTCCTCTCCTTTTCATCCTTCTCGAGGAATTAAACAGGGAGACCCACTCTCCCCCTTCCTTTTCCTTATTATGGCAGAAGGGTTGGGCCATAGCATTAAGAAAGCTCAACATTCTCAGCTCCTTAGAGGCTTGTCTTTTCATAACTCCTCCGCCTTTACTCACCAGCAATTTTTTGATGACAACATGCTTTTTGGTCATCCATACGTCCAGGAAGCTCATCAAATCGAATCATTATTGAAGGATTTCTCGGATGCCTCAGGAGCCAATATCAATAAATCCAAATCCCAAAATTTTCTTTTTCAATACTCCTGTTAATACCCAAGAAGCTATTGCCCGCATTCTTGGATTCTCTATTGCTGACCTCCCTTCCAAATATTTAGGCGGTCCATTGACTGCCTCAGCCTTGAAGCATTCTTCATGGAAGATCCTTTTAGAAAAAATAGAGGCCCGCCTTTCCTTATGGACTCATAGAGCCCTCAATATGGTGAGTCGGTTAGTACTCATAAAAGTTGTTCTTCATTCCATGCCACTCTACCTTTTCTCTATCCTTACGGCTCCCAAATGGGTTCTCAAAGAAATCAAGCATCTCTAGAGATCCTTCTTATGGGGCAGCTCAAGTCAAACTCGCAAATGGGCTCTAGTTAAATGGGACACAGTATCCCTTCCAAAGAGCGATGGTGGCACTGGATTGAGGGATCTCTCTGATAGAAACGAGGTCATGGGGGCTCGAATTTGGTGGAAATGGCTTACTATGCCATTCACCCCCTGGGCTACTCTATGGACAACAAAATATGCAATCAATCGCCCAACAGAAGAACTAATATGAATGTCAGAAGTCAGCATGGGTTCCCTATCTGGAATTCGGTCAAGCAACATAGAAGACTAATTCAGCAGCATAGTTTCTGGGAAGTTAAGGACGGCAACACAGCAAGGTTCTAGGAAGATTCTTGGCAGAAGCTACCCATGCTAAAGGACCTAATTTCTCATCTGCAACTTTCGGAGCAGGATTTGCAGATCTATGGCAAGGTCAAAAATTTTTGGAATCCCGCTACTACACAAGGACATATGCAATGGATTAAAGCAGATCAAATCTTAAGACATGGAATAGAACAAGTTCAACAAACTCTTGACACAATAATTAATGAAAAGGAAAATACAACTCTCGAATGAAAGGGATATCCTTAGATGGGGATATGTATAAAAAGGCACCTTTATTACTAGGGAGGCTTATAATATCATCATTAAGGAACATATGGTCAAAGACCCTCTCTGGAGCAAAGTCTGGGACCCTACCAACTGGCCGAAAGTCTCAACCTTTCTCTGGCTCTTATGTCAAAACAAGATCCTCACATGGGACAATCACAGGAATAGGAACTATCACGGTCCCTCAATATTTCCTAATTGCAGACAAGAAGAGGAATCCATAAAGAAACTTATGCATTCTTGTCACATTGCGTGCAAGCTCTGGAAAAAAGTCAATTTTCGATGCCAAAAGGAAGGAAGAATACGTGGAGACATCATAGCCACAATTCGAAAATGGGATCGGAAACCTTATGAAAGCAAGATTTTAAACTTCTTATGGAAGCTCATTCTGGGCTTCCTCATGTGGACCATATGGAAGGAAAGAAATAGAAGAATATTCAAGGATCATTCTACGCCTATGGAGAATCCTTGGAAAATTATCCGCCAAAATGTCAAGGAAACCTTATCTCTCCATACCTGGTATCAGGAGGACCTTCCTTCTCTTCCCCAAGAATAAAATGTCTGGGCTAATTGGAACCTTCAGTGGGTCAAGAACATATTTCCAAGGGAACAACTCCGCTGATGGAACATTCATCTGAAAAGTGGATCCCTCCTCCCAAGCATATGTTCCAGCTAAACTTCGATGGGGCCTCGAAAGGAAACCCAGGGAATTCCAGTTTCGGAGGATTATTCAGAGACTACAAGGGCGTTCCTCTTCTTACCTTTTTAGGATAAAAAGGTTGGGATACCAATAACTCGGTTGAACTGGAAGGTTTTTGGCAGGGCCTTACTCTAGCTCAAAATAACGGAGTCGTTCTGCTTATAATAGAAGGTGACTCTCAGATTATCATAAATATGGTCACCAAAATTATGCAAGGCACTCCCTCAAGCAAAGTGAGCAACAGTTGGAGAATGGTGAAGCAGCTTGAGCTCATTGAAATTTGGCTCTCTTCTCATAGGGCGATCACTCTCAAGCACATCTGCAGGGAAGGAAACAAAGTGGCTGATTTACTAGCTAATATTGGAGTTGAAAGTGGCTTGGATCTTCATACAGGCTGAATATCCAGATTGGCCTCTGAAACTCAACTCATGGATTACCAAAATATTATGAAGAATGAAACAAAACAGGGAGAATAATAGCACCCGTATGCGGGTGGTTTTAATGCTCATTAACGGTGACAATTAAGAGTGACGTCGCTTGGCCCTACCAGCTGTTGGTCGATGCTATTCTCCAATCCCATACTTGGCTCATGCTAGCTCACACAAGCCATGAGCAGGTTCGCCTGCAGATTGATTTTAATGTTCACACTGGCCGAGACAAGGCAGCTATTGGTTTATTCATGGAGCATTCGGCCTTCAAACTCATTGTTTGCTCCCTGTTCTCTAATCTTTGCCCGTCAAATGTAGGAATCCTTTGCAACAGAATGGTTTTAAGCAATCGCTATTGGCTCCTCTTGGCTTTTGATTTTGGAATTGGATTGTCTTTCTCCCATTTTTAGCCTTTCTCGCTGAGCCCTTCTCAGGATATTTTTGTCCAGTCTCAGCTCCCCCCTAAAGTTTCCAATGATTCCACGCTTTCCCCTCACCACTCAGCCATGGTGCGTCATCACATGAGAAGCCGCCATGGAGGGTGTCGTGGTGGTCTCAGGTAGCCTCAGACAACTCAATCAGTTGATCAGCCTCTGCCCCCTGCCTCTTTGCCTTCATCCCAAGAGAATTCTCCTCCTCCCAGCCCTTCTCGCAGACCTTTCCCGCACAATACCTTCCAAACTACTCATTTCAAATTCCAGAGTAGCCTGAACAGGCCCATCATTACAACAAATATCAACATCATTTTCTCTAAGCAAGAAGCTAAGATGCAAGCTCCTACGCATACTATGGCAGAGCATCCTCAGGGTGTTCACAGAACTACGGGTGTGCAGAATCTGGCAGAAGAAGGTTTGGCGGAAAGGCGTGGCGATTAGCATGGGGAGGGTGACAATCCAGGCAAAGCTCAGCCACCAGGTGGTAGCTCACATGATGCCACAATCTCGATGACCATTGCGGGCAGCTCTAGCGGCACCCGTCCAACGGAGGACCCTCCAGGCGGAAGCGAGGCTAGTGTCGTGGTTCGGGATGGAGAAATCTAGTATGGAAATGCGTGCCCTATCATTGAGGAGCTAATGGACCCCATGTGATGTCACCTGGACTCCTTTGTGTCTTCCTAGAGTTTTCCTATCAACTCAATGGTCAGGTTCAAATGTTTATGGTTTTGCTGTTCTGGTTCTATTTCTACGGCTCGATAGTCTGGTTCTTTGTCTATGTGGCTCGGGAGTATGTGGTTTTTGGCTGACATGTACAGCTTCTCGGTCCTTAGTTTTTTGTCTCAACTGTTTCAAAGAGGGCTTTCCCAAGTCCCCATTTTGGCTCTCTTGCAGTATTCAGGCTCCTATGTATGGATTTTTGCTCACTGTAATTGGTTTTCCCAATTTTGGGACAGTTTGGATGACCTGAAAGCAGTCAAATGCTCTCGTCTGAGGCTTCTGCCTCTTTGTAACTTTATTCTTTTTTCCTTTTAATAGAATTAGTCTTTACAGAGAAAAAAATATTATTGATATCTAATCTTAATGTTAAATAAATATTGCGACTATATATTAATATGAACATTACCATTAAACACGATATACATATTTCCATTAAACATTAGGTTTAACAACTTAACGTTTATTTAGGTTCAATGATATCAATTTTATATCTATACGATTTTTTATACCGTTTGGTTCATGTAGCATTACGTTATTTTGTAACATGAAGTTTATAAGATTAAGTTTTTTAACATTAATAAAAATGGGTTATTATATTTTATGTATATATATATATATATATTTGTATACTTTGTTTCTATGCTTGGTGGGACTACATCTCCATCATGTCCAATATATCACCCTGATCAGGGCAAGTAATTGAACTGGTGACTTCACATCAATGAGTGCCTTAAAAGAGCACCCAATCAAAGTCTATCCAGGACCCCGTGGACCTATATACTTATATAATTGAGTGTTTGAGTGTGTATGTATTAATTTTGATTTTGTCATTTTTCTTTGAAATGCATAAATGAAGAATAATAATGTCTTCTATTATGCCACATAAGTACCCAATATTGCTAGAATGACAAGTCTTATTTCATATATTTGGAAAAAACTTCATATAAAATTTAGCATCCATCCTAGTTTTGTTGATGAGAATCTCCATGTGTTAGATCAAATGAAAACGAATGTAAAATACTTGTTGCATTTTCACCAGAGGGAGTGAGGGAGGAAAAGAAGAAGGGACTGGTTAGGGAGAGTGAAGGGTCATGATCATTATCATGTTGATTTGAATTGGTGTTGTTATTTTTATCGGCCTCGTTGTGTTTTTGAAGAGGGTATTCAATAAATGGTTTCTAATAGAGTGTTTGAAATTCAATTTCGTAGTGGAATTATCTGACATAAAGTCAAAAGAAAATATATGTCAATTTCAATGTTCTTCGTTCGGTTTCGATGTTGGTGAAATGGAATTTTTTTCTCATTGTTTATGTTATGTAGAAAATTGTATATCTCTAGTCTTAAAATGCCCTATTGTGTTGTTCTTCATTGTATCCAATGTGTTCATCTTAGATGTGATTTTTTCCTTTCCTATTCCAACTTTGTGTTCTCTCAAAATACATATTATTCAATTTTTTGCATTTATGTTCGTTTTCTCCAACGACCATGTTACTGTTTTGTTTTGTTCTCTCCGATTTGTAATTGTTTGGACATTTTTATATGTTTCCCTTTGTTGTATTGATTCCTTTCATAAATGAAAAACTTATTTAGGTTTATAACATTAATGTTAGCCTTCATGTTCTTTTCATTTATATCGATATTCTTGCGGTTTATACTATTAATATATTCATGTATTGATATTAATTTATTTATTCTTTAAAATTTATTAATTGTTAATAATTTATCGATATAAATGTGTTATTATTAATATATTGATGGTTTATCATTTTTAATGTTTTATAGTGTATTATTATTGATGTATTGATATTAATGTTCTGTATTGATGTATTTATGGTTTGTAATGTGTTTCATATATTGATTGTGGTTTATGTTTATTATTATTGCTTTCTATTATTGTACTATTTACATTTATAATATTAATGTTATGACATTAGGGCTTAAGGGGTTTATAACATTTAATATGAAATAGATTCTCTCGTTTGAAAACCAACCATCTTCACCCCTTGTCAAACCTTGCATTATGACGAAGATTGTATTCATATACAAACCATAATCAACCATTTTGAATCATGGTCAACCGTGGTCATTTGTTTCATTGTAACAAAGATTGTTTCAATATGAAAATCAATGATGGTTAAGCATGGTTGACCATATTTATTTTTAGCTTTATAATATTTATCTAGAGGTTTAAACAACTTGGGTTTGTGATGCTAATATGTTGGATTTAATATTATTCCCTTGGGTTTATAATCCCTTTGATTTTTAGTGTTATCTATTAGGTTTATCACTCCCTTAAGTTTACAATATCAATCCCTTGTGTTTATTAATCCAAGGGTTCATATTCCTAGGGTTTATAATATTAATACTTGTGCGCAATGTAAATCCCTTGGGTTTATAATGATGGTAAAACCTTGGGTTTATAAAACACTTGGGTTTATAATGATGGGTGAAATATCAATTTCTTGTGTTTATTAATCTAAGGGTTCATATTCCTAGGGTATAATATTATTCGTCAAATTTATAATATTAATCCTACGGTTTAATATAAATCCCATGTGTTTATAATCTTAGTCAACCATGATCAACCATGCTCCAATCTCACATTGTGACAAAGATTATCTCAATATGAAAATTAACCATTGTAAACCATGGTCAACGATGGTCGAACGTGACATTGTGACAAAGATTGTCTTAATATAACTATCAACCATGGTCCAGTACCACATTATGACAAAGGTTGTCTCAATATGAAAATCAACTATGGTCAACCATTGTCAACCATCATCAACATGGTCAATCATGGTCGAATTTCACATTGTGACAAATATTGTCTCAATATAAAAATCAACCATGGTGAACCATGGTCATCATTGGTCCAACATCACATTGTGACACAGATTGTCTCAATGTTAAAATCAACCATTGTAAACCATGATCAACCATGTTTATTTTAAGTTTTATAGTATTTATCTAAGGGTTTATATACCCAAGTTTTATAATATTATTCCCTTGGGTTTAATATTATTCCCCTGGGTTTATAAACCATTGTTTTCTTAATATTAATTTCTTAGATTTATTATTTCCTTGGGTTTACAATATCAATCAGGTAGGTTTATTAATCTAAGGGTTCAAATTCCTAGGGTATAGAATTATTCATAGGGATTATAATATTAATCCTTCGGTTTAATATAAATCATTTTTATTGATAAGAATGGTCAACCATGATCCAACGTCACATTGTGACAAAAATTTTGTCACTATGAAAATCAACCATGGTGGAATGTCACATTGTGATAAAGGTTGTCTCAATATGAAAATGGACCAAGGTCAACAATTTTAATTTTAGAGTATATAATATTTATCTTAGGTTTTATATACATTGGGTTTATAATATTAATCCCTTAGGCTTAATATTATTTTCTTGGCTTTATAATACATTAGGTCCTTAGAATTAATCCCTTGTGTTTATTATATCTATCCCTTAGGTTTATTAATATAAAGGTTCATATTCTTAGGGTATAATATTATTCATCGGGTTCATAATATTAATGATACGGTTTAATATAAATACCTCGTTTTTATATTCATGGTTAACCATGGACGACCATGGTGGAATGTTACATTGCACCAAAGATTGTCTTAATATGAAAATCAACCATGGTCGACAATGATCCAACGTCGCATTGTAAAAATCATTGTGTCAATGTGAAAAACAACCATGGTAAACCCTGGTCAACCATGTTTATTTTAAGATTTATAGTATTTATCTTATGGTTTATATACCTAGGGTTTATAATATTTATCCCTTAGGTTTATTAATATTCCCTTGGGTTTTAACTATTAATCCCTTGAATTTATTATTGCCTTACGCATATTACATCAATCAGTTGGGTTTATTAACATAAGATTTAATTTTCCTAGGATGTGATACTGTTGATACGGTTAATTAAATAATTCCTTCGGTTTAATAGAAATCGCTTGGGTTTATAATTATGTTCAAATTTGGAATTGCGGCAAAGATTTCCTCAATATGAAAATGAACCATGGTCAACCACGTTCAACCATATTTTTTAGGGTTTATAATATTAATCGCTTGAGTTTATCATTCCATTGAGTTTATAATATCAATCCCCTAGGTTTATTAATCTAAGAGTTCATATTCCTAGCGTATAATATTATTCATAGGGTTTATAATATCAATCTAAGGGTTTAATATAAATATCTTGTTGTTGAGCTATATTTAAGTGAAAATCACATGAGAAATCTTTTGTCGACACATTTCGAACCAACTAGTGTGGTTCATCATAAGGAAAAGATGGAGATTCAAATCATGGCATCCCTTGTGTTGATAATCATGGTCAACTATATTTATTTTAGGGTTTATAATATTTATGTTAGGGTTTATATACATTGGGTTTATAATATTTATCCCTTGGGTTAATTATTCCCTTGGCTTTTTAGTGTTGATATCCTGGGTTTATTATTCCCTTGGGTTTATGATGATGATGGTTAACATCCTCTGAGACCAAACATTGGTCTATCGGACCTAAAGAAACAAATTATTTATTTTGATTTAAGATTTTATTCCTATGCTCAAAAAGCTTGGAGAGAAGCCTCCCGAGCTCACTATAGTTTTGACATTGTAAAAGGCTAGGAAGGTCAGTATTGTAACAAAGATTGTGAAACTAAGATCTAATGTGGTTGTACGCGAGGCACTCTAAGAGGAAGTGGTTTTCATCCTTGATGTTCCTATTCTCACATATATGGCAGATCCTTTCCATACATGGTATTTTAGGAACTTTCCAACGACCTGTTTCACTATGGAGCTCATGAGAATTTGTTCTAATATTTGTTATATTAATTTTATTCTTTGAGCTAGTTAAAATAGAGAGATACTTTTTATCTTCTAGGGTGGGGTTGATTACCTTCTTATAATAACATAATTTTCTTTTAGCTACTAAATCTTTCTCACACCATATTTTTTCTTTGAACCTAAAAGGAACAATATCTTTAATGTTATTAATGGTTTGTAATGCATCCTTCTCGTTGATCTCCCAATACTTTAACCAGGCCCTTGTGTCTTTATGCCACCCCTGATTGAACCTTAGGTGGTTTTGGCTATAATTTAAAGCTAGCTTAGGAAGTCTATGATCGTCTACGTTATTGAGTTTGTGCTTGTACAACAGAAACCTAATCATAACTAGGCTCTCAATAGGGGAAAGAACTACTTCTATAGGGAGAATAGGATAGGGTGTATTACTTTTAATTTTCACGTTATAAGTTATAAAACGCTTCTAGATTTGCTCAATATTTCTCCATGATTCTCTAGATATGCTGCAACTCCAAACCTCATAGCCATATAAGATAACAGGAGTGACTAAAGTTTCAAAGATGAACTTCTTTTTATCCCACATTACGAGGTTTTCTATTTTACAATTATTTTCAAGACCAAAATAAGCTTTCCACCCCCCATTAATCCTTTTCTCAATGCTTTGGTCCTAATTGAGCTTGTGATGAATATCAATTCCTAGGTACTTGTAAGAATACACTTCCTCTAAGTTATTATTGTCACACATAAAATTAGCGTAACTATCCTTCTTGGATTTGATAATCATAACTATTTTTTTTCAGTGTTAACAATCATACCCATGGTAGAGCAGAAATCCTTAAGAAGCCTGAGTTGCTTATCAAGATCAGATGGGCACCTTGCAAAAAGAATAATATCATCGGCATAGAGAAGAAGGATGATGACTATCCTAGATAAGATTGTGCCATCACATCCTGCTTCCTCTAAATAACCTTCGAGCTTATCGATGTAAATGCCAAATAGGGTATACTACCAATCCATTGAGGTTATTAATCTAAGGGTTCATATTTCTATTGTATAATATTATTCATGAGGTTTATAATTTTAATCCATAGTTTTCATATAATTCCCTTGGGATCATCGTTCATGGTTTAATAAATAATTTTTAAATTAACAATATTATTGTTATTATTAACCATAATTAATAAAAAGTACATAAAAATAAAATAAAATAATTCTAATTTTTAATAATTAATAGTATTAATTAATGAATTATTGTTAATTAATTATTAATTGAAAAAGAATTATTATTAATTGACTATTATTAATATTTGTTAATTATAATAATATTAAATTTCAATAATGGTATTATTATTTATCTAATTAATAATTAATAATTATATTACTAATTAATAATATTATATTACTACTGATATTATATTATATCAATTAATGATATTAAATTTAAATCCTAATAAAATTATTAGTTGTAATAATATTAATTAATAATAATAATTAATTAGTATTTATCCCTTGGGTTTGTTGATCCCTTTGTTTATAATACTTATTCCTTCGGTTTATTAGTTCATTAGGTTTATAATATTAAGAATTTCATGGTTTTATTAATACCTTGGGTTTTACAATGTTAATTCCTAAGGTTTATTAATCCCATGTGTTTTTAATATTGATTCGTCGTGTTTATTGATCATTTTTGTTTATAATATATATCCCTTGATTTTTCTAATTCATTGGGTTTATAATATTAAACCCTTGGGTTTGTAAGTCGCTTCAACTTATAATATTAATAATTCTTTGGATTTATAATTCAATCACTTTTGGTTTCTCAATCCTTTGAGTTGAAAATATTAATTCCTAGGGTTTATTAATCGTTTGGTATTTTAATATCAGTTTGTTGAGTTTATTGATACCTTAGGTTTATTAATCACTTGGGTTTATGAATCATTTTTATATATAATATTAATCACTTGGGTTTAAAATATTAATAATCGCGTAGGTTTATTGATCCCTTGCGTTTATAATATTAATAATCCCTTCGATTTGTTCCTCCATTGGGTTTATAATATTAACAATCCTTATCGTTTATTGATCCCTTCGGTTTATAATATTAATAATTATGTGGGTTTATCAATCATTTGGGTTTAAAATATTAATTCCTAGGTTTTATTAACCCCTTTTGTTTTTAATATTGATCCACTAGGTTTGTTTATCCCTTAGATTGATAATATTATCCCTTGGGTTTGCTAATTCCTTGGAATTATAATATTAAACACATGAGTTTATTACTCCCTTGGGTTTATAATATTAATAATTCCTTGGGTTCATAATATTAATAATCCCTTGGGTTTAGGGGGCGATGAGGGTTTCGCAGGCGAAGGTAACGCAGACGAGGGTTTCGTCAAAGGAAGGGAAGAAGGGTTGCTGAGTGCGGAAGCAGCGCACAAGGACAGATCTCGGGTGCGAGATTCAGAAGCATAGGAACTAGAGCAAGAAAAAGACGAAAACCTAAAGATTGGGGGATAAACAGAAGCGCAGGATCTGAGGGAAAGAAATGGAAACGGAGCAGGGGAGGGGAGAGATCCCCTCCTTCGAAGTAGTAATAACGGGGGAAGCAAGAAAGGAACGACAGAAGGAAGGGGACAGAACAAATGAAGGAGAGACCTCAGCAGCGGGAGCGCAAAGGAGAACGAGAGCAACAAGTAAATGTCTGCCGAGGGCGACGAACAAACCCAGGTTTGTAATTCCGCATAATAGATTAGAGAAATATAGAAGTTACATGAAGGATTATGCTTTGATATGTAAGTTTGTAGGATACTGGCCAACGGAGAAAGACCTTCTTAGATGGATCCAGCAAAGGTGGAAACAAAAAGGACATGTGGAAATAAAGTTGGGGGCGAAGGAATTTTTTACAGTTATATTTTCCAACCTAGAAGACAGGGAAAGAATCTTTGAGGAAGGACCCTACTTCATGAACAATGCTGGATTATTTATGAGGCAGTGGGTAGACTGTTACAACCCAGATAAGGAAAGAATGTTAGCAGCCCCGGTATGGATCAGACTCTTTGGCCTACCAACAGAATTCTGGGACCCAGAGATCCTTGAGGGTATAGGTAACGCAATAGGATCGTTTGTGAAAGTGGCAGAATCGACAAAGAGGGGAAGATATACAACATATGCAAGAATATGCGCGTACATGAACATCACAGAGCCACTTCCAGACACAATAGAATTGGAATATCATGATGAGATCTGGCATCAAACAATTGACTACGAACACATTCCCTTTCATTGCAGAAGATGCCATGAGTATGGTCATCTATACCGAGAATTCCCTATCACGTTAGCAGAAAAGGAAAAGGAAGCTGAAAATGAGAGGAGAAATGCGGCAAAGAAATCAGGAAAGGAGGATGAGGACTTCAGAGAAGTGCAGAGGAAGAAAAAAAGAGGAAACAACAAAACACAGACGGGCAAACAAAAAGGAACCCATAACATAGAATCCCAAAACAAGTTCCAAATACTGCAAGATGAAGAAGTAGAAACAGAGGAGAACGAGGAGGAGGAAATAGAAGGAATGGAAGTCATAAAGGAAAACGCAGACAAAGAGACAGATCAAATGGATAAAGATCAAGAGAGGACAGAGAGTCCAACAGAAAACCAAGAGGATCAACGAGGAATGGAAATAGATCCACAGAAAACAAAAGGAGAAGAAGAAGAACAAGTAATGACGAAGCTCCTGCAGGAATGGAAGAGGCTCGATGAAAGATTTATTCCAGAGGATCAGAAACAGATGTACAAAGAAGCCTTTCAAAGATATAAAGAGAAAAAAGGAATAATGGAAGACAGAGAAGGTGGGAAAATGGAGAAGCAGGAAACACAAAATCTAGGAATGAGCAGCATTGGCAAGGGAGGCAAAAAAAGAGGTAGAAGAACAATGAGTGAAACAATTCAAGAAGTTGGAGAGATGTTAGTAAATTCAGGAAGAGTTATACCTCTCTCATAGGTATTCCAAACCCCTCCGAAAATTTTACGATGATCATCACAAGCTGAAACATAAGAGGCCTCAACAGTAGAGGCAAACAGAGGTATTTAAATGAAAGGCTGAAAAAAGATAAACCCAGCATAATGATAGTATAAGAAACAAAAATAAGTACTGAGAAAATAAGAGACATTCTGAATAGAAACAAGAATATATATGAAATGATGGGACAGGATGCGATTGGGAGCGCAGGGGGTCTGGTAATAATTTGGAACCCTGAAGAAATTCAATTAAGCAATTGGATAAGTTTTCCAAGAATTCTAACAGGGATAGCAAAGATAATAGGAACAATGGAGGAGGTTATTATAACAGGGGTTTATGGACCCCATACCCAAGGAGAAAAGGAAAAATTTCTGCAAAATCTAAAAGCGTTGAGAAGTCTAATCCCTGGAAGGCAGTGGATCGTAGGAGGGGATTTCAATCTGATTTAAAGCTCAGCGGAAAAAAGAGGAGGGCTAAGGAGAATGGATAAAACAATGGAACAGTTTGGAGATTTGATAAGGGAGCAGAGACTGATTGATATTCAAACTATAAATGGAAACCATACTTGGAACAACCGAAGAGGGGGAGTTAATCAAATTGCATCACGGCTTGATAGATTCTTAATTTCCGAACAAATAATGATGAAAGATGTTTTCATAGAAGCCACAATTCTTCCGATAGCGGGATCGGATCATTGGCCAATTAAAATGGAAATAGATCTCAAGCAAAGACCAAACAACAAACCTTTTAGATTTGAAGCTTTTTGGCTAAGAAATGAGGGACTGTTAGAGAAACTTGAAGAATGGTGGAGGAAGAGTGAACAAAAAGGAAAAAATAAAATGCACACCTTTCAACTCAAATTAAAGGAGTTGAAAGATAAAATAAAAAAGTGGAATAAAGAAGAATTTGGAAATATACTGGAAGAGAAAAAGCGCCTAGAGCAGAGAATGGAAGAGCTGCAGCAGATGGATATCCTAGAAGGCATACAGGAAGATAGAATAAAGGAAGAAGGAATTATATTAAACCAGCTAGAAGAAAGAAGGAAACAAGAAGAGATCTTATGGAGACAGAAGTCAAGGGTTCAGTGGCTTAGAGAAGGAGAAAAGAATACTAAGTTCTTCCATAAAGTAATGATACAGCATAGACAAAGAAACCGAATCTTCTCAATAAAAAATCAAGAAGGCCAGAGAGTCCTCCAGCATGAAGAAATCGAAAAAGTTTTGGTCAATCATTTCAAAAACTTATTAAATGAAACTCAGGATAATAGATGAGAAGCTATAACAAAGATAAGAAGGGAGATCCCTAAACTGGTAACTAGAGAACAGAATTTGGCTCTGATGAGGAAAGTTACAATGGAATAAGTGGAAGAAACAGTCAGGAACATGAAAAGGAACAAAGCTCCGAGGCCGGATGGGTTTACGGTAGAATTCTACGAAGCATGATGGAATTTCCTTGCTGAAGAAGTTCTAGAAGTGGTGGAGGAAGCTAGAATCAATCAAATAATGTGGCCAAGTATAAACTCAACCCTGCTAACTCTTATTCCTAAAACTACCCAAGCGGATCAAGTTGAAGGATTTTGCCCTATAGCTTTATGTAACATTATCTATAAGATAGTGGCATCAGTGGTGGCACAGAGGCTGAAATCTATTCTCCCAAGCATAATATCCCTAGAACAAACTGGGTTTGTAGAAGGAAGACAGATTCTGGATGGATTAGTGGTGGCCGAGGAAGTAATCCACACTTTGAAAATGAAGAAGGAAAAAGTAATGTTGATAAAATTAGACCTGTCAAAAGCCTATGATAGGTTAAGCTAGAGATATCTAGAAACCATCCTTCAAGCCTTTGGATTCTGCAACAGATGGGTGAAGTGGGTCTTAAGCATGATATCAACACCAAATTTCTCCATCTTGCTAAATGGAGCCCCATCTGCTACTTTTAATGCTTCAAGAGGACTTCGACAAGGGGATCCCCTATACCCCTTTCTCTTCATAATAGCAGCAGAAGGATTAGGTAGATACTTCAAAAAAGAATTAAGAGAAAGGAAAATCCAGGGTCTGAGACTATGGGGAAATCATACTACTGTCACCCACCAACAATTCGTGGACGACATCATGATATACTGCAAAGCATCCTTGAATGAGGTGAGAAGGATAAAGAGAATTCTAGAGGTATTCATGGAAGGTTCAGGTATGGAGGTAAATAATGAAAAATCAAGAACATTCTTTTTTAATACAGTGGAACCCATCAAAAATCATTTAACCAGGATCTTGGGCTATAGAAAAGGGGAACTCCCAACAAAGTACTTAGGAACTATGCTAGACTCATCATCCCTCAAAATAGGAAACTGGAAATCCATCTTGGAAAAGATCATGAAAAGACTGGAAAATTGGTCCTTCCGTACTCTGAACCTTGCTGCAAGGGTCGTTTTGCTTAAATCTACCATTCAGGCGATCCCGATATATCCTTTATTAGTAATGGCAGCACCAAAAGGGATATGCAATAAACTGATAGAGATATACAGAAAATTCCTATGGGGAGGACCTAAGCAACAAAAGAAATGGGCTCTCTATTCATGGGACAGCCTAAACAAACCAAAAGAAAAAGGAGGTCTAGGTCTAAGGGACCCATCGATCCTAAATCAAGTTCTAGCAGCCAAATTAAGATGGAGATGGATGCAAGGAGGGAAGGATCTCTGGAAAGAAATCTGGACAACAAAATATAATATGACATCAACTCCTGAAGAAATATTAAGGAAACAAGAAACACCACGAGGATCAGACATATGGAACCTAACTACTCAAAGCAGAGAATTAGTTGATGGACATATTTTTTGGGAGATCAGAGTGGGTCAGAATGCGAGATTCTGGGAGGAAGCATGGAAACAAAGGGAGAAAATGTTGAACCTACAAGGAATGCAGGACATCTACAGAACAGGTATGGACAGAGATCTCACTAGGGTCAAAGATTATTGGATAGAAGGAAGAGGAAACGAAGAATGGAAGGAATGGAAATCAATGGAAGACTGGAACAGGAATGCAACGGAGGAACAAAAAACAATGTTCAGCAAGGAATTAGACTCCAGGAAAATAAAAAATAGAGGAGGTAATGATATTCTATGATGGGGTAAAGAAACCAAAGGAACTTTTACCATTAAGGAAGCATACAATGTAAAAATCCAGCAAGAGCAGGGGGAAGATGAGAAAAAATGAAGGAAGCTATGGAAAAATAAATGGTGGCCGAAGATAAAGATGTTTGTATGGCTGGTAGGGAGGAAACACATTATTACTTGGGATCGAATACAAAAAAGAGGATTTTCAGGCCGATCAAGATGTTGCCTCTGTTATCAAGACGAAGAAGACCAGGAGCACCTTCTCAATGGATGCAGAATGGCCCAGTTTCAATGGGATAAGACTATAAATTTATTCTCGACAACTGAACGAAATCCACAGGATATCATACAAACTCTATGTAACTGGGGAGAAGGAAAGTTTAAAAGCCCGGTGGTAAGAAGAGCTTGGAACACGGAGGTAGGTTTCAATGTGTGGAATATTTGGAAAGAGAGAAATGGACGAATATTCAAGGGGAAAATATCAAACCCGGAAGAAGTTTGGAAAAGGACCCTAAGACAAATCAGAGAATCAATCCTCGCAGAAAGTTGGGCAGAAGAAGATTGGAAGACCTCTGAGGAAGAAGCAGAAATCCTAAAAAGGCTGAACTTGGAACAAGGGATGGTCTATCAACAAAAAGCAAAGCAACACCAACCTATCGCGGGCCAAAGTCATGCAGTCTACCGTAAGCCACAGGAAGGGTTTATCAAGCTTAACTTTGACGGGGCAGCTAAGGGGAAACCAGGTCCAGCAGGATATGGAGGAATCTTTAGAAACAAACAAGGAGAGGTAGAATGGATCTATGCAAAACACGGAGGAACAATGAGTAATAACGAAGTGGAATTTATGGCAGCTTATCAGGGTCTCAAAATTGCTACAAGAAATGCATATAGGAAGATAGAGATCGAAGGTGATTCAGCCTTGGTCATAACCACCATAAGAAAATTAATAAAAGGGAAACAATGGGAGCAGGTTGTTAAAAGCTGGAGAACAACGAGTACAGTCCAAGAAATTGAGGAAACATTGAAAGGCATCGAATACAAAATCACCTCGCATGTCAGGAGAGAAAGAAATAAGCCTGCGGATTGCTTGGTCAATTGGGGAAGTAAAGAATTATTGGCGAAAGTGGATGACAGCTGGACAAATCAAGCAACGATGACAAGATGGGACGGCTTAAAACAGCTCATAGACAACGATAACCATGAAACAACATAGTGGTAATCAAAAAATCGTGAAGATCTGGAGCGGGAAGATAAGGCAGGTTTATTCGGCAGCGAAGACAGGACAGAAGGACGATGGCCTCACCTCCCTGACATCAGCATTTAATGATAATTCAGAACAACAGGTACGCAACCCAAAACAAAAATTGGAAAACACTGAAGAAAACATCATTCAAGGTGCAAGGGAGAAAGGAAATGGAGGGCAAACCCATCATAATCGAAAAGGTGGCGAGGAAAGGTGAGACCTGGCAGAGGAACCAAAATCAACGTCTCAACTGAACCAAAATGGCAGTGAGTTGGGATAAAGGAGTCCAGGCAGAGCGGGAGGCATTCGGCGATAGGCATTTCGAACGGAGTAGAGTAAAAATTGAAATTGAAAGCTCAGACGAAATGGAGAATAACCAGGGCGAATGTTTCAGGAGTAAGACTTTTGAAATAGGTCAGAGCAGCAAAGGGACTAAGCGAGGCAGAAAGGATGGAAGAAGGAAGGCTCGCGAACAGAGAGGCAGAGGTAGACCCCGGCAACCAAACATCAGCGAGGAGGGGAATCAGCCACAGGGAAGGCGAAAAAGGGGGAAGAAATCGATTCGCATGGCGATGCATGAAGCAGAACAGGCGTACAATCTGGAGACAAATGTGGACATACGAAAAATCATTGATGTTATGGAAGACAGAGTCTTGGAGGAACCGTCTGACCAGAGGCAGATTAACTCTTTAACGCCGAGCTCTTCACACATACTGGGTTCTGAAGCATCTCTTGGTCAAGGCCATGGAGCAAGTAGCGGCAGAGATGGTGGAAATGGCTCAGGAAGTGGCGGTAGTGAAGAAGGAGGTGGCGAACGTTGAAGGGTTGATTCGTCAATAGAACGAACAACTTAAGGAAATTCGAGAGATGCTGAAGGAGCTGGTGAAGACCAACGACAACAATGAAACCAGAAGGGGAAATGTGGAGAATTAAGAGGCTTGTTAACTGTCTTTTTTTGAATTTAGACGATAATGCTCTGGTTTTGGAAATTAGTTTGCATGCCACAACAGTAGTAGTAAAGTTAAGTCTTTTAGCAGATCTTGGAAAGAATAGTTTTGGAAACATTTGGAGTGAAAGGGTTTAATGTCCTGCAAGTTTTTATGACAATATATAGAATGGAAAACAGTATTGAACGTCTGATGAAGAGGAACCAACAGATCCGGTTTCCCATCTGGGCGGATTGAGGTTCCTAAGTATGTATTTTTAAATTTGATGTAGATAATAGAAATGCAATATCTTACAAAAAAAAAAAATCCCTTGGGTTTAATAATCCCTTGAGTTTAAAATATTAATTCCTAAGGTTCATTAATCCCTCAGGTTTTTAATATTGGTCGCTTAGGTTTCTTGATTCCTTAGGATTATAAAATTTATCCCTTGGGTTTACTAATTCGTTAGGCATATGATTTTAATAATCCCATGGGTTTACTAATCCCTTGGGTTTAAAATATTAATTTCTAGGGTTTATTTGTCCCATAGGTTTTTCATATTGATTCATTGAGTTTGTTGATCCTTTATGTTTATAATATTTATCACTTGGGTTTATTAATTGATTTGGTTTATAATATTGAAACCTTGGTTTTATTAGTGACTTCGATTTATAATATTAATAATCATGTGTATTTATTAATCCATTGTGTTTTTAATATTGATCCCTTGGGTTTGTTGATCACTTAGGATTATAATATTAGTCCCTTGTGTTTACTAATTCTTTGGGTATATAATATTAAACCTTTGGGTTTATTTGTGCATTAGGTTTATAATATTAATAATTCATTGGGTTTATAATTTAATCCCTTGGGCTTATTAATCATTTGGGCTTAAAATATTAATTCCTAGGATTTATTAATCCTTTTGGTTTATAATATTAATATGTTCAATTTTTTCATCCTTGATTTTATAATATTAATAATCCCTTGAGTTTATTATACTATTATTATTTGTAAGTAATAATATAATATTTTTTTAGTTTAATATATAATCTATATATAGTTGATATTTTTAATTTATTTTAAGTAAATATATAAGATATTAACAACTATATTAATAAATATATAATATTTGTTCACAATATTGGTGAGAGATAAATATCTATTCTAAATAATAACAAAATATATTATTATTATGTTATATCTGAATTATATTATAATTTATATTAAGATTTTTTTATAATATATTTTTATATAATATATTATATATTATTGTTATGTAATTTTTTTTTTCAATTGAAAGGGTAGCAATTTTCATTAAAAAAGTTAGAAATGGGTCAAGTCCCTTACAGTCATGGAGAGCATAGTCTCAGAATTGTGCAGGTAAACAAGCAAAGAGACTCTATTTATACATTCATACATATACTCTTAACTTCTATCATACTATATATCTTCCAAAAAACTCCACATAATTCTACTACTCGAAAAAACATCAGATTATTTATATAAAAAGAATACTCTACCCACGTCTTCCAAGCTCAAGATCTTCCTATGATTCTTCAGTATGCATACCTAGTTCCACACTTGAACCACCACCAGGGTCCAGTTCACGGTTCGTAATGACAATATTTCCCTCAGCTAAAGGAGTAATGCAATCACAAATTCCGAAGACCTACTTTAGAATTCCCATGGTGGCTGTCTCCAACTAAAATTTGATGTTCTCCACCTTATGTCTCAGGTTCAACACACCAGTATTTAGTTGTTCCATTGTTTTTTGGAGCACCCCCATGTCCTTCCCAAGGCCAAATAATTGAACAAATGCAACAACCATATTATCATTAATCTTCTTGACTATTTCTTTGACAACCTGCTTACATGAGTTTCCAATTGTTTCCCCAAAAATCCTATTGTGCCTAGAGTCCTTAGCATCATTATCGCTATCGTTACTCGCAAAAGCCATGTTCCTCACTATTCTCCCTTGCACTAGATAAATCCCATGGTTTATTTGCTTTAGCCAATAACTATAAATAACCACCTTATTATTTCAAACATTCCTTCCCATCTTATCACGCATAAATGCATTCTGATTCTTCAACATTTCTAAGATTCTTTCCTCCCACTTTGTCACTGTCAGTTTCCGCTTAGCTAGACCCGCCATGATACAAATTCTACACTTTCCTAGTCTCTTATTTATTAACAAAATTAATAACTAAGGGTAGAGAGCCCACTTGTCATATGTCATGACCACCTTTCTACTGCACGCCCACTTGTGTTTTAAATTCCAACTTACATTTCCTTCTCTCGAGACTCTCCATCATATTCTTGATATGTTGTCATTCTTAATTGCCTGCATTTCCTTATTAATTCCCGACCTCTAGTTGTAATCCAAAAGGATTACTATAAATGATATTTCGAAGCACTATGACATATATCACTATGTTAGTTTATAAGCAAGGATCCTTTCTATGATTCTACTCCAATATTGGCTTGTACATCCACTACCTTATTATTAGCTCTTTTAATATGGAGGAATTTGATTTTTCCTATTTGTCTAAGGAGATATACTATCCTTATGTATAATGGAGAGGTCTTATAATCAATAAGGTATTCACTTTTGGAAAGGCTCATACATTTTTGGATAACCACCATTGAATCCCCATTAATAATCAAATTCCTAATGGTCTTGGCGATGTTGATCTTGAAACCTTGCTAGAGAAAGAGCACTTCAGCTTGATTGTTGGTGGCTTTCCTAAGACCCCAAACGAACTTTATTTCATACTTTTCTTTAGGGTCTAAAAGCACCCTTCCCAAGCCAGCCACACTATATTATTATGTTATATATATATATATATATATAGTGTGTATACAGTTAATCTTATTAATATAGCTCAAGTAAATATATAAAATATATTGACAATTATATTGATAAATATATAATAATTATTTACGATAAAATAATGGTGACAATAAATACATATTATTAATAATAATTAGATGTTATTATTATGTTATATGTCAATTATATTATAGATTTAAATATAACTATTAACATATTAGCAAAATTCTATGTAATATCTAATATTATATTAATACACAAAATAATGTTAACATAATTATATAAATATAAAATAATATGGTTATTATTATTTATATAGTTATTAATAATGAGAAATAGTTATCCTTTAACAAAGTCTCTTGTATGGAGTTGCTGACACATGGGCAATGAACTCCACTAGCATGTTTATGGGCATGTTGGAAGGAAGAGTTGGATTGTAGTTTGTTGGAAAATGAGAAGAGAGAGTGCTTGGATACTTTAGTATGCAAATCTCCTATGCCAAAAGTGAAAATTTGTTAAAAATAAACTTGTATTAACAAAAATGTTGTTAAGGAATATGAATTCAAAAAGTTTTTCCTTCCATCAAACTTGATTGAAACTGTATAACTAATGTATGAAAATACATCATCCTAAAATTGTTGCAGACCGATCATAATTTTTTGGTTTTAAAATTTATTTATGATATTTTTATGACTATGGTAGGTAATTGCAAAATTATCAATTGAATTTTTTTTATCTATAAATTTATTTAATATATTTTAATAATCTCAAAAGAAAACAGAAAGATATTAATGTACGTTAAAGTTTAAAACAATAATAACAATTTTTTCCTTGTGTTTAAGTCCACATCTCAATATAATTTCTGATGTTTTTATGAAAGTATTTTAATATTTTTTTTACAAGCACATTATTTTTTAAATAATAAAGTAAATTTATTATTATTATATTTTATTTGTGCATGACGGTAATTACAGTGATTATTACTTATTTAAAGTAATTTCAATTTATCATGTAAAATTTTCAAATTAATTAGTTTATTTTAATATATTATTTATATAACTATAAAATTGTATAAAATTTGATTTGGAAAAACAAATTATATGAAATTAAATTTTTATTTTTATTCGGATAGCCATTATGATGTGATATTTTTGTTGTTCACACTCTTGAGACTAGTCCTCAACAAGTGGTCCAAATATTAAAAGTGCCCCCTTATAAGAAGTTTTTTTCAATCAAACTGACCACTTTGCTAAATATTGCCAAATATATATTAAAAGTGCCCCTTTATAAGAGATTTTTTTCAATCAAACTGACCACTTTGCTAAATATTGCCAAATATATCCACAAGTTGTGTGGTTATATCTTTCGGATCCATAGCATTTTGTTATTTTATGCATTTATATTTCGAACCATCCTCTGTGATTTATCATCAGAATTTATGTCCACAAATTATTTAATTTTATGCAACCAAGCAATGAATGCAATGCGGTGTAAGAGTTTCTATCAAGTTCTTCCAACTATGTTTGATGACAGATGATTTGCGCTCTAGTTGTTAGTTATTTTGCTGTTAAAAACTTGTCATCTCCATTTCATATTATGCTCTGAGTAATAAAGCTACCAAAATAATTAGGTTGGATGAGGAGAAGCTTGTAGCGCCAAACTTTATAGTATTCTACTCATAATGTGAAAAATGGTTATGTTTTTTTATCATTCTTTCTGGACGAAGAATTATTGGCTTGCATTCTTCCAATTAGAAAATGGATATTGGTGTCGATGCTACTTTCCTTGCCAACTCCTTCTCTGAGACTGACGAATATAATTTAGTACATGACCTCAAGGGGTCCGACCAAGAGATTTTACCTTAGAGAATTTTTTTTAAATTATTGTGGGTTACGCAGGACCGCTCCATTGGCTAACTTATGCGTTGTTCCATGTTGATCAATTTTTTCCTTTCTCTCGCAGACTTGGTGAATAGTCTGTTTGTTTGATTGCTATCGCGCTTTATTCAGTGTCTCTTCCATCCCTATAATAATGATCCATGTTAATGAAAGAATTGTATGTTAATACTATGCCACCGCACCATATTAACTAATAATATTTACTTATTTATTTATCTTAACCACAAAGAGAAAATTAAGAGTTAATGAGTGGATAAAACGTCAAACACATGATATAAATTATAACCTAGTGAAAAAATAAAAAAACACACTTAACTAATGAAAAAATAAAAAACACACTTAACTAAATAAAAAATAAAAAACACAATACATTCATCTAAACTTTTATCAGAATGTCGGGTGCAAATGCTAATTTTAATTTTAACTATAATAGGAGTTGTGCAGCCTTGTTTATTTAATGATTTATTCATAACGTTAGTTCATAGTTCGTGAGTCTAGTAACTCACTATAAGTTTCTATGATTGTGTTTCGTGTTCAATGTAGCTTAGCTAGGCTCGAGTGGATGACTTTGGCATTTTCGAAATCCCTAAGTGATCTTTCAACATTAATTTGTTTAGAAAAAGGGATGGAAAACGAAAATTCTCAAAAGATGATTTATATTTTATTAAAACCATTTTTTTTTTATTTAAATTCATCCATTTTCTTTCCATTGCTCGAAAATAATAATATAAAGGCTATGAGTTCTAAACAATATTTTATCCTCTAACCTGAAACCCGATATAAATTAGAATAAAAAAACAATCATCCTTAATAATATAAAATATAAATTAGGAAAAAAAAACCAATCATCCTTAATAATATAAATGCCATGAATTCTAAACAATATTTTATCCTCTAACCTAGTTCAAGTGAAACCAATATTTCGTGTAATTATGTCTATATTCAATTTATTTTTAAATTTAAGAATACAAATCAACTATTTAAATTTTAAATGTTTTCTATCCTATTTCTTATTTGCATTTTTCAAAAATGGGAAATTATTTATTTCATGCTTAAATGAGTTTTTCCAGCTAGTTATAGTTTTTAAAATATATTGTTTATTTCATGCTTAAATGAGTTTTAAAGCTAGTTAAAGTTTTATTTTATTTTAAATGAAAAAATAAGATTATAATGGCATGTTATGTGTTGAAAAAGACTAGAGTGTACGAAAAATCTTTTTTTTGGAAATTAATCTAATTATTATCATAAAATTATATGAAACAAAGTATTTATATTTATTTGGAAATTTATTGATTAAACTATAATTAGAGTTTATAATTAGGTTTTATATATTTTCTAGATAGATTGATTGATTGATTAATTAATGAATTAACTAATTAATTAATCAATCTATCAATAAAAACCAATTATGTTGTGGGAGAGTCTCCCTAAATGGCTACAAGATCATTTTCCTCTTCACCATTTCCTTGGAATTCTAAATATGCAAATTGCTTAACAAAAAAATATACTTTACTCTTAAGATTTAAGAGTTGCAATTGCAAGACATCAATGTTGTGGAATTTCTTATTGTACCTCACTTCTTTCTGCCAAAACCTTTCCCGTGATGGTTTTGATATGCTAATAGTGGTTAATATTTTTTATATACAAGGTCTACCTAGAGCACATGTTTCTCAGGTCTGATATGTAATGACCAATATTTATTTCTAGCTCTACCACAATTTAGAAACGTTATTCCACCCTATCCTCTTCATTTGCCACATTGATTATCTCCCTTGCAACATGAAAGGTGTGTTCCTAGTATTGACTAGTAGAGGCTTTAGCATTAACTTAAACCCTTGAACAAGGGAGCTCTCTTCTGCCATGGTGTTCGTGGTGACATTGAGAAGAATTTCGATGCAAGATAACAAAAAGTAGACTTGAAATAAGAGGAATAAGGAGATAGCTATCATAAACAGGGATACTTGAAGAAACCAAACATAACAATAACTTCCATAAAAAATAATGCAAATAAAAGGGCCTAGAGAGCCAAGCCAAGCAACAATCAAGAAAAAAATTATATGAAAAATGATGAAGTGAACTAGGAGGAGGAAAACCCAAGTTGTCAGATTAAGAGGGTTGCTTGATTAATTTTTAGCAGAGAGGGTTTCCTATAGGAATGGAAAGTGCAACTCGAAAAGAAGGAAAAATAGAGGAAACATATAGAAGCAACATAGGGAGTTGGATGTCGCTTCCAAAATGCATAAATTTTGAAGCCCTATATATTTAAAATTGAAGTCATCACCATCATGGTTGACAAATGCGCTAGATCCAAAATACAACAATTATCAAAAGTGGCAGTGAACATCGATGAGTCCAGATGGAACTTTAGATGATGTCCCTAAACCACCATCATATTCATGGTAACGCAAACACTGTATAAGCAGTCAAACTACCTTGTGCTCATATCTGTAGTTGGTGACACTTACTTGTGAGTGAAATCATGTGGAAGTCTAATATAATACACCTACGGTGGGGGGATCGAATAATTATATTATTTCAGATGCATTTATTTGTTTGAATGTGAATGCATATGATATCTTGGAACACTCCTTCTATATGGAAAGTATAACATTAGCATCTTTTGTCAGTTCTTTTGGGTTACAATTTCACATAATATTATCACTGCATTAAAAAACCATAAAAGAAATTGTATTCACTTACTTTAGTGTTAGGTTGTTAGGTAAGTAATAATATATTCAAGCACATGGTGTTGGTGGCGTTTCCTACTATACGCATGGTATTATATGCAGTTATGTCCTTTTAATAGATTAGTGATTCTTTATTGTATTGTGCTAGAGTTGGAAAAGAAAAAGGCTCACTTGGATGGGTCTAGGATGTTGAATAAGTTTACAACACATGGTATTAGTGGCATCCCCTACTAAACATGTGGTATTATATTCATTTAAAACTTTTAAAAAGATTAAGGTTTCTTCATTGTGGTGTGCTATAGTTGAAGAAGAAAAACGGTAACTTGGATGGGTTTAGGGTGTTGTATGGCTTCATTGTGTTTAAGTCAAAATACAATTAACCACTTCGCATTTTCCACGGTAAATCATGTTGGCCATGGCTTGTGTTTTTTGTTTCTATGTATGGTTCATTCACATTTGTTTTCCTTATATTTTTATCTTTAATTAGTATTATGAAGCAAATGAAGGGTCAAAGAGTTGAAGCTGCTACTTGGTGAAGAAGGTATTATAGTGTTTGGTCAAGTTGTGAAAGGGATCAAGAAAGTGCATGGAAAACCCACTTGGAGATGAAATTAGATAACTAGTTTTATATGAAAATGAAAGGAAAAGACCATAACCAACATACATAGAAACTAGATCATGATGTTTGTTGTGATGAAGTGGCATAATGAGAGCACTTAGGTGTGAGTGGTGTGAATGGGAGAGGATGACAACTTAAGTGTTAGGAGATAAACACCCAAAAATAGGATACTTTGAGGATGAAACTTTCGTAAACTACAAGTATATGGGCATACAACCATAAGACTTGGTTGGGCATGCACACCCATGTTGGTAAAGCCTAGATGCACCACCAAATAAAGATGGAGGACGGTCCAGCTAATTCATTAGATATACTATCTTATTCAGTGTACTAGTGTGTTGGAGAGGCGCTCTTATAGTCTGGTAGAGATGTGGTAATGTAATGCCGAGTTTAACATTTTTGACTGGATCAAATTACATTAAACGAAAACTTAAACTAAAATAAAATAAAAATAAAATTAATAATTATAATTATGCCCAAGGGGTTTTCTATTGCGAGGTTTATCCTCATGACACTCTTTAGATTCATCATCCCTAAGAGAATCTTGAACAAATCTCCCTCCATTTAACACTGCACTCCCCTCAGTGTAACACCTCCACCATCTCTTAACTGTCGAGGTTTCTTTGGATAGTAATGTGCAAATACTACTTATAATTATAATTAATAATTAAATTAATTTAGATGTCTTTTAAATTTAGATTTATTAAGCCTTCCTTGGATGATAATGTGCACATACTACTTATAATTATAATTAAATTAATTTAAATTCCTTTTAATTTTTGATTTACAAAAGCCGTAATACAAACCTTTTTTAAAGTAATTTTTTTTAAATAAAAAAAATGTGATGCCTCTTTAAAAAATAATAAACTCAAAATTAAGATGAATATAAACCAGTCAAATTAGTCGTATATCGTCTTTTATCTACTGAGCTAAATCACGAGGCTACAAAAACTAATATTCGTTCGATTAATTTTATATTAACCTCCGAAAAAAAGGGCTCATAATACCAATCGTACGATAACATGTTATGCACAACTGTACTGAAAACTTCTGAAATCTAGAATATACGCGATAAAATTGTGCCGGCCTCATTTTCAATTCCTAAAGCAATAACCCGAGTAATACGCGATGTGCATGCGGCGTTGCTCCAACTGAGTGGTGTTGGGATCTGTCACGATGGCACTCAACGTTCCTTGGCGCGGAAGGATAAAACGTTGACGGCGACTGCCAACAGGCGCGTCCATGAATCCAGAATCTTTTCACTTTAAAGCTGTGGAGGAATAGCTCAATACATGCCTTCGGAACAATCTTGCTCCCTACCTCTGTGCAGGAACGACAGAATTTACCGAAAGGTTTCGTTTAGTGTTTTATGTTTTCTAATCTTCCGGGGTGCTATGGAAAAGCGTCATGGACGTGGAAGAGATGTGTTATGGAGCGCGATTTTACAACGAAAATGTCTGAGCCGCCTCGTGGGCCGGAGGAGAATTCAAACCTCGATTAACGCCTCGGTTCGAATTCGATCCGTGAAATTGGTCATGCCATGGAGTGGTCGAAAGGCGTGGAGCCGAGCAATCGCTGGAAAATACCTTTCCAGACCGCAGAAACCCCGCTGCCAACTGCGAGTACTTAAATCCAGATGGAATGTCCACGGAACAAGGAGATTGGCGTCTGCCGAAACCAGACCGAGCAGAACGGGGCTGAAATCGGCCTCCAAGGCGGGGTGTAATTGCGAGGCAGAGGCAGGACGTACCGTAGCTTCTCGTATGCAAACCCTAAGGTTGCTCGTTCCGGGTAGCCGTGGACTGGACACACCCGATCTTCTAAAGGAGACCGCAGATTACATCTCGGCCCTCAAGAAGCTGGTTCAGGCCATGCAGCTACTTGCAGACTGCTGCCCAAATTTGACCGCTCATTCTACTTGTGAGATCTAGTTTCAACTTTCAACATACGCCTACTATGTTTAGGAATAAGGTTGCCTCATGCTGCATAGCCAGGCAGGTGGTTCTATATATAGGACGAACTGAAAATATTATATCGTGAACTGAATTCAGATTTTGAGACTAATCTTAACGTGTTCACAAGGGGACAAGCTATCTGCTATCTGTAAATCTTATGTGCCTCTGTCTTTAAGAATTCTATTTAGTGTTGCTAGCGTCACCGGTAATAAATTTATAAAACATAATTATATAGCGTCTGATATCTGTATCACCGACTTATTATGAGATTTCTGAATTCTGTACTTTTTGTTTTTGAGATTGTGCGTCCTAACTGTTAAAATTGATAGTAGAATTGACAGTTCCATGGAGTAAGATGGCCAATTGATGGAATCAGGTTGTAGAATCAGACTTTAGTACTTCGGCTCACGGGCACAGATATCTACTGGTTGGTACTAATGCTGAATCTTTCATGTGTTTTCGAAAGCCCTTTCTAATGCTAACTTCCTGGAACCGATATATGGGAATGGCTTTTTCGTTTAAAATAATAGCTTCGTCTGAAAGAAAATGTAAGCATTCAGGTTTGAGTGCAGATTTTCATTTAAATGTGATGGTCTACAGTCTGCACATTTAAAAGATTAGTTTAATATTTCAGTCGGTTCGATGAACGGCATCAAAATCACTAGAGCTCATGGTGCTGTGTGGTTTCAATGAGTTGTATTATTCAAATCGTAAGGACATGTAAAAACCAAAAATATTTAAAATTCTAATGATATGATACTTTTATTTAAATTAATATTTTAATTTTTCCCCAAAAACTTTCTATAATTATAACAATATCATTCTTACGAGTTAGTATTTTTAATTTATGTGAGTGTTGTTTAAATGGTGAACCCAAGATATTGTTTCCTTATGTTTTTATTGAGATTGATTCAGGTTTGAGGCATTATTTGGCTAGTTAGAATTCTTACAATGGTCGGTAGAAATGTAATTTTAATTGATATTTCGATATCTTTATTGTGTTCAATTGGAGTATTAAAAGAAACTAATCATTTATATAAATTATTTAAATTTTTATAATAACATTTTTCAAATAAAAATCATATAAGAGATATTCTCAACAACTTCAATGTTTTTACAGAATTAATAGTAAATATTTTATAATTGTCAATTGTAAAACATATATATATATTCAAAATCTTACTAGTCACCCGCCTCTCCCTAATAATATCTCCTCTCTCCTTGCCTACTCTCTTTCTCTACCCTCCTTCTCGTATACCCATCTCATTAAATTATCTTTCATCAACCCATCATCAACCCCTCCTCTTCATGCTTCTCATTTTCATTATTTCCCTTAGCCCTTTTTATTCCTCAAATTCCTTCTAGTATAACCTCCCTATCAATTCATTAGTCTTTAGTATTATAAACCCCTAATTAATATAATTAATATCTTATTATTTTATTATTAATTTTATTAATTATATTATTAATAGCAATAAGTGCAAGCTCTCTAGTGCTCAGGATCTCATAATTTGCAACAATCTGAAGAAGTGGCCTAGTTCTAGCCAGATGACTTGCATCCATGGGCTTGGTAGCAACGTGGTAGACTATGGTATTTCCGATCTCCCTTTATACAACTAAGTAATAAATTTTAACATCTTAAATGACCATGAGCCCGACTTTGATCATAGGCCTTTACTTATAACTCTCAATTTTGTCAGGCATAGAGATCCCATAAAAGATAATCCTTAGAGACCAAAGAACTTAATCTTTGATAGAAATAAAAACGATCTCTTCCTAAATGAATTCAAAACTAATTTTCTTCCTTTATCTAGTATAGACAATATAGAAGACCTCTATCATAATTTTACTACAACCCTCTCATATTCTATTAACAACTTCTCAATTGAAGTCTCAAGTAATAAAAGAAATAACAAAACCAACCCATGTTACGACAAAGATTGTAAAAGTGTGAGAAGCGAAATTAAGGAAGTTGTTGATGAATCTCTTAAAATTGGCAAGATAAAAATATACAAAGCCCTAACTAAAATGAAAAAAAGGTCGTATATTCGTAAAAGGCAAAAGAATCTCTTACACTTCTCTGAGGTATCTCCTAAGAAATTCTGGAGGAAGATTCTAACAAGGAAAACTAAAGATAATAATAAAATTACTTTACACGACTGGAATTCCGATCATAAAAAGATTTATGAATCTCCAAATGTCATGGATAACTTTGAAACCCTGCTCACAACGAAAGAAGTTTTCTTATTAGAAGACATTGATTTTGGGGTTAAACACCTCGCAAATGGGAAAGCTAAGGACATTGAAGGTTACCAGGCAGAAATCTTAGAAGTTGGAGGTCTTGTCCTCATCCCCCACATCCACAAGATTTCCAATCATGTGGTCAACAAAGGGTTCCCTAAACCATGGACTCAGAGCCTCATTATCCCTATCTTATGTGGGGATGCAAATAACCCCTCTAATTATCGGACAATTATGATCAACCCTCTCTTAGCCAAGTTATATGGTATTATTTTGGAAAAGAAGTTGAGAATATAGCTTGAATGTGAGGGTAAGCAGGCTAAAGGCCAAGCGGATTTTAGAAGGTAGGACTCAACAATGTACCACCTCATTACGATTAGGGTCATTGTGGAGGAATGTCACAATGATAAATCCAATATCTTTTGTTAGTTTGTGGATTTTAGAAAGGATTCTGATACGATTCCTAGAAACAACTTATGGAATGGATTAGAAGAGCTAAGGATTCCTTCCGAGTTGAGAGCTATCGAAAGATATTAAGTGTAATATCGAAGTTAAACAAGGTTTCCCCCTGTCCCCTATGCTATTTGGCATTTACATCGACAAACAAGAAGGTTGTTTAGAGGAAGCAGGTTGTGCTCGCACGATCTTAGCTGGGATAGTCATCATCCTTCTTCTCTATGCTCACGACATTGTTCTTCTCGCAAGGTGCCCATCTGATCTTGATAAGCAACTTAGACCTCTTAAGGATTTTTGCTCTACCATGGGTATGATTGTTAACCCTCACAAAACAAAAGTTGTGATTATCAAATCCAAGAAGGACACTTATGCTAGTTTTATCTATAACAATAGTAGCTTGGAGGAAGTGTCTTCTTAAAAGTACCTAGGAATTGATAAGACCAAATAATTGTAAAACGACAAACCTCGTAATGTGGGATAGAAAGAATTTCCTCTTTGAAACTTTAGTCACTCGTGTTATCTGATATGGATGTGAGGTTTGGGGTTGTAGTATCTCTAGAGAATCCTAGAGAAAGATTGAGCAAATCCAGAAGTGTTTTATAACGTATAACCTCAAAATTAAAAGAAATACACCCTATCCTAGTCTACTTATAAAAGTGGGTCTTTCCCCTGTCGAGATCCTAGCTATGATTAGGCTTCTGGTGTAGAAGAACAAACTCAATAACATAGGAGACCATAGACTTCCTAAGATATCTTTAAATTCCAGCCAAAACCACCTAATGCTCAAATGAGGTTCGTAAAAAGACACCAGGGCCTGGTTAAACCATTGGGAGATCATCAAGAATGTTGCATTGCAAAACATTAAAAACATTAAAAATATTGTTACTTCTAAGTTCAAAGAAAAAATGTGAAGTGAGAAAGATTTAGAAGCCAAAATAAAACTAAGATATTATAAGGAGATCATCAACCCCACTCTAGAAGATCAAAAGTATCTCTCTGTTTTAACTAGTGCAAAGAAGAAAATTAATATAGCCAAGATTAGAACAAACTCTCATGAGCTCCATAGTGAAACAGGTGGTTGGGCAGTTCCTAAAACACCATGGATGGAAAGGATTTGCCATCTTTGTGAGAATATGAACATTGAGGATGAAAACCACTTCCTCTTAGAGTGCCCCCAATAGAACCACATTAGATCTCAGTTTCATAATCTTTGTTGCAATACTGACCTTCCTAGCCTTTTACAATGTCAAAATTACAGTGAGCTTGGGAGGCTTCTCTACAAGCGTTTTGAGTATAGGAATAAAATCTTAAATCAAACTAAATAATCCGTTTCTTTAGATCTAATAAACCAAAGTTTGGTTTCAGTGAACGTTAACCACCACCGTCATCATTAAATTTAATTTAATTTAAATTTTATTTAAAATAAATTTGAAATTAATTAAAGTAAAATCTATTATATATAATTTATATACCTTATCATTATCTTTTACTTAATAATTATTTTAATAAAAATTAAAATTAAAATTTATTTAGAACATAATGAAATTAATTATAATAGAAATTTGTATATATTCATTAACTTTGTATAATAGTTATTTTAAATCTTCCAAAATAAAATTTAAAATATAATGAAACCAATTAAAATATAAATTAATCTCAATTAAATTTTTATTATCATTAAACTTTATCTTAATAAATAAATCTTTGTATTATTGAGTTATTCTTTTTATTGAATTTGGAGGAAAGCAAAAATGCCTATAATATCTCATTAATTATGTTTCATTAATTATATTAATCATTACTATGATATTAAAAAAATAACAAAAAGTTCAGGAAACAAAGTATATTTTTCTAATAACCTTTATTTTATTTCATGTTTTTTTCCTGAACTGCTGGTCGGCTTTCTTTTTGAACATTTTTTCTACTAAATTATACTAAATTAAGCTATTACTATACACAAACGGACTTATGTTTATATTTATCTAATTACGAAATTCAATCATATATTTTATTCCCATTTATTTAATTATTTAATTGACCAACCATACAAACATATATTTCATTCCCTTTTATTTAATTGACCCACGAATTGAATATAGGTTAGGTTTGTGGCGTGGCTCCACATATTAGAATGTAAAGGATTACATAATCTCAATCCTGAAATTCCGTATTTAACCTGATTCACTGATCATTTCCAAATAAAGTTTAGTTTTAATTTAGTTTTGTGATCACACATTAAAGTTTGAGTGATCACATTATTCGCAATAACGACATTCCCTATTTAAATATGTGATTGTCAGTTTCCGTGATTATCCCATCACATTTCGAAATAAAAATTTTATAGGTTTTATGACATTCCACGCTATTCCAATGCTTATGTGACATTTGGTGGACAAAAAAATTAGTTCATCGGCAAAGATTATGTTTGTACTCTGCCCGATTCCAAAATACAGTTATGGTAAAGATGCCATTTCGACATCATTAAAACATTGAAAAAATATAAAATGATTTATTTTTTTTAAGTTTACTTCTAGTCCATGAAATAATATTAAAATAAACATATTTTATAAACTTTTTAGGAAACAAATTTCAGTGACGTCTGCCTTGTGATTCCCTTGGAATGCAAAAAATGAAATAGGAGATTCACCGGTAACTGATTGAATTTTCCTTGAGGTTACAACACGGGCATCCAGTAATTTTGTTACATATAATTTATGGTACATTCAATTATATTTTATGTAGTGTGTATCGTCCATCCTTTTATGGAAGAAAGACACGTCGCGCGATTCTATGCACGCCATATGTCTTCGTCCATCGCATTAACCGGACGACACAATCACGTTACCGGCGATCGCCAGAGGAACAACCTATAAATCGATAGCCATGACTTTTTCTTGGTGTCTATCAGTGATTGATTCTGATGTGAAATCTGCACATTCTCTTTCCAGCGAGTGGTTGCGTCGATTTATCTTTATCAAAAAAGTTTGACAACTAGAATCGTGGACAACAGAATTGACAGTTGGACAACACCGATTATTTCGGTACAGTGACATGACCATCATTATTATTCTCTATAATGAATACACAATATACAGATATTTGTAGTGCCATTCAGCTACAATCTACACGTTCTGGTCAGTTTTTTTCTATAAATATTGTTCCTGACTGCATTAGCATTCATGTATTATTTATCGCGAAGGTAATTTTCAATTTTCCGAGACCAAACATTGTCATATGGGAAAAAACTTATATAGCATATGTTTTCGATATGTGCAGAAACAGTAGCATCTCAACCAGTTTATCTGGAAATGGAAAGTAAATTAAGCCATGCTTATTTCAAAAAACTGGATTATGAATACGTCCCGTCACTACAAGAATCGTTAACAATTTGTTCATCCACAAACTACAAATGCATATGAAATTATGAGAAATACGGATGATGATTCGTTTTCGCGATGAAACATATATAGATTATTGTTTTCGAACTCAATATTTTGTGTGTTCCTTCTAATAGTTGGAAATTTTTATATACTAACGTAATCCATTTCAACAAAAAAATTTATGGTGTGTTGAGTGGGATTAAATTTTTATAATTTAGATTTATTTTATATATATCATAAATTTAGAGTTAATCTGATTGCCATAAATTATACATTTTATTAATTTATGATAATTTTATGTTGATTGTTGTATTAGTTTTAGGTTGAACATGTAAGGAATTATATACATGTTATTAAAATGTTTTAATCATTATGTGTGAGAATCTCTATAGGTTATATAAATTTTTCAAATTTAGATACTTATACATGGGTTGTTGATCTCATAGTTGAAGATCTTCTTTTGAATTTCCTTTTATAATGAATTGTAAACTATGATCTCTGTGTTCTATTTCAAACAAAGAGAAGAGGGAGGGGAAAGTGGTTCATTTCATAATCACCTCATATGATAGGGTTAGGATCAATCTTAACAGGTTGATTCCGCCTACAATACAACAAGAATGCCCACTATTTAACAACTTATTAGAATTGCAAGACAACCAATAGAGAATAGAAAAATATATCCTCCCCTTCGTGTATGTTCTAAGGTGTATGTGTATGTGGAAGGGTGTATGTGTTTCGATTAGAAACTAAAACACATTAGACACCTATACATGCATGGTAAATATGACATTAATATGGATCAATGTATATTATTAATAACCAAGTTGGATCTTAACCCCAACCCTATTAGATTCAAGAGGGATCTCCATCATGTCCAATATATCATCCCGATCAAGGCAGGTAATTGAACCAGTGAATTCACATCAATGAGTGCCTTAAAAGAGCAACCAAACACCGTCTATCCAAGACCCTGTGGACCTATATATTTATATACTTGAGTGTTTGAGCATGTATGTATTAATTTTGATTTTGGATTTAAGAGATCTGTGGTTTGAATCTTTTGAATCAGCTACCGGAAAATCCACAGTATGAACATTTTTATGCCAACGTTTCAAATCCCAACTGGGATTCATCATCATTCTTAAGTCCTGATGATGGATCCCAGTTGGGATTTGAAACGTTGGCATAAAAATGTTCATACTGTGGATTCTCCGGTAGCTGATTCAAAAAATTTTGATTTTGTCGTTTTTCTTTGAAATGCATAAATGGAGAATAATAATGTCTTCTATTATGCCACATAAGTACCCAATATTGCTAGAGTGACAAGTCTTATTTCGTATATTCGAAAAAAAATTCATATAAAATTTAGCTTCCATCCTGGTTTTGTTGATTAGAATCTCCGTGTGTTAGATCAAACGATAGAGAATGTAAAATACTTGTTGCATTTTCACGAGAGGGAGTGAGGGAGGAAAACAAGATGTGACTGGTTAGGGAGCGTGAAGGGTCATGATCATTATCATGTTGATTTGAATTGGTGTTGCTTTTTTTATCGGCCTTGTTGTGTTTTTGAAGAGGGTATTCAATAAATGGTTTCTAATGGAGTGTTTGAAATTCAATTTCGTAGTGGAATTATCTGATGTAAAGTCAAAAGAAAATATATGTCAATTTCAATGTTCTTCATTCAGTTTCAATGCCAGTGAAATGTAATTTTTCTCTCATTGTTTATGTTATGTAGAAAATTGTATATCTCTGGTCTTAAAATGCCCTATTTTGTTGTTCTTCGTTGAATCCAATGTGTTCATTTGTTCATCTTAGACGTGATTTTTTCCTTTCCTATTCCAACTTTGTGTTGTCTCAAAATACATATTATTCAATTTTTTGCATTTACGTTCCTTTTCTCCAATGACGATGTTACTCTTTTGCTTTGTTCTCTCCGATTTGTAATTGTTTGGATTTTTTTATATGTTTCCCTTTGTTGTATTGATGCCTTTCGTAAATGAAAATATTATTTAGGTTTATAACATGAATGTTACCCTTCATGTTCTTTTCATTTATATCAATATTCTTGCGGTTTATACTATTAATATATTCATGTATTGATATTAATTTATTTATTCTTTAAGATTTATTAATCGTTAATAATTTATCGATATAAATGTGTTATTATTAATATATTGATGGTTTATCATTTTTAATGTCTTATAGTGTATTATTATTAACGTATTGATATTAATGTTCGGTATTGATGTATTTATGGTTTGTAATGTGTTTCATATATTGATTGTGGTTTGTGTTTATTATTATTGTACTATTTACATTTACAATACTAATGTTACGACATTAGGGCTTAAGGGGTTTATAATATTTAATATGAAATAGATTCTCTCGTTTTGAAAACCAACCATCTTCACCCCTTGTCAAACCTTGCATTATGACGAAGATCGTCTTCATATACAAACCATAATCAACCATTTTGAATCATGGTCAACCGTGATCCAATGTTGCATTGTAACAAAGATTGCTTCAATGTGAAAATCAATGATGGTTAAGCATGGTTGACCATATTTATTTTTATCTTTATAATATTTATCTTGGGGTTTAAACAACTTTGGTTTATGATATTAATGTGTTGGGTTTAATATTATTCCCTTGGGTTTATAATCCCTTTGACTTTTAGTATTTATCTATTGGGTTTATCACTCCCTTGAGTTTATAATATCAATCCCTTGTGTTTATTAATCTAAGGGTTCATATTCCCAGGGTTTATAATATTAGTACTTGTGTGAAATATAAATCCCTTGGGTATATAACGATTGTAAACCCTTGGGTTTATAAAACACTTGGGTTTATAATGATGGGTGCAATATCAATTTGTTGTGTTTATTACTCTAAGGGTTCATATTCCTTGGGTATAATATTATTGATCAGATTTATAATATTAATCCTACGGTTTAATATAAATCCCATGTGTTTATATTCTTAGTCAACCATGATCAACCATGCTCCAATCTGACATTGTGACAAACATTGTCTTAATATAACTATCAACCATGGCCCAGTGTAAAATTATGACAAAGGTTGTCTCAATATGAAAATGAACCACGGTCAATCATGGTCCAATTTCACATTGTGACAAAGATTGTCTCAATATGAAAATCAACCATGGCGAACCATGGTCATCATTGGTCCAACATCGCATTGTGACACAGATTGTCTCAATGTTAAAATCAACCATTGTAAACCATGATCAACCATGTTTATTTCAAGTTTTATAGTATTTATCTAAGGGTTTATATACCTAGGTTTTATAATATTATTCCCTTGGGTTTAATATTATTCCCCTGGGTTTATAAACCATTGTTTTATTAGTATTAATTTCTTAGATTTATTATTTCCTTGGGTTTACAATATCAATCAGTTAGGTTTATTAATCTAAGGGTTCACATTCCTAGGGTATAAAATTATTCATATGGATTATAATATTAATCCTTGGGTTTAATATAAATCATTTGTATTTATAAGAATGGTCAACCATGATCCAACGTCACATTGTGACAAAATTTTTGTCAATATCAAAATCAACCTTGGTGGAACGTCACATTGTGATAAAGGTTGTCTCAATATGAAAATAGTCCAAGGTCAACAATTTTTATTTTAGAGTATATAATATTTATGTTAGGGTTTATATACGTTGGGTTTATAATATTAATCCCTTAGGTTTAATATTATTTTCTTGGCTTTATAATATGTTAGGTCTTTAGAATTAAACCCCCGTGTTTATTATATCTATCCCTTAGGTTTATTAATACAAGGGTTCATATTCTTAGGGTATAATATTATTCATCAGGATTATAATATTAATGATACAGTGTAATATAAATACCTCGTCTTTATATTCATGGTTAACCATGGACGACCATGGTGCAATGTTACATTGTACCAAAGATTGTCTCAATATGAAAATCAACCATGGTCAACCATGGTCGACAATGATCCAATGTCGCATTGTGAAAAACATTGTGTCAATGTGAAAAGCAACCATGGTAAACCCTGGTCAACCATGTTTATTTTAATATTTATAGTATTTATCTAATGGGATATATACCTAGGGTTTATAATATTTATCCCTTAGGTTTATTAATATTCCCTTAGGTTTTTACTATTAATCCCTTGAATTTATTGTTGCCTTAGGCATATTACATCAATCAGTTGGGTTTATTAACACAAGATTTAATTTTCCTAGGATGTGATATTGTTCCTACGGTTAATTAAATAATTCCTTCGGTTTAATAGAAATCGCTTGGGTTTATAATTATGGTCGAATGTAGAATTGTGGAAAAGATTTTCTCAATATGTAAATGAACAATAGTCAACCACGTTCAACAATATTTTTTAGGGTTTATAATATTTATATTTTCATTTATAATATTAATTGCTTGATTTTATTATTCCATTGAGTTTATAATATCAATCCCCTAGGTTTATTAATTTAAGGGTTTATATTCCTAGCGTATAATATTGTTCATAGGGTTTATAATATCAATCTAAGGGTTTAATATAAATATCTTCTTGTTGAGCTATGTTTTGGTGAAAATCACATGAGAAACCTTTTGTCGACGCATTCCGAACCAACTTGTGTCGTTCATCATAAGGAAAATATGGAGATTCAGATCATGGCATCCCTTGTGTTGATAATCATGGTCAACTATGTTTATTTTAAGGTTTATAATATTTATGTTAGTGTTTATATACATTGGGTTTATAATATTTATCCCTTGGGTTTATGATGATGATGATGATGTTGATGGTTAACGTCCGCTAAGACCAAACATTTGTCTAGCGGACCTAAAGAAACAAATTATTTATTTTGATTTAAGATTTTATTCCTATGCTCAAAAAACTTGGAGAGAAGCCTCCTTAAGAAGCCTGAGTTTCTTATCAAGATTAGATGGGCACCTTGCGAAAAGAACAATTTCGTCAGCATAGAGAAGAAGGGTGACGACTGTCCCAGCTAAGATTGTGCCATCACATCCTGCTTCCTCTAAATAACCTTTGAGCTTATCGATGTAAATGCCAAATAGGGTATAATATCAATCCATCGAGGTTATTAATCTAAGGGTTCATATTTCTAGGATATAATATTATTCATGATGTTTATAATTTTAATTATATAATTCCCTTGGGATCATCATTGATGGTTTAATAAATTATTTTTAAATTAACAATATTATTGTTATTATTAACCATAATTAATAAAAAGTATATATATATATATATATATATATAGATAATTTTTAATAATTAATAGTATTAATTAATGAGTTATTATTAATTAATTATTAATTTAAAACGAATTATTATTAATTGATTATTATTAATATTTGTTAATTATAATAATATTAAATTTAAATAATGATATTATTATTTATTTAATTAATAATTAATAATTAATAATTATATTATTAATTAATAATATTATATTACTATCGATATTATATTATATTATATTAATTAATGATATTAAATTTAAATCATAATAAAAATTATTAGCTGTAGTAATATTAATTAATAATAATAACTAATTAGTGTTGATAACTAATTAGACTTCCTAAGATATCTTTAAATTCCAGCCAAAACCACCTAACGCTCAAACGAGCTTCGTAAAAAGACACCAGGGCCTGTTAAACCATTGGGAGATTGTTGAGAATGTTGTATTACAAAACATTAAAAACATTAAAAATATTGTTACTTCTAAGTTCAAAGAAAAAATGTGAAGTGAGAAAGATTTAGAAGCCAAAAGGAAACTCAGATATTATAAGGAGGTCATCAACCCCACTCTAGATCTCTCTGTTTTAACTAGTGCAAAGAAGAAAATTAATACAGCCAAGATTAGAACAAACTCTTATGAGCTCCATAGTGAAACAGGTGGTTGGGCAGTTCCTAAAACACCATGGATGGAAAGGATCTACCATCTTTGTGAGAATATGAACATTGAGGATGAGAACCACTTCCTCTTAGAGTGCCCCCCGTAAAACCACATTAGATCTCAGTTTCATAATCTTTGTTGCAATACTGACCTTCCTAGCCTTTTACGATGTCAAAATTATAGTGACCATGGCAGGGTTCTCTACAAGCGTTTTGAGTATAGGAATAAAATCTTAAATCAAACTAAAAAATTCGTTTCTTTAGGTCTGATAAGCCAATGTTTGGTCTCAGTGAACTTTAACCACCACCATCATCATCAAATTTAATTTAATTTAAATTTAATTTGAAATTAATTAAAATAAAATCTATTATATATAATTTATATATATTATCATTATCTTTTACTTAATAGTTATTTTAATAAAAATTTAAAATAAAATAATTTAAATAAAAATTTATTTAGAACATAATGAAATTAATTATAATAAAAATTTGTATATATTCATTAACTTTGTATAATAGTTATTTTAAATCTTCCAAAATAAACTTTAAAATATAATGAAACCAATTAAAATAAAAATTAATCTCAATTAAATTTTTACTATCATTAAACTTTATCTTAATAAATAAATCTTTGTATTATTGAGTTATTCTTTTTATTGAATTTGGAGGAAAGCAAAAATGCCTATAATATCTCATTAATTATGTTTCATTAATTATATTAATCATTACTAAGATATTAAAAAAATAACAAAAAGTTCAGGAAACAAAGCATATTTTTCCAATAACCTTTATTTTATTTCATGTTTTTTTCTTGAACTGCTGGTCGGCTTTTTTTTTGAACATTTTCTCTATTAAATTATACTAAATTAAGCTATTACTATACACAAATGGACTTAAGTTTATATTTATGTTTATATTTATCTAATTACGAAATTCAAACATATATTTTATTCCCATTTATTTAATTATTTAATTGACCAACAATACAAACATATATTTCATTCCCTTTTATTTAATTGACCGACGAATTGAATATAGGTTAGTTTTGTGGCGTGGCTCCACATATTAGAATGTAAAGGATTACATAATCTCAATCCTGAAATTCCGTATTTAACCTGATTCACTGATCATTTCCAAATAAAGTTTAGTTTTAATTTAGTTTTGTGATCACACATTAAAATTTGAGTGATCACATGATTCGCAAAACCGACATTCCCTATATAAATGTGATTGTCAATTTCCGTGATTATCGCATCACATTTCGAAATAAAATTTTTATAGGTTTTATGTTTACAGAAATCCAAAAATTCTCCACCACAAAATATTGTTCACCATTATCAAATTCAGTAAATGCTCCACGCTATTCCAATGCTTATATGACATTTGGTGGATAAAAAAAGTAGTCCATCGGCAAAGATTATGTTTGTACTCTGCCCGATTCAAAAATACAGTCATAAATATGCCATTTCGACATCATTAAAACATTGAAAAAATATAAAATAATTTTTTTTTAAAGTTTACTTCTAATCCATGAAATAATATTAAAATAAACATATTTTATAAAAATTTTAGGAAACAAATTTCAGTGACGTCTGCCTTGTGATTCCCTTGGAATGCAAAAAATGAAATAAGAGATTCACCGGTAACTAATTGAATTTTCTTTGAGGTTACAACACGGGCATCCAGTAATTTTGTTACATATAATTTAGGGTACATTCAATTATATTTTATGTAGTGTGTATCGTCCATCATTTTATGGAAGAAAGACACGTCGCGCGATTCTATGCACGGCATATGTCTTTGTCCATCGCATTAACCGGACGAGACAATCACGTTACCGGCGATCGCCAGAGGGAACAACCTATAAATCGATAGCCATGACTTTTTCTTGGTGTCTATCAGTGATTGATTCTGATGTGAATTCTGCACATTCTCTTTCCAGCGAGTGGTTGCGTCGATTTATCTTTATCAAAAAAAGTTTGACAAACATAAACAATAGAATTGACAGTTGGACAACACCGATTATTTCGGTACAGTGACATGACCATCATTATTATTCTCTATAATGAATACACAATATACAGATATTTGTAGTGCCATTCAGCTACAATCTACACGTTCTGGTCAGTTTTTTTCTATAAATATTGTTCCTGACTGCATTAGCATTCATGTATTCTTTATCGCGAAGGTAATTTTCAATTTTGGCAGACCAAACATTGTGATATGGGAAAAAACTTATATAGGATATGTTTTGGATATGTGCAGAAACAGTAGCATCTGGAATGGAAATGGAAAGTAAATTAAGCCATGCTTATTTCAACAAACTGGATTATGAATACGTCCCGTCACTACAAGAATCGTTAACAATTTGTTCATCAACAAACTACAAATGCATATGAAATTATGAGAAATACGGATAATGATTCGTTTTCGCGATGAAATATATATACATATATAGATTATACTTTTCGAACTCAATATTTTGTGTGTTCCTTCTAATAGTTGGAAATTTTTATATACTAACTTAATCCATTTCAACTAAAAATTTATGGTGGGTTGAGTGGGATTAAGTTTTTATAATTTAGATTTATTTTATATATATCATAAATTTAGAGTTAATCTGATTGTCATAAATTATACATTTTATTAATTTATTATAATTTTATGTTGATTGTTGAATTAGTTTTACGTTGAACATGTAAGGAATTATATACATGTTATTAAAATGTTTTAATCATTATGTGTGAGAATCTCTATAGGTTATATAAATTTCTTAAATTTAGATACTTATACATGGGTTGAAGATTTTCTTTTGAATTTCCTTTTATAATGAATTGTAAACTATGATCTCTGTGTTCTGTTTCAAACAAAGAGAAGAGGGAGGGGAAAGTGGTTCATTTCATAATCACCTGATATGATAGGGTTAGGATCAATCTTAACACGTTGATTCCGCCTACAATACAACAAGAATGCCCACTATTTAACAACTTATTAGAAATCCAAGACAACCAATAGAGAATAGAAAAATATATCCTCCTCTTCGTGTATGTTCTAAGGTGTATGTGTATGTGGAAGGGTGTATGTGTTTCGATTAGAAACTAAAACACATTAGACACCTATACATGCATGGTAAATATGACATTAATATGGATCGATGTATATTATTAATAACAAAGTTGGATCTTAACTCCAACCCTATTAGATTCAAGAGGGATTAAACTTTTTGTACAATCAAAATTATATAAATGGAATATTTCTTCACTTTCTAAAGTTTTCTGAGTGCAGTGCAGCATTACCATTTTATTACATTCATAAAAATCTGCCTTGTTGGAATTCTGCACTTTAATGATTTTGCTAATTAATTTTTTTTATAGAATAGTGTAAATTGAAAGATGCCAGTTTATTTTTGTCATCGCCACTCTATCAATGAATTAAATTGAAAATAATAACTTCTCTGCATATCTAAATCAAATGTTTAAATCATACTTAAATTAATACGAAAAAAAATACACACATTGAAACAAAAACTATTAACATTGTCAAATGTATGCCTATTCAACCATTTGGCAAGTGTTTTGGCCACTTGATATGCTTTACAAATTCCCTATTGCTCATAACCATATATGATAGTTAGCAAAAAAAAGATTATTCACATTGAAAAAAACTATTCACATTATCAAATGTATGCCTATTTAACCATTTGGCAAGTGTTTTGGCCACTTGATATGCTTTACAAATTCCCTTGGCCTAAGTGGTTGCTTATGCATTGCAAATTCCTTTGGCCACTTTACTACCTTAGTGGTTGCGTATGTGTTAAGAATTAGGTCATCTTTTCATTGCTAGGTGGTCACTTTTTTAATTGGTCAATGTTTAATATATGTTAGTGGTTGTATAGGAGATCTCATGGATCATTATGGCCCTTGTTCAAATGCATTCAACACTACCTCTTTACATGACGGAAAACCATGTAAGATAAATGTAATACCCTTCTATTTCTATAATAATGTTTTTATTTATTTATTTAGACTCAATTATGTTGGAATTGATACTGGAAAGACCATGATTAATTGAAGTTAAAATAAATAGTCAAGTTATTATGATGTAATAAGTAAATTTTATTAATAAATAAAAAGGTTGGAACTACTTAGGAAAGAGAGATGAGAGTTAAGAGATTCTTTCCAAAAAAGTTGGAAGAAAAATCTCATTAATGGATGGGGACAAGATAAATCTTCCATAATAAGAATTCCTAAAAATCCCTAGGAGGCTATACATAAGGTTTAATGAGATAGGAGAGAAAGATACATTAAATCACTTAGCTAGAGAAAGACACTAAGAATGGGGGAAATAAAGCACTGCAAGAGAGAAATGTGGGCTTTAAAGAGAAAGGAAAAGGATGAAAGCCTATTCAAGTGGGTTGGTAGACTCACAAAAGTGTGACACCGCTAAGAAAAAAATATGCTATGAAAGAAAAATTATAAAATAAATAATCAAGTGGACCAAAGAGGTTGTTGATTCCCTGGCAAGTACATCTCATCTGAGGGGGAACTAGAGGATTTAATTCAAGGTTGGGAGGAAAAGTGAAATTTCAAGTGTTCTCCAAACAATTATTACGGTTATATTTTAAGTTATGATATTTTTGTTAGAGTCATTGGATATATGCAAATGGTATTGGAAGAACATTGTCATCGTTAATTTGATTATATTAGAAAATAGATATTACTAGTGACCAAAATAGGTGTAGTAGTTAGAATATTATGGATAAAAGAAAGAAAATGAGATGAAGCTTAGATCTGTACTTGTGACTATTTTCATGTGTTTGATATGGTATCAAAATATTCATTATCTTCCAAGTATGTGTTATGAGAGAAGTTAATGTTTCTAGAAAGCTTTGTATATTTTTTCTATATGGAAGAAATAATAGTTAGATGTATTACAGAAGGAAAAAATTAGTAGATGTCAGTTCTGTTGGAAATAAATTAGGATTCAATAGGAGTTTAGGGTCACATATGGATGAGGAAAATTGTGTAGGCACAGAACATGGGCGTATACGAATCATTCCATGTACTTGGAGCATTACAAATTATGACCCATACTAACAAGGAAACTAATGTGAAGTGCGTAGATGGAGATTGAGCTAAAGGTTGAGGGAAGAAATATGTTTAGTAGATCCATATGGGGTTACAGTAAAGTAGACATATGAACTGGTTTGTATTTTCCCGAGTGTCATGTTTTCTGGACACAGTCAATTTTAATTTTCTTAATTTGGTAGGAATGATATGAACCAATATGTAGTTGTAGAAACACCGAATAAAATAAGAATCATAGTATGAGGACATGCTCGGGTGTTATACACTCAAATACAAGAATAATTTATAATGACATTTTGGCCAAGATAATAAGCTAAGAACTTTCCAATACTACCCTTTTATAACATGATAGTATCGAACTTTCAAAAAATAAAACAAATAAAAAGATTATATGTAAAAACCTAAGTAGGTTATTAACCATTCCTCTTTCTTCACCTCAGTGAAACTAAATTGTAGAAAAATATTGTAGTGATGGAACATATTGCAAGTATAAATAGCACAAAATACTAAAATATTGGTTCAATAATATTACATACAAAAATGTTTTATGTCATATCCAGACATGCTCTTGGACTATAAATTATCTCATATTGAACAAATACAAACACACCTTGAGATGGGACATAACATCAAACTATTTTACACAGTGGGATTATATCGAGCCTAGTAGATAAGAAAACAAAGATTTCATACAACAACAACCCTGAGCAATCATTTCTTTTTTCATAGGTTTCATTGTACAATACATCAAATGTTTGGTATTATGCGACATGGTAATTATGTTACTAAGAATCATAAATACATAAGAATGAAGAAATGTATGAGGATTAGACGATAACTAGTAACTATAGACATGTAAAATATATTCCATTAGATTACCATTTTAACACTTAATTTGTTCAGAGGAAATGTAATACGATTATTCCACAACAACATTGTTAGTTAATGAATTCTAATAGGGTCACCCGCACCAGACAACGCTTCAGGTACATGAGTCTAACCGACCTTGAAGAAATCATAGTTGTGATTATGTGATGACTGTGGTTTCTGATTTCAGAAGGAAGAATTACTCTAGAGGATACCATCATACCTACAGGACATGGGAGATAGGGTCGTGAGTACCATACTGCAAGAAGGCTGGGTTAGTAGGATAATAGAAATAAAATAGAAAAATATGTTCCATACCTATTAGTAACCAATGCTAGCACACACCAATATGTATATTAATAAGAGAGAAAAATTATTTAGAATCATGTTGATACATTATGTGTAACCACGTCAAAGGAATATTAAACCTAGAAGGCCAATTGGCGTTAGGGTGTGAAAACCATCACATTTCCACTAAAAACAAAAAAAATAGCAATATGATATGATCATTTCTGAAGGAAAATAATAAATACAATATTTTTAATTTCCTAGTATACCTGTGCAGTACCACGTACCCTCTTCCAAACCATAGGTCTCCCATTCGACTTGGTCTGCATTTTTTTTCTCTTCACAAAAAGAGGAAACAAAATTAAAACCAAGAAAATCTGTTTTGTGGTGGTATAAAAAAAATAGATAGAATGAATATGGATAGAAAAGGTGCAACAATTACCTAAGAAATTAAGGGTAACGAGGTTGAAAGGAAGAGACCTCTGCACGAGCAACACACCTAAAAAAAAACCAATCAGAAACATCACCGACTAAAGAGGGTTGAAAAGGGATGCCCAGGAATACCAAGGCTAGGAAGACCAAATGTGTGACCACCATAAGAAGGCGAGAAAAGTTCGGTTAGAAAAAGAAAAAAAAATTACATGTAGTTCTAGGAAGGGAAACTAGAAAGGCTAACAAAGAGAGTCATGCCTTTTTTACCTCTCTGTACTAGGCCGATTGAAGAATAGTGAAAAACACTTGTTGGAAGGGAGGCGTTGCAATGACACCAGTAGCAAGCAGTGACAAAGAAATCCAAATGCAAGTGAATTTTTTATGGTGTAGAAAAGTTAGGGTTAAAGCCTTTAGATCCTATCCTTTTATTTCCCCAGAATTCATCTCAACTCTTCAAGGGTTTTCAGAATGATAACATGAACACCATGTGATAGAAGGAGACATGGTAGTGGTAAACTTAGTGATAAAATTTTAAAGGCAAAGCACTCTCACTTACCACAAACAAAATATAAATAGTATAATTAATGGTTAGATGGAATCAACAATGTGCCTAGATAATCTAACTATGGACAATTACCCTCATTAGTAAATGATGTACCAATAGTGCATATATAACCTAAGTGAAAGTACCTTTGTACAACATATCCATAGGTCAGCATTGAGATGAAATGAAACAAACCATATGTTTAGCATGAATAAATGTGCTAATGAATAAAAATGTTGTGGTTACAAATTCAAAGTATATGCACCTAAGTGGAAGATATAGAGTGGTGTATAGGTATAATATAACTTAGGAATGGCTTATTGGTAATAATTTCGTAGGTTAAGGGTAGTGCTCTAAAATGGTAAACCCATACTTAATTTATAAGGAGTTGATTAGTACAAGGAATCTATGAGTTGAACTAGCGCAAAAAGGGAATGTTTATATATACCTTGATAAGTACCATATATATAATATGTCTATCTATAAGGAGGATTAACCACAACTTGAAAAAGAAAAAAAGTTACTGAAGAAGCAATTCTTAAGAAATTAAAAATAGAATTTTTTTTTTTGTAATAGTTTTTGGTGCTGTCAAGTCTTCATTACAGGTGGTATCAGAGCCTAGGTTCAAAATGGGGCCTGAAGGAACCACCACAGTAATAAGTAGATATGTGAGAAAATGGAAAATTGATGTAAGTGATGTAGAACTAATACTTGTTTGTGTTTCATTGAAAGGTAAAAAAGTGACGCAAACTACAACATAATGGTAGAGGACCCCCCTCCAGCTATAACAATACGTGAATAATTATATGTCAAGTTGGGAAATGGGAGTACCCCACCAACCTCTCAGTTTACAGATGTTATCAGAAATATGCAGCAAAAGTTGGCTCACCTAAAGAGGAGTAATGAACACGTGCTAAAGGCTAGTGAGGAACATGAATGGATGATAAGAGATTTCATTGAAAAGTCTATGCATAGAACCATAGAACCTGAAGCATTGAAAGAAAAAAGGTGGACACAGAATTAGAGAAGTCTTAAAGTGGAGGTGATTCAGATAAAACGTATCCAAAAATAAAGAAAAGAAAGAAGAAAGTCGAGTTACAGGGAGAATTTAGGAAACTAAAGATCCCTAATTTTGATGGGGAAAAGGAAGAGGATTGAGAAGCATGGCTTCTTAACATGAAAAAAAAAATTAGGTTTATTAGTACGAGAGTAACTTGAAGGAAATATTTTTTATTTATCAGTTGTAAGACAAAGATGCTCTCTGGTGGGAGGAGGAAAGAAGTGTGCATCTATTACAAGAAAAGATAGTTTCTTGGGAGGAATTCCAAAAATAATTTAAGTCTCAATATATGAATGAATGATATTATGATGACCACGCCAAGGAGTTCCATGAGTTAAGGCTAGGATAGTTAAGTATGGATGAGTTTATGGAAAAATTTACCAACTTGTTGTGGTATGTTCCCTATATTAAATAAGAGAAAGACAAGGTATAATGATTTCTAAATTGTTTACCTAACATTTATAAGGAAAGGATTGAGTTCCATAATCCTAAGATAATGGATGAGGCGGTAAGGAAAGAAATATTGTTTTTATCAATAATTTAAGAATAGCGGTGAAGGCTCCAAATTTTGGCAAGGTAAAGAGATAAACAAATCTGAAATAGGGGAAAAAGAGAAAAACTTGCCTATCTTAAATTTTTAAGAAGGACCATCAACAAAAGAAGTTCAACAACGGAAACGTAAATCAACCGACACAATCTTAAACTAGGTCCAAACCCATGGATGTGAATAGTAAAAATATCAATGGGGGCAAGGAAATGGAACAACTAAAGTGTTAGGGGTGTGTTGAGCCCCATTTGTTGAGAGATTGCCTGCATAATCCCATATCTATCAAAAAGGTTCAAGCTATCCACGAAGCCACAATAGTGAATAATATTTCTAGAAATATTCCAAGGATAAGTGCAACACTGGAGGATAGAGAAGCATAGCATCAATCGACAATGATCGATATTTAATGTACTATTTTAAACCAATTTGTTTATGTCCTAATTGGTCTAGGAGCTAGTTTAACTTACATTGATCGACAGGTTGTAGAAAAATGTAAACTTAAAATTGAAAAATATAAGACTTCATGGATGGTACAGTTAGAAACTGGTACAAAAGAGAAGGGTAACCAGTGAAGTGAGACAGTGTCATATTGACTTAAATGGTTATTCCATAGTATTAAACCTAAATATATTTCCCTTGGGATCTTATGATGTGTTAATATTCATGGACTGGTTGGAAAAGAAGGGGGCTATCATAAATTGTTTAGAAAAAATAGTGAGTTGTGTGAATCAAAATGGACAAACTCAAATAATGAAAGGAATACCAAAACCCATATCAGTTAGATATATTTTAACCTTAAAAATGAAAAAGAGTGCACGAAAAATGGTGTCATTTATTTATGGTTCATGTGGAATCAAGTGAACATCAACATAAGAACAATATTTAGAGACCCTAAAAGTCATTAAGGAGTTTTGAGATGTCTTTTCAAAGGAAATCTCAAGTTTACCTCCTTCTAGAGATATACATTTTTCCATTGATTTGGTACCAGGTGCAACCCCACTATCTAGAGCTCCTTACAAAATGAGTGCACCTGAGTTATTAAAGATGAAAATGTAGTGACAAGAACTACAAGACAAAGACTATATTAGGTCTAATGTATCACTGTGGGGGCCTCCTGTGTTATTTTTAAAGAAGAAGGATGGAACATTTGGAACGTGCATCGATTATCGACAAATAAACAAGCTAACCATTAAAAAAAATACACATTTCCCCATCCTGATGATGTGTACAATCAAGCGAGGGGGGAAACCATATTCTCAAAAATTGATTTAAGGACTAGATATCACCAACTGAGAATAAAATATGAAGATATTCACAAGACAACTTTTAGACCAAATATGGTCACTATGAGTTCGTAGTGTTACCATTTGGCCTTATTAATGTACCAACAACTTTTATGTGCTTAATGAAAATTGTACTTAATAAGTACCTCGATTAATTTGTGCTAGTATTTATAGATGACATCCTAGTGTATTCCAAGAATAAATAAGTGCACTGGGAACATCTTAGATTAGTGTTGCAAACTCTAAGAGAACATCAACTATATGGTAAATTTAGAAAATGTAAGTTCTATAAGGACAAAATACAATATTTGAGCCACGTTATTTCAAGAGAGAGACTAGTTGTTGATCCTGAAAAGGTTAGGGCCATTGTAAATTGGCTCATACAAAAGGACATGTATGTTGTCCATTCTTTTATGGGAATCATGGGACATTAAGGAACATTTAGAGAAGGATTCTCTAAAATAGTCTAGCCTATTACATCCTTACAAAGGAAAGGAGAAAATTTGAGTGGACAACCAAATGTGAGGAAAGTTTTGACAAATTGAAACACTTACTTAAAGCGGGCCCTACCCTGAAAATTATAGATCCAAATAAGGAATTTATTGTTTGAACCAATTCTTATATGGAGGTTCTAGGGGGATTTTTTATGCAGGAAAATTCAGTAGTAGCTTTTGAGTCTAGGAACCTGAAAAATACATGATAAAAATTCTACTATATATGATCTAGAACTAACTGATGTAATACATGCCCTAAAGATGTGGAGACACTATCAATTAGGGAAGAAATTAAGTTCCATAACAAATCACATAAACTTGAAATATTTCTTCAGCCAACCATATCTTAATTCCAAACAAGTTAGGTGAATGGTGTTTCTTAGTGAGTTTGAGTTTGACATTAAACACATAAAAGGAAAAGAAAGCAGGATAGTAAATGCTTTAAGAAGACATGCATATTATTTAATGTGGGTATTTGTTAGCAGTATTAGTATGGATATTGTAAAAGATATTAAAAAATCAATACCAAGAGATCATAAAAAATTGGAAATTCAAGACAAATTGAGTAAACAGAAATCCCCAGTTATGTTGAAAATTCAAAAAAATTGCTAATTTATAGGAAAAGGTTACATGTCCCCAATGTGAATGCTCTGAAACAAATGGTACTAGATGAATACCATAAGAAACCATATGCAGGAAACCCTGGATATCAAAATACGATAACAACATTAAGGAATAATTTCTTTTGGTCAGACATGAGAAAATAAGTGGCAGAATATTTGTCAAAATGTTTAGAATGTTAGCATGTGAAGGTAGAACACCAACACCCCACTGGACTGTTGAATCCATTTCATGTCTCTAAAAGGTAATGGGAATTTATTTTCTTGGATTTCATTTGAAAGACATTACGATTCCATTATGGTGTTGGTACAAACCTTAAGTAAAGAAACACATTTCATACATATACAATCCACTTATTGTACAACACAGATTGCCAATATTTTCATGAAGTTTTTTTCGGCTACATGGATTTCCAAAGATGGTGATCTCAGATAGGGATGCTAAATTTACCTCCAAATTTTGGAAAGCTCAGTTTGGGGACACAGGAACTCAGCAAAACTTAAGAACTCAATACAACCCTCAAACAGATGGTTAAATAGGGAGAACTAATCAAATTTTGGAATACATGGTAAGGTTGTTTGTCATGGACAGACATACCAAATAAGTGGATATTTTGGATTTGGCATTATTTTGTTACAACAACAGCTACCAAACATCAATAAAAACAATTCCTATTGAATCTATGTACAGGAGGAAATGATATACACCTCTGAGTTAGAGGCAACTAGAGGACATATTAAAATTAAGACCAGATGCTTTGCAGGAAATGGAGCAGGTGGTACGAAAGTTTTGACATAACATAAAAGCCGAATCCAGAGCTATGTAGACATGAAGAGAATGTAGAAATAATTTAATATTGGAGACCATATTTACTGAAGGGTGAAACAGAGGAAAAGTCCCTTAAGAACCAGAACCTGTCTAGAATTGGCACCACGGTTTTGTGGGCCTTTTGATATTTTTTAAAGAATTGGGCCAGTAGCTTATCAACTAACATTTCCAGCCATTTTAAAGTGCACAGTGTTTTTCATGTATCTTTTCTAAGGAAATATGTATATGATAATTGTCATATAATCGATTGGACCTTGATACAGGTAGAACTAGAAAGAGACTTCCTAGTAGAGCCACTCTATATATTAGGTTAGAAGGAGATATTGCTCAAGAATTGAGCCATCATTCCAGTTAAACTGTATTTGAAATATTTTATCCCCGAAGATGCCACATTGTAGTGGCAAGATGAAATTAAAGAGGCCTATCTAGCATTTTTTTAGAGGGAAGAAGATAGGAGATAGAAGATAGGAGATGACAATGTAAATAAAAAGGGTTGAAAGATGTCATACCCTTCTATTTCCATAATAATGTTTGTATATTATATTTATACTGAGTTATGTTGGACTTGATGGTGGAAAGGCCAATATTGATTGAAATGAATTTAAAAAGTAAAGTTATTATGGCGTAATAAGTAAATTTTACTAACAAATAAAAATGATAGAACTACTTGGGAATGAGACATGAGAGTCAAGAGATTCTTTCCAAAAAATTTAGAAAAAAATTCATTGATGGATGAGATCAAGATAAATCTTCCATAAGAAGGACTCCTAAAAACACCTTGGGGTCTATAGATAATATTTAATGAGACAAGAGATAAAGATTTATTAAATCACTTAGCTGGAGAAAGACGCTAAGTATGGGGGAAATAAATCACCACAAGAGAGAAAAGAGGGCTTTAAAGAAAAAGGAAAAGGAAGAAAGCCTAGGCAAGTGGGTTGGAAGACCCACAAAAGTGGGACACCGCTAAGAAAAAAATCAGCTATAGAAGAAAATATATAAAATACATAATCAAGGGGCTCAAATGGGTTGTTGATTCCCTGGCAAGTACATCTCATATTGGGGGGAGCTCGAGGATTCATTTTAAGGTTGGGAGGAAAAGTGCAATTTCCCAAGTGTTCTCCTAACAATGACTACAGTTAGATTTTATGTTATGATATTTTCATAGTAATTAGATATATGAAAATGGTATTGGAAGAACACTCTCATAATTAATTTGATTATATTATAAAATAGATATTACTACTGAGTTGAATAGGTATAGTAGTTAGAAGATTCTAGGAAAAAAGAAAGAAAATGAGATGAAGCTTATATTTATGCTTGTGATTGTAGTTATGTGTCTGATATGGTATCGAAATATTTATAGATTCGTTATCGTTCAAGTATGTGTTATGAGATAAGTTATTGTTTCTGGAAAATGGTCTATATTTTTTATATATGAAGGAAATAACAGACACATGTATTACAAAAGGAAATAAATTAGTAGATGCCAAGTTTGGTGGAAATCAATTACGGTTCAATAGGAGCTTAGGGTCCCATCCGAGTGAAGAAAATTGTGTAGCCATTGAGACTAGGTGTATGTGAATCATTCCATGTCCCTGGAGCATTATAGGTTATGACCTATAGTAACAAGGAAACTAACGTTGAAGTGCACAGATAGATATTGAGCTAAAGGTTGAGGGAAGAAATATTTTTACTATATATCGATGGAGCTATAGTAAAGTACGCATAGGAAGTGGTTAGTATTTTCCCGAACTCACTTTTTCTGGACACATAGAATTTTAATTTTCTTAATTTGGTACGAATGAGATGAGCCAAATTGTTGGTGTACAAAAACAACAAAAAATAAGAATCATAGTATGCGCATATGTTAGGTTGTTCTATAGTCAATTCAAAGAATTATTTATAATGAAATTTTGGCCAAGATAATAAGCTAACAATAGTTCGATACCACCCTTCGGTAATAAGATGATATCGAACTTTAGAAAAAGAAAACAAACAAATATATTATATGTAAAAACCCATGTATGTTATTAACCATTCCACTTTCTTCACCTCAATGAAACTAAATTGTAGAAAAAAAACTACAATGTTTGAACATATTGGAAATATAAATAGTGCAGAATAATAAAATATCAGTTCAATAGTATTAGATAAAGAATTATTTTTGTTATGTCGAGGTGTGCTCCTGGACTATAAATAATATCATATCGAAAGAAGACAAACACACCCTAATATAGGACATAACACCAAATTATTTTCCACTGTGGGACTATATCGAGCTTGGTAATTAAGAAAAAACTAATTAGACAACAACAACCCTAAGCAGTCATTTCTCTGTGCATAGGTTGCACTATATAATACATTAAACCTTTGGTATTGTGCCCCATGGTAATTAGGGTACCTAGAATCATAAATACATAAGAAGGAAGAAATGTACGATGCCTAAATTATAGTGATTAACTATAGACATGGAAAACAGATTCCACTAGATTAGGGATTTAACTTAATTTCTTTAGAGGAAATTTAAGGTGAGTATTTCATAGCAAAACCAAAAATTGATGAATTCTAATAGGGTCACGGCACCAGACATATCTCCAAGTACTTGATTTTAACTAACTTGGAAGAAATCATAGCCATGATTAAGTGATGACCGTGGTTTCCGACTTCGTGAAGGAATAATTACTCTAGAGGATACCCTGATGCCTATAGGCCATGGGAGACAGGGTTGTGAGTACCATACTACCATAAGGCTAGGCTAGCAGGATAATAGAAAAAAAAAAAAACTATGTTCCATACTTGTTAGTAACCAATGTTGGAGCACGCCAATCTCTATATCAACAAGAGAAAAAAATTCCTTAGACTAATGTGGAGACATTATAAGTAATAACATTAAGGAAAGATAAAACCTAGAAGACCAATTGACATTAGGGTGTGAAGACCGTCATGATTTCACCAATAAATAAATAAATACATAATATGGTATGATCATTTTAAATGGAAAACAACAAATACGATTTTGATAATTTCTGATTATAGATGTCTTATGTTAGTTTTTGGTACCATCAGAAGTGCAATATCTCTTAAAATTGGTGGAGATGCTAATGCACATGAGTTTTAAAGAACCCATAAACCATTTGGTGAAATTCCACCTGGATTGTATTTTATTAGAATAATTAATATTTTTTATGGAGTTCCTAAGTCTAAACTTAGGGAAATTAAAATGTTAATGGGTATTAGTCAAAATATGAGCGAGAATGATCTAGAAGGTGGATTAGGTCATATTTTAATCTTAGCCATTGATTAGAGACTTATTCGTAGTCGTTGAAGACTCAACAGGAAAAGTATAAAATGGAGGCTTGGGGTTCATTTGGAAACACACATAGAGAGATAGAGGAAATCAATTTTATGAGGTGAGAAGTTCTCAGGTGGAAAGTCAATTGTAGAGATCTTGTAGATGAGGGTTAGAGAGAATATGAGAGAAGGAATTTATGAAAAATACAAAATAGAGAAGCAAAGAGATCTTGTAAAGAGGCAGTGCAGTAGCACGGAGAGCTAACATAGAAAAGTTGCGTGTCAGGTAGAATCCAGAATTGTCAGAACAACTGAAACTGCTAGGAACTAACACAATTTCCAGAACAACTAGGAGAGATGATGTAGAGGCAACATAATAGCCAGAAGATATGAGGTAGAAAATTGGCATGTCATGTAGAATCCATAATTATCGGAACAACTAAAACTGCTAGGAACTGCCGGAAATATCAGGAGCTTCCAGAATAGTTGAGAGAGCTGACATAGAGGTAACATTGTATTCGGGAGAGTTTACACAAAAAAGTTACCTGTCATACAAAATCAAGGATTGTGGGAACATCTGAAACTGTCGGGAAATATTGAGACTCCCTGGAACTGCCGGAACTGCCGAGAGAGATGAAGAAGAGGGCAGAGAAGGTGATGCAAGGCTGATGCAGAGCCTAGAAGGCTGACTTGTGGCCTATGTAGGGCCAACATAGAAATAGATGGGGTTAGCGAGTCTTGTGCCAGATCAATCGAAAATATGTCGGGTGAAGTGAGGTAAAAATCAGTAAGATTTTTTGGCAATATTTCCTCTGTAAAGGAATGCTAGATGAGCATCCTAGATTTTTATTCAGATATTTCTCCTACATAATAATAAACCATCAGATCTGCTACACTAGTTTTCTCACATTGGGTTTTTTCGGGGACTATTGTATCCAAAAATAAGTGTGTCATATGTATCTTGTTCTTTGCCCTATTTTTTGTTTCATGAAATCAAATATTTAATTAGTGTAGGCTGAAAATTTAATTTGCTTCAGTATTCAGGAGAATAACTTGGTTAATGTATATTAAAAATCAAGTAGGTGAAGTAGATTCAAATGTTTATATTGAAACTCAAGTAGGTGAAGTAGATTCACATTGGTTGCAATAGGGGTTCCTTCAGAGTGTAGGAATTTTCACATTTTATCAGAGAATTTGTTTTGAAATAGAAAGAGTAGATCTAGTGTTGTGCAGTGAGGCCAAAAGCTGCAGTTGGCAGCAATTCCAGTCCCCATGAAGGGATTGCACCGTCCTTACCAGGAAGAAGATCCGTGGAAATCTCTCTCTTAGTGAGACAATAGAGAGGTATGATTTCTAGTTCATGAGTTTGGAGAGGCAGAGGGAGTGATGAAGAGCCTCATCATAGTGCTTGAAGGGTGTAGTTTCTTCTAGGGAAGAAATCCACTGGAAAAGAATGAAGACATGTAGAAGGGGAATTTTCTGCTCAGAGAACGTTTGGGTAGAAAGTTCGAATTTCTCACTTTCTAAGCAGGTGAGAAGTCCTAAGCAGTCACTAGAGGATTCAGCTCGACAATTGAGTGAGATGGCATCGCATGGGCTCAAATATCAAGACTGGTTCGAAGGTTCTTCCAACTAGTTAATATGGAAGACCATAATCTTAACTGTTCCAGAGGAATATGACCTCGAAGCCTATTTCAAGAGTGTTGTAGTTGTTGCTGCTGAAAACAATCAAAAGAAGAGTTACAAATCAGATCAGGGAAAGGAAAATAGGCTCATTCTCGATGGAGTTCGAGATCATTTGGTCTCACTATTGGGCGTAATAAACAACCTAACATTTAATGTCAAATCATGAGTTTGTAAACATAGAGGCGCAACACTAGAAATGCTAGAGAAGGAGTTCAAAAACATGCACTAGTTAATACAATGACACCAAACCATTTTGGAACCTGGATTCACTCAAGAAAAATGCTTGTCACAAACTTTGACAGAAAAATTAAATCATACCTTGAAAATAATGCCGTAAAATGAAATATGTTCCTACAATCAATATTCCAGTGCTTTAAAAAAAACATAATGGATGTCCTTCTATTATAGTTATAAATTTGCATCCTTTACTAAATATATCTCATTCATGTACTAGAACAACCATGTACCTGTACTGAAATGAGTCTCGTTCCTACACTAGAACTTAATGAAAGGAACTTGAATCAGCATAAATAATTATGGTAAATAAAGAAAATAAAGGAAATATTTTGTGACTAAATATCAGTGCAATTATGAGACAGTAAAAATAATCAAACTTTTAGGTACATTTGTCTCTAGTACAAATTTTCATTCCTGGAATGAATCTCCATTCATTCATCGCAACAGTGTTCCTGTATTGGAACAAAGTTCCCACAATGGAATGATATTCTTGTACTAAAATGATGTTCTTATACTGGAAGTATGTTCTATTCCTGCACTGAGTATTTTTCCTTTCATACAAGAATTTTGGGTTCGTCTGCCAGAGTACTTGGTTCCTATAATACGGTATCAATTGCTGTATCAAAATAAAGATTCATGTACTAATAAGTATGTATTTCTATACTGAGCTTCCAAACCACTTGCATGAAATTTAAAGTGTGCTAACTAGAAATGAAATTGCCAAGAAAACCAAATCAGAGAAATGACCACATGTAATCAAAATATTCCTTATCTTATCATTCATTCGAAAGTGGAAAGTACTATGAAGTCCAAAGGAAATAATTATTGAAACATAAACTTCTTCATGTGATACCTTCTTTCTTAGATGGCTGCCTAGAAATTAACTAGATTGGCACTCTTATCGAATAGAGGTTTCATTCCAAACGCCCCTTCATGAAAATTTAGTCTTAAAATAAACTATTCCTACAAGAAACTAAGCATAAACACATATCCTTATTATATAAACAACATTTCATTAATGCTTACAAAGATGCAAGTAAATCAACCCTAAGTTAAAGGAAACACACTTTCATAAAACACATTTTCATATTAAGGAATGAAACACATTTGCATAAGAAGAATAAATCCACTTGTAGAAATAAAAACACTAGCAGAAGCAACCCTCACCTGCAGAAATAAAGCACACTGGTTCAAGCAAACTGAAACATTCCTCTTGTAGAAAAGAGATCACTCATCAAAGAATTTTTTTTTTATTCAATCTTCAATAAATGAACACACCCAAAACATCACACCCTGGATCTGAGTCACACATTTTATGAAGAAAGCGAAGGTCTATTAGTTACATAAAAGAAATGAAATGCTTCTTTCTCAAACCTTGCACACAAAAATTCATCTCAGGCAACAGACAAAATAGGGAGAATGAGTTGGGTTGGTTGGGCCCTAGCAAGCAACTCATTTGCCTTTACAAAATCTGGGAAATAAAATACACAAACAACTCATTCACATAAGATTTAAACTAAGAAATTGATAAACCGGCATAGATCCTTAGATTAGCTTGAATGTTTACTACAATTATACATGAAATCTTCAAATCCGGGCTCCAATTGATCATGGGGAAGGGGGAAGAGCCCCAAAATCTTGATCCAATGGCATGGAATCATAATAACTAGTTTTCTTCTCCTCTATAGAGCCATCATTTGGCTTTTATATAATTTACAATTACATGATAGGCTTTGAATAAGACAAACCTTTGCAAACAAGGTTAGGGATTGAATCTCAACTACTTCCCATTAGTATGAGACCAGTACAACCATTGACCCATTGAGAAAATTCAGATATTGATACGAATTTTCCAATTCTGGGCATATTCTTGAATTTTGGAAAAATTGCTACTTTTAACAAACTGCCTCGAAAGAACAATTCATATCTCCTTAACCATTACAAATCTAGGAAGAAACCTAGTCTGTTATGTGGAAAACAATAACCTTTCTCATAATTTTCTCGTTCAGATTTATTTCCTTGAAAATCATGCCTGAAGTTGACTATTTGGATACTTGTCAAATCTAAGATCCTAAAATTCTGGAAAAACTGTGTTTTTTTATAAAACTACCTCAAACACCCTTATCTAAATTTTATACCATTGGAAATCTTGGGAAATGGTTTTGGTTAGGGACAATTTTTTATACTGGAAAAATCAATGTTCTCGGATTTTCGAGATTCACCTCTAGCTGCATGCAAATTGAGGTCAAACATGGCAGTTTGGAAACTTTGTGGATTTTGAGTAGATTTATTAATTTTCTTCTACAGACCCACATGTGTGATCTAGGTGCAATCCAACTCATGTGAAGGTTTTAGAACATATTTTTTAACAAAAACATTCCTCGAGTTTCCCCCGAAATGTGCCGAGATGTCGAAGCTCCAAATTGGTGGCTTTCTAATGTAGGAATCTTGCTCTTTAGTGCAGGAATAGGTCAATGAAAGATACGTGCACCTCTAACTGTAAAAAATGATTCAAGATAATTCCATATGCGTGTTTAAACTACCATGTAGCATTTTCCTCCATGGAAATATTGAATGATGAAGTAGCTGACATATACCTCCATTTTTGTGCATGATCTCTATGAAGTGCAGGACCTGCATTAACAACATTAATGAACATAAAACCTAAGAAATGCATATAGAGAAGGTATAAAACGAAAACCAAATGTAAATCTTCACTACTGCATCAAAAGGATATATAAGTGCAACATAAAGTTTCATAAACTAGTAAAATAAGGGAATAAGTGATGCATCAAATGCGAGAAAAGATGCATTAGATACAATAATTCTGGGGCCTAAGATCCCCCCATGCCAATCATCTTGCATGCCCTCATGAGAGAAAATCAACTTCTATACCAATGTCCCCTTGCAAAAAACCAGAATTGAAACATAAATGTTCGTGCACTCATAATATTGTTCCTTGGTAGATTTGATTGTTCTGACAAAAAATGCCTACTCATCCATATTTATTAATTAAGACTTATCAAAAGAAATAAATTACAGGGATACCATAGGATTTCTAACAATGTCATTACTACAAGAATAATGTTATCATGAAATAGTCAACAATCAAAACTTCCTCAAAGCATCTCAAGAGCAGTCTTAGTCAATAGGTCTTCACTTGTAATAACCTCACTATTATAAATTAAAGTGACATTATTTGGAAGCTAAGGCATTAAAATGGATGGAAATAGGGAAAAATAAATATGACCAAATGATATCTTCCGAGGATGGCCATCTTACTATTACCCAAGTGTGTGTTTGAAGCTCCTCTTGTTCAAGAAGAGTGAATCGCCTGCACTAAGGGTCCCACATCCTTGAAAACCTTCATATTTATGAAAGATAGAACTCCAAAGCACATTTCCGAAAGGATATTAAAGTCATTCTCAAAGAGATATGATAATGAGTTTTGTGAAAGAAAAAAACAACCAAGTAAATCATAGTGTAAAATTAACTTTAATACCATAGGCATGGCCCTTCTACTAGCAGGCACCTATAGCATTGACAGGGATGCCTTTTAACCCCTTTAAATATTTGTGTCCCATATATTAGATATAAATTCATAGTCAATTGAAAGAATTTACATTTTTTTTAGAAGTTAATTGAAGGTTGCTATGCTCGCTTGGTAACCAGTTAACAACATTTCCATTCAAAAGAACTGGCAAGAATGAACAAGTCAGCCCGTGATAAGACCTCTTGTCTTCCAGATTTTCAATTGAAAGCCATTACCCTGGCTTGGTGAGTAGTAGCGGGTATGTCATTCTCGTTAGGACCCATGATCATGGTAGTTCGGCTCGTAATGAGACCTCCCATCCCTAAATTAATCATTTTAAAAGAAACTCTCATTATAATTAACCTTCAGTAGGTTACTTAATAGCTAGGAGGAAAATATGCTCCTTAAGAGCATGGGATGGCATGAAAAAAATTTAATTACTAATCCTTACCGATTGCTCCTTCTACGCTATAGACTCATTTTAAAGAAAAAGTCTTGGATAATGACTGAAATATTTTTTAACTTGATTGTGCTAGGGTTCTCATGAGAGCTCACTAGGGTTTTATAGGAGTGGTCCACCATAGGGGACTTTTCATCAAAACCTTCAAAGAGATATTTGAAATGATTTCTGGATGATAGTTTGTTATAACGAACAGGTCAAAAGTAATTTTTTAAGCTTATGACTAGAAGGTATTAAATATAAAAATAACAATCCCCTAACTGACCTAATGATTAATCTCAACCAACAATTAAAGTCACTTTAGAGAATGTGAGGCATTAAGAGTGAATTTCTTCTAACAAGTCCTACCACAAGAGTGCTTAATGACATAAATTCTAAAAGTTGTGCTCTAAGAATTGCAGTTTCAACAGTGTTCTTTTAACAATTTTATTTCAATTGACAATTTTATTTGTTGCTCTTATACTACCCTACACTAAGTAAAAAAGGAAGGTCTCCTTGAAGTGTAGGAGTACTTCAAATGTAGCCATGTGCGTAATAGAATGCTAAATATACTCACACTTAATTTTAAAGAATAAACTTCAACACATACCAGAGTATGAGAAACCAATTTCTTTAATTGAGATGGTACCAAGAGTTGTTGAATGATGGAGGAACACTATGTACCAATAATTGTTTGGAACCAATTTTCAATGGAGTTCACATATTCTTAGTCTTCTGATTCATTAGTAACTGGTGGTGTCTCCTCTTCTGGTATATCATGTCGGTCTTCCCAGGACTTCTAATTGTTTTCTTGAGTACAAGTTGGATCTTGTGATAGAAATGTCAAGAAATCTTCAATCTCTGTTTCCATTGGCCCTTCCTCCTCATCAAGTCTGATCCCTAATTCTTCAATTTCCTCATTAGATGGACAAAAATATTCAAATAAATCTTCTTGACCTTCTTGAAAGGATGATTCATGGATATTTTGTTCCTTTATCACATTTGAAAAGATGGATCTTCTCTTGACTTCTGCCAAGATCTGTTCCTCCTGGGAAGTAGAGACACTTGCTGCTGCCAAGATTTGAGAAAACTCATGGAGTGCATATCTTGTCAAGCATTTGATCATTTTTCTTCTGCTAGCTGGAATTTCTCGTTAACACATGGATTAGCACATAGACAGGATTCTTACAGCACCTAGAAAACCTAAAAACTAATTTGTAGGAAAGGAAACAAACCAAGCTTGTGAGCTCCATGGAAATACCATCCAATATGCTTCAACAAGTAAGAAAAACACACTAGAAAATTCATTTGGAGAAAAGGAAACAACAATAAAAAGTAGGTGAAAATGAAAACCAAATGCAACAGGTCATCAAGGACAATCCCCTGAGCGCCTCCCCAACAATGGCGTCAAAATGTCAGGCATAATAAAGAACCTAACATTTAATTCTCAATCCAGGAGTGCGTAAACATAGTGGTGCAATACTGGAAATGCCAAAGAAGGACTTCAGCAACCTAGACTATTTAATACAATGATACCACACCATTTTGGAAAATGGATTCACTCAAGAAAAATACTTGTCACAAACTTTAATAGAAAAATTAAATCATAACATGAAAATAATGTCGGAAAATGAAATATGTTCCATTAATTGAGATTCCAGTTCTTTAAAAAGAACACAAGGGATGGTATTATACTATAGTTATAAATATGTGTCCTTTACGAAATATATCTCATTATTGTACTAGAGAAACCATGCGCCTGTACCAAAATGAGTCTCGTTCCCACACTAGAACTTAATGAAAGGAACTTGAATCAACATAAACAATTTGGTAAATAAAGAAAATAAAGAAAATATTTTTTGACCAATTATCAGTGTAGTTATGAGACAGCAAAAATAATCAAACTTTTAGGTACATTTGTCTGTAGTACAAATTTTCCTTCCTACACTCAATCTGTGTTGCTACACGACAACAATGTTTTTGTACTATAACAGAGTTCCTGCACTGGAACAATATTCCTGTGCTAAAATGATGTTCTTGTACTAGAAGTATGTTCTATTCCTGCACTAAGTATTTTGGCTTTCATATAAGAATTCTGGGTTCCTGTACCAAAGTACTCTGTTCCTATAATATTCATGTACCAAAACACAGATTCCTGTATTAAGAAGTTTGTATTCCTGTACTAAGCTTCCAAACCAATTGCATGAAATAAACTTTCAAATCAAACCATAACAGAGAAATAAATGCATGTAATCAAAAGATTCCTTATCTAATCATTCATTCGAAAATGAAAAGTACTATGAAGGCCAAAGGAAATCATTAATGCAACATAAACTTCTTCATGTGAAAGTAATCATTTAATCTAAATACAAAGCATCCCTTCTTTCTTAGATGACTGTCATGAAATTAACCAAATCTGCACTTTTATCAAATAGAGGTTTAAGTCCAAAGGTCCCTTCACCAAATTCCATTCTTGAACTAAACTATTCCCTTCAGGATACTAAGCATAAACATAGATCCTTATTATATAAACAACATTTCATTAATGCTTAAGAATATGCAAGTAAATAAACCCTATGTTAAAGGAAATGCACTTCCATAAAACGCATTTGCGTAAGAAGAATAAATCCACTTGCATAAATAAACACACTGGCAGAAGCAACCCTCGCTTGTATAAATAAAGCACACCGGTCCAAGCAAACTGAAACACACTTTTTGTAGAAAAAAGACCACTCAGCAAAGGAAATAAATGTTATTTAATCTTTGGTAAATTAACACACCGACACATTCGTACCCTAGATCCGAGTCACACAATTTATGAAGAAAGTGAAGGAGGGAGAATGAGTTAGGTTGGTTGCGCCCTTGTAAACCAGCTCGTTTACCTTTCTGAAATCTGGGCAATCAAATACACAAACAACTCATTCACATAATATTTAAACTCAGAAATTGATAAACCAGCATAGCTCCTTAGATTAGCTTGAATGTTTGTTGCAATTATACATCAAAGCTTCGAATCTAGCCTCCAACTAATCATAGGGAAGGGGGAAGAGCCCCCTAAACTTGATCCAACAACATGGAAGTGCAATAAATGGTTTTCTCCTCCTCTACATGAGCCATGGTTTGGCTTTTATATAATTTTCAATTACATGATAGGGTTTGAACAAGCCAAACCTTTGCAAACAAGGTGAGGGATTGAATCCCAACTACCTCTCATCAATAAGAGGCTAGGACAACCATTGTCACATTGAGAAAATGTAGACCTTGATATGAATTTTCCAATTCTGGGCATATTCTGGAATTCTGGAAAGAATGGTTTGTTTAACAAAATTCCTCTAGAGAACACTTTGTATCTTCTTAACCATTACAAATCTGGGAAATTTGTTTGGAGGAAACCTAGTTTGTTATGTTCACAACAAGAAACTTTCTCATTTTTTTTTGGTTTAGCTCTAGGGCCTCGAAAGTCATTCTCGAAGCTACCTATTTGGATACTTGCGAAATCTCAGATCCTAAAATTATGGAAAAACAGTCTTTTTTTATAAAAATTCCTCAAAGTTCCCTATGTATCTTTTATACCATTTCAAATATTGGGAAATTGTTTTTGTTATAGGTAATTTGATATATTGAAAAAAACCCATTTGCTTGTGTTTTCAAGAATCACCTCCTGCTGCATGCAAATCAAGGTCAAACATGGCAGTTTGGAAACTATTCGAATTTTGAGTAGATTTATTCATTTGCTTCTAGAGACCAACACGTCCGACCTAGGTGCAATACAACTCATGGGAAGGTGTTAGAACATCATTGTTAAGAAAAAAACGTCCTCAGTTTGCCCCAGAAGCTTGCCGAGATGTCGAAGCTCCAAAATGGTGGCTCTCTAGTGTAGGAATTGTTGGGTTGTGTTATATTCTTTCCATGACTAGCCCACGTAGTTAATCGGGGGTTAGAGGGGAGGAGGTCACAGAGGTTTTGAGGGGTACTTGTAACCCCACTTTATGGGTATCGGTAACCCCACTTTATTGTAACATTGAAAGGAACATAATGAAAAATCACGCTCGTAGTCCCAATTTTGGGATCCATGGTAAAATCTATGTATATATGTGTTTTATGTGTTATTCTCTCGCATTATTTATTTTTTGTGTTTTAGAATTCATATGCAGGTAATTTTTGTACGAGGTTAAAACCTAAATTTGGTATTAGAGCAATTTTGGCTTGAAGTGGACGCCTTTGATGCCGAGGGGTTTCCCTCGAGCTTGTGGTAGAACTTGTTCAGTCGGAGATCTGTGAGATTGATTCTGGTGGTGAAAGAATATGGCGAGCAGTGGAAAGATAGAGATCAATAAATTTAATGGTCAGAGTTTTGAGTTGTGGAATCTCAAGATGGAGGATCTGTTGGTGGATAAAGATCAGTGGATCACAGTAGATCTAAGTACTAAACCAATAGGAGTGTCCGATGAAGAATGGAAGAAGTTGGATCGGAAGGCAAAAAGCACAATACAAATATGTGTCTCAGATTTAGTATTGCTGAATGTATCAGGGGAAGCTACAACAAAGGCTTTGTGGGACAAGTTAGGGACTTTGTACCAATCTAAGTCTTTGGTGAATAAATTGTTCCCGCGGAAAAAGCTGTATAACCTGAGAATGAAAGATGGAGACTCGGTGACAGAGCATCTGAATGCGTTTAATATTGTGGTAAGTTAGTTAACATTTGTTGATATTAAAATTTCAGATGAAGATAAGTGCATCAGTGTGTTCTGTTCTCTACCAGATTTGTGTGAAAGTCTCGTTATTGCAATAGGTAGAAATGCAATTTCCTTGCAGTTTGATGAAATAGTCTTAGCCTTGATGACAAAGGAGATGAGACGAAAAAATATGGAGAGACAGAATGGTGATGCCTTGTCTGTATGAGGACGGTCCTAAAATAGAAACAAAAATAATTCATCGAGTGGGAGAACTAAATATAGAGGGAGATCTAAATCTCCAGGAAAACCTGTAAAGGTGGTGTGCTGGAAATGCAGAAAGGAAGGGCACTACAAAAGAGACTGTAAATCTAAAGCTCCTGATAAAGGAAAGGGATCTGATGATGCTCCTTCTATAGAGGTGAAAACCACCTTAGATGAAGGTGGCGATGTGTACTTGGCTTTCTCAAGTACACACGTAGATCATGAGGCATCGTTGATTGACTCAGGTGCATCCTTTCACTTCACTCCCCATAGAGAGTGTGGTTTTGCGAGTATGAGAAATACGATGGTGGTGATGTCTTCTTGGGGGATGATAGGAAGGCTAGAGTCATTGGTCGTAGAAAAGTAAAGTTGAAGTTGCAAGGTGGAAGGGTTAGAACACTTCCAGGTGTTCTGCGTATTCCTGCATTGGCCAGAAATTTGATTTCTATAAGCAAGTTGGATGATGCAGGTGTAAAAATAGTGTTCGAGAAGGATAACTGTAAGATGTTTCAGAGAGCACTGGTATTGAGCGAGGAGATCGAATTGGAATTCTGTATAAGCTACAAGGTAGCACTGTTGTTGATGGGTGCAACAACTCTGTGGTTCCTGAAAGTGGAGTAGAAAATCTAGTGGTCTCTGGAGAGAAGACCATGCTGTGTCATCAAAGGCTTGGACATAATGGAGAGAAAGGCCTTCGAATACTTCATGGTAAAGGTATGGTAGAAGGTATGAGTAATAGCTGTCTGGATTTTTATTTCTGTGAAAATTGTGTATATGGGAAGTAGAATCGGGTGAGTTTCCCCTCCGGTGGTAAGAGGGCGAAACAGATATTAGAGCTTGTGCACAATGATGTGTTTGGACCTATGAAGGTTCCATCACTAGGTAAGTCTATCTACTATGTATCATTTATAGATGAATTTTCAAGGAATACATGGATATATTTCCTTAAGAAGAAATATGAAGTCCTTGACAGGTTTAAAGAATTTAAGGCTCTGGTGGAAAGCCAGACAGAGAAGAAAATAAAGGTGCTAAGGACAGATAACGGTGGAGAGTTTTTCAGTAAGTAATTTGAAGAATTTTGCAAGAAGTGTGGTATAGCATGGCAGAAGACTACTCCATATACACCTCAGCAAAATGGAGTTCAGAAAGAATGAACAAGACGTTGATGGAAAGGGCAAGAAGCGTGCTCAGTGGTGCCAGGTTAGGACAGGAATTCTAGGCAGAGGCGGTTGAGACAACATGTTACCTGGTCAATAGATCACCTTCATCAGCGTTGGAGGATAAGACTGCAGAAGAGGAATGGACTGGTGAGAAACCCTCTCTTTCAAATTTTAGGGTATTTGGATGTGATGCACATGTACATGTTCAAAAGGAGAAACGAACCAAGTTGGATAGTAAATCTGAAAAGTGCAACTTTACGGGGTATAAGGATGGTTTAAAGGGTTATAAGATTTGGAACCCAGTAACAAGGAAGGTTGTGTACATCTGAGATGTGGTGTTCAGAGAGGTGAAAGATGTTATTAAACATGAAGTCCAACCAAAGGAACTTGAGAAGATAGAGTTTGAGCTAAAGGAGGAAGAATCAGACTCTACAGCAAAGGAGGAATTAGAAGATGAAGAGCCACAAACTACAGCTATGAGAAGATCAGTTTGAGAAAGAAGGCAGCTAGAAAGGTATAGTCCACTTGCTTTCTGTTCAAATTTTGCTTTGTCTGTTACTAATGATGATCCCAGAACTGTGAAGGAAGTAGTGCATTCAAAGGATGGAAAACTTTGGAAAGAGGCCATGGTTGATGAAATGTCATCTTCGCACAAAAATGAGGCTTGGGATCTAGTGGAGTGGCCGGCTGGAAGGAAACCAATTGGCAGCAAATGGGTGTTCAAAAAGAAGACAAATGTAGAAGGAAAAGTGGATAAGTAAAAAGCTTGGTTGGTTGCAAAAGGTTATTCCCAGGTGTCGGGAATTGATTTTGGTGATACTTTTTTTCCTGTTGCCAAGGTAACTTCTATTAGATTACTTTTATCTATTTCTTCTGCTCTTAATTTTGAGGTAGAACAGATGGATGTGAAGACAACATTTCTTCACGGGGATCTGGAAGAGGAAATCTATATGAATCAACCTAAAGGCTTTGCAGTGAAGGGTGAGAAAGAACTGGTATGCAAGTTAAAGAAGTCTCTGTATGGGTTAAAATAGTCACCAAGGATTTGGTATCAAAAATTTGATACATTTATATGGGGACATGGCTTCACCAGAAGAAAAGCAGATCACTGTGTGTATTTTAAATTAATTGGTGACTATGTTATTTATCTAGTCTTGTATGTGGATGATATGTTTCTGGTTGGAAATGACAAAGAAATTATCCAGGATTTGAAGACCCAATTGTCCTCCAAATTCGACATGAAAGATCTTGGTGTTGTAAACTATATTTTGGGCATGGAAATTAAAAGAGATCGGGAAAAGAGGAAGCTCTGTTTAAACTAGAGGAAGTATGTCGAGACAATACTGCAGAGGTTTAATATGCAGGATAGTAAACCGGTGAAGGATCCTATTCTTGTAGGTGTGAGGTCATCTGCTAAACAGTGTCCCAAGACACAAGAAGAGGAAGACGACATCTCCTGTGTTCCATATGCAAGTGCAGTTGGTAGCCTGAGGTATGAAATGGTCTATACTAGACCAGACATTGCACATGCAGTGGGAGTATTGAGCAAGTTTATGTCAAAACCAGGAAAGTAGCAGTGGACAACAATGAAGTGGATTTTCAGGTAGTTGTGTGGCACTAGTGATTATGGTTTGTGCTACCAAGGAAGACCAGGATTGGACAAAGTATTGGATATTCATGGATTTGTTGATGCAGACTAGGCTGGAGATCTGGATCAGAGAAGATCTACAGGTGGGTATGTGTTTAACCTATTTGGAGGTGCAGTTAGTTGGATGAGTAAGAAACAATCTGTAGTGGCACTGTCAACTACAGAGGCAAAATACATGGCTACCACTCATGCAAGCAAAGAAGCAGTTTGGTTGTAGAGATTATGTTCAAGTATGGGGTTAGTATAGGAAGCTATAAGGATAGGCTGTGACAGCCAAAGTGCAATTTTCTTAGCAAAGAACCCTGCATATCATTTAAAGACAAAGCACATTGATGTTCAGTATCACTTTGTGAGGGATATGATAGAAGACAAAAAGGTGTTGTTGTTAAAGGTGGACACTTTGAAGAATACTGCAGATGCATTGACAAAATCTATCAGCTCTATGAAGTTCTCTTGGTGTAGAGAAAAAATGGGCATTGTAGGGATGGATAAATGACTAAGCTCTGTTGTGGCCCCCTGTGGAAAGAAAACAACAAGTGGGAGAATGTTGGGTTGTGTTATATTCTTTCCATGACTAGCCCACGTAGTTAACCGGGTGTTAGAGGGCGGGAGGTAACAGGGGTTTTGAGGGGTACCCGTAACCCCACTTTATGGGGTTCGGGGCAACATCGTGGAAAATTTTGGTTTTGGAACCTATGTTAGGTTGGGAAGACCCACATATGGTTTTGTGCATGATTTTTGCACATGTTTTTTTGGACACGATAGTTTTTTGGTCCATGCTTTTGAACGCGATGGTTTTTGGTCCACGGTATTGGATGCTTCGGCATGTATAAATACGTGTTGTAAGATTGAAAGGAGAATAATGAAAAATCAAGCAGGTACTCCCGATTTTGGGATCCAGGGGAAAATCTCTGTGTATATGTGTTATTCTCTCACATTGTTTATTTTCTGTGTTTTAGAATTCGTATGCAGGTAATTTTTGTATGGGGTTAAGACCTACATGGATGCTACTCTTTAGTGCAGAAATAGATCAATGAAAGATACGTGCACCTCTGACTATAAAAAATGATCAAAGATAATTCCAGATGCATGTTTAAACTACCATCTATGATTTTTGTCCATGGAAATAGTGAATGATGAAGTAGTCGACTTATACCACTATTTTGGTGCTTGATCTCTACAGAGTGCAGGACTTGCATTAACAACATTAATGAATAAAAGAATTAATAAATGCATATAGAGAAGGTATAAAATGCAAACCAAATGTAAATCTTCTCTATGCATCAAAGCAATATATAAGTGCAACATAAAGGTTCATAAACTAGTAGAACAAGGGAATAATTGAGGCGTCAAATGGGAAAAATGATGCATTATATAAAACAATTATGAGGTCTAACACTCACACTTGCAGGGCAAGGATACAACTCTAGAGATGTGGGAATCATTTTCCTCTCTGTATGAAGGATCTTCTAAACAACAGAAGATGTATTTGGAGTAGAAGTTGGAGTGGAATATGATGCAAAAAGGAGAAGGGGTGAACCTTTATCTCCAGGGTCTTTAGGACACTGGAGACTAGCTTGTTGAAGTGAGGTCCAGTCCTCAGCCACCCGCAATGGTGATTACTTCCCTAAATGGAGTCTAAGATGAATGGTAAGTTTTTGTCAAAAGCATATTGGGTAGAGAAAAACTACCTTCATGGGAGGTGATGTGGGCATGTTAGACCCCTATACTACTAGTGTAACCCCTTATTGTTATTAGTACAACCCCCTTATTATATTGATGTACCCATGTAGTGCCCATATTGTTACTCTGGTGCCCATAGAAGCCCACTATTGTTATTATTGTGCCCTTACGTTATTATTGTTATGTCGGCTCTGATTATGTTATGCCCCCTTAGACTCCTATATATAAAAAGGAGGTATTTTCATTTGTATCATCCAAGAATTGTTCATTTATGTAATGTAAAGGAGGTTGCCCCCTTGAAGAGGGTGAATTCTAAGGCGTTGATCTATCTTTTCTATCTTTTCTTGAGCTGGTTTTATAACATTTGGTATCAGAGCTTTGGATTCTAGGGTTTCGCTGCTCCAAACAGGTCATCGTGGAATTTTCTCTATAACTCTTATTTTATGACATTTCAGAAGTCGTAAACAAAACCCATTTGAGAAAAAATCATGCTGAACCCTGGGTCCAAATTTCAGAGCTTTTCGCGTGATATTTGCGGAGATATGATCTGAGGAAGTTGGTCTTTTTGCAGACTCCTGAATTACATTCAAAACAGGTGACCTGGCGAAAATCGTCATAACTTTCTCTCTGAGCATCGGATTGAAATTTCGTAAGAAGGTATAGAAATAGGACAGACTGTAGTTTCTTGTATATCTTTTTCAGAACCACAAGTCGAAAAATTGACACGTAGAACTTCATACAAGTTCTCTCTTCTGGAAAGGTCTATAATCAGGTCATCTTCGGAGTTTGTGCATAACTCTTTCTTGGAGAATCCAATTTGGATCAGACTGGTGGCATTCGAAAGAGGACACAGAGGGCTACTACAGGTAGCAATTTCAGAACTTAAATATCCAAAATTACAAAGTTATAGTCGTTGCAAGATCAAGATCATAAAATCAAGAAAAAGCAAGATGAGGAAGTTTGATGGCAAGGATCCGGTAAATTGGATACTTTAGATGGAGCAATATTTTGATCTACATGGTGTACCACTGTTACAAAAGGTATGTATTTCATATTCATATTTAGAACCGGATCAACTTTTATGGTATAAAGGGCTTTGTTCTCGTAAACAACTTGTTACGTGGTCAATTCTCACGGAGGAAATGATAACACATTATGAGGATACAAAGAGCAACACCTTCTTTAGAGCAACACCACAACAATTGGAAAGAGTAAAAGGGATTTGTGACATATTGGAAATTAAAATTATGGCAACAAGGAATTTTACCCCTCACAACTATAAAGATGGAAGTGTTGTTTCTCCGAGCCTTCCAGAACCTACAAGGGTTACACCACAACAATTGGAAGAAAAAAGAGAAAAAGGGCTTTGTTACAATTGTGATAGCAAATGCACTAAAGGTCATAAGTGTGCCGAGAAGAAATTATTTTACATAGAGTATGAAGAGGAGGAAGAAAAGGATCAAGAAACATCAAAAGAAGAGGATATATGCCAGGACTCAACCTCAGAGAAAGAAGAAAAGAATCAGGCCATATCTTGTAAACTATTAGCAAGAAAGACCACCCCTCAAACTCTCAAGATAGAAGGACATATCAAGAAGAAAAAGGTGAAAGAAGTTAAAGATCACGTCAAGAGAGAAGAAATGCATCCAACCATATCTTGTAATTCATTGGTCAGAATTACCACTCCTCAAACTATCAAGCTAGAAGGACATATCAAGAAGAAAAATGTTCAAGAAGTGAAAGATCACATCAAGCATCAAGAAATGAATCCGACCATATCTTGTAAAGGATTGGAAGAAATTACCACTCCTCAAACTCTAAAGATAGAAGAACATATCAAGAAGAAAAAGGTTCAAGCAGTGAAAGATCACATTGAGCATCAACAACAAGTTCTCCAACTTTTAAAGGATAACGCCACTTTGGTGCAAAATCAAATGAAACAACAGGTAGATCAACATCATAGTGAAAAATGTTTTGATGTAGGTGATTGGGTATTTTTGCTGCTACATATAAATAAAACTATTTATGAGAAGGAAATGTGGGCAATACTACATGCACTTAACAAATGGCGACCTTACCGAATGGGAAGACTCTTCAAGGATGAGGATGTGGAAGCATTGTTTTGTGCTATTTCTATTATCCAACCAGATTGGATAAACGAAGCAAGGGATGAATGGAATAAGGACAAAGAAGTATGGCCACTTATTCAAAAGATTCCAATGCAAACAATATTGCCAGAAATTGAAGAGGAAGGAAAAATCATATTGGAACCTGGAGTAGTCACAGAAACAAGAACCCAACAGCTACGAAATCGATCAAATTCAGAGTATCTCATCAAGTGGAAGAACTTACCTGCTGAAGATTCCACATGGGAGGACAAGAATTTTATACAGAAGCATGAAGAACTACTCAAGCGTTGAGGACAACGCTTTTTGAAGGAGAGGGGCATGTTAGACCCCTATACTACTAGTGTAACCCCTTATTGTTATTAGTACAACCCCCTTATTATATTGATGTACCCATGTAGTGCCCATATTGTTACTCTGGTGCCCATAGAAGCCCACTATTGTTATTATTGTGCCCTTACGTTATTATTGTTATGTCGGCTCTGATTATGTTATGCCCCCTTAGACTCCTATATATAGAAAGGAGGTATTTTCATTGGTATCATCCAAGAATTGTTCATTTATGTAATGTAAAGGAGGTTTCCCCCTTGAAGAGGCTGAATTCTAAGGCGTTGATCTATCTTTTCTATCTTTTCTTGAGCTGGTTTCATAACAGGGTGAATATTCAACAGGAGGAGTTAAAGAGGGACTTAGTGAAGGCTAACCTTAGTGGAAGTAGTGGGAGTGGCATGAAGGCGAAGGAGGAGGAGGAGAATGCAACTTTGGCATTGGAGGGACAACAAAAGCTAGAGTGAAAGAAGGACATTTCAAAGGTGAAATGTTTTAGTTGTTGCAAGATGAGCCACTGTGCATCCCATTGTCCTTTGAAGAAAAAGGAAAAGGATGAAAAACATGATCCTAAGGTTTTCTTCAATAAATATTGACGAGGATGAGTTTTCCATGAGTGCCCACACATCTCCAGGTGGAAGATGGGGCTATATTAAGTTGTAGTCGTGAGGACTACATGAGGGTATGATTTGAGGAGTCCACCTATTGGATCAATTCCTTGCTATGGGAGCCCAAGATTTAGCAGTAGTGAGATGGAATTAGTGTCATATGATGTAGTGGATTGTTTGGAGGATAGATGCAATATCTTGGTACCAGAGACTGATAATCTCAAGGTTGGAAATAATGCATTTGGCACAGTACAGAAGTTAATAGCAATGCAAAAGATTTAAAGGGTCTGTACCAGTCAGATTCCAACATTAATTACATTAAGTTGAACATGTTGAAAATGGCAATAAGAAATGCTAAAAATAGAAGTGCTAAAAATAGCAGTTCAGGTACCAGTTCTTGATTGAGCAACAGGGAATGAAAAATGGAAGTGATGAAAATAGCATTCTATTTTTAGTAGTTCAGAATGGATTCCTATTTTAGTGAGTCGCTAGACTAGAAATAGGAAGTAAAATTCGAATTTGAACTTAACAGTTGTTTGAAAATAAATTAATTAATTCACCATGAGTTAATTAGTTGTGAAAAATCAAACATGAAGTTTATGTGAGGACATGCAAGAGGTTCTCTATTAATTGATGAATTTATCCATCAATTAAAGAGATAAGGATGAGTTCTAATTTGATTTGTAATTAGTTGGCTCAGTTAACTGAGTGAAGTCCAGTTAGATTGATTTAAACAGTTTTTTTAAATTAATGTGAGTTCTATTACTTAATGCATGCTTGCACATAACTACTGCACTTCAATAATTGAATATTCTCTCATGAATAACTCATACATGTTAGTTCAGACAGATACCCAGTTGAGATCAAAGGAGGGACAATGTACTATCAGTTGGATGTATTTTTCCTATAAAGGAAACTCATCCATGGAGAAGAATTCATCTCCTTCAGGACTACGTAGTTGGATCAAAGGTTAGTGAGTGTGTGAAGAGGCCAATTCACACAAGTGGCTGCATTGGACCCCAATCAAAATTGTGCAAAGAAATAGGAGGCTTGGAGGGCAGACCAGAGGTTGGATAGAGGCCTTTGACTATCTATGAGCAGCAGAGGTATTGCTGAGAAAGCAGGATAGCTTTTGAGCTGATTCTTTTTGTAATATTGGTTATATTTCCACTTGTATGATAATACATAGATGGGGTTTTAGGCTGGTGCTTTCCCCTGCATATTTCTTTTGTGTTATGTGTGATTGATTCCTTCTTATCAGTTATATGTGTTCAAAGACAATGGTTGGACGACAAATAAATCAACAAAAGGTAAAGACCATGCTACAATCAAATGTTACTCCAATATTGCTTCCTTGAGCCTTACAAATCATGATGCTTATGTTAAGTTAAAGGCCTTGACTAATTATGCAAACATGAATTCCTCATAAATAAGATCAAATTACTCTTTACACATTATCTCCTTGGTGTCTACCATGTTCTTGTTTTAATCCAAGAAATTTTTCTCAAGAAAATATAACCCATGTCATGCAATTGAAACTGTAGAGATAGTTCATCAACTTTTATCCATGTGACCACTGACAAGATTTACCATATCCTTAAAAAGCATAAGGTTTTAGTTACCTTTACCCCCTTGGTACAATTGGAAGCTCCCTTAGATCTACTAAGGACCTGGTTGACCCTAAAGAAATGAAAGTTGTTTATTCAATACATTGCTTTTATGGTATTCCCTACAATGGGGAAGCAGGTTGATCGATCAATTTTCGTATCCAAGAGCATGCTAGAGATATTAGACACAGGCATTCTTGCTTCTCAACTATAGTTGGGTATGCAGATAAAAATATGCACCATGTCTATATTAAGGATTCCCATGTCATTGCTAGGGTTGATCACTTTCACCATAGGAAGATACAGGAGGTCATTAAAACTAAAAACCATGCAAGAAATCTCAATCGAGATGATGGTTGAAAATTAAGTAGGAGTTAGGTTCCAGCCCTTTCGTCTTGACTTCTTAGTTTTTAATAAATTTTATTATTCTTTATTGTTTTGGTTTCGAGGTTTTTCATTTTATTTATTTTGGTTTTGTTTTTTGAATGATCCTTTCCATTCTTTTCGTCTTTTCTATTTTATGTCTCTTCTATGTTCCTTTTTTAATTATTAGGATTCTCTTTTTAATATCTTAATTTAATTTTATTAATATTTCAATATTAATTTTATTAATTACTTTTAATTATTAAGACATGCACCTTAATAATATATTAATTAGTTATTATTTTTATACCTTAAGTTTTTTTAACCATCTCTTTTTCTTCTTACCCTTTCATCTTGACCTTTCAGTTTATTAATAAATTTTATTTAGTCTTGTCTTTGGTTTTGTTTTTTATAATTTTTCATTTTATTTATTTTGGTTTTGTTTTTTTATCCTTTCCGTTCTTTTCCTCTTTTCCATTTTGTGGCTATTCTATACTCCTTTAATTATTTTGATTATTTTTAATCTTTTAATTTAATTTTGTTAATATTTTATAATTAATTTTTAATTATTTGTACCTTAGTAATATATAAATTAGTAATTTATTAATTAATTATTAATTTTATACTTTATTTCTTTTTTTTTTTTACCTTCTCTTAAACATTAGATGTTTTTCCTTGGTCTTTAATTTTAGTACTATTATTTATTTTATTCATTTTTTATTTTATAATTTCCTAACTAATTAGCTTCTTTGAATGTTATTTTGACCTAAGTATATGTTAACATTCATTTTAAAACTTAAATTTTTTAATTTATTAACTAATTTTCCAATGTCTACTTCTGGAACCTGAGGCATCTCTTTTATTTATACCTAATGAAAAATCTTATTTTTCATCCATGTCCTGAGGATGAACCACATTATATGGTTCGAAATCTCGACTCAAAAACCGAGATGCGATTATTCTAAAATACATTTCTGATAACGATATGGATCACAGAACTCTAAAATCATTAAAATTTAAACTTCGTTGTAACAAAGTGAAGAACAAACTATATTCTACAGCACAATCTGAAATTCAAATAGGACTTCACTTCAAGTAACCTAGATATATCTTAAAATGAAGGAGACCATAACCTGCCTCATTCATTAAGAAAAGAAATTTAAAACTTGATAAAATCGTGTCACAATTTCATTTGCTCTAATCACAACTCAATGAAACTCATTTTATCATTTTATCAGAATCACACAAGAAAACTAATAACTATCATCCACGTAGCACATTTACAAAATAATAAACAAATGCAAATGCAAATGAATTTCTCTTTATGAATATTTGTTCTTTTCCATTTTAAAAAAACATTTTGTACAAAGTACATGAAAAATAGATTTACATAAATGGCATACTTAAGCAACAATTTGTACAGAACGATGGAAAAAATTGATGTAAATTACATTATAACTTTAAGCCACTAGATCTAGCCAGTCTCATGGGAAATATCAACCAACACGCTTAAATCCCATTGTCCCAAAAAATAATCTTCCAAATAGAAGTGACATCTCTTCCATATTGTAAGGTGACATGTTCAAATATGGTAATGACCCAATCCTATGAGGCCTCCAACTAGAATATCACTTTATGGTCCTCGACAGTAAATGATAATAAATCATAGTCACTATGACAAGCATTTGGGTCAAGGCACAGAGGTATTGTTGTCTGGACCAAATGTAGGCCTTAACATCCTTGTCTAGTGGAAAAATCCTCTTCAAGGTCTTATGCTTATTTGATATAATGGGTATCTTCTCTTCTAAGTATCATGAAGCACATTTCCTTCCAAACTCCTCTTAGGAAATACTCAAATCAATGTTAAGCCTTCTGTCATGATTAGTGTTACTGTTAGGATTGCTCGCACACTCTACATCACTTCTTCAATTGGTACTCCTTTCATTTGAGAAAGGAAAAAGAACAAAGTTGAATGGTGAAAAATATGATTTGCAAGTTCCTCTTGGTTTTTTAGCAAGGAAAGAATATGATCTAAAAGGGGAATTACTTCATTAAATAAAATGACAATTGGGATCTTGATGTCAATGTCCAACTTAAGGCTTTGTTAAATTGTAAGTGGATGCTAAAATCACTAACTTGCAAGATTACCTGCTAAAGAGATGAGGACCACAAAAATATTTTGACCTAGGCACTCAACCTACTCATCAGATACCTTACAAACTTATCCAGACTCCATGCAAAAATAAAAATATACAAAACAAAATTGCAAGAGACCAACCCCTATCTGCTCCTGTGGCCCACTTTAATTATTGGCCGAACCAAAACTGATTGTTTGATAAGGATGTGAGTGGAATACAAATCCTTGAAAAAGGTCACCATCAAAGATAAGTTGGTCTATGAAATATGAAGTTGTCCTTTCCAGGAAGGACTTAGAAATGATCATCTTGCGATTTCGAAGAAAGATGCATCCAAAAATAACTTTCATGAATTGGGATGGACATTATAAATTTTGGTAATGCACTTGTCCAAAATCATGCTCCAACTACTTTAATGAGATTTATAAAATAATTTATTCAAGTCATATTTTCAAAAAAAATTATAGTTGTGTTCTTTGCTGACATCTACGAATATTATAACATGTCAAGAACAAACAAGAAAACAAGGCCCATTTATGAGTTTTAAAAGTCAAGTAAGGAAACTAAACCACATGCCGCATTCTCCAAATGAAACAAAAAAACAAAATTGGGTAACTACATGTAGTATATCAACTTTATCTGAGGCTAAAGTAATACCTCTAGTTGTCTTTATTGCTCTATCAAAAATTTACTTTTCCTGTGTACAATTGGTTTTATTTCCAAAAGTAGAGCTGCTATTGATTGAAACTTATGAGGAAATGCCTCCTTGTTTGCACTTGTTTTGTTCATATTAATATATGATTATTAACTTCACAGCAAGAAGTTCCACAAAAATTTCCCTCACAGATCTCATGAGACTTTTCCACACAGCTTAAAAGTTAAACTTTGTCAAATCAACTTGTAATTTCTCTATTGGTAAGTTCACACTATACAACTCGCTACTAAGAATGTGAGCATGCATATATTATCAATGAGATACATTTTTTTTATTTTGCACGGGAGTTCACAAACACCTTAAAATGGCCATCATATGCATGCACATTGATGAAAATGTTTTCTTGAATGTATATCCAATCAATGCCATGCAAATGTTAAGACTGATCAGAGGCCTTCTGTACACTCCAAACACAATGAATTTGAAGTGCTGACATAATTGTACCATGAAAAAAAAATAGTTATAAAGTACATTAGACTCAAAATTTGTTTCAAACCTTGTTTCTGATCTAAAATCTTAATCAAACTCTAAATAAAGCCATAGAACAAGCTAACTTTCTTGGAAATTTGAAGGTCACACAATTCATTTTATGTAGTTGGAAAATGTTTGGTGCTTGTTCCAACCACAAGTTTATTTGGGTAATCTTATCATTACCCATTATCACGAGAGTTTTTTTTCATCATTATTATCATGATGCTTTGTGCTAGCAAAATTTCTTCCTTCAAAATCAAGTCATTCAACCAAGAGTACAACCACTCTTGTTCTTTGGCAATAGTGTTTCATTGTTTGATATCAAGTAATGTTTGGAAATTTGTTTCTTCAAGCAAAACATTAGTCATTGTATTTAAAGTGAATATCCATTGCACTCTCAACAAATGTAGCTTGATTTATCATCTTATGGGATCTTCATATCGATCAATTAATTTGTGGTCTCAAGTAATAATAAGATTATATATTTTTTGTCCAACAAACAAAGCTAAGGGGAAAAGCATTTGCCAATGTATTTTTTTTGAGAGAAGTGATCTTCCAACATCTAACCATAACTAATTTTGTATTTCCCTTTAGAACACAAGGAGTATCTGCATTGTGTTATCTTTAAGCTAATTCATTTTAATTGTTTTTGTTATAACTGTGATGCTCTTATGATTTGACATATACACACTAGTTTTAAGTGTGAAATTCTTCAGACATATACACAAATGCGTTTTAAATGAAAAAATGGATTCACCATGATATAGAAGTAATGATTGAATAGATATCCCATTGGACATTTTAGTGCAATCCAAGTTGAAGGCCAAACCACTTCCAACCTTGAGTATATGACATGATAAAATTATCAAGGAAAAGGTTTTTTTTCATTACATTCTTCATAAGGAGGAAAAAATAGGAGAGGAATTGTGACCTCCAAATAAGAAATAATTGGATAAAGCAACTTTAATGTCCAATCTCTCCTTTTTTGTTCAACAATGACTTTCATATCCTGGGAAATACTTTTTGAAATAAGATTAGCTGTAAAATGTATCCATGCTATGAAGGATGAACCAGAAACTAAAGAGAACTTTGAATTAGTTTATACCTAAGAATTTTCTATATGTTAAAATTCCACATACAACAAAACAAAGAAAATTTGAAGTCTACTTACCACATCTTTTTTTGGATTTTCCAGGTTGATGGTAGGATGAACCCATCCTATGTGAATGACCTCCAAAATCCAGTTTTGTAGAATAATTATCATACATAAACATACAGACATATGTTAATCATGTCATTAAGAACAACTAGGTGTAAAGTTAGCCAATATATTGGAACTCGCAAATAAATGCTTTCAAGTTTACACTTATGCAATTTACGTAATCATCATGGATACAAAATACCATTTGAATCCATAAAATCAAATGATGGAAGAAGTAACTTATTTTTTTATATTTATGAGAAATAGATAGGAGTTTCTTTGACATCTGTTCCAACATTTTACTAGAATGACTTATACATTTTAGATGAACAACCTTTAAATTCAAAAGGCTAACTTTCAAGAGTTATCCTTTCCACCCAAGTATCATATAGCAAAAAAGTTGTACTTGCAATAGCTATATGCATCCTACAAACTTATATTCTATTGTATTAGAATTCAAACATTCGAATAGGATTATCATAGTTAAGTACAATAGTCACACAATTCATGACCCATGCTCACATAAGTGGATCAAAGCCTACCGCATGTCCATTAAAAATAAAAGGGGTGGTAGGTGCAAGAGGATACTCTATGATCCCAAAGGGAAAAAGTAGTACCATATGCTTGGTGCCTGGGGGTGGACCATTTAGCAAAGGAAGCTAAGGTATATCATTGATTGTCTTAGGTGATTCTTGAGTGATCATTAGAGAAATGCTTCGAAAAATGTCACCAGTGGATAGCATGTTTGTTGTAATCATTAGAGGAAATTTCAACCTAAAAGTGGCATCCTAAGGAAAAATAATAAAATAATAGGAAATTAATAAAGTAAGAGTTATGAAATTTGGAGGGAAAACAAAAAAAACAACTCTTTTTTAATTATATTTTTGGCTTATCTCCTTATAGGTTTACTTAAATTTTAAGTGTAGACACTTGTTGGATGCATAATTAAATTCTCATCCAACGAGTACCCATTATGCATACTTTTTAGAATTCACACATTGATAAAAGTTTAATATACATTAAAAAAACATGTTAAAAATAATTTGTTAATGTATCTTCAACTTTTATCATTGTGGGTCTTTTCAAAAGTATGCATAATGGGTACTCATTGGATACGAAATTTAATTTTGCATCTAATGAGTGTCTACGCTTGAAGCTTGAGTAAATCTATAAGTAAATAAGCCAAAAATACAATTAAAAAAAGTAGTTCTTTATTTTCCCTCCAAAATATTTACATGTACCTCTTTTTAAATTTATAGGATTTTGATTGGTTTACATATTATGTACATGAAAATTTCATGGGCACTTTTAGGCTAAAATTTCCTCTAATTCATATCTTAAAATCCTTGACCTAATAAGGAGGCAAGCCCATTAAGAAAAATCTCATTCTACCATGTGAAGTGAGAGCTCAATGTAGAGGTTTATCTTTCGGTTAAGGAGGCCACCGAACTAACCAAAGGTGGGTATTGGATTAAATTCACACATATATCTACATTTACTACCGTAATGATTTAGTATCAAACATAAAAACTCAATTAGATTTGGATGAGAGCCTCTCTCACATGCAAGACTTAATAAAAACCTTGTTTATTGAATGATTCAATATGAAAGTTTGTCAGTTGTGGGATAATGGGATATGGAAGAAAAGGAATTGGGAACATGTATGATTAAGACCTTCAAGCATTAGGTTCTGTGGTAACCAATTTCTCTGTGATTTGTGTGGGGCCCTCATTATTTTATTTCAATTTCCAGAATATTGCAAAATATTGTAGTAAAGGTGATCATTTTGGCTTCAACATTTTGTGTTTGCTTCCTTGGTTCTAGTGAAGACAATTTGTAAGGTATTGGGAACAGAGCGGTCTCTCAGCGATGTTTCTCTAGGGATTTCCCTTTCTTGTGTGCATTCCATATGGACTACTTGTTGAAAGGACTTTAGGATTTCATGGTGAAGGGTCTCTTATCTTGGCTTATGTTCTCTGTTGAGGATGCACAAGGTGTCTATATCCTTCTCCTTATTTCTCTTGAACCGTAGATCTCATTCTAGAATTATTTTTTTCAGCATGGTTTTGTTGGCATAGTTTGGGCCTCTGAGCACAAACATGGAAAATAGAGAGGTATTGGAATTTAACAGGACTCTAAGGGGACACAAGGAATATATTCACTCTAACAAGAATTCATTGTTCTCTTTTTATCTCAACATACATCTATAGTGAATTATACTATTAAAAAAGAAACAAAGGCTTGACAATTTTTATGTCTAATACACTATGTTGCAGAATTTGGCACTCATCTTTTAAAAGAATCCCTCTCCTTAGCATCAAACAACAAATTCTCAACTAGTTATGCTTGAGCTAAATTCAATGTAGAAGAGACTCACAATAGAAACCTTATCTCCACGAGATTGTCAACTTTAATATAGCAACATTATACTTCAACAGTATTCATGCAACAAACATAATTTCTTCACAGAATAGAATACAGTTGCAAATAAATGTAGAAACATGGTAATGTACATATCTGACCTTACTTCACTATCAATCCTTGGGAAAAACGAAAAAGGGAAGGTCCTTTATAGATTAACCTCTACAGAAAGCTAATTGGCTACAAAAACCCCTTTAAACCTAGAAGGAACAATTAAAAGGTTGAAACCCTAAGTACAAGGAATAAACCCCAGCACCAAAGATGAATGGAAAACAACAATACTTTGAGCTCTCAGGCTAAACTTCAAAATGGTTTCCAAGAGTACCTAGTAAAGAGACATCACTGGTTAAACTCTTTTGGGAGAAGAATTGTACTTGAAATAGATTGAATCACCTAGGCATCATAAAGCCATACATGTAAACACCCAGAAGCTAAACGAGATATCACTTGTATATAAACTTTGACTACAATCAAACCCCTATAAAATTAAAGAAAATTTCTAATTGCTGAAGGTACTCAAAATACTTGTGAAAGATTTGCTTCTCCATTAACCCATCCAAAACGTTTGTATCAAGGAGAGACGACTTTTAATTTGAAACTAAACAAAAGAAAAATTATATAGGTACAGGCATTCAAAGTTGTTTCTAATCACCTGTAAATTAAAATATAAGACTCCTGTAACCATTTCAACAACCATGTATATGATAACTTGCGAGTGATACACAGGAAAAATCTTAGTGGACAACAATTAACAAGAATCATCAATTTCTGGTGTAAGAGAAGTTGCGGCGAACACAAAACCCTACATATGGCAAGTAACTGATGGGACGAGAATTTGGGGGTTGCCCAAAATCCCAATTCCCAGATAAAATTTGAACCTGGGCCTGTGGGTTATGGCCCACAAGCCTAAACGGAAGCAGGTTAAACTGAAATTCTTTTAACTCATCGATGTGGACCTTTATAAAATCGTGCCATCCATACCTAATCATTGCAAACATTTCAAAATTAATCCAAACCTCCGAACATTGGAGGACCCCAAAACCACGAAATTAATCCTCCAGCTCACGTTCAGTGGTCCGGGGATCCAAACTGCCAACATACAATAAAGAGCAATGCCAGCATAGCGCACCAAGTGATACGCTTGATTAGCAAAGTTACAGCCTCGTAGGGAGGAAGCGACACCGATCGTCCAGATTAACAACAGATAGCCCCATGACGGCCCTAAACAACGGTTCGCCATATTATAGGCTGCGACCAGAGTCAATCCATAGTTATAATAGTGGGATTGCATGCAAAACCTCTCCATGGATAAATCCTTCCGGATGAGATAAATCCTGTAACAAATTAAGCATCAAAGAACGAAATGCGACAGAGAAACCACGATGGTTTCAGTGGCACGGGCGTGTAACCGCCGAAAGCACTTTTTACTAAGATTATCTAGCTCCGTTCGCATCGGCCTGCAATACCACTCCAGGAAAGGGTTTCCAGAAACCATTGTTGGGCAGAAAGAGCACGCATCACATAATTTACTTAATTATAAAATACCCATAAGCGTACACAAACTCACAACACATAATCTACTCGATTATTCGTCGATCTTTCAAGAGGTCGATATCAATCAACAAATTCACAACACATGCATATACAAATAATACCTAAACAGGCCTTTATAAATTATATAGGATAGTTACAAAATTAAGGCATTTCAGCCTTAAGAACGAGCTCACGCTCGGCTACATTTTCACTCCAAATTTCTCCTCACAACACAGAGATATCCATACACGCCTATCATATTACATTTATATAAGAGGTTTAGGAAGGATTGATCCTATCCTCTCCCGCTTTTCCTCCAACAAAAGACGCATGCATGCTTTAAATCTGCTTTAAGTCTGCTTTATCCGCTTTAAATCTATCTTTTCTGCTTTAAGGCAGACTTTCCTTTGTTGTGATCCTCCCGTCCACGTTTGCTGCTGATTGCTCCCGCATCAGACTCCCGAGGCACAAAAATTTATGACCTCCTCGTCATATGCTTCTGGTCTTCGTAATAACTTTAACTTGTGAGCTGCAATCTACCTCTGCAACAGCAAGTCCTCCTTGCTGCCTCTTACCTCACCAAGCTCTCCTCTAGACTTGGTCTTTTGGTAAACGCTCTAGGCTATTGCAATCCTCTCACTTTCCTCTGCAACTTTCTCACTTTCCTCTGCTGCTACCTACAAAAAATATAAAGACCATACATACTTTATCAAGAACTGTACCTCCTTCCGCATAATCTTTTTCTCGCTCTGATACCAAACTGATGGGATGAGAATTTGGGGGTTGCCCAAAATCCCAATTCCCAGATAAAATTCGAACCTGGGCCTGTGGGTTATGGCCCACAAGCCTAAACGGAAGCGGGTTAAACTAAAAATCTTTTAACTCATCGACGTGGACCTTTATAAAATCGTGCCATCCATACCTAATCATTGCAAACATTTCAAAATTAATCCAAACCTCCCAACATTGGAGGACCCCAAAACCACGAAATTAATCCTCCACCTCACGTTCAGTGGTCCGGGGATCCAAACTGCCAACATACAATAAAGAGCAATGCCAGCATAGCGCACCAAGTGATACGCTCGATTAGCAAAGTTACAGCCTCGTAGCGAGGAAGCGACGCCGGTCGTCCAGATTAACAACAGATAGCCCCATGACGGCCCTAAACAACGGTTCACCGTATTATAGGCTGCGACCAGAGTCAATCCATAGTTATAATAACGGGATTGTAGGCAAAACCTCTCCATGGATAAATCCTTCCGGATGAGATAAATCCTGTAACAAATTAATCATCAAAGAACGAAATGCGACAGAGAAACCACGATGGTTTCAGTGGCACAGGCGTGTAACCGCCGAAAGCACTTTTTACTAAGATTATCCAGCTCCGTTCGCATCGGCCTGCAATACCACTCCAGGAAAGGGTTTCCAGAAACCATTGTTGGGTAGAAAGAGCTCGCATCACATAATTTACTTAATTATAAAATACCCATAAGCGTACACAAACTGACAACACATAATCTACTCGATTATTCGTTGATCTTTCAAGAGGTCGATATCAATCAACAAATTCACAGCACATGCATATACAAATAATACTCAAACAGGCCTTTATAAATTATATAGGACAATTACAAAATTAAGGCATTTCAGCCTTAAGAACGAGCTCACGCTCGGCTACATTTTCACTCCAAATTTCTCCTCACAACACAGAGATATCCCTACACGCCTATCATATTACATTTATATAAGAGGTTTAGGAAGGATTGATCCTATCCTCTCCCGCTTTTCCTCCAACAAAAGACGCATGCATGCTTTAAATCTGCTTTAAGTCTGCTTTATCCGCTTTAAATCTATCTTTTCTGCTTTAAGGCAGACTTTCCTTTGTTGTGATCCTCCCGTCCACGTTTGCTGCTGACTGCTCCCGCATCAGAAACTAAGCATTCAACACTTGAAGTGAGGCCTCTGTGCACGTGAAGGTGAAGGAACAATAACTAGTTGCAAAGCGATGTAGGTGACCACCTATAAGTGTCGTGGTGGTTTGATAAAGAAATATCATGAGATTTTGTGTTATATGATGCGGATGAGAAATTTATCATTTTCTATAGCCTAGGTGGCTGACTATAACCATTTCAATCCAATGTAAGAGGAATCTTTAATCATCTAATGTTCAATCCTACACTACACATGGGTACATGGTGGCATCTAGGGGAGTTGTTTTCAAAGGGAAACGCCTTATGATATAAATATTAATAAAAATATGTAGGTTATTTGTGTGTGCCACATGGGTTTGGTTGCCATTACTGGAATGAAAATTAATAATAAATCCATGTTGTAATAGATTCTATTTATAAGTCCATGCCATTGCCTATTTTATTGTGTGCGTAGAGGGGAATGAGTGTGGAGGTTTTTAGTTTTCTTTATTAAATTTTTATTTCAAAATGTATTCAATTGAAATGTCTAACTCTTTAGATTCCACAAAAAAACTCAACAAAAAAGATAAGTAAACATATATGTGAGAAAATTTCAACATATAGTGCAAGTTCCATTTGATAAACAATGTTTACTATGCAGGTTAGGGGTTTACTATGCAGTTTCAATTTGATATACATGTTCGAAGAGGCTTATCATTCATTGTTTCTTTATTTCTTAAATTCTATTAACATTTTTTTTATAAGTTCTTAAAAATTGTGGTGAATAGTTTCGTCGATGTTCCATATGATATAGAGGTTCGCAGGTTTTCCATCTGATATAGAACATCACCAGGCCGCATAGATTGAGCTATAGTGAAAAGGATTTTTTTTTTTTTTAAAGCCAGAGTGGAAAGTACGAGGTATAAAAAACATTAGCATATATCTCTATGAACCCATATATGAAAATTTAAAAATGTTCTTATGTTAAAAAAGAAACTTAAAACTAGTCTTTCTCAATAGAAAGGGTCATTAGCATGATCGCAAGGATTTATATTTCTCCATTAGATGGCTTTGTAATTTCATAGGTTTAACTTTCAAAACTTTGTATGTCGTGAAGAGTGCACAAAATTTGACGTGATTAACTTTTGAAACTTCATATGTTGTGAAGAGCACATATAATTTAAAATAGGTACCCAATTATCTAATGTCGAAGGAGCTAATGAATTAGATTCTATAGGATTAATTTTGGCATTGGAGGGGAATAATGATGAAATTTAGATTTTTTAGATGTATGTGGTAAAATATTAATTTTATAATACCTATGTGATATGAAAACAATGGCACAATTATTACAGGTTTTATGGGCATTTATTATAATTAACAACGCTGGGAGGAGGGTTTTTTTTTCAAATATAAATCCAAATACCAAAAATTTTCTTTGTGATGGTTCTATGTTGTAAAATCTATCTGAGATCAACATTTTCATTTATGATTTTCAAAAGATCTTCAAACGCAAGATCAAATTTTTAATTATATGATAAAGAATATCTTTTATTGAATTTTTTAGTTTTTCTTATTTATATGTGTAACATGTTTTCCCTAATCCTAAGAAATTAAATTACCGTACAATAATAATAATAATAAAATTTACAAATTAACACATTGCAACCATGATGTTATAGTAATGTTTCATTAACATAAATATAAATCATTTCACTCATGAATTACACTTATACATATGATTTATGATTTATGTAAATATGGAAGAGGCACATTATCACTCTCCTCAAAGAACATTTAATATTTAGTTTAATGTTCATGTGATATTGGTACAAATCTCAAGGTATTGGTCATGGGCCAAACTTAATTCTTATAGGGCATCTACCCATAGCTGGTCATAATTTCCTGAATGGCCCATCATCCATCTTCTATCTGTAGCATCTTACTAGAAATGATGTAGATTCATTGATCTTGTTATGGTTATTCATTACCCTACCTAGACCTCGAAGAAATCTATCATTTACAAACTGGAGATGAATTTCCATCATACACTAGGGTTTTGTGGGTCTGGGGTTCTATCAAGGTTTTCAACTATTCACAGTCCCTATGACATGTTGCTCGACCTATAAGTCTGGGTGGCCCATCTCCATGGTTTTCTTTTAAGTCTGGGTGGCCCATCTCCATGGTTTTCTTTTAGTGTTCCATTGACCATAGATGGTGGTTCATGTTGAACAACTCCTACATGCCTTGCATAATTTGTTTGATGAGAGTGCTTCTGATGATAGAGTCTCGAAAGGTCCTTCTAGAACTGAAACCCTATATTATTTCAACCCTATCTTCCACATTTCCATTTACCCTAATTCACCTTCATTGTTTGTGCTGAACTCAAAGGGTTTCTTTAGGATTCGATGGAGGTCCATCCAAGACTCCTATTTGCTTAGCTAAGGTCTATAATATGTATTTACACTCATTTCTTCTCAACTCCAACAGATATAGAGTTTAATATTTTGTATTTGTTATGCAGGAACAAGTGAGCATTTATCTATTTCCAATTAGGTTGCAACTACATTACTTCTAGAACTAACTCTTGACTTTTCCATTTGCCAAGTTTTTATCCCTTACTTCGACTAGGTACAACGTTTCCTGTTCCATTTTTTCTGACTTTTCTATGGAGGACGTTAACCTCTCTTAACTTTTCAATCCTGGGTTGTCAAACTATTTTTCAAGGAATTTCCACTTACATAGGTCATGGTGTATTGAGAAAATGGGATTCGTGTTAAAAAATTTCATAGGAATGTATACTTTATTTGCTTTGTTTATAAAGATGAACTTCTTGGTATCGAGCTTTTGTGAAAAGAGAATTTGAAACCCTCATTTTGATTTCGCTTAATTTATTTTGATTTCGCTTAATTTATTATAATTTGGTGGAATCGTGATCTGAACCCTTGGTTCAAATTCAAACTAAGTTATTAATATTTGCGTGTGGCATTGTTGTCGTTCTTTCTGGAATGGCATGTTAAGTTATTGTGTTATTCATAATAACCCATGGTTTGTGTTTCCAGAGATATAATTGAAATAGCATTTTATTTTCACTATTAAGAACTTAGTTAACTGAAAGTTGATGAGAGTCTATTCTGTAAGCCTCCTTTATTTTTTTTCTTTCGTAACCCTGAATATAACAAAAAGGCTTGAATGCATTAGTTAGTTATTCTCAGTATCTACAAGTGATAGTTGTTGTTCTCATTACTACTTTAGTTCTTCCGCATAATGTTTGCTCGACTGAATGCCAGAGGATTATTAGGCATTATTTTGTGCATGGAATTCTGTGAAGAGTTTTCATTGAAATGATACACGTTCTTGAAATCTTAACAGTATATGATTTTTTTTAGAGTCTTTCATGGTTTGAAATACATTATGGGTGCTTTTTTGTTTCTAATGTTCCTTCTGAATATGTAAATGACATAGTGTATAGCTATCTAGACCCTCCAACTCGTACCTGGCTAAAGATGAAACCTAGATTCACCGGAACTTGTCTATTGGCCTCGAGTACTGTAGTAATTTTAATTATATGAACCTTGGATAGTCTTAAGTGAGCTCCTGCTTGTAGTTTTTAAGACTAACTAGGATTTGAGAAATAAAGACCTCACAACTATTTAGTATTGAACCCTTAACTTCACCTATTCTATCTATGTTTAGGGGTTCACATTTTCGTATTAAATGTTCCTCAGTATCACATTATCTGTTTACCTAATGTACTCAGTTCCCTTCAATTTATACAAAAAAATCTTTCAACATAGCTATTTTACCATTGCATTTCTATCTAGGTACATCGTACAAAAAAATATAGGGTTAGTTTCAAAAAGAAAGGAAACATGAACCTTGCAGAATTACTTATTTATTTCCTGTTGCTCAACAAAATAATTTCACAAAGAAGACCTCACCACACAACCTTGAGACTTCCCATTATGTCCAATATCCCCCTGAGCCTCATCTTTCCTGGACATTTTATCTAATTGATGATAAGATAACCTGTACTTGGACCTCAAGACTATTCCAGTCCATTTCAGTACTATACACTCATGGATCAGTTTGACCATTCCTCTGACTCTAGGTTCATCTCAAGAATCTCCTGAGTTCAACAACATTGCACTTTCATAAACAAAAATTTCCTTTTCTCCACATCCTCCATTCTCTAGGCATTCATGGACGTGTTTTCCACTCAGATATGGTTTTTTTTTTCCTCTCTAAAGAAAGACAAAAGATTCATAACTGATTCTAATTTTTGAAATTCAAGATTTAAATTTCTTTTATTTACTAATCTTAGTTCATAATCAAAATTTCCACACATCATATTATTTCATTAATTAAATTTCATCCACTTATCCTAACATAAAGTTTCCTTATCATGCTTCTATTTTCAATTATAAATCACTGAGTTATGCAGAGTGAAAGTAATTAATTGCTTAACAAATATTCTTAAAATAGAGGTATTACAATATGATACCTATTTTTCCTAGAATTGTGTGTACATAATTTGATCTCCTTCTTGAACGCTTTGAGTTTTAAAAGTTTTCACGTGTAGAATAGATGTGTCTTTTTTTTTAAATTAATGGATAGTATTAATTTTCTTTTGAGAATTTAATTTGAAACAGAGTCATTACATTTGTTTACAACTTGATTTAAATTCAATAAAAAAGGGTAAAAAATTAATCCTCTGTAATATCTTTTCGCAAATCAAATTATATTATTTTACTTAAAATTTGATACAAATTTGTCACTGAGATTGGCTACATTACATGGAAATTGATTTATTAAAAATGAAGATGGGATATAATTGGAATATTAAAATAAAATAAAAGATTGGAATATGGGAAGAAATTAAAAGATTGAAAGACAGAGAGTAATTGAAATATTAAAAATGAAGAAAGGGAGTAATTGGAATATTAAAAGAAATGAAACATTGATAAAAAATGATATTCAATGGTAACTGGAATGTTAAAAGTGAATATTAATATTGCCTGAAGTGAATATTAAATGAATATTATTGGTTGTTTATGTAGATGCATATTTATATTGTCTTACTTAAAATTTGATACAAATCTTCGTTATAATTTATCCAAACTCTCTTACAAAAAAATACATAATTACATTACATTGTTACATTGTTAGTGATATTGGCTACATTACATGGGAATTGGAATATGAAAAATGAAGAGAGAGTAATTCAAATATAAAAAGAAGTGAAAATATTGGTTAAAAAATGACATTAAATTGTAATTGGAACATAAAAGGTGATTATTAATATTAAATAAAATGAATATTTGATATCATAAATGAATAACAATTGTATTAGTAGATAAATATTCACATTATTTTACATAAAATTAGATACAAATCATTGGTGTAATCCATCCAAACTCTTTGACAAAAGAGACACAATAAGTGAGATTTGCTATATTAATCTTATAAATATAAATCGTAATAAATGTAATGTTTGTTATAGTTATAATGTTTTTATAATTTACCATCTCTCTACGGTAATAATTTACGATCTTTGTGCTTATAATTTACTATCTCTATGTGGTAATACTTCACAATCTCTCTAAGGTAATAGAAAAACAATCTGGGGCACACACATCTCTGGTCTGACTCATTGATATCAGGTGCACACATTCCATATATTTTTCTAATACATATCTACTCATATATTTTCAAGTCTTAATAATTCACCACAATTACCAAAGATTACCAAAGGTAGACCTAGCACAGTTACTATATAGAGCCTGTATATAGAGTCTTTAGAGAAATGTAGAGAACAAAGAGAAGCCAAGATACAAACAGAGTTAGTAGCCATGCTGGAAAATAAATTCACATCTCTTGAAGACAAGATCCAAAAACAAATAGAAAATAAAATAGAACTATTGGAGAAAAAGATGGAGGCAATCGAGACTAGGTTGTAGGTTATAGAAAAACAAAATCAAGATATGAACCAAACATCCCAGTAAGTAGATGCTGACACTTTAGAGAGTCTTAAAATGAAGGACATGATTAAAGAGCTAGAAGAAAAAGCGAATAGTCGCCTCACCCTAAATAGTCTCGGAGGTAAATTAGATATCAAACCAATTAAAGATGAAATGAAAAAATTGATAGAAATAGACCATGAGCATAACAAAAGGGCCTTGGACCTTATAATATTCGGTTTGAAAGAGGAGGTAGATAAGGATACATTAACACTAGCCCAGGCAGAATTACACAACAGATTACAAATTCAAGCAACGTGCCTCATAGAAGCAACAAGGTTGGGGAAACTAACTGAGAATAAAGGAAGGCTGATCCGAATAAAGGTGAGCTCTATTGACCATAAGTATGACATACTTAGTAAAACATCAAGTCTAAAAGGAATGGGAATATTTATAAATGAAGATCTCATTCCAAAAGATCAAGCAAAATTGAGAAAGGAGGTTCAAAAGGTAAAGGAAGCTAGGAAGGAAGGGAAATGGGCAATAATTAGAAATAGAAAAGTCGTTATTCGAGATAGAAACCAAAAAGACAATAAGAAATAGCAATTCAACATGCTCCAGATTCTTTCTTGGGACTGTCGGGTCTTTTCATGGAACAAAGGCCCCAAGCTAAGTTGGATCTCGAATGATGTTGATATTATTTTTCTTCTTGAAACTTGGGAGCACGAAGAATATAAGGTCCCTAACATAGATGGCTTTACATTATGGTCTACCTAGAATACGTGATCCTCCTGTAGAGGCATTGGGGGTATAGCTTGCTGCATTAAGAAGAACATCTCTCCCCATGCTAGGATTTATAAAAACGACCCTTAAAACCAATATAGTTGGATATAAATTACTGACATTTATGATAAAAAAGGCCTACATAGCAAACTTTTATTTCCCCCTCACCAATTCTAACTTCTATAAGAAAAAGAGAATAGACAAAAATAGTCGTTACAATGGTTTAAAGAATGATATTTCTAGCCTAAGGAATGAAGGCAATATCCTTTTAATGGGTGACTTTAATGCTCGAACTTCAAGCAACCAAGATATTCTTCTAAGAAATCATTTCAACCCTAATCCTCTTTGGTTAGATGAAGACATTCCTCTGGCTAGCTGGTACAAAAGAAGCTCTAAAGACCTCAGGGAGAATTTGTTTGGGTCGGAGCTATTCAAGCTCTGTAGTGATCAAGATCTCATAATTTGCAACGGTCTAAAGAATTTGCCCAATTCTAACTAGATGACCTGCATCCATGGGCTTGGTAACAGCGTGGTAGACTATGTTATCTCTGACCTCCCTCTATACAATGTAATAACAAATTTTGAGATCTTAAACAACCATGAGCCTGACTCTGATCATAGGAATTTACTTATAACTCTCAATTTTGTCATGCATAGATATCCCATAGAAGATAATCCTTATAGGCAAAGAAGTTAACCTTTGATAGAAATAAAAAAGATCTCTTCCTAAATGAATTAAAAACTAATTTGCTTCCTTTATCTAATATAGACAACATAGAAGATCTCTATCATAATTTTACTACAACCATCTCATATTCTATTAACAAGTTCTCCATTGAAGTTTCAAGTAATAAAAGAAATAGCAAAACCAACCCATGGTATGACAAAGATTGTAAAAGTGCGAGGAGCACAATTAAGGAAGTTGTTGATGAATCTCTTAAAATTGTCAAGATAAAAGTATAGAAAGCCCTAACTAAAAGGAACAAAGGCACTATATTTGTAGAATACGAGAGAATCTCTTACACCTCTCCAAGGTAGCTCCTAAGAAATTCTAGAGGGAGATTCTAACTAGGAAAACTAAAGATAATAATAAACTTGCTTTAGACGATTGGAATTCCTATCTTAAAAGGATTTATGAATCTCCGAATGTCATGGATAACTTTGAAACCCTACTCACAATGAAAGAAGTTTTCTCATTAGAAGACATTGATTTCGGAGTTAATCGCTTAGCTAATGGGAAAGCTAAGGACATTGAAGGCTACCAGGCAGAAATCTTAAAAATTGGAGGTCCTGTCCTCATCCCCCACATTCACAAGCTTTCCAATCAAGCGGTCAAGCAAGGGTTCCCTAAACCATGGACTCAAAGCCCCATTATCCCTATTTTTAAAACTGGGTATACAAATAACCCCTCTAATTATCGGAAAATTATGATCAGCCCTCTCCTAGCCAAGTTATATGGTATTATTTTGCAAAGGAAGTTAAGCATATGACTTGATAGTGAAGGTAAGTGGGCTAAAGTCCAAGTGGGTTTAAGGAATCAACACTCAACAACAGACCACCTCGTTATGCTTAGGATCATAGCGGAGTAATGCTGAAATGATAAATCCAATCTCTTTCGTTGCTTTGTGGACTTTAGAAAGGCTTTCTATATGGTTCCTAGAAACATCCGTTGGAACATATTAGGAGAGCTAAAGGTTCCTTTTGAGTTGAGAGTTGCCGCTATAAGGTTATACGACAATGTAATTTCCAAGTTAAAGAGTAATGAAGGTTGGTCAAAAGATATTAAGTGTAATATTGGAGTTAAACAAGGTTGCCCCCTCTCCCCTACCCTATTTTCCATTTACATCAACAAGCTAGAAGGTTGTCTAGATGAAGCATGATGTGTTGGCACAACCATAGCTAGGATAGTCATCATCCTTCTTCTATATGCTAACGATATTGTTCTTCTCATGAGGTGCCCATCTGATCTTGATAAGCAACTTATACTTATTAAGGACTTCTACTCTACCATGGGTATGCTTGTTAATATTGGCAAAACAAAAGTTATGATTATCAAATCCAAGAAGGACACCTACACTAATTTTATGTATGACAATAGTAACTTGGGGGAAGTGTCTTCCTACAAGTACCTAGGAATTGATATTCATCACAAGCTCAACTGGAATTATAGCATTGAGAAAAGTATTAATGGGGGATGTAAATCTTATTTTGGTCTTGAAAATAATTGTAAAATGACAAACCTCGTAATGTGGGATAGAAAGAAGTTCCTCTTTGAAACTTTAGTCACTCCGGTGATCTTATATGGATGTGAGGTTTGGGGTTGTAGCTTCTCTAAACAATCCTGAAGGAAGATTGAGCAAATGTAGAAGCGTTTTATAGCGTATAACCTCAAAATTAAAAGCAACACACCCTATCCTATTCTCCTTATAGAAGTGGGTCTTTCCCCTATCGAGAGCCTAGCTATGACTAGGTTTCTGTTGTACAAGCACAAACTCAATAACATTGGAGACCATAGACTTCCAAAGCTAGCTTTAAATTCCACCCAAAACCACCTAAGGCTTAAACGAGGTTGGTATAAAGACACCAGGGCCTGGTTAAACCATTGGGAGATTGATGAGAATGTTGCATTGCAAAACATTAATAACATTAAAAATATTGCTACTTCTAAGTTCAAAGAAAAAATTTTGTGTGAGAAAGATTTAGCAGCTAAAACAAAATGAAGATATTATAAGGAGATCGTCAAACCCACCCTAGAAGATCAAAAGTATCTCTCTATTTTAACTAGCTCAAAGAAGAAAATTAATATATCCAAGATTAGAATGAACTCTCATGAGCTCCATAGTGAAATGTGTCTTTGCGCAGTTCCTAAAACACCATGGATTGAAATGTTTTGCCATCTCTGTGAGAATACGAACATCAAGGATAAAAATCACTTCCTCTTAGAGTGCCGTGTGTATAACCACATTAGATCTTAGTTTCAAAATATTTGTTGCAAAAATAACCTTGCTGACCTTTTACGTTGTCAAAATTACAGTGAGTTCGGAGACTTCTCTCCAAGCTTTTTGAGCACAAGAATAAAATATTAAATCAAACTAAATAATTCGTTTCTTTAGGTTTGATAGACCAAATTTTCGTCTCAGTGGACATTAACCACCACCACCACCACCATCATAATCATCATCGTCATATATATATATATATATATATATGTTTGTAATGTTTTCAAATTTTATTTCTCAAACTATCTAGATTTATTTAAATTTATAATTTAAAATTTTTGAAACCCTAGATTATATTATGTGTAAATTTGTCTTTTTGTTTTTTAAAATAGTTTAATTTTTAAATTATAATAAAAATTTAAATTTAATTGAGCTCAGGAGGCTTCTCTCCAAGCTTTTTGAGCCTAAGAATAAAACCTTAAATTAAACTAAATAATTCACCACCACCACCACCACCTATATATAAAATATGTTTGTAATGTTTTCAAGTTTTATTTCTCAAACTATCTTGATTTATTTAAATTTAAAATTTAAAATTTTTGAAACCCTAGATTATATTATGTGTAAATTTGTTTTGTGTTTTAAGTTTTTAAAATAGTTTAATTTTTAAATTATAATAAAAATTTAAATTTAATGGATAGAAATTAAAAATTAAATTGATAATAAATCATTCTTAAATTCCCTTAATAAATCATTCTAATTTTTGCAATTCAAGCATTCTGTTAACCTATTAGATTTTAATAATAATATTTATAAGATTAAAAGTTAAATTACATTGTGACTGAGATTGAATGAGATTCGCTACATTACATGGCAATTGAAATATTAAATATTAAAAGAAATGAAGAGATTAGTGAAAAACGATATTCAATGCTCAAAGTGAATATTAATATTAATGAATTAAAATATTAAAAGTGAATATTAGTATCAACTAAATTGAATATTAAATAAATATTACTGGTCGTTTATATAGATGCATATTCATATTATTTTACTTAAAATTTGACACAAAGTATATTATAACCAAAGTTTCTTACCAAAAAGACACAATTACATTACATTGTTAGTGAGATTTGCTACATCGCATGGAAATTGGAATATTAAAAATGGCGAGACTAATTGGAATACAAAAATAAGTGAAAATTTTGATAACAAATGACATTAAATCGTAATTGGAATATAAAAAGTGAATATTAATAGTAAATAAAGTGAATATTAATATTAATATTAATATTATTATTAAAAATTCTATTATTTTTTATTAAAAATTCTCCTCACTTGTATGAATCTATGGTTTAAAAATATTAATATTATTATTATTTTTATTTTTATTAATATTCTTATTAATTAATAATATTATTAAATAAATATCACGTCTATATATTAATATGACCATTACTATTTGATATCAATATAAATATTTCATTAAAGATTAGATTTAATAACTTAAGGTTTATTTAGGTTCAATGACGTCAATTTTATATATATACATATTTTTACATAATTTGTTTTATGTAACATTAGATTGTTTTATAACACAAAGTTTATAAGATTAAGCTTTTCAACATTAATAAAAATGGGGTATTATGTTTTATGTATAAATATACGTATATTTGTATATATTTTTTTATGCTTAATGAGGCTACATCATCATCATGTCCAATATATCACCCTGATCAGGGTGGGGAATTGAACCAATGACTTCACATCAAGGAGTATCTTAACAGAGCACCTAATCACCATCTTTCTAAGACCCCATGGACTTATATATTTATATATTTTAGTTTTTGTGCATGCATGTATTAATTTTTATTTTGTCGTTCTATATTTGAAATGCAGATATGGAGAATAATGATGGTTTTTATTATGCCACAGAAGTGCACACTATTGTTAGATCGATAAATTTTATTTCATATATTCGGAGAAAACTTGATATAAAATTTAGCTTCCATCCTACTTTTGTTTATGAGCATCTTCATGTCTTAGATGAAATGAAAATGAATGTAAAATACTTCTTTCATTTTCACCAGAGGGAGTCTGCGAAGAAAACAAGAAGGGACTAGTTAGAGAGTGTGAAGGGTCGTGATCATTATCCTATTGATTTGAATTAGTGTTGCTTTTGTTATCGGTCTCATTGTGTTTCCAAGAGGCTATTTAGTAAATGGCTTCTGATAGAGTGTTTGAAATTCAAATTTTGTAGTGGAATTCTCTGGCATAAAGACAACAAAATATATATGTCAGTTTCAATGTTCTTTGTTCAATTTCAATGTCGGTGAAATGGAATTTTTTTTCCCATTGTTGTTGTAATGTAGAAAAATGTATATATTTGGTCTTAAAATGTCTTATTGTGTTGTTCTTCTTTCAATCCAATGTGTTCATCTTAGATGTACATTTTTCCTTTCCTGTTCTAACTTTGTGTTCTCTCAAAATACATATTGTTCAATTTTTTGCATTTATGTTCCTTTTCTCTAATGGAGATGTTACTATTGTATTTTGTTCTCTTGGATTTCTAATTGTTTGGGTTTTTTTATATGGGTCCCTTTGTTATATTAATGCCTTTCGTAAATGAAAATATTATCGAGGTTTATAACATTAATGTTGGGCCTTCATGTTCTTTCCGTTTATATCAATATTCTTGAGATTTATACTATCAATATATTCATGTATTGATATTAAGGTATTTATGCTTTACAATTTATTAATTATTTATAATTTATTGATATAAATGTGTTGATGGTTTATCATGTTTTAATGGTTTATAGTGTATTATTGTGAATGTATTGATATTAATGTTTTGCATTGATATATTTATGGTTTGCAATGTGGTTCTTACATTGAATGTGGTTTTTGTTTATTATTGTTGTTTTGTATTATTGTATTATTTACATTTATAATATTAATGTTACAACTTTAGGGCTTAAGGGTTTTATAATGTTAAATATGAAATAGATTTTCTCATTTTCAAAACCAACCATCGTCACCCCTTGTTGAACTTTGCATTATGACAAAGATTGTCTTCATATGAAAACCATAATTAACCATTTTGAATCATGGTCAACCATGGTGCAACATCGCATTGTAACAAATATTGTCTCAATATAAAAATAAAAGATGGTTAAGCATGGTTGATGATATTTATTTTTGGGTTTATAATATTTAACTTGGGGTTTAAACAACTTGCATTTATGATATTAATCTGTTGGGGTTAATATTATTCCCTTGGGTTTATAATCCCTTTGGTTTTTAGTATTTATCTATTGGGTTTAACACTGTCTTGAATGAAATATTAATCCCTTGGGTCTATAATGATGGGTGCAATATCAATTTCTTGTGTTTATTAATCTAAGGGTTCATATTCCTAGGGTATAATATTATTCATAGAGTTTATAATATTAATCCTATGATTTATATAAATCCAATATGTTTATAATCATGGTCAACCATGATCAGCCATGCTACAATCTCACATTGTGACAAAGATTGTCTAACATGAAAATCAACCATTGTAAACCATGGTCAACCATGGTCCAATGTCACATTGTGAAATATTGTCTTAATATAACTTTCAACCATGGTCCAATGTCACATTATCACAAAGGTTGTCTTAATTGAAAATGAACCATGGTCAACCATTGTCAACCATCGTCAACCATGGTCGATCATGGTCAAACATGGTCCAATTTCACATTGTGCCAAATATTGTCTCAATATGAGGATCAACCATGACCAACCATGGTCATCCTTAGTCCAACATAGCATTGTGAAAAAGATTGTCGCAATGTTAAAAGCAACCATAGTAAACCATGATCAACCATGTTTATTTCAGGGTTTATTGTATTTATCTAACGGTTGATATACCTAGGGTTTATAATATTATTTTCTTGGGTTTATAAATTCTTGTCTTTTTACTATTAATTACTTAGGCTTATTATTTCTTTAGGTTTATTATTTCTTTGGGTTTATTAATCTAAGGGTTCATATTCCTATGGTATAAAATTATTCATACGGATTATAATATTAATCCTTGGGTAGAATATAAATCATTTGTGTTAATAATCATGGTCAACAACGTCAAATAGCGAAAAGGATTTTGTCAATATTAAAATCAACCATGGTGGAATGTCACATTGCGATAAATGTTTTCTCGATATGAAAATGGACCAAGGTCAACCATATTTATTTTAGAGTTTATAATATTTATCTTAGGGTTTATATATGTTGGATTTATAATAATAATCGCTTAGGTTTAATATTATTCCCTTGGGTTTATAATACATTGGGGCTTTAGAATTAATCCATTGTGTTTATAATATCTATCCCTTGGGTTTATTGATATAAGGGTTCATTCTTTTAGGGTATAATATTATTCATCGGGTTTAGAATATTAATGATACCATCCAATATAAATCATTTGACTTTATATTCATGGTTAACGATGGAGAATTGTGGTGCAATGTTACATTGTACCAAAGATTGTCTTAAGAAGAAAATAAACCATGGTCAACTGCGATCGACGATGGTCCGACATTGCATTGTGAAAAACATTGTGTCAATGTGAAAACCAACCATGGTCAACAATGTTTATTTTAATATTTATAGTATTTAACTTATGGTTTATATACCTAGGGTTTCTAATATTAATCCCTTGGGTTTAATAATATTCCCAACGGGTTTTTAGTATTAATCCCTTGGATTTATTATTCCCTTAGGTCTATTATATCAATATGTTGGATTTATTATCATAATATTTCATATTCCTATGATGTAATATTGTCCATAGGGTTAATCATATAATTCCTTAGGTTTAATAGAAATCGCTTGGGTTTATAATCATGGTCGAATGTGGAACTATGACAATGATTTTCTCAACATGAAAATTAACCATGGTCAACCATGTTTATTTTACCGTTTATAATATTCATACCTAGGTTTAAAATATTAGTCCCTTGGGTTTATTATTCCATTGATTTTACAATACCAATCTCCTAGGTTTATTAAGATAAGGGTTCATATTCATAGGTATAATATTAGTCATAGGGGTCATAATATTAATCTTAGGGTTTAATATAAATACCTTTTTGTTCAACTATATTTCGTTGAAAATCACATCAGAACTTTTTTGTTGACATGTTTCAAACCAACTAGTGTGGTTCAACATCAGGAAAAGATGGGGATTCAGATCATGATATCTCTTGAGTTTATACTCATGGTCAGCCATGTTTATTTTAGTGTTTATAATATTTATGTTAGAGTTTATACACACTGGGTTTATAATATGTATCCCTTGGGTTTAATATTATTTCCTTGTCTTTTTAGTGTTGATATTTTGGATTGATTATTCCTTTGGGTTTATAATATCAATGTCTTGGGTTATTAATATAAGGATTCATATTTCTAGGTATAATATTATTCATGGGGTTTATAATTTTAATCCTTAGTTTTTATATAAGTCCCTTGGGTTCATGATTCATGGTTTAATAAATTATTTTTAAATTAACAAAAACAAACAACAACAACAACAACAACAACAACAACAACAGCAATAATAATAATAATAATTAATAAAAATTATAAAATAAAAAATAATATTTCTAACTTTTAATAATTAATAGTATTAATTAATTATTAATTTAAAATGAATAAATGAATTATTATTATTGTTTAATTAGTTATTATTTATTAAAATTATTAATTGATTATTATTAATATTTAATTTACTAAATGTATTAGTTATTGATGATGATGATGATGATGATGGTTAACATCCACTGAGACCAAACTTTGGTCTATCGGACCTAAAGAAACAAATTATTTAGTTTGATTTAAGATTTTATTCCTATGCTCAAAAAGCTTGGAGAGAAGCCTCTCGAGCTCACTATAATTTTGACATCGTAAAAGTCTAGGAAGGTTAGTATTGTGACAAAGATTATGAAACTGAGATCTAATGTGGTTGTACATGGGGAACTCTAAGAGGAAGTGGTTTTCATCCTCGATGTTCCTATTCTCACAGAGATGGCAGATCCTTTCCATCCATGGTGTTTTAGGAACTGCCCAACGACCTGTTTCACTATGGAGCTCATGAGAATTCGTTTTAATTTTCGTTATATTAATTTTATTCTTTGAGCTAGTTAAAACATAGAGATACTTTTGATCTTCTAGGGTGGGGTTGATGACCTTCTTATAATAACATAATTTTCTTTTAGCTGCTAAATCTTTCTCAAACCATATTTTTTCTTTGAACTTAGAAGTAACAATATTTTTAATGATATTAATGTTTTGCAAAGCATCATTCTCATTGATCTCCCAAAGGTTTAGCTAGGCCTCTGTGTCTTTATACCACCCCTGTTTGAGCGTTAGGTGGTTTTGGCTAGAATTTAAAGCTAGCTTAGGAAGTCTATGATATCCTATGTTATTTAGTTTGTGCTTATACAACAGAAGCCTATCCATAGCTAGGCTCTCGATAGGGGAAAGAACTACTTCTATAAGGAGAATAGGATAGGGTGTATTGCTTTTAATTTTCAAGTTATACGTTATAAAACACTTCTAGATTTGCTCAATCTTTCTCCAGGATTCTCTAGAGATGCTACAACCCCAGACCTCACATCCATATAAGATAACAGGAGTGACTAAAGTTTCAAAGAGGAACTTATCTTTATCCCACATTACGAGGTTTGTCATTTTACAATTATTTTCAAGATCAAAATAAGCTTTCCATCCCTCGTTAATCATTTTCTCAATGATATAGTTCTAGTTGAGCTTGTGATGAATATCAATTCGTAGGTATTTGTAAGAATACAATTCCTCAAAGTTATTATTGTCATACATAAAATTAGCGTAAGTGTCCTTGGATTTGATAATCATAGCTTTTGTTTTCTCAGTCTTAATAGTCATACCCATGGTAGACAAAAAATCCTTAAGAAGCCTACGTTACTTATGAAGATCAAATTGGCACCTTGCAAGAAGAACAATATCATCAGCATAGAGAAGAAGGATGATGATTATCCCAGCTAAGATCGTGCGAGAATAACCTTCTTCCTCTAAATAACCTTCAGGCTTGTCGATGTAAATGCCAAATAGGGTAGGGGGGAGGTGGCAACCTTGTTTAACTCCAATATTACATTTAATATCTTTTGACCACCCCTCATTGCTTTTTTGCTTCACAATTACATTCTCATATAATCTTATAGCAGCAACTTTAAACTCAAAAGGGACCTTTAGCACTTATAATATATTCCAAAGTTTGTTTCTAGGAACCATATCGAAAGCCTTTCTAAAGTCCACAAAGTAACAAAAGAGATTGGATTTATCATTACGACATTCCTCCACAATGATCCTAAGTGTAACAAGATGGTCTATTGTTGAGTGGTGCCTTCTAAAACCCACTTGGCCTTTAGCCCACTTACCTTCACTTTCAAGCCATATGCTCAACTTATTTTCCAAAATAATACCATATAGCTTGGCTAAGAGATGGCCGATCATAATGGTCCGATAACTAGAGGGGTTATTTGTATCCCCACTTTTAAAAACAAGGATAATGTGGCTCTCAGTCCATGGTTTAGGAAACCCTTGCTTCACTGCTTGATTGAAAAGCTTGTGGATGTAGGGGATGAGGACAGGACATCCAATTTTTAAGATTTCTGCTTGGTAACCTTCGATGTCCTTAACTTTCCCATTTTCCAGGCATTTAACCCCAAAATCAATGTCTTCTAATGAGAAAAATTCTTTTTTTGTGAGCAGGGTTTCAAAGTTATCCATGAAATTTGGAGATTCATAAAGCTTTTTAAGATAGGAATTCCAATCGTGTAAAGAAATTTTATTATTATCTTTAGTTTTCCTAGTCAAAATCTGCCTCCAAAATTTCTTAGGATCTACCTTAGAGAGGTGTAAGAGATTCTCTTGTCTTTTACGAATGTACTGTGTCTTTTTCCTTTTCATTAGGGCTTTGTATATTTTTATCTTGCCCATTTGAGGAGATTCATCAAAAACTTCCTTAATTGCTCTCCTCACACTTTTACAATCTTTGTCATACCATGGGTTGGTTTTCCTATTTCTTTTATTTTTTGAAATTTCAATTGAGAACTTGTTAATATAATATGAGAGGGTTATAGTAAAATTATGATAGAGGTCTTCTATGTTGTCTATACTAGATAAATGAATAAAATTAGTTTTTAATTCATTTAGAAATAGATCATTTTTATTTCTATCAAATATTAGGTTCTTTTGGCTATAAGGATTATTATCTATGGGATCTCTATGCATGAAAAAATTGAGAGTTATAAGTAAAGGCCTATGATCAAAGTCAGGCTCGTGGTCATTTAAGATGTCAAAATTATTATTTTGTTGGATAAAGGGAGATCATAAATAACATAATCTACCACACTGCTACCAAGCCCATGGATGCAGGTCATCTGGCTAGAATTGGGCCACTTCTTTAGACCGTTGCAAATTATGAGATCCTAAGCACTACAGAGCTTGATTAGCTACGACCCAAAAAAATTCTCCTAGAGGGCTTTAGAGCTCCTTTTGTACCTATTAGCCAGAGTAGGGTCTTCATCTAACAAAAGAGGATTAGGGTGGGAATGATTTCTTAGAATAATAGCTTGGTTTCTTGATGTTAGAGCATTAAAGTCACCTATTAAAAGGATATTACCTTCATTCCTTAGGCTAGAAATATCATTCTCTAAACCATTGTAGGGACTATTTTTATCTAGATTCTTCTTCTTATAGAAGTTAGAATTAATGGGGGGAAAATAACATATTGCTATGTAGGTCTTTTATTATTAATGTCAGTGATCTCTATCCAACTAGACTGGTTGTAAGGGTTGTTTTATAAATCCTAGCATGGGGGGAGATGTTCTTCTTAATGTAACAAGCTATTCCCCCAATGCTTCTACGGTTGGATCACGTGTTCCAGGTAGACCATAGCATAAATCCATCTATGTTAGGGACCTTAGATTCTTCACGCTCCCAAGTTTCAACAAGCAAAATAATATCAACATCATTTGAGATCCAACTTAGCTTGGGGCCTTTGTTCCATGGAAAACCCTGACAGTTCCAAGAAAGAATCCGAAGCATGTTCAATTGCTATTTATTACTATCTTTTTGGTTTCTATCTCGGATAAAGGCTTTCCTATTTCTGATTATTGCCCATTTTCCTTCCTTCCTAGCTTCTTTTTCCTTTTGAACCTCCTTTCTTAATTCTGCTTGATCTTCTGGAATGAGATCTTCATTTATAGATATTCTCGTTCCTTTTAGACTTGATGTTTTACTAAGTATGTCATACTTATTATCATTAGAGCTCACCTTTTTCCGATTAGTCTTCCTTTATTCTCAGTTAATTTCCCCAGCCTTGTTGCTTCTGTGAGACATGTTGATTCAATTTTTAATCTATTATGTAATACTGTCTAGGCTATGGCTAAAGTATCCTCATCTACCTCCTCTTCTAAACCAAAGATTATAAGGTTCAAGGCCCTTTTGTTACACTCATGGTCTAATTCTATTAATTTTTTCATTTCATCTTTAATTGGTTTGATATCTAATTTGTCTACCACATCAATATTCGCTAATTAATAATAATACTAAATTTAAATAATGATATTATTATTTATTAAATTATTAATTAGTAATTATATTATTAATTCATAATATTGTATTACTATTGATATTATATTATATCAGTGTGAATGATATTAAATTTAAATAATAATAATAATTATTAGTTGCAGTAATATTAATTAATAATGATAATTAATTAGTATTGATCCCTTGGGTTTGTTGATCTCTTAGTTTATAATATTTATTCCTCGCGTTTACTAATTAATTAGGTTTATAATATTAATAGTCCAATGCTCTTATTAACCCTTTCGGTTTAAAATGTTAATTCCTAGGGTTTATTAATCCCATGTGTTTTTAATATTGATTCCTTGTGTTTATTGATGATTTTTGTTTATAATATTTATCCCTTGAGTTTAAAACATTAATTCCTAGGGCTTATTAATCACTTGGGTTTATTAATAATTTGTATTTATAATATTAACCACTTAGGTTTATAATATTAATAATCTTGTGGGGTTACTCATCCCTTGTGTTTATAATATTAATAGTCCCTTGCGTTTGTTGCTCCATTGGGTTTATAACATCGATCCCTTGAGTTTTCTAATTCTTTGGGTTGGTAATATTACTCCCTTGGGTTTATAATATTAATAATTCCTTGGGTTTATTAAACCCTAAAATTAAGGGTTAAATATTAGTTGTAGGGTTTAATATTAATCCCTTAGGTTTATAATGTTTATCCTTTCAATTTATTAACTTTTTTGTGTTTATAATATTAACAATCCCTATGGTTTATTATCACTTACATTTATAATATTAATAATCATCTGGGTTTACCAATCCTTCGGGTTTAAAATATGAATTAACAGGCTTTAATAATCCCTTGTGTTTTTAATATTGATCCATTGGGTTCATTGATCCCTTAGATTTATAATATTTATCCCTTGGGTTTACTAATTCCTTGGGATTATAATATTAAACCCTTGATTTTATTAGTCCCTTAGTTTTATAATATTAATAATTTCTTGGGTTTATAATTTAATCCCTTGGGTTTATAATATTAATAATCCATTGGGTTTAATAATCCCTTGACTTCCCCGGATGCGGGTGTATAGACGAGCCTTAAATCTGATGGGACAGGGGTAGCGCGAGGTGGAACGACACCTACCTACCCAATACAGAATGGATCAATGGTTTATGAATGGAGTATCTCAGCATTTGAGAAGCACAATGTTCACTTGCTATATTTCAAGTGGCTTTGGATCTCCCATCATGTCCGATGCTTTGGTTAATGCCTTTGCACGCTTCATCTTGCCTCAGACCTAGGCTCTCTTCAATGCAACAGTAATCGCGGGTGCTTCTTGATGCGCGAAGGCAGATTATAATTTAAGGCCCAACCATGAGCTTGCTGTGGACCCGCCTTCGTAGATTCATTTGCATTACTATCTAGCTTCTGGCCTCAGCTATGGTTTCTGTCTATATGGTGTTGGCCCCGTCTTCTCTGCTGCCTCTCGTAGCTTGAAAGGGGAGGCTACTCTGAAGCTTTGCTCTGGTCTTTATGCAGAGTTGCCTCCATTAATCCCTTGGTTTATCTCTTGGGCCTCTGGCCTTCACTTTGTCGTTCCTTTGATTTGCTCTGGCCCTGTCATTGCAGCTGCCCAGCCTCGCTCTTCTCCTGTTGCTTCTGTCTCCCATTTGCCTCTTCACTGCCATAGAATGCAGTCCCGCAGGGGCCAACCTCAGCGCACGCCTTCCAGCCCTTCCTCCGATTCACCTTCCCTTTCCAATGATTTCTCTGTTGGCCACTACCCTCGCACCTGTAGTGGGAGAGCGCGTCTTCTTGCCTCCAGCCACTATCCTATGCATTCACCCTCATCTAGCTCTGCGCTCTTCACCTTGAACTTCTCTTTGAACCGCCCAAGGATTACCCCTCACATTTTGGTGGTCTTCCATGAGGAAGCCAAGGAGGGGGAGTCCAACTCTCATCCGAAGGGCCTTGGCTCTGTCATTGTTCCAACTTCGAACCTCCATATCGGGATTGGCAGCACGTCTTTGCAGGTTCTGGATGCTGAAGCTCATAGTGCTCAGGCTGCTGTGATGGCACCGGCTGATCATGGTTCTTCCGAATCTGAAGCTTCTCTTGCTAGGGATCTGCCTGATACTGATTGGTGCTATATAGTTGAAGAGCCTCCAGATGATTAGTTTGCTCACTGTTGCCTTGCTTTCATGCCCTACGGCCCATACAATTGGGCATGTTTAATTTCAAACAACGATGTGGAATTTTTGTCTATTTCTGAACTTTCGTAAACTCTGCAATTTCAAGAAGAGCATAACTTGTTCCCTTGCATGGGTTCTGATAACTGGTTCAAGAATGAGTTCCCTGACATTGAGAAGTCTCTTTCTATGCTTATCTTGACAACTATGCCCTTCTTCAGGGCAGTGTTTTTGACTACGGTCACGTTGTAATTTTACTCCCTTTATGTTAATAGATTAATCTTATTTAGAAAAAAAAAACAATCCGTTGACTTTAAAATATTAATTCCTAAGGTTCATTAATCCATCGGGTTTTTAATATTGGTCCCTTGGGCATGTTGATCCCTTAGGTTTATAATATTTATTATTTGGGTTTACTAACTCGTTGGGTATATGATATTAATAACCCCATGGGTTTATTAACTTGTTGGGTTTAAAATATTAATTCCTAGGGTTTACTAATCCCATGGGTTTTTAATATTGATTCCTTAGGTTTGTTGATCCTTTATGTTTATAATATTTATCACTTGGGTTTATTAATTTATTTGGTTTATAATATTGAAAACTTTGGTTTATTAGTGGCTGCGATTTATAATATTAATAATCATGTGTGTTTGTTAATCGAGTGTGTTTTTAACAATGATCCCTTGGCTTTGTTGATCACTTCGGTCTATAATATTAGTCCCTTGCATTTACTAATTCCTTGGGTATATACCATTAAACCCTTGGGTTTATAATTTAATCCCTTGGGTTTATATATCATTTGCGATTAAAATATTAATTCCTAGGATTTATTAATCCTTTCGGTTGATAATATTAATCTGTTCAATTTTCTGATCCCCTAGGTTTATAATATTAATACTTCCTTGAGTTTATTATACTATTATTATTTGGAAATAATAATATAATTTTTTTTTACTTTAATATATAATCTATATATAGTTGATATTTTTAATTTACTCTACTAAATATATAAATATATTAACAATTATATTAATAATATTTATTCACAATATTGATGAGAGCTAAATATGTATTATAAATAATAATAGAAATATACTATTATTATGTTATATTTGAATTATATTATAGTTTGAGTTATAACGATTAATATATTAAAAAGTAATTATAACATATTATTATCTATTTTTATGTAATATATTATTATATTATTATTATGTAAAAAAATTATTCAATGGAAAGGGTAGAAATTTTCATTAAAAATAAAGTAAATGGGCTAGGTCCCTTATAGTCATGGATAACTTAGACTAAGAATTGTGCAGGTAAACAAGGAAAGAGATGCTATTGCTAAATTCATATATATACTCTTAACTTCTATCATATTATATATCCTCCAAAAAACTCCACATAATTCTACTACTCGACAAAAAATAAGATTATGTATATAAAAATCATCTGCTACTCCTATCTCCAAGGCTTGATGTTTTCTTATGATTATTTAGTATGCATACCCAGTTCCACACTTGAAGCAGCACCAGGGTCCAGTTCACGGTTCATAGCGGAAAAATTTCCCTCGACTAACGTAGCAATGAAATAACAAATTCCAAAGACCTCCTTTAGAATCCCCACAGTGGTTGTCTCCACCTGAAATTCAATGTTCTCCCCTTTATGTCTCAGGTTCAACAAACCAGTATTCAGTTGTTCCATTATTTTTAGGGGCACCTTCATATCCTTCCCAAGGTGAGATAATTGAGCAAAAAAACAACCATATTATCATTAATCTCCTTCATTATTTCTTTGAAAATCTTCTTACATGAGTTGTCAACGATTTCCCCAAAACTCCTATTGTGCCTAGACTCCTCATCATCATTGTTGCTACCGTTACTCATAGAAGCCATTTTCCTTGCTATTCTCCCCTACACCAGAGAAATTCGATGGTTGATATGATTTAACCAACAACTATAAATAGGAATCTGATTATTTCCAATATTCCTTCCCATCTTACCATGCATAAATTCATTTTGATTCTACAGTATTGCTAAGCCGCTTTCCTCCCTCTCCATCATCGCTAGTTTCCACTTGACTCAACTAGTCATGGTACAAATTCTGCACTTGCCTAGTCTCCTATTTATTAACCAAACGAATAACCAACGGAAGAGATCCCACTTGTTGTATGTCATGGCCACCTTTCTATCGCACATCCACTTGTGCTTTAAATTCCAGCTAACATTTCTTTCTCCCGAGACTCCCCCGAGACTCTCCATAGTATCCTCAGTATGCTCTCATTCTTAATTACCTGCATTTCCATATTAATTCCTGAGCTCTAGCTGTAATCCAAAACGATTATTATAAATGAAATTTTGAAGGGATATGACATATATCACTATGTTGGTTTATAAGAAAGGATCCTTTCTCTAATTCCGCTCCAATATTGGCTTGTACATCCGCCACTTTATTATTAGCTCTTTTTACATGGAAGAATTTGAATTTTTCTATTTCTCTAAGGAGATACACTATCCTTATGTATAATGGAGAGTTATTAGAATAAAAAAGGTCTTCAATTTTGGAAAGGATCATACATTTTTATATAACCACTATTAAATCTCCATCAATAATTAGAGTATTGATGCCCTTGGCGATTTTGATCTTGAAACCTTGTTAGAGAAAGAGATTTTCGGCTTGATTGTTGGTGGATTTCCCAAGGCACCAAGAGAACTTTATTTCATAGTTTTCTTTGAAGTTTAGAAGCACCCCTCCCACTCCAGCCTCCCCGTACTCTTATTTTATATTATCATAATAAATTGTTTTATATATATATATATATATATATATATATATATATATAGATATATATAATTAATAGTATAATATATTTTAGTTTAATACATAGTGTGTATATAGTTAATCTTATTAACATACCCCAAGTAAATATATAAAATATATTGACAATTGTATTTGTAAATATATAATAATTATTCATGCTAAAATAATGGTGACAATAAATACATATTATTAATAATAACTAAATGTTATTATAATGTTGTATATGAATTATATTATAGATTTAAATATAACTATTAATATATTAGTATAATTTTATATAATATCTAATACTATATTAATATAAAAATGATGTTAATATAATAAATATAATTATTTACCCCCGATAAGGGTGATAATGAAGGAAAATTCAAGAACGTGGATAGCGCGTGGGAGAGGCTGGCCAGGACGGCGACTTACTACCCTCACCATAGACCAATAGGCCATGGTGGCGTCCTACATGCCTGCGGGGAATTTCGAGGAAGCAGAGTGGAAGGAGTGTGGGGAGAGAGGATGTTAGAAATGGTGGTGGTAGTGGGATGGGACGTGGGCCAGATGGGCTGAGGTACTTGAGGGTGGTAAGGTTGGAAGGAAATCTTATTATGTGTCGAAGATAGGAAGAGAACTGTGTAGCCCAAACATTGGGAGCTTCGGCAGGCAAGAGTGAACTTGGGTATGTCTCCTTTGGCTCTCCTCCTGCATTTCTCTCTGACTTGCTTAGTATGATGGAAGAGAGGGGTCCGATGGGAACTGATGGGGAGGGGTGGTGTATGAGCAGGTTAGCTTGTTACTCTGCCATGGAAAATTCGGCAGAAGAGGGGGGTAAGCAGGGATTTGCAGAAGAAGTGTTGAAGCCTAGCAGGCCAGAGGGTTGCCTGGGGAGAAGAGGCAAGGATCCGAGCACATATATACTGGGGAATTGCAGTTGTGGGGCAAAGAGTCAACCCGAGAAAACTGAGAACCCTAGCCAGAGGACAAGTAGCAAGACAAAGGGCTTACTTACTTTCCTTTATCCAAGGGGGACTAATGGGAAGACTATAGCTCCTCAAAAGCTAACTTTCACTGGTGATAACTATAAGTAGGCAACAATAAAGGAGAAAATGGCTCACCTGGGTAGAGGCAGGGGTCGTGGAGATAAAGGGTGACATAGGCAATCAAGCAGAGGTGACCCACCAACCTCTACACCAGCAAGCCAGAGGCAAGGAAGGAGAACCATGAGGACAGTCGTCTAGGAACCCGGTCAAGCCTATAGAGAAGGGACGGACGCAGACATTTGGCAACTAATTCGAGAGATGGAAGATAGTGTAATGGAAGAGGACTCATAACTAGAAATGGAGGATTGGGGAGACATCATCCCTGACCCAGGTCACACCAGAGGCCGAATGAAGCTTTATAGGGAAGCTCTACATGTGTATTGGATACTAAGGTAGCTACTAGTGAAGGATCTCAAGCAAATGGCAAGGGAAGTGGTAACATATTCCCAAGGAGTACCAAATATCAAAAAGGAAATGAAAAACTTGCAGATCATAATGATAATGCAAGACAACAAGCTGGATGAGATCCAGCAAAGGCTAACACAGACGATTGCAGCACCTAAAGACTTAATGGCTGCACCGGCTAATGCAGATTTGGTCACTGATGACCGGAAGGAGTAATCCTTCACAGTTTCTACTGATTATTTTGCAGATAACTTTCCCTTTCAGACATTTATATGTTAGTATGTATCATGTAAAGTGTTTTTAGATATAAATTTCATGTAGCATGGATTGAAAGACTGATTCAGTTTTGTTACTGGATGGGTTATAACAAACTCAGGTGGCCAACAGACTTGGTTTCCCATATGGGTAAGTTGAGGCCACCAAAATGTTGTATTTGGATCAAACTGTTTTTATAAATAGAAAAGGAAGGTACCACCCTAGCCTACAAAAAAAAATATAATTATTTAAATATAAAATAATTTGGCTATTATTATTTATATAGTTATTAATAATAAAAAATAGTTATTAATATAGTTATTAATATAAAATAATAAGGCTATGGGCAGTGGACTCCACTAGCATGTTTCTTGGCATGTTGGAAGGAAGAGTTGGGAAATAGTTTGTTGGAAAATGAGAAGAGAGAGTGCGTTGGGATACATGGTGTGCAAATCACATATTCCAAAAGTGAAGGTTTGATAAAAACGAACTTGTATTACCAAAAATTTTGTTATGTAATATGAGTTCAAAAAGTTTGCTTTTTCATCAAACTTGATTCAAACTGTATAACTAATGTATGAAAATGCATAATCTTAAAGTTGTTGAAGAATAATCATAGTTTGCTGGTTTTAAAATTTATTTACGATATTTTTATGGATCTTGTATATAATTGCAAAATTAGCATTTGAATTTTTTTTGTTTATAAATTTATTTAATATATTTTAATTATCTAGAAGGAAAATAGAAATATATTAGTGTGAGTCAAATTTTAAAAATAATAAATATTTTATTTTATTTGCGCATGATGGTAATTATAGTGATTATTACTTAGTAAAAGTAATTTCAATTTATCATCTAAAATTTTGTAATTAATTAATTTATTTTAATATATTATTTATATAACTAAAAAAATATAGAAAATTTGATTTGGAAAAAAGTTATTCATTTGAAATTAAATTACTACTTTTATTATGATAGGCATTATGTTGTGATGTTTTTTTTGTCGACACTCTTGAGATTCGTCATTCTCAATGGGTGTTGAAATCTCAACAGTGGCCACTTTGCCAAATATGGCCATAAGTTATTTCATTTTACGCAATCGAGCAATGAGTGCAATGTAGCATAAGATATTTTTTCAAGTTCTTCTAACTATGTTTGATGATAGATGGCCTACGCTCTATATGTTAGTGATTATGCTGTAGAAAACATGTCGTCTCCATTTCAATTTTTTCTCTGAGTAATAAACATACCAAAATAATTAGGTTGGATGTGGAGAAGCTCAAAGTGCCATATAATCTCATTTCCTTACCTTTGCTCTACCCCAATGATCACCATGAATGGTAATTGTAAGAACTCCGATGATGGCATGGATGAAATCCGAACTACTCATCATTCAACGTATTAAGGCATGCATCGCTAGAGCTTGTGCATGTGGATTTTGGAGATTCGTGAACATGGGAATAGAAAGTGCATATGGATGAGAAAACAACATATATCGCAGCTCGAGCTTATGACATGACTACACTCAGCCTGAAGGGAAGATCATCTTTGCCGAATTTCCCAGATTTTATTGAAACGCTTCCTCGCCCCTTGTCTTTGAATCCCAGAGATATCCAATTGGCGACCACTGAATTAATGCAACCAATTCACAAAATAGAAGAAAATATAGATCAATGACTTCAAAATTAGGCTCTTCAAGGGGGCAACCTCCTTTACATTACACAATTGAAATTTTTTTGGATGATACAAACGACAAGACCTCCTTTCTATATATAGGAGTCTAAGGGGTGTCAATACAATCATATCCTACATAACAATAATATCATAGGGGCACAACAATAATAATAGTAGGCTTTTGTGGGGCACAATAATACAATAAGGGGGTTGCACTGATAAAAAATAAGGGGTTACACTAGTAGTATAGGGACCTAACATGCCCATCTCCTTCAAAAATTTCTTTGCTCAACACTTGAGTAGTTATGGATGCTTCTGTATCAAATTCTCATCCTCCCATGTGGAATCTTCACTAGGTGAGTTCTTCTGCTTGATGAGATACTCTGGAATTGATCGATTTCGTAGGTATTGATTTCTTGTTTGTGTGACTGCTTCAGGTTCCAATATTATTTTTCCTTCCTCGTCAAGTTCTAGAAATATTGTTTGAACTGGGACCTTCTCACCTATAACCTTCTTTAAGCATGAAACATGGAGAATTGGGTGCACTCGGGAAGATGCAAGAAGCTCCAATTTGTATTCCATAGTACCAATCTTTTGTAACACCTTGTACGGACCATAATACTTTGGTGATAATTTATTATCTTTCTTAACTTGCTTCAGGGACATTTATTTGTATGGTTGTAGTCATAGAAATACCCAGTAACTTACATCAAAACTTCTTTCACTGTGATGTTGATCTTCCCATTGTTTCATTCTATTTTGTGCCAAAGTGAGGTTATATCTTAAGAGTTTGAGAACTTCTTATTGATGCTTGGTGTGATCTTCTGTTTCTTGAACATTATAATTTTTTTTAAAAGATGATGTGATGGACTGTGGATGATATCCATAAAGTGCTGTAAATGGGGTCATTTTTGCTGCAATATGGAAGGAAATGTTATACTACCATTCAGCCAAAGGCATCCACTTAACCCAGTGTGTCCTTTTATCAGATACAAAGCAATGAATATATCCTTCCAAACATCTTTTCACTATCTCAGTTTTCGCATCACATTGAGGATGATAATATGAGCTATCAGCTAACTGAGTACCCAGACAAGAAAATAATTCTGTCCAAAAATTTCTAGTGAAAATGGAACCTCTATTACTTACAATAATCTTTGGGTTTCCATGTAGCTTTTGAATTGTTTCCAAATGCAATAGCAAATGTACTAGCCTTAAATGGATGAGATAATGCACAAAAGTGTGCATACTTGGTAAGTCTATTACCACCATGATGACACTCTTTCCTTTGGACTTGGGTAAACTTGTGATAAAATGCATTAAAACCTCCTCCCAACATTGACTTGGAATGGATAAAGGTTATAACAGATTTGGGGTCTTAATTGTCTGAACTTTATTTTGTTGGAAAACCAAGCATTCTACAACAAAATTTTGAATATCAGATTTAGGGCCATCCCAAAAAAAATATTTCTTAACCCTGTGGTAAGTTTCTAAAAATTCTGAGTGCCCTCTCTTAGGACAGGGTCCCCTAGGTTCAATTTTGGGGCAAAAGCCCAAGTTTTGGGGAAAAAAGCCAAAGTTATGTTGTAAGTGGAGCACGTAGATAGTAAAGTGTCATAAAGGGTTTTACGCTTCTTTTATGTAAGTTGTGTCAGATTTTATAGATACACCCAGGGTCCGCGGACCATGGGATTGTATAAAGAGGAGAATCTTACAAAGTCTAAAGAAGTAAATCAAAGGATCAAGACGAATGTAATGGGTCAATAGGAGAAAGAGCGAAGAATTATTCGAGTAGAAGAGAGGTTTTGTAGGTATGTGTGCAGAGGCCTGGAGTAGAGTCCGTAGTTGAGTACGTGGACCCTTGCAACTAAGTGCACACAGAAGTATTGAGTCTGTAAGAAGAACTGAAGTATTAATAAAGAGATTATTCCAAAGATTCCTGTATTTATCTATTTCCTTTTGTTATGAATGAATGCACTATTATGTTATCATGAATGATGGGTTTATGAATTATTACTATATTGATGCACAATTTTATATGATTTATATTATCATATGAATGCAAGTAATACTAATTGTTTACGCGATGAGTATCTTGTTGCATCTTAAAGTTGATGAACACTTAACCCAATTTGGGTAAATACAGAACTAGGAGTAATCAAAGAGGTGTGTATGTGGTTGATTCACTTGTTTAGGGTCTGCGAAAGACGGGCTTATCGATATAACTTCATTCAACCAACCTCTAGACCTGTTCAAAGGTCTACGCGAAGGTATGTTTAGGGCACAAAATGACATCACGCTCATCTCTAGGTGTGGAAACTTTGGTCCAGCACCCTACCCATACTACTTCGGGTGAGACTTCAGTACACACTCCATGGGTTGATGCCGAAAGGGCCAGTAGTGTAGGGATTTGTTTGGCAAACTTAACTTTGAACCTTGGTCAGGACCCACTAAGCCAGAACCGAGATTTGCATAAATAGATGTGTGATGTTGCATCACTAGAATCCAACTAAGAAGGAAATTGAAGAGTGGTTCGATAGAAAAATCCATGAACTCGTGACACAAGAAAATAGAAATTCACGACTAATGAAGGAATAGTGGTTGGAGAAGTATTTGTACACAGAGATACACAAAATTTTCTTTTGGTCCTTCCCGATCAAACTATATGAGTGGATTGCCAAATTGGTAGACAACATGGGAAGCTGTAGGCTTGATAGCCAATAGTGTGGACCCTGGAGCTAGTGAAGAGATTGGAAACCTCTGAAGATCAGATCACATGCATTGTCGATCACTGGCTTGATCATGTCATAGGAGGATTTGTGACAGAATTCATGGTCTATACCTTGGTCAGCTACAATGAATCATAGCGGCGGTTCTTCAAGGGACCTCAAGGTAAGTATTTGGGATCTTTGAATACTTGGATTAAGATGTTCTTGTGTGAAAAGTGGGTTATTCCATTACTTTGATGTTTGAAGCTACGCGAAATGGAAATATCTTCAAGGATAGAGGAAGAACAAGTCCTGAATATAGCCCATTGATTTTGCCTCCTCCAAGTGATGACAAAGGAGCAACACATGCCTAATCACAGAGCATTATCTAGTTAATAAGGTAAGGGTTCCTGTGAGTTCCCCATTCACCCACACCACCTCCATCTTCACCTCCACAGCATACACCTTCGCCCACGCCGCCACTTTTTGATATCTTGAATACGATGAAGTTTCCTGTTTTCAAGGGCTTGGGAAATGAGGACCCAGACTAGTTTTGGTTCGTTGTGAAGGCCATGTGGATAGCCTAGAATAATAGAGATGATTAGATGAAGAAATAAACGTTGGTTATTGATTTACAAGATCGTGTGCTAACGTGGGACATTAAGTACTGCATCGATAACCCAATGACTTTGTTGGCAGACATTCAGACTGCATTGAATAAGGAATTCAGTAGGCCCAAGTCTAAATCGCAATCATTCATTAGATTCAAAGAAATCATGGTGAGGCCTGGAAAAACACCCTTGTAGCTAGATCAAATATTGAAATGCTATATCCACGAAGCTAACATGAATCTTACTGATGGGTAGCACTGTGAATGGTATGTAGCTATGCCCTTGCCTCACTTAAGGGTTTCTTTATCATAGAAAAACATTGGGACCCAGGCAGAAGCCCTCGAAATTGCTATGAGATTGCATGAGACACCAATTCAAGATGCTGCATTGGGAGTACAAGATATCCATGTGGAGTTGCAAAATCTTTTCCTAGAGTTTCAAAGACTGAAGAAGGATAAAGTGGCTCGGCCAGAGGTGCATGAAGAAGTTTGGTGCCTAAAATGTAAGATCTAGGGGCATGATAAAGATCACTGTCCTGTCTTCATGAATTATGTTGTAGAAGGAGGGTTGATGCCTCTAAGACCGAAAGCTCAAGCAGGGCCCGTGTTGTGGTGTGCTATTTGTCAGGTAGCTAGAAAACATGTAACAAACAATTGCCACTTGCTGCAGAAATTTAAGTTGACACTACAACAACTGTTTTGTAACTTTTGTTAATCTATGGGTCATGATGAACGTAACTATCGTAGGTATGAGTTAATTATGGAGAGAACGCCCACTTATCGAATGAAAAGAGAAACTCGGCCTCCGAATCAAGATGATGGGGGAGTGCGAGGAGGATATCATGGGGACAGACGAGGTCAGGGAGGAGGAGGACTTGCGGGAGGTCAAGGATAAGTAATTTGTTACAATTGTGGAGTGCCAAGACACTACACACACAAGTGTGTGAGCCCAACATGCCTGTCGTTCCAGTATTGTACTCAGTTTGATCACGTGATAGAAGACTACCCTCTATTGATAGGGACAATGTAGGAGAAGAGGACGCAACCTCAGAAAATCTACCCAGAACCTGCAGATGATGAGGGCTAAACCCCATGAAAAGGATCCTAATGTAAATATCGTGCTGCGAAGTGGAATGATGACTAGCGAGGATAAAGGAAAGGAGCCTAAAGAAAGTGAGTGGGCTCAGAAAGCTCTAGAAAAGAAGGTTGGATTTGATTTGGAGGACGTGAAAGAAACATTCATGGAAGCAAAGAAAAGATTCATTGAGGCCTCTAGCTCCAGAGTTCAGGATAATCTGTCCGAATAAATGAAACCCTCCATCACTTCCAAGCACTAGAATTGGCACTGTGTTTTATGCCCGCGAGATGGTGGGGTACGCATAAAGACAATTTCGATGGATGGCGCGAGAACAAAAAAATGATGTGATTGCAGTTTGGTCACCCAAAAGTCCGATTAATAAAGAAATACGATGGAAGGGATGATTTGCACAATCATTCAGCAAAATGGACTAATGCTTATGGAGTAGAGCCACAACTAGAGTGGATGCATTTGTTCTGTCACACTTTGGATGTAATACCCATTAATTGATACCTGGAAACAGAGCTCTGCCATGGCACTGACAAGTGGGACAATTTATGATAGGGATTCTTGATGACATTCAGCTTCAAACATGGGTTCGACTGTATTGATGAGGCACTGTAGGAGGTCAAGGCAATGATCTTTAGAATATTGTAGGATCCTTTGGATTTGATTCAGCTAGATTGGAGCACCCAGTGGCACCATGCGCTCGACTGCTATAATGTGACTCCTCAAGAAGAAGACGAGGATCTGAGAAACATTAACATCTCAAAGACAGAAGGCCACTATGAATTTGAGGGACGACAAATAGATAATCCTGATATCACTCAAATATTTCCCAAGGTTAAGGAATGAAATCACCGAGGTGACCACAAACCTACTTTGGAGATTAGGATCTAGCCTTCCTAATCTCAGAGAGGGCTCCCTCTTTTTTATTTAACTTTGTTTAATTATTTCATTTTACGCTAGTTATGATAGTGCTTGGGTTTCGATTTGAATTTTGGTTGTGGAATCACTTACTTAGACAAAAACAGGGTCGCTTTTACTATTAGGCTATGGAGTCAAATTAGAGACAAAGAAGACTGGATCAAGCTTTTCAAAGATAGTGTCTACAGGGCAAGATAGGTGAGTTCTTGTAAAACTCAAAGGTTGGATGGTGAACTGGATCTTTAATTGGATATAGGGAGCAATTAAGGGTTACTTACACCGGATTATGAAGAGAATGAAAGAGGTCAATCAGGATAGGAGAGAAATTAAGGGTTCTCAAATATGGATATCAGAGGACAACATATAAATGACTAACTGTGCAGAAAAGAGTGTACTTAAACTAGTTCTGAGTTAAATTTCCACTTAATTCATTCAAATTTGGATAAAATTTAAGATTATGAAACACATGAGAAGGTGAAAAAATCAAATAAAGAAGATACTTCACTACAAATACCTCATCCCATGAATCCTATAATGCAATGCTTTTATTACTTGCTCTAGTCTATTTATTTGAAAATTCGTACATTAACCCTAAGATTCAAGATCAAAATAACTGGACAAATGTATAGTAATCCACCCACCACCTAATACTTCGAATTATGAAGTATTTATAAAAAAATAACTTACAAAATATCTCAAACTGTATTGAGAACTAATCTAGGAAAAGGAAATATCTTCATGCAAGAAGATAGAGACAGCTATTGAATTGATGTTTTTTGTCCCTGTTATTTAGGTTTTGATGTCTTTTAGTCTCTGATCCTTTTCCCTTTAAGTTGCTTGGTTTTTTGGTCTTCGTGCTAGATGTCATATTTACATATGACCTTTCATCTGATACACTTTCATATGATACACTTTGACCCTGTTGTTTCTTTATTTGTCTCCTTTGTTTAGTATTTTAATTGTATGCTCTATCACTTGCTTTTACTTTTATCTGTCACAGTAAATCACATCACCTCGTATCCTTTATTCTTATCCTACTTTTATCTATTTAGTAAAAGTGGATTTTACTAGAGACCTATTTGACTTTATGTAAAAATGTGAATATGATGTTTCTGATTTATCTCTCTTTTAACACTCAATGTGAATTCGACCAGCTTATTGATTTGTTATCTTTTTACTTTTACCTTTAACCATAAGACATAGGTGACATGGAGTAAAATATGTCTTGGAGAGTTACTAATATGAATCTTTCATTGTTTCTTGGTAAAAATGATTTCATCTCTACTTTAACATTTACTGTGTAAATTGTTTCCTTCTACTCTATTGTTGTATTAAACCTTTCTTTTTTCTTTGTACACAAAACTCATGCTCAATGAAGCTTTTGAACACATTTCCTAGCAAATCTTGGAGCAAACAGGTTTTGTGACTAGCATCAAAACTTGTTTGTCCAATCTCCTGGCTTTATTAATTACCTACACAATACAAAAATTGTTAATAACAACACAGATTGGCAGGGAGGCGATAATGGCTTCGGGGAACAAAGAAGTCTGTGGAAAAGTCTAGAGTGTGTTCGGAAGGTAATCAAACGTCAAATTCAGTTACAGAGGCTTAGGGTGGCATAAGAAGGCTTAGGTAGCTTTCTAGTGAAAAACGAGTGAAAAGAGCCCAAATGAGCATCTTTTGCCTTTTAAGGGGTAAGAGTTAACTTTTGGGTGCGACAATTATAAGTGACCATAGGGTAGTTTTAACCTTTAAATGGGTAAAGTTTACATTTTTGGTGCAGGATTAAAGTGTGAATAGTGGGTGGTTTCATCATACGTGGGGAGGTGGTTTCTGGGGTCATCACACCGCTCTTGGTTATCGGGCAGTATTTCCTTGAGAGCACATAAGTTCACCTAGTGCCGCCATGTAGCCAAAAGGGACCTGAGAAAAACCACGAATCTCGCATGCTCTTGGGTGGGTAAAGGTTGGAAAGGGAGTCCGTGCGATATGGATGTGTGCCATCAGATCTGGGGGTGAAAGATCTAATGAGTATCGCACAATGAAGCTGCACGAAGGGCAATTAGGAAGAGATTTGTGAGTCCTAAGGGTCAATTACAACTGATTTGTAAATAATTTAATGAATAAAGCAAGGATTTTTTTTATAATGTGTGGGTTAATAAAGCGCGGGAACTAAATAATTAGAGTTAAATGTTAATATTAGTATATGGGTGGGATTGTAAAAATACACTAAGTTTCTAATGTAAAATTGATATCAAGACGAGGAAACATAAATCGAGAATAAAGGGGTTTTATGGGTTTTTTAGGAGAAATATATTATAAGGCGGAGTTAATTAAGTAATGCAGAGGGGGAACAAAACTTAGGATCAGGGGGTTTTAGTGGGTTTACAAGGGAAATGTCCTTTGGAGGGTAATTTACTAGGAAAATGTGTGAAACCAAGGGGTAAGGGTTAAAATGAAGGGAAAGGGTATTTTCATAAGAAATGATGGGATAATGGGGGAAATTAGTAAATAAGTGGTGGGCGGTGAAATGAAATGAGGGAAAATTAACCAAATCAACTTGTGAACATCATTTCACTTTCATAACTGATCCTGCATACTGAAACATAAGATTACACATGATAAATGTGCTTATGTGTTAACAACTTTGTACTTCTGAAACCTTTCTTATACTTACCCTTTACTTACCCTACCATTTTTTCTTCACTTTATTGGGTGCATTTAAACTAGTAGACCCTTTCTCTCCTTTTTATTTGGAAAAGTAAACTATCTAATTTTAACCTTATACCTTCCAATGGCTAAGATTAAGCTTATGAGCACATTTTTATTTCTCTACCTAACCACTAATCCGCAAAGATTAACTAGTTTGGCTAGATCTTTATTCTTTATCTATAAACATGAAATTTAAAGCATGAAGTAGTCAAAATTATTCTGTTTGATTATCATGGGTTGTGGCATTTATGACAAGCTACACACAACCATTATTTGGCACATTAAAGTAAAAAGTAGTGGCACTTGGACTTGCACACTTTCATTGGTCCTTATTTTTGTTTGGGGTTCACATATTTTGACCTTTTTTTATCTTTTCTTATTCTTTTCATCCTTTGATTATTCTTTTAGGGCATACACCCTTTACATTTTTAATTTTTAATATGCAAAACATGTGTAGAAAAGGAAAGGTATGTACAATATTACAACACTTAACATAGTCAATTCAAAATTAGGATCCCTATTATTATAGGAACCTCATAATGGCTCCACTTGGGGATGGAATCTCCTTGTGAAATGTGAAGAACACTGTTGACTAGTGGCCTGATCCATTGGGCCAATCCCAAGGTTGCACTTACTTTGTTATACTGTCTTTGTCACTGAAAATCTTGAACTGAGATCACAACCTTTTCTGCTAACTAAAATCTGATATGAAATTGAAAAAAAGGTACTACTAACCTAAAACCAAACTACTAGACCATTAAGACCTAAGGGCCTTCTTCTTGGTCTTAAATCTTAAAGAATTATTTCAATACTTGCTGAAAACTGAAAACTGAATTCAACTTGCTCTTGAAAATTGAATTTATTCAAATTGAAATCCTACCTATATTTTCTAATCGATTGTCCAACTGTTGATTAGGTAAAATGAAATAGAAACCATTCAAGCATCATATACATTGGCAGATTTTGTTTCTTGTGTTTGTTTGTAATCAAAACTGAGATTCTACATCCCATTATATAACCTTGTCAACAAATGAGAAGATAAGGAAATACTTGATTTCCTTTGTTGATTCTAAAAACTGTACAAAAGGATCTTCCAAAATATATACACTATTGTACAATTGATTTAAGTAACTGCAAAATTATTCTGGATGGCCTCCATGTCATGAAACTGAAATATTGTTTTTATCATTATCTCCCTGCAGATTTTCAGACAAGCTTTGTGATGATATTTCTACTTATTGAAATGTTTGACTGATGAAACCTTTATCATCTTGATACTGAATGTCATAGTTAGTTAATGAAGAAAAATTATGATTGCATTCATTATCCAACATATTATTTATTGGATCATAAGAGATTTGGAAGGATTGCTGCAACTTATTGCTCATAGGTTTGAATGGACCTTCACGGATTTCTACAAGCTGCTCATCCTCTTCTTTAGGGATTTTACACCATATTTCCTTTAAAAACTGAAATGATTCAAAGCACAGTGGTATAGAACTTTGTTGTGTCATTTGATCAAGTGTTTCAATGGAATTTGATAACTTTGTTGTGTCATTTGATCACTTATTTCCAAGTTTTCTGCACTTTCTTCCTCGCTTTCATAACTGATATGTATAGGATGATCAATATATTTAATTTGTTGAAACTGAATCTCCTCATGTTCCAAACTAGTTTTTGATTACTCTGTAAAGCTAACTTGAGTTTGAAGAACATAATTATCATCATATTGATCATACTTAGGAAAAGCATTAAAAGAATGAATGTCATCAAACATGCACACCAAGTTAGTAGATTCCTCTTCCAGATATTGATCTGTAAATCCATTTTTTGATCTATTATAGTTGGAATTAGCAAGAATTTGTTCATGGATATGAACCTCTTCTTTTTGTTAAACAAATGTGTCATGGTGATTTTGAGCAAAAAAATTATCTTTCATTGTGATCTTATGTATCCTTTCCTCTATTTTTCTTACCAAAATGTTGAGTTTTACCTCTGTAATGTTGTTCTTCTGTGCTTCTACTTTCAACTTTTCTCTTCTAATTTGCATATTAACTTCCACATCTATTGCAGTGTTCTGCATATGTTCACGGTTTGCTGGGTTTCTTTCTCTTAGCTGAAATTCTATTTCCGGATCAAATGCTTTTGGATAATGCAAGAGAGATGAATCAGGAGGAGGTCTTGTATTTGATGGCATTGAATAATAGATTTGATTAAACCTATCATAAAATTGTCGTATTGTTTCATTTGGTTGTCTTTTCAACTAATTATATTCTTTTATGATCACAAAAAGATTGACTTTGATTATCCATCTATCAAGGAAAATTTTGACAAATTGTTGGAAATTTGAGATGCTTACAATAGGTAGATTCTTGAACCATCTCTTTACTCTAGTTTGCAAAGAAAGAGAAAAAAGTTTGATTTTAACATCATCTTCATCAATCTCAAATAGGTCTTGATAATTCTCAAAGCCTTGAAGATGTTTTTGGGCAATGATACCATTCTCTCCATCAAAATTGGGGAGATATTTGTAATAGTTATCAGGGAAATCATGGAGTATAGGAGGTAATATGCGGGGCTTATATCTATCAGGAACTTTAAAAGGTATAGGAATATGTATAGGGATTGTAAGATTAGTCTTGATTGCTTGAGGCTTCTCAGTTGGAAAATGATCATCATAAGATTCAAAAGAAAATTTCTCAAATGTATAAGGAGAATTTATATTTACAATATTCCAAGGAAAATAATAAAAAACTAATCTAATATCTTCACTAAAATACAATATAAACTGAAAAACCTTCTTGATGAGAAAGAACATATTGTCTTGGAGTGTAATCCAAGTTAAAATCCTAATCTTTTCATACTGTTCTTCCAAGTTCATTCCTATGGTGGAGTCTTGATTGTGAAATTGATTTGGAGTTGGAGTCGCCAGGTGGATGATTTTAACCTTTTTGTGTTTGATCATTGTCCACCATCATAGATGAGATCTGATCTTTGTATAATCTTTTTGAAGAAAATCTCTCCAGTATGGTCGCCACTATGTTATCACTTAGATATTTCCAAAGGTTAAGGAAATAAATCACCGAGGTAACCAAAAACCTACTTTGGAGATTAGGATCTAGCCTTCTTATTCTCAAAGAGGGCTCTCTCTTTTTCATTTAACTTTGTTTAGTTATTTGATTTTAGGCTAGTTATGAGAGTGCTTGGGTTTTGATTTAAATTTGGGTGGTTGAGTCACTTACTTAGATGAAAAGAGGGTTTCTTTTAGAATTGGGATATAGAGTCAAATGTGAGAGAAAGAAGACTAGATCAAGCTTTTGAAAGACAGTGTCTTCAGGGAAAGATATGTGAGTTCTTGCAGATCTCAAAGGCTGGATGTTGAAGTGGTTCTTTAATCAGATCTAGGGAGTAATTAAGGGTTCCTTAGGCCAGATTATGAAGAGAATGAAAGAGGTCAACAGGGATGGGAGAGAAATTAAGGGTTCTCAAATCGGGATATTAGAGGAAAACATATAAATGACTAACAAAGTGTACTTAAACAAATTCTAAGTTAAATTTCCAGTTAATCCATTTAAATTTGGATAACATTTAAGATTATGGAACACATGAGAAGGTGACAAAATTAGACAACGAAGATACTTCATTGCAAATAGCTCATCTCATGAATCTTGTAATGCAATGCTTTTATTACTTGCTCCAGTCTGTTGAATTGAAAATTGGTACAATAACCCTAAGGTTCAAGATCAAAATAACTCTGCAAATGTATAGTAATCCACCCAACACCTAATACTTCAAATTATGAAGTATTTATACAATAATAATTTACAAAATATCTCAAACTGCATTTAGAACTAATCTAGGAAAAGGAAATATCTTCATGCAAGAAGATAGAGACAGCTATTGAACTATTGTTTGCTGGCCCTGTTATTTGGGTTCTGTTGTCTTTTGGAATTTGATATTTTGCCCTTTAAGTTGCTCGGTTGTTTGGTCTTCATGCTGGATGTCATATTTACTTATGACCTTTCATCTGATACACTTTGACCCTGCTATTTCTTTATTTGGCTCCTATGCTTAGCCTTTTAACTATATGCTTTGTCACCTGATCTTACTTTTATCTCTCACAGTAAATCACATCATCGGGTATATTTTATTCTTATTCTTCTTTGATGTCTTCAGTAAAAGTGTATTTTACTAGAGACCTGTTTGACTTTATGTAAAAATGTGAATATGATGTTTCTGATTTATCTCTCTTCTAACACTCAATGTGAATTCTTCCACCTTATTGATTTGTTATATTTTTAATTTTACCTCTTACAATAAGACATAAGTGACAAGGAGTAAAATATGTCCTGGAGAGTTACTAATATGAATCTTTCACTTTTTACTGGTGAAAATGATTTCATCTCTATTTTAACATTTACTGTGAAAATTATTTCCTTATGCTCTGCTGTTGCATTAAACTTGATTTTTTTTCTTCGTATACAAAAGTCGTGCTGAATGAAGATTTTGAACACATTTCCTGGTGAATCTTGGAGCAAACAGGTTTTGTGACTAGTATCAAAACTTGTTATTCCAGTCTCCTAGCTTTGTTAATTACCTACATAATACAACAATTGTTAATAAGAACATAGGTTGGTAGGAATGTGATAATGGCTCTAGGGAACAGGGAAGTTTGTGGAAAGAGTATAGAGCATGTTCGGAAGGTAATCAGACATCAAATTCGGTTACAGAGGCTTAGGGTGGTCCAGGAAGGCTTAGGCATCTTTCTAGTGAAAAATGTGTAAAAAGAGTGCAAATGAGTGTCTTTGGCCTTTTAACGGGTAGCGGTCAACTTTTAGGCGCGGCAATTATCAGTGACCATGGGCAGTTCCGGCTTTAAGTGGGTAATGGTTAACGTTTTGGTGTAGGATAAAAGTGTGAATAGTGGGTGATTTCATCGTATGTTGGGAGGTAGTTTCGGGGGCCATCACACCGCTTTTGGCCATCAGGCAGTATTTCCTTGAGAGCACGTGAGTTCGCCTTGTGCCACCACGTAGCCAAAATAGGCCCAAGAAAAACCATGAATCTCATGTGCTCTCGGGTAGGTAAAGGTTAGAAAGGGAGCCCGTGCGATATGGATGCGTGTCGTCAGATCTGGCGGTGAAAGATATAATGACTATCGCATGATGAAGCTGCACAGAGGGAAATCGGGTGGAGATTTGCAAGGCCCAGGGGTTAATTACAACTGATTTGTAATTAATTTAATGAATAAAGAGTGGATTTTTTATAATGCGTGGGTTAATAAAATGTGGGAATTAAATAATAGAGTTAAATGTTAATATTAATGTATGGGTGGGATTGTAAAAATATACTAAGTTTCTAATGTAAAATTAATATTGGGATGGGGAAACATAAATCGAGAATAAAGGGGTTTTATGGGTTTTTTAGGTGAAATATATTATAAGGCAGGGTTATTGAAGTAATTCGAATGGAGAAAGAAAATTAATAAAGCGGGGATGATTTTTGAAGGGAAATTTCTAGGGAAAAGGATTGAAATTAATGAAACAAGGTCAAAATGATGGGAAAGGGTATTCTTTCAAGGGGAATGGGTTTCACACTAGGGAAAATTGGGTTCGTAAATGACCTTTGGAGGGTAATTTTCTAGGAAAATGTGTGAAACCAAGGGGTAAGGGTTAAAATGAAGGGAAAGGGTATTTTCATAAGAAATGATGGGATAATCAGGGAAATTAGTAAATAAGTAGTGGGGTCTGAAAAGAAATGAGGGGAAATTAACCAAATCAACTTGTGAGCATCCTTTCACTTTCATAACTTCTCTTGCATACTGAAACATAAAATTAGGCATGATAATTGTGCTTATGCTTTAACAACTTTGTACTTCTTCAACCTTTCTTGTACTTACTTGTTAGTTACCCTAACATTTTGTCTTCACTTTATTGGGTGCATTTAAACTACAAGACCCTTTCTCTCCTTTCTCTTTTGAAATGTAAACTATCTAATTCTAACCCTATATCTTCCAATGGCTCAAATTAAGCTTATGAGCACATTTTTATTTCTCTCCTAACTACTGATCTGCGAGGATTAAATAGTTTGGCTAGATCTTTATTATTTATCCATAAACATGAAATTTAAAGCATGAATTAGTCAAGATTAAGCTATTTGACTATCATGGGCTATGGAATTTATGTCAAGCTACACACAACCATTATTTTTCACATTAAAGTAAAAATTATTGGCACTTGGACTTGCACACTTTCGTCTATCTTTATTTTTGTTTGGGGTTCATATTTTTGGACCTTTTTGATCTTTTTCTTATTGTTTTTTTCCTTTGATTATTCTCTTAGGACATACCCTCTTTACATTTTTAATTTTTAAAATGGAAAACATTTGTAGAAAAGAAAAGGTGTGGAGAATATTACAAGACATAACATAGTCAATTCGAAATTATGATCCCTATTATTATAGCAACCTAACATTGGCTACACTTGGGGATGGCATCTCATTGTGAAATTTAAAGAACACCGTTGACCAGTGGCCTGATCCATTGGGCCAATCCCATGCTTGCACCTGCTTTGTTATACAATCTTTGTGACTGAAAATCTTGAACTAAAATCACAACCTTTTCTGCAAATTAATATCTAATATGAAACTAAAAAAAGGTAGTTCTAACCTCAAACCAAACTACTAGATCATCAAGGCCTAAGGGCCTTCATCTTTGTCTTAAATCTTAATGAATTATTTCAATGCTTGCTGAAAGCTGAAAACTAAACTCAACTTGCTACTGAAAACTAAATTTATTGAAACTGAAATCCTACCTACTTACTCTAATCAGTTGTCCAACTACTGATTAGGTAAAATGAAATAGTCAATGAAACCATTAAATAATCATATACATTGGTGGATTTTGCTGCTTATGCTTGTTTGCAATAAAAAATGAGATTCTACGGTTCAATATAACCCTGTAAAAAAATGAGAAGATAAGGAAATCCTTGATTTCCTTTGTTGACTCTAAAAAATGTATAAAAGGATCTTGCAAAATATATACATTATTGTTCAATTGATTTAAGAAACTGTACAATTGTTCTAGATGGCCTCCATGCCATGCAACTGAAATGTCATTTTTATCATTATCTACCTGCAAATTTTCAGACAAGCTTTGTGATGATATTTCTACTGATTGAAATGTTTAACTGATGAAACCTTGATCATGTTGATCCTAAATCTCATAGTTAGTTAATGAAGAAAAATGTTGATTGCATTCATTATCCAACATATGAGCTATTGGATCATAAGAGACTTGGAAGGATTACTGCAACTTATTTCTCATAGGTTTGAATGGAACTTCATAGATTTCTACAAGCTACTCATTCTTTTCTTTAGAGATTTTATACCATATTTCCTTTAAAAACTGAAATGATTCAAAACATAGTGGTATAGAACTTTCTTGTGTCATTTGATCAAGTGTTTGAATGAAAATTGATAAATGTGCTCGTGAAATTGAAGAATCTTGATCAAGAGTTTCATTGTCTTCTTTGTTATCAACAACAATACCTAAAGACTGATGATTTTTGATAGTTGTAAACTTTTCTCTGGTGAACTAAAATGAAGCTAAACAAAGAGGAAAAGAACCTTCAATTATTTCCAAATTTTCTGCACTTTCTTCCTCACCTTCATAGTTGATATGTATAGGATGATCAGTGTATTTAATTTCTTGAAACTGAATCTCCTCATGTTCCAAACTAGATTTTGATTGCTCTATAAAGCTAGCTTGAGTTTGAAGAACATAATTATCAACATATTGATCATACTTAGGCAAATCATTAAAAAAAGGAATGTCATCAGAGATACACTCCAAGTTAGTAGATTCCTCTTCCACATATTGATATGTAAATCCATTTTTTGATCTATTATAATTGGAATTAGCAAGAATTTGTTCATGACTATCAACCTCATCTTTTTGTGAAACAAATGTGTCATGGTGATTTTGAGCAAACAATTTATGTTTCATGGTGATCTTCTATATCCTTCCCTCTATTTGTCTTACCAAAATGTCGAGGTTTACCTTTGTACTATTGTTCTTGTCTCCTTCTACTTTCAACTTTTCTCTTCTAATTTGCAGATTAACTTCTACATCTACTGCAATGTTCTGCATCTGTTCAAGAGTTGTTGGGTTTGTTTCTCTTAACTAAAATTCTATTTCTAGATCAAATGCTTTTGGATAATGCAAGAGAGCTGAATGAGGAGGAGGTCTTATATTTGATGACATTGAATAAGAGTCATTTGATTAAATCTATCAGAAAATTGTTGTATTGTTTCATTTGGTCGCCTTTTCAACTGATTATATTCTTCTATCATCACAAAAATATTGACTTTGATTATCCATCTATCAAGGAAAAATTTTATAGATCATTGGAAATTTGAGATGCTTGCAATAGGTAGATTCTTGAACCAACTCTTTAGTCTACTTTGCAAAGAAAGAGAAAAAAGTCCGATTTTAACATCATATTCATCAATCTCAAATAGGTCCAGATAATTCTCAAAGACTTGAATATGTTTTTGGGTAGTGATACCATTCTCTCCATCAAAATTGGGGAGATATTTGTAATAGTTATCAAGTAAATCATGGAGTATATGAGGTAATATGAGGGGCTTATATCTATCAAGAAATTTTTACAAGGTACAAAAATATGTAGAGGGATTGCACGATTAGTCTTGATTGCTTGATGCTTCCCAATTGGAAAATGATCATCATAAGATTCAGAAGAAAGCTCCTCAAATGAATAAGGAGAATTTATTTTTACGATGTTCCAAGGAAAATAATCAAAAACTAATCTAAGATATTCACTAAAGTATAATATAAATTGAAAATCTTCTTGATGAGAAAGAAAATAATGTCTTGGACTATAATCCAAGTTGAAAGCCTGATCTTTTCATACTATTCTTTCAGGTTCATTCCTCCAGTGTAGTCTTGATTGTGAAATTGGTTTGGAGTTGGAGTCGCTAGGTGGATGATTTTAACCTTTGCGTGTCTGATCACTGTCCACCATCATAGATCAGATCTGATCTTTGTATAATCTTTTTGAAGAAAATATTTCCAGTATGGTCTGTTAGAGCCTAGATTTACCTCAGACTGAAAAGGCAAGGTTCTAGGTCCACATCAAACCACTCTCAGTCTCGTAGCTAGCCCTACGAGGACAGGAGAGGGCTCTCTCCGGGTCAATCTCAGCAAAAGATAATCAGAGGGGGCTTGAGATGACTGAAATACAAACTAATTTTAGGCTAGGTATGAAGTGCAAGGATTTGATTTGAGTTTTTGAGGGTTTTGTTGGGAAAAGGGAAAGGCAAATTTGGGTCTGGGGATGAGGCCAAATTTTTGTAGAGTTCTGGTTGGGGCAAGGTAGGCAGTAGTTTTGATGCTTTAGATTAAATGAATGGATAGAGAATACCACTGAGGAGCTGAAGAGGGCAAGAGGGTACCAAGAATCCTCTTCAAACTGAAGAAAACATTGAAAATTAAACAAACTAATAAGTAGAGCACAACAAGCTAATGAATTCTACCTTTTGTCACTCATTTGTTTAATTTCAGAAGAAAGGAGAAGGGAAATGGAATACATTAAACACCAATGAACTTACAATTGCATGAAGAGAAACACCATCAAAACACAGAGCCACAAGGATCCCAACAAGTGCTGGAAAAACCCTGGTCTTTCCTTTCCCAAAAATGCAGAAATCAGATGTACAATGAAGTGCCCAACAATCCCAAGTGTCCAACCCTGAAAATGACTGAGAAATTACATGATATAGACAAGCCTAAATCCTTCCCATGCCTCTAGGGGCTGAGCTCATCATTCTAGGAGCTGTTTGAACCAATTCTAAACAAGGAACTGAAATCTAGGCAATCAAACAACTTGCCCCTATATGCTAGGAAACTGATTCATTCATTTAATTTTCACTTTTTACTGAATGAATCCTCTAGAACAAGTAAAAATGTGCCAATATTAAATCATTATCATCAAATTACATCACGGTAGATCAATAGTTACATCAAAAAGTAAAACTAATCAAAACTGGGTGAATTTCTGAGCTCAAGAGTGAAAATGAAGCCAAAATTCTCTATGCACCGCGCCCAAAATCTCTATGCGTAGCGCAAATTTGGAGCTGGTTTTGAGGCCCTTACCGAAGTCTAAATTGAGCTAATGATAGCTTGCTGGAAAGCCCTTCCTGTCTACTTTCTATCGCGAGTGGAATTTCTAGATTTTGTGTCCATTTGCTCCTCCAAATGTCCAATCTCCCAAGACTACTTCCTGTGTGTCAAAATAGGGGCAGCGAGGTCATTTTTTGAGTGTTCTTTGACCTTTTGAGGGCTCAAAACCTGCCCAAATTTATTGGCCATAGGTAGGAAAACACAATTTATCATGAAAAATCCAGAAATGCAAAATTTTTTGGATTTGGAGCCATCTAGCAAAAGAGAGTGCCACGTGGTGCGGCGCATAGGGAGGAAAACCCTGTTTTTTAGTGCAAAAAATTTTCAAAATGAAAAAATTGTTGGACCTTCTTCATCAAGAGCTATGATGGGCCAAGGATGCCTCAGCCAATATCCAGAGTCGATCATGCTCTTTTTGCCTATTTTTCCTTTTTGATGCCTTCCTTAGTTTTTCCTTTAAATTTCTTATTCGTGCCTTGCAAACCTTGTTCCGCGGCATTAGTGGGAAGCCATATGTCTCAGAAATGCTTTGTCCCTGTCGGCCTTGTCTAGTAGTCTCTATAAGTGGATGTTGACTCTCTCAAGCCAAGAATCTGGATCATCATTAATCTCTTGCTCCAATGAAGTGAATTCAATCCTCCTCCTTTGAGCAGCTTGACGATTCTCCCTGATGTTTTGTAATTCCATAATCACCTGCTAATCTTCAAGCTGCTTATCCCTTTGCTCCAAGTATTTTTCAATCCACTTAGCCCTCTCTAAGTTGAGGGACAAGGCTTTGATCTCTGTCTGCTACTCCTGGATGATATCTCTAAGGTTGGCACTTTGCGGGCCCATGTTTTTATTGTCATCCTAAATGAGAATGAAGTCGGTCTCTCATTCACCTGAAGGCCCCTTATCCTGCATTGGCCTCTTGCCTTTGTCCTATACCTGTGGTACTAATGTCGAAAATGAGGCCCCTTCCACCCTAGGTGGAGATAACACTCGCTTTGCTGCTGCAAATAACTGTCTAGCGCCCTTCTGATAAGTAATGAATACTGGCATAGTAGCAGTATGTGTCTCATGACCTTCATGCTGATAAGAAGGTCCACCTGTCTCATGTCCAGCCTCTGAAGATCCCTGTGAAGCTCTGAAAAACTCACGAGAGATAAAATCATCCCAAGTGATGCCCTATAATCCAAGCTGATGAACCACCACAATCTTGATGAGAGCAAAATGATAAACATTGTTAAGCTACTGCTGAGGGGTCTTGTGCTGCACAAGGGTGGTCATCCTTTCTATGTTTCGACATATGAAATAAGGAATGTTCATCATCCATACCTGAGTGAAATGCATCAGTAGCCTGATGTGATAAGCATACAAGCGAGAGAACCAACCCTCACAGGTGAAATACTTCATGATGAGTTTCATTAAAGGAGCATACTCATCCTTGAGAAACCAAAAAGGAAACACTCTCCTAAGCTGCCTTAGAAAACTAGGTTTGATGTATGGTTCATAGTGTTGCCAGTCAATCTTTTGTCTCTTATTCCATGGTTCTACAATGTTTGGTATCCCGGTTGCCAATGAAATGGTTTCTAGTGTTAGTGTGAAAGTAACACCCGCTAGAATGGCTTGGTCGCCATGTAAATGTAGTACAAACAAACGAGCCAACTCATGATGAAATTGAACATTAGCAACCTTCTCACAAAACTCATAACATGACTGATGCTAGAAACAAGAAATGGCAAGAGGGCAGGCCTGTACTTCAGTAAGGGAGGTTGGTTCTTCTCTGATATGTCTGCCACCTCTATGAGGCCTCCGGGGTGCATGTCCTTCTGTAGGTGAGTCACTTTGGGTCTCCACTTCATAATCATATGAAGGATTAGATGCCATGACTATTGGTGGAAAAACTGTCCTGAAGAGATGGGTGCTGATGTGTCAAACTATGTTGGACTATTGTGCAACCTCTGCTACCAAGGGAAAAAATGATACAAGGGACTGTTAGGAGAGGGAAAAATAGTGGGAATTTTTGGGACTGTTGAGATAAATTTAGATAGGGAAAATATGGGATGTTTGGGAGGTTGGTATAAGGTTAGGGTTTGGGATTTTATAATAGGAAATTTGGGAAAGGGAACTTGGGATAGGGGATTAGTGAGTTTAGGGGGTATGGGAACTTAGGGAACCATGAAAACAAGGAAAAATGGGGTAAGGGAGTGACGGAGGAAAGATGAACATGGTAGCAAAACAATGATTTGAAACCCTAGCAACAATTTCCTTTGAGATATTTTAAAAGATAGGGTCTCATTGTTTTACAAAAGCACCATGAAACACACACCATAAAACCATCATCAAACATAGGGGGAATATAGATTTGAAGATGCTACCTACTTGAATCAAGACTGTTCCACGTGATTTCGGGTGATTGGAGCAATTTTGGAGGCTTTTCGAACTTCCTGGCTATATGCGCTGCACAACACGCCCAATGTGCCGCACCCCACCAGTGCGCCACGCCTGTGTTAAAATAAATTGTGTTCTGAGACCCAGTGTGCCGCGCCTCCTGCCCAATGCGTCGCGCTGGCATTCTTACAAAGATTTTCGCCCAAATTTCACACTCACTCTCCCAATTTTCTCTATCTTTCTTCTCTTTTGCAAATGAGCTTATCACATGAAGGAATCACTTATAAAAAAAGAGCTTTTGAAATCTTCGCTTATGTAACCCACTTTTATAATGTTTTGTATTTGACTTCATTTTACAAACTCTGTTTTTGGACATTTTTTCTGTGCTTTTTCACTTTGTGATTAATTTAATGACTTGAGCTTACCTAATTTTACAGGTGTTGGAGCTTCTAGGCTAAGGAAATAAACCAGGGTGCAAATGAATAAATTTACAATGAGGGAAACAAAAAATTTCATGATTTTGTATAATAAATTCTAAATACTCTGTTTTTTCCTCAAAACAGAGTTTTGAGGAAAAATGTATTTGCGAACACTTGGCGATGAAATTTATTGATGTTGAAAGATCCTCATGGCCTACTGGCAATTATTGAACACTCTGACACAATTTTTGATGAAAACCTAATAAAACCCTAGACCTAAGTGACCATGAAACACTAATGACAACTTTTGCAATTTTCAAGATAAAAAGACTGCATATGTTTTTTTTAAAATGAACACACATGAGCCAGCATGTAGATAACATGAGGGGAATAAGTGACAAGGCCCTTCCGTCAGATTATGGCATGCCCCTAACGGAATGCAGATGAATGAACTGTATGAGACACCTAAAAAATGAAATGCAATAAGAGAAATGATCTCTAATGGAGGGATAAAAAGACCGACTCTAACATGGTCTCCTCTATGTTATCACTTAGAGATTTCCCCAGGTTAAGGAAAGAAATCACCGAGGTAACCACAAACCTACTTTGGACATTAGGATCTAGCCTTCCTAATCTCAGAGAGGGCTCTCTCTTTTTTATTTAACTTTGTTTATTTATTTCATTTTAGGCTAGTTATGATAGTGCTTGGGTTTTGATTTTAATTTGGGTGGTGGAATCACTTACTTATATGAAAAGAGGGTTTCCTTTACCATTGGTCTATGGAGTCAAATGTGAAACAAAGAAGACTGGATCAAGCTTTTAAAAGACAGTGTCTACAGGCAAAGATAGGTGAGTTCTTGCAAACCTCAAAGGCTGGATGGTGAAGTGTTTCTTTAATTAGATCTAGGTATCAATTAAGGTTTCCTTAGGCTGGACTATGAAGAGACTGAAAGAGTTCAACTGGGATGGGAAAGAAATTAAGGGTTCTCAAATCCGGATATCAGAGGAAAACATATAAATGACTAACAATGCAAAAGAGGGTGTACTTAAACAAATTCTGAGTTAAATTTCCAGTTAATTCATTTAAATTTGGATAACATTTAAGATTATGAAACACATTAGAAGGTGACAAAAACAGACAAAGAAGATACTTCACTACAAATAGATCATCTCATAAAACCTGTAATGAAATGCTTTTATTACTTGCTCCAGTCTGTTGACTTGAAAATTGGTACAATAACCCTAAGGTTCAAGATCGAAATAACTCTACAAATGTATAGTAATCCACCCAGCACCTAATACTTCGAATTATGATGTATTTATACAAAAAGAATTTACAAAATATCTCAAACTGCATTGAGAACTAACCTAGGAAAATGAAATATCTTCTTGCAAGAAGATAGAGACATCTATTGAACTGTTGTTTGTTGTCCTTGTTATTTAGGTTCTCCTATCATTTATTCTCTGATCTTTTGCCCTTTAAGTTGCTTGTATGTTTGGTCTTCACGCTGGATGTCATATTTACTTATGACCTTTCATCTGATACACTTTCATCTCATACACTTTGACCCTGTTGTTTCTTTATTTGACTCCTCTGTTTAGTCTTTCAACTGTATGCTCTATCACCTGCTTTTACTTTTATCTATCACAGTAAATCACATCATCTGGTATCTTTTATTCTTATCCTGCTTTTATGTCTTTAGTAAAAGTGGATTTTACTAGAGACCTATTTGACTTTATGTAAAAATGTGAATATGTTGTTTCTAATTTATCTCTCATTTAATAGTCAATGTGAATTCTTCCACCTTATTGATTTGTTACATTTTTACTTTTACCTTTTACAATAAGACATAAGTGACAAAGAGTAAAATATGTCCCAGAGAGTTGTTAAGATGAATCTCTCACTGTTTGCTGGTGAAAATGATTTCATCTTTGTTTCAACATTTACTGTGTAAATTGTTTCCTTCTGCTCTCTTGTTGTATTAAACTTGATTTTTCTTTCTTTGTACACAAAACTCTTGCTTAATGAAGCTTTTGAACACATTTCCTGGCAAATCTTACACTAAACAGGTTTTGTGACTAGTATCAAAACTTGTTTGTCCAATCTCTTGGCTTTGTTAATTACCTGTAGAATACAACAATTGTTAATAACAACACAAGTTGGCAGGGAGGTGATAATGGCTTCAGGGAATATGGAAGTTTGTGGAAGGATTCTAGAGCATGTTCGAAAGGTAATTAGAGATCAAATTCAGTTACAGAGGCTTAGGGTGGCACAGGAAGGCTTAGCCAACTTTCTAGTGAAAAATGAGTGAAAAGACCGCAAATGAGCATCCTTGGCCTTTTAACGGGTAACAGTTAACTTTTGGGTGCGGTAATTATAAGTGACCATTGGGCAGTTTAGGTTTGCAAACAGGTAATGGTTAACATTTTGGCACAGGATTAAAGAGTGAATAGTGGGTGGTTTCATTGTACATTGGGAGGTGGTTTCTGGGGCCATCACAACACTTTTGGCCATCGGGCAGTATTTCCTTGAGAGCATGCAAGTTCGCCTGGTGCCGCCACATAGCCAAAGGGGCCCAAGAAAAAACTATGAATCTCGCATGCTCTCGAATGGGTAAAGGTCAGAAGGGGAGTCTGCGTGATAGGGATGTGCACCATCAGATATGGGGGTGAAATATCTAGCAGTTATTGCGCAGTGAAGTTCCACGAAGCGAAATTGGGTGGATATTTATGGGGCCCGAGGGTTAATTACAACTGATTTGTAATTAATTTAATGAATAAAGCGGGGATTTTATTATAATGCGTGGGTTAATGGAATGTGTAAATTAAATAATTAGAGTTAAATGTTAATATTAGTATATGGGCGGGATTGTAAAAATACACTAAGTTTCTAATGTAAAATTAATATCGGGATCGGGAAACATAAATCAAGAATAAAGGGGTTTTATGGGTTTTTTAGGGGAAATATTTTATAAGGCAGAGCTAACTAAGTAATGCAAAGGGGGAAACAAAACTTAGGATAAGGGGGGTTGTAGTGGGTTTACAAAGGAAAAAGGAAATTCATTGGGGGGGTGATTTTTAAAAGCAAATGTCTAGGGAAAAGGGTTGAAATTAATGAAACAATGTTAAAATGAGGGGAAAGGATATTGTTTCAAGGGGAATGGCTTTCACACTAGGGAAAAGGAGTTTTGAGTTGGGAAATGACCTTTGGAGGGTAATTTGCTAAGAAAATGTGTGAAACCAAGGGGTAAGGGTTAAAATGAAGGGAAAGGGTATTTTTATAAGAAATGATGGTATAATGGGTGAAATTAGTAAATAGTAGTGGGGGATGAAATGAAATGAGGGGAAATTAACCAAATCAACTTGTGAGCATCCTTTCAATTTCATAACTTCTCCTGCATAATGAAACACAAGATTAAGCATGATAAATGTTCTTATGCTTTAACAATTTTGTACTTATGCAACCTTTCTTTTACTTACCCTTTACTTACCCTAATATTTTTCTTCACTTTATTGGGTGCATTTAAACAGGTAGACCCTTTCACTCCTTTTTATTTTGAAAAGTAAACTATCTAATTATAACCTTATATCTTCTAATGGCTTAGATTAAGCTTATGAGCACATTTTTATTTCTCTACCTAACTAATGATCTGCCAAGATTAAATAGTTCGGCTAGATCTTTATTCTCTATCTATAAACATAAAATTTAAAGCATGAAGTAGTCAATATTAAGCTATTTGACTATCATGGGCTATGGCATTTATGACAAGCTTCACACAACCATTATTTTTCACAATAAAGTAAAAAAGTAGTGGCACTTGGACTTGCAAACTTTTGTTGATCTTTATTTTTGTTTGGGGTTCATATTTTTGAATTTTTTGATCTTTGATTATTCTTTTTGTCCTTTGAATATTCCTTTAGGACATACCCTCTTTACAATTTTTAACTTTTAATATGGAAAACATTTGCATAAAAGCAAAGGTATGTACAATATTACAGGACATAACATAGTAAATTAAAAATTATGATCCCTATTATTATAGGAATCTAACACATGCAACGTCAGGTCATATTGGATACTATATGAAGTTCATCAAGAGTTATGCTCAGATTACTGTGCCGATGGAAAAGCTACTAAAGAAGGACACTGCATTTTGTTCGGATGAAGAATTTCAGCAGAGTCTAGATGTATTGAACGGTAAAGTGGTCACTGCGCCAATCCTAGTCTTCCCAGATTAGAAGAAGAAGTTTCATGTGCATGTGGATGCTTTATGTATTGCACTAGGAGCAGTATTCACATAGGCCGGTGAAGGAGAATTGGATCACCCTATAGCATTTGCGAGTAGGAAGTTGTCTAAGGCTGAAAGGAATTATTCAATGACAAAGCTTGAAGGTTTGGCTATGGTGTACACTCTCCAAAAGTTAAGACATTACCTACTAGGCGGAGACTTAAGGAAGTATACAAACCATTTTGCATTAAAGTACCTAGTCAACAAGCCTGTGTTGGGGGCGGGGGGGGTAATATGCAGATGGATGTTGTTGTTTCAGGAGTATGATTTTGAGGTAATTGTGAAGCTAGGGCAATCGAATGTAGGGCAAGACCATCTGTCACGTATTGAAACAGGGGAGGATCCTACCAATTTCAATGAAGGACTTCCTTATGTGCAACTCTTTGCGGTGCGTGTAGCAGACAATCATTTTACAGACATTATCCACTTCTTGACTACAAGAATGGCTCTAAAGGGATACACTAGTCAACACAAGAAGGTATTAGTGGTGCACACGACAAACCTTTTAGTTATTGCAGGCCGTTTGTATAAGATGGGATCAGAAGAAATATTGTGACGTTATGTTCTTGATTTTGAATGAAGTAGTATCCTTGCTGAAGCTCATCGAGGAGCTATGGGATGCCACCATGTAGGGAAAGCGACAACACAGAAGATTTTACACACTAGTTTTTGGTGGCCAACGTTGCATAAGGATTCCAAATGTTGCAGAGAACCGATAGGCCATCACCGAGGGATGAGCTTCCCTTGAATCCATAAGTATCATTGTAGCCATTTTAGAAATGGGAAATTTATTTTGTGGCATCGATTCAGCCTCTGGGAAAGAAGACGGGTGTGTAGTATATCATCACCACGACTGAGTATTTGACTAGTTGGGCAGATGCTCATCTTGTAAAGGACTATATAGGGGCAACTGTAGTAAAATTTGTTTTTGAGCATGTGTTGACCAGGTTTGGTTTCCCAAAGAATTTATTGAGTGATCGTGGTACACACTTCATCAATGAAAAAATTAGTGTGCTGACAAAGGAGTTACATGTTTATCACCAAAATAGTACGCCATATCATCCTCAAGCCAATGGGATAGTTGAGACCTTTATTAAGATATTGGAGAATGATCTGACAAAGGTTTGCAATGCACAGAGGAATGATTGGGACGTGCGCATACCAACCATCTTATGGGCTTATAGAACTACCTGTAAGAAGGTTACCAGTGAGATGCCTTTTCGGTTGGTCTATGGCATAGAGGCTATGATGCCTATGGAATACAGTGTGCCTAGTCTACGCATAGTGGCTTTCATGGGAATGGCAGACCGTAAAGCCCTAGAAGCGAGGTTCGCGCAGATAGCAGAGTTCGAGGAAGATATATTTTTGGCTTGATTCCATCAACAGGTTTAGAAAGAATGCGAAAAATATTGGCATGATCAGCACATCAAATTGAACACCTTCAAGGTAAACGTTTTAGTTTTATTATATGACAGTAAGTTTGCTAAGTTTCTAGGAAAATTTCATATGCACTCACTAGGGCCATATGTGGTAAAATAGATTACTGATGGTGGAGAAGTTCAGCTTGTGAAATAGAATGGATATCCATTGATGGGAAAGATGAGTGGAAGCCAATTGAAGCCATACACCGGGGATCTTGCCCAACGACTACATGATGGTAACATGGTCTTAGCGCTCCAGGCAACTGCAAGGAGGCGCACGACTATAAACTACACTACCCAATTTGTAGAGCTACATGACAAGGGATCTGCACCAAACAGGAGGGTGTCACAGTACCAGAAGGACCGTGAAGGGAGCTATGCTATAGGGGTAGATACCACGCAACGCAGCCAAAAAGTGATTTTTATTGTCACTGTCCATGATATGAGTGCTAGGAGACGGTTAAAGGGACCGTAGGGGCGACATTTAAGGAAATTAAGGCTGAGTTTAAGAGTGAAATATTTGGAAATCTACTGCCAACCTCTCATTTATGTACGAATTTTGGGGGGAATGGGTCAAATTTGAATTCAAATTTGCCTATAAATTATGCATGGTCATCCAACGAAAAACACTTTGTAATCTGAGAATTTCAGAGTTGTGTTATCTGTTGTGCATTAACCATGAGTTTTTTGAGGATTTCCTCGCAAGCCCCATGTTTGATCAGTATTCTGAGTCAGACAAAAATCCTTTTCATGATATTATGTTAGAACCAGGTCCCACAGAAGCTACAAGTACTGAGGGATCTATTACCTCTAAGGGAGTTGCTCCAGAAGTGATGAGTATGGAGTTTCGAGTAGCAGTGCCTACGGTACCAAGGTCACCTAGGCCAAAGCCTACGTTGACAAGAGAGGTCCCCTAGTTGAAGAATGATAAGAAAAATAAGTCGATAGTAGTGCGCAAGTCACTGAGGAAGAATGAAACTACCCGGGATCAGAGAAAAGAAAAAAAGGGTGCGAAGGCTAAGGAGAAAGTGGCGGATCTGGAGGTAGAGAATGGCATAGAAGATATCAAAATTGAGGGGTTCGATCCTATTTCTATGTTTCCTGAGTACATCCCTCCGCGCAAGGGAAAAGTCAAAGTCCTGAAGGACCCAGATGAGGGACACTTCCTCCTTAACACACCCCTACTTAAAAAAATATAACTCTTGAAGGTCTTCACTTGGCATGGATCCCGCACTTGAAACTTGATGATTTGCACTTGTCGAACCACGAGCAGTTCCCCCACCTTGCCATCGAAAACTTCATGAGGAGAGTTTTTTACAAGGATTCTGGTGTCATGGCGTTGGAGCCGATGGAATGGATTCGTGGAGTCCACAAGTCCAGATTGTTGAACTTGCTTTGGGTGCCCCACTATCACGTTGCCACGATAAATCTAACTGTCATTAAGAAATTGTTGTGTCTGGTGCATGACGGGTGCTTGTGGCTGAATGAGCTGATCCACATCACCAATATGCTAATCCATCAGATCACATTATTACCACATTCTAGACTGAATCCGGACAAGTAATTTGGTGGAAAGATGACCAAGTGTGACCTCACTGAGAAGATGAAGGACAATTTTAAACTTCTCAAAAGGCTGCACGGGTATTCAATTACCTGCTTTACTAATCCCATGGTGAAGGTTGCCACACATTTTTTTGTTGGAAAGGTGATGAGAAAGTGTGACGTGGACAAGGTGTCAGCACGAGTGGTTTCTTTAGTAGTTTATTTTATGGAGGGCGTATAGTTAAGCTAGGTGCACTACTTGTGTAGCGAGTTCCTCACGAATTGTAGAGAGGCACAGGATGATAGTAAGACCTTTCACTATTCTTGGTTGTTGCTCCAAAATGTGCTTGTCATGTGGGAGTTACCAGAGGACAACCAGTTTCCTCCTGTGGAGAAGGATTTAGCAGAAGCATAAAAGTTTGCATCTCTCTAGGCGACCAAAGATGTTGTGCAAGTCATAGAGAGCAAGATCTTTTCGGTCCTGAAGGAGGCAAGAATTCGCATGGTCATCAACCAAAAGTTGCGGTTGTCACCAACCATGTCTGAGAAATTTTCAGGGTATGCGAAGTTCAAAGCAGATTTCCACCATGCCTACATCTAGGTGTGAAAGGACCCCAAGCATAAACGGTTCGACTTACGCTACCTGGATACAGATGATGCTATTGTAGAGGTCATCAAGCGACGACCAAGAGAGTGGCATTATGCATCTGATGTGGCCACCAAGACTAGCAAGTCCATGAAGAAAAAGAAAAAGGAAGTGGACAAATAGAAGGTTCAACAGTTGGTTGAGAAGAGGAAGAAAGAGGTCGAGGAGAAGGCTCGACCAAAAGCGAGCACACCATGCAGAAACAGGAAGCACGGGAAGAGCACAACTCCAAAAGAAGGCAGAAGTCTCCTGAGCCACAAACGGAGGAAGAAGAGCTACCAGAGCAAGGCGGCAGAAACTAGTAGGAAAGAACTCCTTTTCGAGTGAAGCGGTACAGGGAGTAGGAAAAGGAAGGACTGCACAAGAAGATAAAAGCCACTAAGTCATTGCTATATCCAATTATCTTAATGGAGGATGACTTGGATGACATTAAAAACAAGGTGCGGGATACAACTACAAAATTGTTGCAGCAGTTTGAGCAACACCAAAAGCAGGCAGTGATCACCATACATAAGGATCTACACGAGCTACACATCCAAACAATGAGAATTCAGGTTGGTGTAGGACAGAGCAGCACTGCATCAACAAGTTTGGCACTAGGGATAACTCAAGCAACAGAGATGGTTTGGTCCTCGGATCTCTGGGTAGTCATGCTCCTTGATGGAGCTTTGGGCTTAGAGGCGGTAGCTGACAAGGATATTGTCAACACTTTGAAGAATATTGGCCCCAATTTGGCCGTGCTCCCTAGTGCGTTTCTTCACACACTGCAAGAAGGTGTGATCGAAGAGATTAAGGCTCGGGAGTAGCACTTGCTTATCATGATCAACGAGTACAAAGTCAATAATGAATAGATGTTCATGGAGAAATCAATAGCACTGGAAGTATGGAAGAAATTTCAGGTGCAAAACGAACAAACTATAGCCGTGGTGGCCGAGGCATGCTGAACAGTCCCTGAACTGCATATCCCGAGGAAGCACAGGTGGATGCGAAGATCAGGAAGTTGGCTATAGGTGTGTGTTAGGTGAAGATGGAAGTGGCCAAGGTTCAGTTTGAACTGAACCTAAAAATTACAGAGCTAGCGTTGAAGTCAAGTTAACCTCTCTTAGTTATTCAGTCCTGGGTTATCTCACTATTTTTCGAGGAATTTCCTCTTACATAGGTCATCGTGTATTGAGAAAATGGGCTTCATGTTAAAAATTTTCATAAGAATGTATAGTTTATTTGATTTGCTTATAAATACCAACTTCTTGGTCCCGAGCTTTTGTGATAAGGGAATTTGTAACACTCGTTTGGATTTCGCTTAATTTATTCTAATTTGGTGGATCCATGATCTAAACCCTTGGTTCGAATTCGAACTAAGTTATCAATATTTGTGTGTGTCATTGTTGTCATTATTTCTGGAATGGCATGTTAAATTATTGTGTTATTTCATAAGAAGACATGGTTTGTGTTTCCAGAGATAAAATTGAAATGGAATTTTATTTTCACTGTTAAGAATTTAGTTAATAGAAAGTTGATGGGAGTCTATTCTTTAAGCCTGATTTATTTTTTTTCCTTTCGTAATCCTAAATATAACAAAAAGGCTTGAATGCATTAGTTAGTTATTCTTAGTATCTACAAGCAATAGTTACTATTTTCATTACTACTTTAGTTCTTCCACATAATGTTTGTTCGACTGAATGCTAAAGGATTATAAAGCATTTTTTTTTGTATGGAATTCTGTGAAGAGTTTTCCTTGAAATGCTAAATGTTCCTGAAATCTTAACTGTATATGACTTTTTCTAGAGTCTTTCATGGTTTGAAATACATTATGGGTGCTTTTTTGTTTCTAATGTTCCTTTTAAATATGTAAATGACAGAGTGTATAGCTATCTAGAACCTCCAACTCATGCCTGGCCAAAGATGAAACCTAGATTCATCGAACCGTGTCTATTGGCCTCAAGTATTGTAATAATTTTAATTATATGAACATTGGACAGTCTTAAGTGAGTTCCCACTTGCATTTTTTATGACTAACTAGGACCTAAGAAATAAAGACCTCACAACTATTTAGTATTAAACCCTTAACTTCACTGATTCTATCTAGGTTGACGGGTTCACATTCTCATGTTTAATTGTCCTCAGTATCACATTATTTGTTTACCCAATGTACCTAGTTCCCTTTAATTTATACAGAAAAAATCTTTCAACATTTCTATTTTACCATTGTGTTTCTATCTAGGTACATCGTAAAAAAAAATATAGGGTTACCTTCAAAAACAAAGGAAACATGAACCTTGCAGAATTACTTATTTGTTTCCTGTTGCTCAGCAAAATAATTTCACAAAGAAGACCTCACCACCCAACCTTGAGACTACCCATTACGTCCAATCTCCCCTTGAGCCTTATCTTTCCCAGAAATTTTCTCTAATTGATGACGAGATAACATGTACCTAAACCTCAAGACTATTTCAGTCTAGTTCAGTACTATACACCCATGAATCAGTTTGAGGATTCCACTAACTCTAGGTTCATCTCAAGAATCTCCTTAGTTCAACAACATTCTACTTTGATAAACAAAAATTTTCTTTTCTCCACATCCTCCATCCTCTAGCCATGTTTGGACTTTTGGTCCCTCTCTAAGAAAAGAGAAAATATTCATAACTGATTCTAATTATGTGCAATTCAAGATTTAATTTTCTTTTATTTACTAATTTTAGTTCACAATGCTCCATGTATGGAAGGGTCGGAAGACGAAGAGGAGATGTATAATTCAAATCAGGAGGGTCATGAGCAGCCAAGGAGGAGCGTAATGGGGAAAGGGAAGTCCCCTAAGGACAGGCATCAAGAAGAAACGAAGAATAGAGAAACGAGAGGCAGAAGACGAAGAGAGGAAAGTGACTTTGGTGGCCCTTCGGGCGTAGCGGGTCAAGGTATAAGGGTAAAGGATGACAACAAAGGGAGCAGAGGACGGGGAGGGTGTCGAAGAGGTCAAGGGAGAGAAAGGCTGGTCGGAAATCAGGAGAAAAGCAAACCATCGAGCGTAGGCAAAAGAAGGGGCAGGAAAACACTGAAGCAGAGGATCCAGTATGCCAAGAGGGTTTACAGTGAAAACATAGACGAGAACATCCAGAATATAATCCAGAGAATGGAGGAAGAAGCTATTCAGGAACAGATAGGCTCCGAAATGGATGACTGGGAATACTTGTTGCTGGATCCAGGAAATACCAGAGGGCACATGACCCTGTACAAATAGGCTCTTCATGTGTATTGGGTCATGAAGAGGCTCTTGGCAAAAGCCATGGAGCAGGTTGCTATGGAGATGGCGGAACTGGCCCAAGGAATTCCTAACCTAAAAAAAGAGATGCAGAACATTCAGGTAACCCTTCTTATGCAGGATAACAAACTGGAAGAGATAAAGCAACAGATAAAGAAGATTAACTCAGGAATAAAGGAAGAAGGCGACTAGCTGGAAGCCATGGCAGACTGATACTTGGAGATATGTATAAATTTTCATAGTTAGGATGCAGAGAGCCAGTTCTAAATCTTGTTACAATATATGATGCAGATAGGAGTTAGTAGTAATCTTTTTGAATGTTTAGTATACTTAGCTTGGACAAGAAGACTCAGCATTTTCTGTTTTTGGATGGCTGTTAAAACCTCTTCGGAGTGGGTTGAGCAATAAAATATGAATGGTCGCATATTAGCTTAAAAATAAAATTTCCACACATCATATAATCTCATTAATTAAATTTCATCCACTTATCCTAGCACAAAGTTTCCTCATCATGTTTCTATTGTCAATTATAAATCACTAACTTATGCATAATAAAAGTAACTAATTACTTAACAAATATTCTTAACATCGAGGTGTTACAATATGATACCTATTTTTCCTAAAATTTTGTGTACATGATTTGATCTCCTTCTTGAACGCTTTGAGTTTTAAAAGTTTTAAAAGTGTAGAATACATGTTTTTTTTAAATTAATGAATGGTATTAATTTTCTTTTGAAATTTTAATTTGAAACAGATTCGTTACATTTATTTACAACTTGATTTAAATCAATAAAAACGGGTAAAAATTTAATCATTTGTAATATCTTTTGGCAAATCAAATTATATTATTTTGCTTAAAATTTGATACAAATTCGTCACTCAGATGGGCTACATTACATGGCTATTGATTTATTAAAAATGAAGATAGGATGTAATTGGAAAATTAAAATAAAAGATTGGAATAAATGAAAAGAGAGTAACTGAAATATTAAAAATGAAGAAAGGGAGTAACCGGAATATTAAAAGAAATCAAACGATTAATGGTAACTGGAATGCTAAAAGTGAATATTAATATTAATTGAAGTGAATATTAAATGATGTTAAATAAATATTATTGGTGGTTTATGTAGACGCATATCTAAATTCCCTTAAAATTTGATAGAAATCTTCGTTATAATTTATCCCAACTTTCTTTCAAAGAAATATGCAGTGACATTACATTACATTGTTACGTTGTTAGTGATATTGGCTACATCACGTGGGAATTGAATATGAAAACTGAGGGGAGAAAGTAATTCGAATATAAAAAGAAGTGAAAATATTGGTTAAAAATGACATTAAATGATAATTGGAATACAAAAAAGTGAATATTAATATTAACTAAAATGAATATCTGATATTATAGATGAATAACAATGGTCTTAATAGTGAAGTATTTATATTATTTTACATAAAATTAGATACAGATCATTGATGCAATCCATCCAAACCTTCTTAAAAAAGGACACAATAAGTGAGACTTGCTACATTAATTTTATAAAAATAAATCTTAAACATTAATTTTAATAAATGTAATGTTTGTTATAATGTTTATATATATATATATATATATATAAAATGTTTATGTAATATTGGTAATCTTTTTAAGTTTTATTTCTCAAACTATTTAGATTTATTTAAATTTTTAATTTAAATTTTTTGAGGAGCTTTAATTATATTATCTATAAATTTGTCTTTTTAGTTTAAATTTTAAATTATAATAAAAATTTAAATTTAATTGATAAAAGTTAAAAATTAAATTGATAATAAATCATTCTTAAATTCCCTCAAATGATTCTAATTTTTGCAATTCAAGCATTTTGTTAACCTATTAGATTTTAATATTAATATTTATAAGATTAATAATTAAATTACATTGCGACTGAGATCGACTGAGATTCACTACATTACATGGCAATTGAAATATTAAAAATGAAGAGAGAGTATTTGGAATATTAAAAAAAAGAAGAGATTGGTTAAAAATGATAATGAATTCTAGTTAGAATATTAAAGTGAATATTAATATTAATTTATTAGAATATTAAATAAATATAACCGATTGTTTATGTAAATGTATATTCATAATCTTTTACTTTAAATTGGATACACCCCTTAAGTATAAGACAAACTACCCTATTCTCTTATGAAAAAGACACAATCAGTAATTACAATATTAAAATTGAATATTACTATTGATTAAAGTGAATATTAAATAAATATTACTGGTCGTTTATGTAGATGCATATTCATATTATTTTACTTAAAATTTGACACAAACCTTAGGTGTAACATAACCAAAGTTTCGTACCAAAAAGCCACAATTACATTACATTGTGAGTGAGATTCGCTACATCGCATGGAAATTGGAATATTAAAAATGGAGAGAGTAATTGGAATACAAAAATAAGTGAAAATTGAGAACAAATGACATTAAATTGTAATTGGAATATAAAAAGCGAATGTTAATAGTAAATGAAGTGAATATTAATATTAATATTAATAATAATAAAAATTTTATTCCTTTTTTATTAAAAATTCTCTTTACTGGTATGAATTTATGGTTTAAAAATATTAATATTATTATTATTTTTATTAATATTGATATTGATATTATAATTAACATAATATTAATATTAATGATATTTAATATTAATACTAAACACATGTTGTGTTTATATATTAATATGAACATTACCATTAAACATCAATATAAATATTTTCATTAAATGTTAGCTTTAATAATTTTTTATTTATTTGAGTTCAATGACATAACTATTAATATTAGTATTAATATAATATTAATATAATATCAACATTAATATTAATATTAATATTAATATTAAGTAAATATTGCGTCTATATATTAATATGAAAATTACCATTAAACATCGATATAAATATTTCCATTAAACATTAGGTTTAATAACTTAAGGTTTATTTAGGTTCAATGACATCAATTTTATATCTATACATATTTTTACATTATTTGGTTCATGTAAAATTAGGTTATTTTATAACATAAAGTTTATAAGATTAAGTTTTTTAACATTAATAAAAATAGGGCATTATGTTTTATGTATAAATCTACTTGTATCTGTATATTTGTTTTACGCTTGGTGGGACTACATCATCATCATGTCCAATGTATCACCCTGATTGGGGTAGGGAATTGAACGGGTTACTTCACATCAAGGAGTGCCTTAACAGAGTACCTGATCATCATCTATCCAAGACCCCATGGATTTATATATTTATATATTTGGGTGTTTGTGTGTGTACGTATTAATTTTTATTTTTTCGTTCTATTTTTGAAATGCAGATATGGAGAATAATGATGACTTATATTATGCCACAGAATTGCACAACATTATTACATCGATAAATTTTATTTCATATATTCGAAAAAAGCTTCATACAAATTTTAGCTTCCATCCTACTTTTGTTTATGATCATATTCATGTGTTAGATAAAATGAAAATGAATGTAAAATACTTGTTGCATTTTCACTAGAGGAAGTCTAGGAAGAAAACAAGGAGGGACTAGTTAAAGAGCGTGAAGGGTCATGAACTTTATCCTATTCATTTGAATTAGTGTTGATTTTTTTATTAGTCTCGTTGTGTTTTCCAAGAGGCTATTCAATAAATGGCTTCTGATGTAGTGTTTGAAATTCAATTTTGTAGTGGAATTCTTTGACGTAAAGACAACAAAAAATATATGTCAATTTCAATGTTGTTTGTTCAGTTTCAATGCCAGTGAAATGTTCCCATTGTTGTTGTAATGTAGAAAATTGTATATCTCTGGTGTTAAAATGTCTTATTGTGTTGTTCTTCTTTCAATCCAATGTGTTCATCTTAAATGTGCTTTTTCCTTTCCTGTTCCGTCTTTGTGTTCTCTTAAAATACATATTGTTCAATTTTTTGCATTTATGTTCCTTTTCTCTAATGGAAATGTTACTATTTTCTTTTGGTCTCTTGGATTTGTAATCGTTTGGGTTTTTTTATATCGGTCCCTTTGTTGTATTGATGCCTTTCGTAAATGAAAATATTATCGAGGTTTATAACATTAATGTTGGGCCTTCATGTTCCTTTCATTTATATCAATATTCTTGAGATACTATTGATATATTCATGTAATGATATTAAGGTATTTATGATTTAAAATTTATTAATTATTTATAATTTATTGATATAAATGTATTGATGGTCTCATGTTTTAATGTTTTATAGTGTATTATTATTAATGTATTGAGATTAATGTTTTGTGTTGATAAATTTATGGTTTGCAATGTGGGTTCTTACATTGAATGTGGTTTATGTTTATTATTGTTGTTTTTTATGATTGTATTATTTACATTTATAATATTAATGTTACCACGTTAGGCTTAATGGTTTTATAATATTTAATATGAAATAGATTCTCTCACTTTCAAAACCAACCATCGTCACCCCTTGTTTAACTTTGCATTATGACAAAGATTGTCTCCATATGAAAACCATAATCAACCATTTTGAATCATGGTCAAGCATGGTCCAACGTCACATTTTAACAAATATTGTCTCAATATAAAAACCAATGATGGTTAAGCATGGTTGACCATATTTATTTTTGGGTTTATAATATTTACCTTGGGGTTTAAACAACTTGGGTTTATGATATTAATCTATTGGGGTTAATATTATTCCCTTGGGTTTATAATCCCTATGGTTTTTAGTATTTATCTATTGGGTTTATCACTGTCTTGAGTGAAATATAAATCCCTTGGGTTTATAATGATGGGTGCAATATCAAATTCTCGTGTTTATTAATCTAAGGGTTCATATTCCTAGGGTATAACATTATTCATTGAGTTTATAAAGTTAATCCTATGGTTTATATAAATCCCATGCGTTTATAATCATGGTCAACCATGATCAGCCATGCTTCAATCTCACATTGTGACAAATATTGTCTAATATGAAAATCAACCATTGTAAACCATGGTCAACCATGGTCCAATGTCACATTGTGACAAATATTGTCTTAATATAACTACCAACAATGGTCTGATGTCACATTATCACAAAGGTTGTCTCAATTGAAAATCAACCATGGTCAACCATTGTCAACCATCATCAACCATGGTCGATCATGGTCAAACATGGTCCAATTTCACATTATGAGAAATATTGTCTCAATATGAAGATCAACCATGACCAACAATGGTCATCCTTTGTCCAACATCGCATTGTGACAAATATTGTCTCAATATTAAAATCAACCATCGTAAACCATGATCAACCATGTTTATTTCAGGGTTTATTGTATTTATCTAAGGGTTTATATACCTAGGGTTTGTCATATTATTCCCATGGATTTATAAACCCTTGTTTCATTAGTATTAATTCCTTAGGTTTATTATTTCCTTGGCTTTAATATAAATCCTTTCTGTTAATACTCATGGTCAACAAAATCACATTGTGACAAAGATTTTGTCAATATTAAAATCAACTGTGGTGGAACGTCGCATTGTGATAAAGGTTATTTCGATATGAAAATGCACCAAGGTCAACCATGTTTATTTTAGAGTTTATAGTAGTTATCTTAGGTTTTATATATGTTGGGTTTGTAATAATAATCACTTAGGTTTGATATTATTCCCTTGGGTTTATAATACGTTGGGGCTTTAGAATTAATCCCTTGTGTTTATAATATCTATCCTCGAGTTTATTAATATAACAGTTCATATTCTTAGGGTATAATATTATTCATCAGGCTTATAATATTAATGAGATGATTTAATATAAATCCCTTGGCTTTATATTCATGGTTAACCATGGACAACTATGGTGTAATGTTACATTGTACCAAAGATTGTCTCAATATGAAAATAGACCATGGTCAACTGTGATTGACCTTGGTCCAATATTGCATTATGAAAAACATTGTGTCAATTTGAAAACCAACCATGGTCAACCATGTTTATTTTAAGATTTATAGTATTTGTCTTATGGTTTATATACCTAGGGTTTCTAATATTAATCCCTTGGGTTTAATAATATTCACATGGGTTTTTAGTATTAATCACTTGGATTTATTATTCCCTTAGGCCTATTATATCAATATGTTGGATTTATTAACATAATATCTCATATTCCTATGATGTAATATTGTCCATAGGGTTAATCATATAATTCCTTCGTTTTAATAGAAATCTCTTGGATTTATAATCATGGTCGAATGTGGAATTGTGAGAAATATTTTCTCAATATGGAAATTAACCATGGTCAACCATGTTTATTTTAGGGTTTATAATATTTATATTTCGCTTTAAATATTAATCCCTTGGGTTTAATATTATTGCCTTGAGTTTATAATACCTTTGGGTTTTAGAATTAATCCCTTGGGTTTATTATTCCATTGACTTTATAATACCAATCTCCTAGGTTTATTAATATAAGGGTTCATATTCCTAGGGTATAATATTATTCATAGGGATTATCATATTAATCTTAGTGCTTAATATAAATACCTTGTTGTTAAGCTATATTTAGTTGAAAATCACATGAGAATTTTTTTCGATGTGTTTCGAACCAACTAGTGTGATTCAATGTTATGAAAAGATGGACATTCAAATCATGACATCCCTTGTGTTTATACCCATGATCAACCATATTTATTTTAGGGTTTATAATACTTATGTGAGGATCTATATACATTGGGTTTATAATATGTATCCCTTTGGTTTAATATTATTCCCTTGGCTTTATAATATCAATCAATTGGGGTTATTAATATAAGGGTTCATATTTCTAGGGTATAATATTATTCATGAGGTTTATAATATTATTCACAGGGTTTTTCTCACACCCTTGACAGTGCCGTCAGGAACCATAGAATGGAGACACAACTACAACCATATACATGCATGCTAGGGTGAGGGAGGGTCCTCAGGAATTTTCCACATAAGGGCTCCTATTGTATCTCTGAGTTGTCGTAAAATTTGGACAATGATGTTCTGGGTCGAGCCTGTTTTGTTCTTGAAAATCCTGCCATTACGTTCTTTCCAGACATTCGATAAAGCCTAGAACGAGAGTCCAAGCCTTGTCAATGATTTCATCAGCTGAGAAGTCTTTCCTCCAATTCTTCAAAGTGTTGGTGATGTTGACTATGTCCTTGTCAGTTTGCCTGAAGACTAAGGTCGCACAATCCCACAGGGTAGAGGTGAAGGGGCAGAGGTTTAGTAAATGTTACATCGTCTCCTCCTATATACCACATAGATGGCATTTGGATGGGCCAACAAATCCCCTTTTCAGAAGATTCTCCCATGTGATAATTTTCTTTTGGTGAACTAACCACATAAACAACTTGATTTTCATCCATTGCAGGTTATGCCAAAGGTCATTCCAAACCTGATTAAGGTTTCGATAATCTAAACCTAGGGACATCCATTTAGCTTCTTTGAGGTTGAAGATCCCTTCAGTTCATCTAGGTGGATGTTGGTGGCCACCCACCTATCCCATTTGGACACCCACGACTGTCTCTTTTAGTTTTTGAGTTTCCGTAATTGTAGCACAATTTACTATTTTTAGCAGTTTTTCGTGTCCTCAACTTCCGAAGCCATTTTGAGGCCCTAAATGACGGTTTTTGGGCAATTGGGGAGTAGCATGGGTCCATGGATTGATGTTGCTCTTCCAAAAGTTATAGCTCTCAGATAGATCTTTCTAACGAGCTATTGTATGTGTCAAACGGAGATCGGGTGCCAAAGTTATGACCCCAGGAAATTGATGTACCAATTTACCCAAACGGGGCCCACAATTTTGCATTTCATCTTCTAGGGTTAGGTTTTGGGATATTAAAGGTTTTACATTGTTTTTAAAAAATAAATAGGCCTTCGATCCTCATAGTAACGTAGTTCAGAGGCATGTAGCCACCACATATCTTCTCAGAGATAAACTACCATCGCCCTAGCTGGTTTATTTCCATTTCTATTTGTAAGCATATTTTAGTATTTTACAGTAATGAAATGAAGCATTATTTCCACTAAATCTTTGTGTATAAGTTTATCTCTGTATTTTGTTGCATTCATGTTTAAATCCAGATCAGTGGTATCAGAGCGGTCTCCTTTTTCTTCGTTTTTCTTTGCATTTCCCCAACGAGGTCAGGATATAAGGAGTTAGTGCTTGAACTCATCGAAACTTTGCAAGACCAACCCTGCAAATCTCGATGGCCTCCCATGGTGAATGAGAATAAAGACGAGGGGGTAGGAGATCCTATCAAAATCTTGCTCGAAGAAGCCCTCGAGCAACAAATGAACACATGGACAACTTTGCACAAATCCTTCAGCAGCTACCCAGAGGCGATGCATCAGCTTCCAATAGCTACTCTGGAAATGACACACCCTTTAATGTACAAGTTAATTTTGAAATCCTCATCTTGAAGGGTCAGATATATGCAGATGCCCTAGATAAACGATTAAATCTGCTAGAAGGCTACTTTTCTGTTCATGAATTTTCAAGTGGCGAAAAGATTGTTTTTACTTTTCTCAAAGCAGCCCCCCACGTCGAGGACTAGTGGGAAGCCTACTACGAGTAGAAGAATGAAAGTACAGGCTAACTATTTTTAGCCGCACCCACTTGGGATTCATTCCGGGATGCCATCGAGGAGAAGTACTACCCTGTCAAAAGCTATGAGGACAAATACATAAAGTGGACCATGCTGCAGCAGGGATGGGACAAAGATGTGCTAGAGTTCATAAACATTTTTCGTACCCTTTGCACACAATTAGGTATCAAATATTTTGAGCTACATGTGGTACTCAAATACCATAGTTGCATACATAGATACATCCAAGAAGAGATGGAGTTCTTGAAAATCTCCTTACTTGACATGATGTACCGATGCGCTGTCAAAATCGAGCAGAAGTTCAAATAGAAGAAGCGAGATTTTGGATCTGCAAATCTGAAGACTAAAGGATAGAGCCAAGGCGTGGTGACCCTAAATAACCCGCTGAAGCCATAAGAAAAGAACAACACCATGAAGTTGAAGAAGGACATGGAAAAGTGGTGTGAGTTCCACAAGAGCCCCACTCACAACACAAGTGAGTGTTGGACCAAGTAGTCATTGGTGGCCGAGTTGAGGCTTCAGAATCAGATGTATGTTCCGACCCTTAGTCAAAACCCGACAAGGAGAATGGAAAAGGGAAGCAGATCATTGATGCGGAGCGCAGTGTCACTGTTTCCACTTCCAAGATCGAGAAGAATGAACCCAAGGACCCAGAGGAGGGGGAGCGTCTCTTCCAGTCACAAATGTGGGTGAAGGGTTCACCACTGCAATTCATTGTTGACAGTGGGAGCCAAAAGAACCTCATTTCAGTAGAGGTCGTGAAGTGGTTGGACCTACCGACTACACCACACCTGTATTTGTACAGTATCGGGTGGCTTCACCAAGGACGAGATCTCTGAGTTCGCCAGCAATGCCGCCTTACCTAGAGCGTTAAGCCCTTCACCAACGAGGTATTGTGTGATGTTGCACCTCTGGATGTTTGTGATGTACTATTTGGCCAGCCATTCTTGTGTAGGAGACATGTTGTGTATGAGTGAAGGCCTTGCATTGTTATTATTACTTTGGGTAATTCATTATACAAGATATCGGAGGTAGCCCCACCTAGCGCCACCTCTTCGATCTCTGATAAGAAATGCAACAAGATCCTCTCCAAGACTAGGAAATTCATTTTCTATCTGGTTTGCTCCCAAAGTAAGGGGCAGATCATAGACACATCCATGACCCCTGTGAAGGGTTCCTCCACGCAACAACAACAAAAAGGGATACGGTCATGACAGAACACAAGAACAACTTCTCCTCACCCATAGGGGTACCACATAAGCTTTAGATGGGCAACAATGTTTGGTTGCATTTGCCGAAAGAATGTCTTACAAGAGCCCATCAGAACCTCTGACCACACCAACATCGTCCTTACACCATTGCCAAGGCTATGGAAAATAATGCTTTGGAGCATAGCATTCCTCCATTCCATCACCTTCACCAAGTATTCAATGTGTACTACCATCGACCATGCTTCCCACGAGATTGTAGAATAGCTCACTAGGGACCAAGTTCAACAGATGGAGGAACTTAACGCAATGGGGACCATTGCTTCATAAGGGGGGAGGAATGATCCACGTGGATGTTGGTGGCCACCCACCTATCCCATTTAGATCCCCACGACTGTCTCTTTTAGTTTTTTATTTTCCATAATTGTAGCACAATTTACTATTTTTAGTCGTTTTTCGGGTCCCGGACTTCCAGAGTTGTTTTGAGCCCTTAAACGACAGTTTTTTGGAAATATGGGTGCAACATGGGTCCATGGATTGATGTTTCTCTTCCCAAATTTATAGTTCTCGAATAGATCTTTCTAATGAGATATTGTACATGTCAAACGGAGATTGGGTGCCAAAGATACGACCCCAGGAAATTGATGTAACAATATACCGGAACAGGGTCCACAATTTGGCATTTCATCTTCTAGTGTTAAGTTTTGGGATGTTAAGGGTGTTCCATTGTTTCTCAAAAATAAATAGGAATTAGAGCCTCATTGTAATAGAGTTCAGAGGCATGTAGCTACCACATATCTTCTCAAAGATAAGCTACCATCACCCTAGCTGGTTTATTTCCATTTATGTTTGTAAGCATATTTTAGTATGTTACGGTAATGAAATGAAGTATTATTTCCGTTGCATCTCTTTGTATATGGTTATCTCTATATTTTTTTGTGTTCTTTTTTAAATCTGAATCATCGTTGTTTCGAACCCATCTCAGTTGGTCAAATGAGGATGACACCAAAATCTTCCTCTCCTCCAAGTCAAGAGCAAGAAAATTCACCTAGGCCTTCAAAGGACTCTCTTCACTCTAACCAAGATCCTTCGACATTCTCCATTTACCGTTGTTCCATTCCTGATCCCAGAAGTCACTTACCATAAGTAAACCTTTGTTGTCAGTGTCATTTTTGAGAGCAGTTAGTCCTTCCCTAAACAAATCTATTTCCTGCTGCCAATTGTACTCCCAAAACCATTCAAGGTTCCCATCTCAGATCTCATAGAAACTATGCTTCTCGATAATGGCTCTATTCTCCAAGGGAAGGTTCCAAATGTGGCAGCCCTTGATGAGCCTAGACATTTAGAAATCATCCCTCTCCTGCCAATTATTTGCATATTTCTACTTCGAAAGCTTGGCCCAAGGGGTGGCCAATTACTTGAGCCACATCTACCAAAGTTTGCCTCCTGAAACTCTGATGAGGGTTTTAGGGTCATGTAGCCCCAAACCACAACGTGCCCTAGGTTTACAAATCTTGTCCCAAGCTACCAAATCCCACTTCTTTTTCTCTTCCCCCTTGCCCCAAAGAAAATTTCATTGAATACTCATGATTTGTTGCGTAACACCTTTAGGAGTAGGAAGAGCTGAAAACATGAAAATGGGTATAGCCTACAGGACAGCCTTAGTAAGCACAAGATGCCCAACCATATCTAAAGACCTTTAGGTCCATTTCTTGACATTGTCCTGAATTTTATTAGATACTAGCTCCCACACTCCCTTGCTCAGAGGTTTGTCAGTAAGAGGCATTCCAAGGTACTTAGAAGGTAACTGATCCCTTTGAAACCTAAGAATTCCGGTAAGGTTCCTCTGAATAGCAATGTCAGTGCTAAAAAAGAACACCTTTTATTTTTCAAGGCTTGCCTCTATACCAGCAGCCAATGCAAAGTCATTCAGGATTTCTTTGAAGGCTCTAGCTTCCTTGACCGTAGGAATTCCCTGTAGCATTGTGTCATCCACTTTATCAGTAGAAGAAGCACCATCCAGAATAAGTTTTAGAACCTGGATTTTTCCTTCAGAATTTGTCCTATTGATTGCTCTCCCTAGTCCATCCATCATGAGAAGAAAGAGGAAGGAGGAAAGTGTATCCCCTTGTTTGAGACCCGTAGAAGGCATAAAGGTTATAGAGGGGGAGCCATTAAGTAGAATGGAGAAGCTGGCTGTGGATACAAGGGCAATAACCCATCTTATCCAGTTGTGGTCGAAGCCATAAGCTTAGCACTGCCCTAATGTAAGACCAGCTTAGCTTATCATAAGCTTTCGCTACATCAAGCTGCATGACCATACCAACTTTCTTATTTCTCTTTAGATAGTGTACCACCTCGTGAGCTTGTATGATGTTGTTGAGAATATGTCTTCCTGCCACAAATCCAGTTTTCTCCTCTTATACGAGGGCAGGAAGAAGAAGCCTTTGTCTATTAGCTATCATTTTGGAAATGATTTTGTACACCACATTACATAAGGCTATGGGTTTAAATCTGTCTGGTGTCATAACGTTTTCCTACTTTTGAATGAAAGCCACGAAAGAGGAATAAATTGCTTTCAATTTTTTTTTTTATATTCTAGAGCCTTCCACAACATTAAGGATATCTTGTTGGACAGTTTTCCAACAAGCTTTGAATAAGACCACGTTAAAGCCATCAGAGCCAGGAGCTTTCCTATTTTTCATCTCATTGATAACTTGACTAACCTCCTCTTCAAACACTGGACTGTTAAGATTGTGGTTGTCTTCCATGGTTACAAGCTTAGGAATCAACTTGGTGAATTTGTTAATGAACTGAGATCTGTCAATGAGAGGCTCCTCTGCTATGGTAAGGAAGTGTTGAACTAGGACAGATTCCATTTCTTTGTGAGAGATGATCTCTTTCCCTTGAGAATCTTTAAGTCTTGAAATTATGTTATGAGATCTGTGATCTAAGGTTGATCTATGAAAAAACATCATGTTGCTTTCTCCTTCTCTAATCCACTACAGCCTCGATTTCTATCTCCAGAAAATCTCCTCTTGCTTGCATCGATCGTCCCATTTATTTTGAAGAGAGTCAGCCTGAATTTTTTGTTCCTCAGTAAAACCTTCTAAGATGATGATGTGATTAATCTCCTGGAGATTCTGCTCCACTTCCCTTTTGGCTTTAAAGATATTCCCAAACTCCTTTCCGTTCCTATCTTTAAGCCTAGATTTGATATGTTTAAGTCTCTGCTGCAACATGAACATTTTAGTGCCTTGAATGGGCATATCTTCCTCCCACCATTTGTCAATATTGCTAGTGAAATCAGGGTGAGAGATGCAGACATTTTTAAACCTAAAAGGTTTTTTCCTCGGTATACCCATGAAAGTAGCTTCAAGCTAGATAGGCTAGTGGTCTCAGCCTTCAAAGGGAAGGATTGAAGCTGACATATCAAGGCCTTTGAGAAAGAGGTCCTATGAGATTATGAGTCTATCTAGTTTAGAGGCGACTTGAAAATCCCCTCCCCTCTTATTATTCCAAGTAAAAATTCCATTTACTATTTCAGTGTCTACTAGCCCCATGTTATTCATGAAGTTCTAGAAGGTAATGGAATCTCTGCCTAGATTTCTGGTACCACCTTTTTTCTCTGTAAGAGATCTGATCATATTGAAATCCCCCACCGGAATCGAGGGCATATCAAGATATCTCTCTCTCAAGTTCTCAAGGGATGTGTGAAGCTTAAGTTTGTCTTCTAGTTTTTGAGGGTCGTAGATGTTAGTGATCATGTAGATCTTCTTATCATCCAAAGGTTGAATCACTAGCGATAGATAGTTCCTAGAAGCTTCAACATCTTGGATTCCAAGTTTTTGAGGATCCCATAGAGTAAGAATCCCCCATGCCAAGTTATCTACTTTAACCTCTAGATAATCATACTTGATTAACTATTTGTTTTGTATCTCTCTGATATTATCCATCGAACATTTTGTTTCGTGAATAAAAACCATATTTGGTTTTTCTTCTTTTATTCTACTGCTAAGAGTTCTTTGTTTCCTTTTACTTCCTAGACCTCTAATGTTCCAGGTTGTAAGATTCATTAAGAAAGTTTTGTAAAGGAGTAATTGGTAAGATCCCTCATCCTACTGAGTTAATCATCAGTTTCCCACATTCGGTCAGCAACTTATTCTATCTTTTTCTTCCTCTTTTCCTAGCCGAGTTCTTGGATGAATACATCGGTGTATCCTCCATCGTTTTCACTCTCCTATTCTCCTGGCTATCATGGTTTTTGTTGACTCCAAAACACCTTGTTTATGATCTCCAGAGGAAGAGTTGTTGAACTCTGTGAAATGCCTCTTTTGGCAGAGAGTCTACCCGTTTGGCGATTCCCTACCGCAGAAACTTTTCTAGATCTAAATTCTCCCTCTCTAGAATCTCCTGTAATTCATGGTCTTCGGTGCGAGCCTCACTTGGGGTCATCTCGTGGTCCCTATTAAGCTCCACAATGCTTGGAATATCATCCTTTTGTTTTATGTTTTCTAGTATATCCTCCAGATTAGCATCCCATTCCTTCTTAGTGGGAATGTTCTCCGATTCCTAGTTTCTCCCATTGTTTTCAACTCCTTCTAAGATCTTGAAACTATTGTGGCTCGATTGTCCATATTAATTAATTTTGTTTTGGTACTACTTGCCTCCATTTCCGTTACCACCAAGCTTAGTAAAACCTTCAGGATCCTTTCCTATATTAGCTTTCATGTTGCTCTCCAGCTTGTTCACTGGGCAGTCCCTGTATAGGTGCCTGTGTTCATGGCACTTACGGTACCTAAATGGGATGTGTTAATAGTCCACCACCTACACCCATTCCTCATCATACACTTCTAAAATGATTGCATTCGAAAGTTCCCCAGATAAGTCCATTTCCACATGTATCTGGGTTAAATGTATTTTCCTCTTAGAGTAGCATCTGAGAACTTTATAAAATGCCCTAGCCTGTTGCCGATAGCATTTAGAGACCCCGACAGCCAATAATCTAAAGTAAGGGAGTAGAGTCTTATCCATACCGGCACCAAGGTGAAATTTTCTCATTCTGGGACAAAGTTCATTACCCATTGTCTCATATAATGGCCTACAGAAGTGTAAAAATAGGGTCGTCCCTCGAACACTCTGTCTTTATCCTCTAAGCTTGTGAACACCACCATGAAGAAGCCCTTGGACCCAAGGTGAAGGTCAATTTTCCCCTTTGGTTTCCAATGGTTCCTTATCCATTCTTTCAAAGCCTTCTCCATCGACCAAATCCCTATAAATTTATAGATAACAGCATATTCCTTCGTGTGTTCTTTGTACACCTGTAGCGCTGGGTCACCTAAAACGACTTGAGGAATAATGGCCAACTTGGGTTTACAGACCCCTAATGTACTCATAGGAGAAACTTTCCAGCTGCTAACCTCTGTCCTCTTCTCCTCACTAGCTTCCTCATGATTCTATTCCTGTCCTTAAGGTCTGATGGTTTCTGATTTTTATGTATTCGTAGCCTCTATTACCACCTTCGTTGGTTTCTTGAAGCGATGTGATCCATCTACCTTTCTTTTGTCTGCAACCACTTAATTGTAGGAGGGAGCATAACTCCCTCCTTTGTGCCATACCATGGTGACCAGCATCAAAACCCTAAAGCAAAACCCTAGTTTAGATTGGAGAGCCTCTAAACCATTCTCCTAGCGTATAATATTATTCATAGGGATTATAATATTAATCTTAGTGTTTAATATAAATCCCTTGTTGTTGAGCAATATTTCATTGAAAATCACATGAGAATTTTTTTGTCGATGTTTTTCGAACGAACTAGTGTCATTCCACGTTACGAAAAGATGGAGATTCATATCATGACCTCCCTTGTGTTTATACTCATGATCAACCATATTTATTTTAGGGTTTATAATATTTATGTTAGGATTTATATACATTGGATTTATAATATTTATCCCTTTGGTTTAATATTATTCCCTTGGCTTTTTAGTATTGATATTTTGTGTTTATTATTCCCTTGGGTTTATAATATCAATCCGTTGGGTTATTAATATAAGGGATCATATTTCGAGGGTATAATTTTCATAGGGTTTATAATTTTAATCCTTAGTTTTTATATAAATCCCTTGAGATCATGGTTCATGGTTTAATAAATTATTTTTAAATTAACAATATTTTTGCTCTTGTTATTGTTATTGTTGTCGTTGTTGTTGTTGTTATTAAAAATTATAAAATAAAAAATAATATTTCTAGCTTTTAATAATTAGTTATTAATTTAAAATGAATAAATGAATTATTATTATTGGTTAATTAGTTATTATTTATTAAAATTATTAATTGATTATTATTAATATTTAATTTACTAAATTTACAAGTTATTATTAATATTTGTTAATTAATAATAATACTAAATTTAAATAATGATATTATTATTAATTAATAATTATATTATTAATTCATAATATTGTATTACTATTGATATTATATTATATCAGTATTAATGATATTAAATTTAGATAATATTTATTAGTAATAATGATATTAAATAATTATTATTAATTAATAATGATATTAAATTTAAATAATAATAATAATAATTAGTTGCAGTAATATTAATTAATAATAACAATTGATTAGTATTGATCCCTTGGGTTTGTTGATCTCTTAGCTTATAATATTTATTCCTTGGGTTTACTAATTAATTAGGTTTATAGTATTAATAATCCAATGGTTTTATTAACCCTTTTGTTTTAAAATGTTAATTCCTAGGGTTTATTAATGCCATGTATTTTTAATATTGATTCCTTGTGTTCATTGATGATTTCTTTTATAATATTTATCCCTTGAGTTTAAAACATTAATTCCTAGGGCTTATTAATCACTTGGGTTTATTAATCATTTGTATTTATAATATTAACCACTTAGATTTATAATATTAATAATCTCGTGGGTTTATTGATCCATTATGTTTATAATATTAATAGACCCTTGGATTTGTTGCTCCATTGGGCTTATAACATTGATCCCTTGAGTTTTCTAATTCTTTGGGTTGGTAATATTACTCCCTTGGGTTTATAATATTAATAATTCCTTGGGTTTATTAAACCCTAAGATTAAGGGTTAAATATTTTTTCTAGGGTTTAATATTAATCCCTTGGGTTTATAATGTTTATCCCTTTAGTTTATTAATTTTTTGTGTTTATAATATTAACAATCCCTATGGTTTATTATCCCTTGGGTTTATAATATTAATAATCATGTAGGTTTATCAATCCTTTGGGTTTAAAATATTTATTCATAGGCTTTACTAATCCCTTGTGTTTTTAATATTGATCCACTGGGTTTGTTGATCCCTTAGATTTATAATATTTATCCCTTGGATTTACTAATTAATTGGGATTATAATATTAAACCCTTTAGTTTATTAGTCCCTTGATTTTATAATATTAATAATTGCTTGGGTTTATAATTACTAAGGTTCATTAATCCATCGGGTTTTTAATATTTGTCCCTTGGGTATGTTGATCCCTTAGGTTTATAGTATTTATTCCTTGGGTATACTAATTCATTGGGTATATGATATTAATAACCCCATGGGTTTATTAACTTGTTGCGTTTAAAAAATTAATTCCTAGGGTTTACTAATCCCATGGGTTTTTAATATTGATTCCTTGGGTTTGTTGATCCTTTATGTTTATAATATTTATCACTTTGGTTTATTAATTTAGTTGGTTTATAATATTGAAAACTTGGGTGTATTAGTGCCTTCGATTTATAATATTAATAATCACGTGTGTTTGTTAATTGATTGTGTTTTTAATATTGATTCCTTGGGTTTGTTGATCACTTAGGTCTCTAATATTAGTCCCTTGCGTTTACTAATTCCTTGGGTATATATCATTAAACCCTTGGCTTTATTTGTGCATTGGGTTTATAATATTAATAATTCATTGAGTTTACAATTTAATCCCTTGGGTTTATATATCGTTTGGGATTAAAATATTAATTCCTAGGATTTATTAATCTTTCCATTGATAATATTAATCTATTCGATTTTTTGATATCCTAGGTTTATAATGTTAATCATTCCTTTAGTTTATTATACTATTATTATTTGGAAGTAATAATATAATATTTTTTAGTTTAATATATAATCTATATATAGTTGATATTTTTAATTTAATTTAACTAAATATATAAATATATTAATAATATTTATTCACAATATTGATGAGAGCTAAATATGTATTATAAATAACAATAAAAATATACTATTACCATGCTATATTTGAATTATATTATAATTTGAGTTATAACCATTAATATATTAAAAAAAAATTAGAACATATTATTATCTATTTTTATATAATATATTATTATATTATTATTATCTTGAAAAAAAAATTCAATGGAAAGGGTAGAAATTTTCATTAAAAATAGAGGAAATGGGCCAGGTCCCTTATAATCATTGAGAACTTAGTCTCAGAATTTTATAGGTAAACAAGCAAAGATACGTTATTGCTACATTCATATATATACTCTTAACGTCGATCATACTATATATCCTCCAAAAAAAACTCCACATAATTCTACTACTCAACAAAAAATAACATTATGTATATAAAAATCATCTGCTACTCATGTCTTCGAGGCTCGATATCTTCTTATGATTCTTTAGTATGCATACCCGGTTCCACACCCAAACGAGCACCAGGGTCCAGTTCATGGTTCATAGCGGGAAAATTTTCCTCAACTAACGGAGTAATGAAATAATAAATTATGAAGACCTCCTTTAGAATCCCCATAGCGACTGTGTCCACCTGAAATTCGACGTTCTCCAGTTTATGTCTCAGGTTCAACAAACCAGTATTAAGTTGTTCAATTGTTTTTTGCAGCACCTTCATGTCCTTCCCAAAGCAAGATAATTCAACAAAAAAGCAACCATGTTATCATTAATCTCCTTCATTATTTCTTTGAAAACCTTCTTACATGAGCTGTCAACAATTTCCCGAAAACTCCTGTTGTGCCTAGACTCCTCATCATCATTGCTGCTACCATTACTCATAAAAGCCATTTTCCTTGCTATTCTCCTCATAAAAGCCATTTTCCTTGCTATTCTCCCCTCCTGTTGTGCCTAGACTCCTCATCATCATTGCTGCTACCATTACTCATAAAAGCCATTTTCCTTGCTATTCTCCCCTCCTGTTGTGCCTAGACTCCTCATCATCATTGCTGCTACCATTACTCATAAAAGCCATTTTCCTTGCTATTCTCCCCTACACCAGAGAAATTCGATGGGTGATATGATTTAACCAACAACTATAAATAAGAACCCGATTATTCCAATATTCCTTCCCATCTTACCACGCATAAATTCATTTTGATTCTACAGCATTACTAAGCTGCTTTCCTCCCTCTCCATCATCACTAGTTTCTACTTGTCTCAACCAGCCATGGTACAAATTATGAACTTGCCTTGTCTCCTATTTATTAACCAAATTGGTTATGGCAGAGAGCCCACTTGTTTTATGTCATGGCCACCTTTCTATCGCGCCTCCACTTGTGATTTAAATTCCAGTTAGCATTTCTTTCTCCCGAGACTCTCCATCGTATCCTTAGTATACTCTCATTGTTAATTACTTACATTTCCATATTAATTCTTGAGCTCTAGCTGTAATCCAAAATGATTACTATAAATGAAAGTTTGAAGGGATATGACATATATCACTATGTTGGTTTATAAACAAGGATCCTTCCTTTAATTCCACTCCAATATTGGCTTCTACATCCGCTATTTTATTATTAGCTCTTTTAACATCGAAGAATTTGAATTTTTCTATTTCTCTAAGGAGATACACTATTCTTATGTATAATAAAGAGGTATCAAAATCAAAAAGACCTTCAATTTCGGAAAGGCGATAACCACCATTAAATCCCCATGAATAATCATATTCTTGATGCCCTTGGTGATGTTGATCTTGAAACCTTGTTAGAGAAAGAGCTCTTCAGCTTGATTGTTGGTGGCTTTCCCGAGGCACCAAGAGTAATTTATTTCATACTTTTCTTCAAGATTTGAAAACACCCCTCCCACTCCAGCCTCACCGTACTATTATTTTATATTATCATAATAAATTGTTTTATATATATATATATATATATAAGTAATAGTATAATATATTTTAGTTTAATATATAGTGTGTATATAGTTAATCTTATTAACATACGTCAAGTCAATATATAAAATATATTGACAGTTATATTTGTAAATATATACTAATTATTCATGCTAAAATAATGGTGAAAATAAATACATATTATTAATAATAACTAAATGTTATTATTATGTTATATGCGAATTATATTATAGATTTAAATATAACTATTAATATATTAGTGAAATTTTATATAATATCTAATATTATATTAATATAGAAATAATGTTAATATAATAAATATAATTATATAAATATAAAATAATATGGCTATTATTATTTATATAGTTATTAATAATCAGAAATATTTATCGTTTAACAAAGTCTCTTGTATGGAATTGCTTACACATGGACAGTGGACTCCACTAGCATGTTTCTGGGCATGTTGGAAGGAAGAGTTGGGTTATAGTTTGTTGGAAAATGAGAAGAGAGAGTGTGCTTGGATACATGGTGTGCAAATCTCATATGCCAAAAGTGGAGGTTTGATACAAATGAACTTGTATTACCAAAAAATTTGTTATGCAATATGAATTCAAAAAGTTTGCTCTTCCATCAAACTTCATTCAAACTGTATAACTAATGTATGGAAATACATAATATTAAAGTTGTTGCAGAATGATCATAGTTGTTGGTTTTAAAATTTATTTATGATATTTTCATGGCTCTGGTAGGTAATTGCAAAATTATCATTTGAAATTTTTTTGTCTATAAATTTATTTAATATATTTTAATGATCTGGAAGGAAAATATAAATATAATAGTGTAAGTTAAAGTTTATATATATATAGTTGTTTAAATCCACATCTCAATAGAATTTCCGACGTTTTTTTATGAAAGTATTTTAATGTTTTTTTACAAGTACATTATTTTTAAAATAATAAAATATTTTTATTTTATTATATTTTATTTGTGCATGATGGTAATTATAGTGATTATTACTTAGTAAAAGTAATTTTGATTTATAATGTAAAATTTTGTAATTAATTAATTTATTTTAATATATTAATTATATGACTAAAAGAATATAGAAAATTTGATTTGGAAAAAAATTGTTCATTTCAAATTAAATTATTACTTTTATTCCGATAGGCATTATGTTGTGATGTTTTTGTTGTTGAGACTCTTGAGATTCGTCATTCTCAATAGGTGCTACAAATCTCAACAGTGACCACTTTGCCAAATATGGCCACAAGTTATTTCATTTTACGCAATCGACCAATGAATGTAATGCAGTGTAATATATTTTGTCAAGTTCTTCCAACTGTGTTTGATGACAGATGGCTTGCGCTCTATATGTTAGTTATTTTGTTGTAGAAAACATGTCCTCTCCATTTCAACTTTTTCTCTGAGTAATAAACCTACCAAAATAATTAGGTTGGACGTGGTGAAGCTCACAATGCCATATAATCTCATTTCCTTCCCTTTTCTCTGCCCCGATGATGACCATTAATGGTAACGATAGGAACTTCGATGATCACATGGATGAGATTTGAAACTACAGTGCTCGTTAGTCAATGTATTGAGACATGCATCGCTAGAGCTAGTGGACATGGATTTCGGAGATTCATGAGCCTGGGAATAAAAAGTGGATATGGATGAGACCCTTTAGAACAACATATATGGAAGCTCGAGCTTACAACATGGCTGCACTCAGCATGAAAGGAAGATCCTCTTTGTCAAATTTCCCATATTTCATCCACACACTTCCTCATCCCTTGTCTTTGAATCCTAGGGATACCCAATTGGTGGCTACTGAATTAATGCTACCAGCTCACAAGATAGAAGAAAATATAGATCAATGACTTCAAAATCAGGCTCTTTGAGGGTGAAACCTCCTTTACATTACACAAATGAGCAATTCTTGGATGATACAAATGACAAGACCTCCTTTCTATATATAGGAGTCTAAGGGGTGTCAATACAATCATATCCTACATAAAGATAATATTTTAGGGGAACAACAACAATAATAGTGGGCTTCTATGGGGCACAATAATACAATAAGGGGTTACACTAGTAGTATAGGGACGTAACATGCCCCTCTCCTTCAAAAATTGTTTTCCTCAACACTTGACTAGTTATGGATGTTTCTATATAAAATTCTCATCGTCCCATGTGGAATCTCGAGCGGGTAGGTTCTTTCACTTGATGAGATACTCTGAAATTGATTGATTTCATAGTTTTTGATTTCTTGTTTGTGTGACTGCTTCAAGATCCAATATGATTTTTCCTTCCTCATCAAGTTCTGAAAATATTTTTTAAACTGGGATCTTCTCACCTATAACCATCTTTAAACATGAAACATGGAGAATTGGGTGCACTTGGGAAGATGTGAGAAGCTCTAATTTGTATTCCATAGTACCAATCTTTTGTAACACCTTGTACGTACCATAATACTTTGGTGATAATTTATTATCATTCTTAGCTTGCTTTATGGATATTTGTTTGTATAGTTGTAGTCATAGAAATACCCAGTCACCTACATCAAAACTTCTTTCATTGTGATGTTGATCTTCACATTGTTTCATTCTATTATGTGCCATAGTGAGGTTATATGTTAAGAGTTTTAGAACTTGTTATTGATGCTTGATGTGATCTTCCAGTTCTTGAACTTTAGAATTTTGTTTAAAAGATGATGTGATGGACTGTGGATGATATCCATAAACTACTATATATGGGGTCATTTTTGTTGTAGTATGGAAGGGAGTGTTATACCACCATTCAACCAAAGGGATCCACTTAGCCCATTATGTCATTTTATCATATACAAAGCAACGAAGATATCCTTCCAAACATTTTTTTTGCTATCTCATTTTTCCCATCATATTGAAGATGATAAGATGAGATATGAGTTAAATGAGTACCCAGAGAAGAAAATAATTATGTCCAAAAATTTCTAGTGAAAATGGAATCTTTGTCTCTTACAATAATCTTTGGGTTTCCATGTAGCTTTTCAATTGTTTCCATAAATGTAGTAGCAACTGCACTGGCTTTAAATGGATGATATAATGCACAAAAGTGTGCATACTTGTTAATTCTATCAACTACCACCATGATGACACTCTTTCCTTTGGACTTGGGTAAACCTATGATAAAATCCATTGAAACCTCCTCCCAACATTGACTTGGAATGGATAAAGGTTATAACAGATTTGGGGTCTTAACTTTAGTTTGTTGGAAAACCAAACATTATACCTCAAAAATTTTGAATATTAGATTTAGGGCTATCCCAAAAAAATTATTTCTTAACCCTGTGGTAAGTTTGAAAAAATCCTAAGTGCCCTCTCTTCGGACAAGGTCCCCTAGGGTCAATTTTGGTGAAAAAGCCCAAGATTTGGGAAAAAAAGCCAAAGTTTTGTTGTAAGCAGAGCACATAGATAGTAAAGTGTCATAAAGGGTTTTACGCTTCTTCTATTTAAGTTGTGTCAGCTTTTGTAGATACATCCATGGTCCGTGGACCATGGGATTATATAAAAAGGAGATTCTTACAAATTCTAAAGAAGCAGACCGAAGGATCAATACGAACATAATGGGTCAGTAGAAGAAAAAGAGAAGACGTATTAGAGTATAAGAGAGGCTTTGCAGCTGTGCGCATAGAGGCCTGGAGTAGAGTCTACAGTTGAGTCCGCAGAACCCTACAACTAAGTGCACAGTGAAGCCTTGAGTCTATAAGAATAACTGAAGTATTAATAAAGAGATTATTCCAAAAATTCATGTGCTTATCTATTTTCTTCTGTTATCAATGAATGAACTATTATGTTATGATGAATGTTGGGTTTATGAATTATTACTTTATTGATGGATGATTTTACATGTTTTATATTGTGATATGAACGCAAGTAATAGTAACTATTTATGTGTTGAATATCTTGCTTCCTCTTAAAGTTAATGAACACTTAAGCTGATTTGGGTAAATATATAATTAGGAGTAATCACAGAGGCGCATAAGTGGTTGATTCACCTATTTGAGGTCTGCAAAAGACAGTCATATCCCTTCGCACAGGTCTAGAGGCTGGTTGAAGGAAGTTATATCTATATGCCTTGAGGGCTTATCGATCTGCACGAAGGAAAGTTTAGGGCATAAAATGACATCACGCTCATCTCTAGGTGTGGAAACTTGGTTCCACCTCCCACGATATTGCTTCCGGTGAGACTTATGTCCAGGCTCCACGGGTTGATGATGAAAGGGCTAGCAGTGTAGGGATTTGTTTGGAAAACATAAATTTGAACCTCGGTTAGGACCCACCAGGCCAACAAATGGTTATATTACCAGGACCAGGATCTGCACAAATAGATGTGTGATGTCACATCACTAGGCTCCAATTAAGAAGGAAATTAAAGAGTGGTTAGATAGAAATATCCACAAATTTGCAGCACAAGAAAGAAGAAATTTTTGACATATGAAAGAACAGTGGTTCGACAATTATTTGTACATAGAGATACACAAAATTTTATTTTGTTCCTTCCCAATCGAACTATACAAGTGGATCACTAAATTGGTAGACAACCTGGGAAGGTGGAGGCTCGATGATCCAATAGTGTCGACCCTGGAGGTAGTTCAAAGATTGGAAGTCTCTGAAGATCAAATCGTACGCGTTGTCAATCACTAGCTTGATCGTGTCATCAAAGGATTTGTGACAAAATTCACGGTCGATACCTCGGTCAGCTACATCGAAACAGAGCGATGCTTCCTCAAGGGACCTCGAGGTAAGTATTTGATATCTTTGAAGACTTGGATTAAGATGTTCTTGTGTGAAAACTGGGTTATGCGATTACCTTGATGTTTAGAGCTAGGGGAAGTGGAAAGCTATTCAGGGATAGAGGAAGAATAGGTCCTAAATATAACCCATTGATTGAGCCTCCTCTAAGTGACAATGAAGAACCAGAACAGGCTTCACCATAGAGTGTTGTCTAGTTAATAAGGCAAGGGTTCCTGTGAATACCCCATCTGCCCAAACCACCTCCATCTTCACCTCCATAGCATACACCTTCGCCCACACCATCAACGCCTCCACCATCATTCGATATGTTGAATACAATGAAGTTTCCTATTTTAAAGGGCTTGGGAAATGAGGACCGGGACTAGTTTTGGTTCATTGTGAAGGATGTGTGGACAGGCTAGAATATTACGAATGATCAAGTGAAGAAAACAACATTGGTTACTGCTTGATAGGATCGTGCGTTAACATGGTACATTAAGAACTACACCAATAACCCAACAGCTTCATTGGTAGACATTCATACTGCACTGAATAAGGAATTCAGTAGTCCCAAGTCAGAATCACAATCAATCATTAGATTCAAAGCAATCATGATGAGGCCTGGCGAAACACCCTATTAGCTGGATCAAAGATTGAAATTATAGATCTGTGAAGCTAACATGAATCTTATGGATGGGTAGCACTGCGAATGGTTTATAGCTTCACCCTTGCCTCACTAAAGGGTTGCTTTATCATAGAAAAATATTGGGACCCAGGCGGAAGCCCTGGAAATTGCAATGAGATTGTATGAGACCCCAATTCAAGATGTTGCTTTAGGAGTACAGCAAACCCATGTGGAGTTGTAAAATATTTTCCTAGAGTTTCAAAGTCTCAAGAAGGATAGAGTGGCTCAGCCAAAGGTGCGCGAAGAAGTTTGGTGCCTAAAATGTAAGAGCTAGGGGCATGATAAAGATCACTACCTCATTTTCGCCAATTATGTTGTAGGAGGAGGTTGATGCTTACGATACTGGAAGCTCAAGCAGGGCCATGTATAGGACCCACATTGTGGTGCACTATCTGTTAGGTAGTTGGAAAACATGTAACATACAATTTCCACTTAGTGTAAAAAAATTTGCAAACACCGCAACAACGCTTCTGTAACTTTTGTAAATCGGTGGCTCATGATGAGCGTAATTGTCGTATATATGAGCTAATGATGGCAAGAACACTCGTGTATAGAATGAGAACATAAATTTGACCTTTTGATCAAGGCGTTAGGGGAGCGCGAGGAGGATATCAGGGGCACGGATGAGGTCGGGGTGGAGGAGGACCTGTGGGAGGTCGGGGACAAGTAATTTGTTACAATTGTGGAGTGCGAGGACACTACGCATGCAAGTGTACGAGCCCGATGCATCTATCGTATCGGTACTGTACTTAGTTTGATTACATGATAGAAGACTGCCCTCTATTAATAACGAAGATGTAGGAGCAAAGGGTGCAGCCTTATCAAACCTACCCAGAACCTGTAGATGATGAGGGTTGAACCCTACGAAGAGGATCCTAATGTAAATATCGTGTTTTGAAGTAGAATGACAGCTGGCGAGGATAAAGGAAAGGATCCTAAACAAAGTGAGTAGATCCACAAAGCTCTATAAAGGAGGTTGGATTTGATTTGGAGTTTACAAAAGAAACATTCATGGAAGCAAAGAAAAGCTTTGTTTAGGCCTCTACCTCTGGAAGTCACGATAATGTGTCTAAATAAATGGACCCCTCCATGCTTACTACCTTTTTGGAAACTTGCATGAAGATGTTGCGTGATAGCAAGGTCGTGAAAGGGCTATCGGAGTTGATAAATAAGTGTACTGGTAAATAAAATGCTATTGAAGGACCTCGCATAGTCAGAAAAATTGGTAAGCATAAGGCAAGAATGGGGTGGGAGATGAGACTCACTATGCAAATAGGAGAATATGAAATGGATCAAGTTATTAACAGAGAAATATGATGGAAGGGATGATCTACACGATCATTTAGAAAAATGGATTAACTCTTATGGAGCAGAGCCACAACCCGAGTGGGTGCATTTGTTCTGTCACACTTTGGACGTAATACCCATGAATTGGTACCAAGAAATAGAGCTATGCCATGGCACTAATAAGTGGGAAATTTCGCGATGGGGATTCTTGATGACATTCAGCTTTGAAGATGGGTTCAATTGTATTGATGAGGTGCTGCAAGAGGTCAAGGCAGTAATCTTCATAATATCACCACATCCTTTGGATTTGATTCAACCAAATTGGAGCACCCAGTTGCACCATGCACTCGAGTGCTATAATGTGACTACTGAAGAAGAAGACGAGGATCCGAGGAACATTAATATCTCGAAGATAGAAGGCCATCATGAAGTTGAGGGACCGTAGATAGAGAATTCTGATATCACTGTGCCAGTGAAAACTAGACAAGTGAACATTGGCACAGAGGTAGAGCTGAAGTTTGTCAAGATATGGGACTACTGGGGTCATGCTATAGTGGACAAGGTTGCTGACTTGCTCCGTGAATATCAGGATTTGTTTCCCACAAATTTTTTAGACTTAAAAGGCATCATATGCGATTTGGGAGAGATGAACATAAATTTGAAACTAGAGGTGAACCCTGACAAGAAGAGGCCATATCGCCTTAATCCCAAGTACAATGAAAAGGTTCACTTAGAGTTGGACAGGATGTTGGCAACAAGTATTATTGAACCAGTGGAGGAATTTTATTGGGTAAGTCCAATGGTAGTTCAAGAAAAGAAGTAGAAGGATGAAATAAGGATTTACGTAGATCTCAGGAAGTTGAACGATGCTTGCGTTCACAATCCTTTTCCAGCTCCATTCACGGATGAGGCAATGGATAATGTTGGTGGGTAGGAGGCATATTCATTCTCTGATGGGCTCTCTGAATACCATCAGATAAACATTTTTCCAAAAGATAAGAGTAAGACTACCTTCGCAACTAATTGGGGATGCTTTTAGTATATGGTAATGCCTTTTGGGCTTAAAAATGTGTCGACAATCTTCTCGTGCATAATCATCGTGGAGTTCAAAGAGTTCATTCACAAATTTTTAGAGGTATATTTTGATGATTGGACTTTTTTGGACTGCTAAAGGGCCATGTAGCTAATTTGCACTTGATGCTAGATATTTGGTGGAGGTATCAAATCGCACTAAACTTGAAGAAGTGCTTCTTTTGTGTTACTTTGAGAATCTTGCTAGGTCATGTAGTGTGCAGACAAGGATTAATGGTGGACCTTGATAAGATCATGGTCATAATTAATTTGGATAAGCCAAGGACTATTAAACAGCTATGCGCAATGCTGGGTCATATCGGATACTATTTCAAGTTCATCAAGAGTTATGCTTAGATTACCGCACTGATGGAAAAGATACTAAAGAAGGACACTAGATTTTGTTGGGATGAAGAATGTCAGTAGAGTCTAGATGTATTGAACGAGAAAATGGTCATAGCACCGATCCTAGTCTTCCCAGATTGGAAGAAGCAATTTCATGTGCATGTGGATGCTTCATGTATTGCACTGGGAGCAGTACTGACATAAGCCAGTGAAGGATAATTGGATCACCCTATAACATTTACGAGTATGAAATTGTCTAAGGCTGAAAAGAATTATTCAACAACAAAGCATGAAGGGTTGGCTATGGTGTACGCACTCCAGAAGTTCAGACATTACTTGCTAGGTGGACACTTTAGGGAGTATACAAACCATTCTACATTAAAGTACCTAATAAACAAGCCTATGTTGGGGGGGGGGATATGTAGATGGATCTTATTGTTTCAGGAGTATGATTTTGAAGTAATCATGAAGCTAGGGCGATTGAATGTAGGGCCAGACCATCTGTCACACATTGAAACAGGAGAGGAGCCTACCAATTTGGAGGAAGGATTACCTGACGTGCAGCTTTTTGCGGTGCACATAGCAAACAATCATTTTACAGACATTATCCACTTCTTAACTACAAGAATGACTCTAGAGGGATACACTAGTCAATAGAAGAAGGAATTAGTGGTGCGCATGACAGACTTTTCTATTATTGTAGGCCATTTGTATAAGATGGGATCAGAAGAAATACTGTGATGTTATGTTCCTGATTTTTAATGAAGTAGTATCCTGTTTGAAGCTCATGGAGGAGCTCCGGGAGGCTACTATGCAGGGAAAGCGATAGTGCAGAAGATTTTACGCACTGGGTTTTAGTGGCCAATGTTGCATAACGACTCCAAAGCATATTATAGGGTGTGCGATGAATGTCAGAGAATGAATAGATCATCATCGAGGGATGAGTTGCCCTTGAATCCACAAGTATCATTGTAGCCATTTGAGAAATGGGCAATTGATTTTGTGTCACCGAGTCAACCTCTGGAAAAGAAGACAGGTGCATAGTATATCATCACCGCGACTGAGTATTTTACCAGATGGGCAGAGGCTCATTGTGCAAAGGACTGTACAGGGGCAACCATAGTAAAATTTTTGTTTGAGTATGTGTTGACGAGTTTTGGTTGCCTGAAGATTTTACTGAGCGATCGCAGTACACACATCCTCAATGAAACAATGAGCGTGCTGACAGAGGAGTTCCAGGTTTATCACCAAAGGAGTATGCCATATCATCCTCAATACAATTTGAAGGTTGAGGACTTTAATAAGATATTGGAGAATGCTCTGACAAAGGTTTGCAACATGCAGAGGAATGATTAGGATGTGCGCATATCAGTCGCCTTATGGGCTTATAGAACTACCTGTAAGAATCTTACTACTTAGACACCTTTTCAGTTGGTCTATGGAATAAAGGTTGTGATGCATATGGAAAACATTTTGCCTACTCTATGCATAGCAGATTTCAAGAGAATGGCACACGGCAGAGCCCCAGAAGTGAGGTTCGTGCAACTAGCAGAGCTCAAGGAAGATATATTTTTGGCTCGATTCCATCAGTAGGTTCCGAAAGAATGTGAAAAATCTTGGCACGATTCACACATCAAACTATGCACCTTCAAGGTAAATGATTTAGTTTTATTATATAACAGTAAGTTTGCTAAGTTTCCAGGGAAATTTTAGATGAAATCTCTAGGGCCATATGTGATCAAAGAGATTATAGATGGTGGAGTAGTTCAGCTTATGAAATTGAATGGAGATCCATTTCGGGGAATGTTAAATGGAAGCCGATTGAATCCATACACCGGGGATCCAGCCCAATGACTACATGAGGGTAGCACAACCTTAGCACTCCAAGAAACTACAAGGAGGCATGGGACTATAAATGACACTGCCCATTTTGTAGAGCTGTGCGACAAGGGAGCCACATTATAGGGGTATAGACCACGCAACACAACCAAAAAGTGACTGTTACTGTCAATGTTCATGATTTGACTGCTAGGAGATGGTTAAAAGGAGTGGGGGGGCGACATTTAAGGCAATTAATGCTGAATTTAAGAGTGAAATCTTCGGAAATCTACCTCCAATCTCTCATTTATGTATGCATTTTGGGGGGAACAGGTCGAATTTTATTTTGAATTCAGCTATAAATTCGTGTGGTCTTCCAACAAAAAACACTTTCCAATCTGAGAATTTTTGTGTTGTGTTATCTGTTGCACATTTACCATGAGTTCTTTGAGGATTTTATCACAAGCCCCATGTTTAATCAGTATTTTGAGTCAGTTAGAAAGCTTATTCGTGATATTATGTTAGGACCAGGTCCCACAGAAACTCCAAGTACTGGGGGAGCTATCACCTCTAAGGGATTTTCTCTAAAAGTGATGAGTATGGAGTTTCCAATAGCAGTGCCTACGACACCGAGGTCACCTAGGCTGAAGCCTACGCCGATGAGATAGGTCCCAAAGCCGAAGAATGATAAGAAAAATAAGCTGATGATGGTGTGTGAGTCACTGAGGAAGGCTGCAGCTATACAGGCTTAGAGAAAAGAAAAAACAAGTGCGAAGGATAAGGAGAAAGTGGTGGATCTGGAGGCAAAGAATGGCACAGAGGATATCAACATGGAGGGGGTCAATCCTATTTCTAGGTTTTCAGAGTATATACCTCCGCGCAAGGGAAAAGTGAAGGTCCTGAAGCACCCATATGAGGGACACTTCCTCCTTAACGCACCCCTGCTTCCAGAAAATATAACCTTTGAAGGTCTGCACTTAACAAATATCCCGCACTTGAAACAGGAAGATTAGGACTTAGCAGACCATGAGCGTTTCCCCCACCTTACCACCGAAACCTTCATGAGGAGGGTTTTTACAAGGATTTTGGTGTCATGGTGTTGGAGCCGATGGAATGGATTTGTTGATTCCACAAGTCCAGGTTGTTCAAATTGCTATGGGTACCCCACTATCACTGTGCCATGATAAATCCAACTGTCGTTAAGAATTTATTTTGTCTGGTGCATAATGGGTGCTTGTGGCTGAATGAGCTAATCCCCATCACTAATATGCTAATCCATCGGATCACATTATTACAATATTATGTATTGAATCTGGACAAGGAACTTGGCGGAAAGACAACTGAGCACGACCTCACAAAGAAGATTAAGGACATGTTTAAAATTGTCAAAAAATCATGTGGGTATTCGATTACCTGCATTAGTAACCCTGTAGTGAAGGTTGCCATGCAATTTGTGCCTTGAAATGTGATGAGAAAGTGTAGCGTGGAGGTGGTGTCGGAACCATTTGTTTCGTTAGCAGTTCAGAACATGGAGGGCATATAATTCAACTAGGTGCAATACTTGTGAAGTGAGTTCCTCACAAACTGCAGAGAGGCACATGATGATAGTAAGACCTTTCACTATTCATGGTTGTTTCTCTCAATTATGCTTGTCACGTGGGAGTTACCAGAGGACAACTAGTTTCCTTTTGTGGAGAAGGATTTACCACAAGTGGAAAAGTTTACATCACTCTGGGCCACCAAAGATGTTGTGTGGGTCACAGAGAGCAAGATCTTTTGGGTGTTGAAGTAGATGAGCATTCGCATGGTCATCAACCAAAAGCCGTGGTTGTCACCAATCGTGTTCGAGTAACTTTTAGGGTACATGGAGTTCAAAGCAGACTTCAACCATGTCTACATCTGGGCATGAAAGGACCCCAAGTAGAAATGGTTCAAATTACCCTACTTGGCTACAGATGATGCTATTGTAGAGGTCATCAAATTTTGGCCAAGAGAGTGGCATTCCGCATCCGATGTGGCCATTGGGACTAGTAAGTCCACGGAGAAAAAGAAAAATGAAAAATGAAAAATGAAGCAGCCAAATAGAACGTTCAATAGTTGGTTGAGAAGAGGAAGAAAGAGGCCGAGGAGAAGGCCCGACTAGAATGAAGCACACTGCATAGAAACAGGAAGCATAGGAAGAGTGATGCTTTGAAAGAAGTCAAAATTCTCCTTTTGCCCAAATGGAGGAAGAAGAACAATCAGAGTAGGGCAGCACAAACTAGTAGTAAATAACTCCCTTCCGAGTGAAGGGGTATAGGGAGCAGGAAAGGGAAGGATTGCGCAAGAAGACAAAAGCCACTAAGTCATCGCTATATCCAATTACCTTAATAGAGGGTGACTTGGATGACATTGGAAATAAGGTGTAGGATACAAAAACAGAACTGCTGCAGTAGTTTGAGCAGTAGTAGAAGTAGGCACTGATCACCATACAAAAGGATCTGCACGAGCTGTAGATCCAGACAATGAGAATTCAGATTGGTGCAAGACAGAGCAACGCTACATCAACCAATTTGGCACCAGGGACCACTCAAGCAACAAATATGGTTTGGTCCTTGGATCTTCATGTAGTCGCACTACCTAATGGAGCTTTGATCATGAAGGTGGTCACTGACAAGGTTATTTTCATCACTTTAAAGAATATTGGCATCAATTTGGTCACAGTCCCCAGTGTGTTTCTTCACACACTGCAAGCAGGTGTGTGTTGGGTGTGGAGCTTGATTGTCTTCTGTATTCAAAGGTATCGACACATTCGACCAGAGTTCGAAATGGGGCGGCAACCCCTCACTATATATGAGGGAATTGTATTGTGTCTATGTACATCTGTATTCTGAGTGAGAAAGAGAGAGGAGATTGAGTGCAAAGAGGGTGTTACAGCTGATCTGTTGTAGGTTGTATCTCTTCAGTTTGCTAGATAATATAAAAGGAAGGACTGGTTGTTTCTCCATGGGTGTAGCCCAAACTGGGTGAACCACGTATATCTGTGTCTCTCTTGTTTTATGCGTTTTCTGTGTTTATATTTCTACAATATTTTATATGTTCCATTGCTCCGTAATATATAATTTTCTAACAACTAGTATCGAATCCAAAGGTATTTTTTTGGCTGACAAACTCATAGGAGAGAAGGATTCCTGGTTCGAGTGGGAGCAATGGCGGAAGATGGTAAGTTTAGGGTCAAGAAATTTAACGGCCAAAACTTCTCGCTGTGGATGATGTAGATGGAAGATTATTTGTATCAGAAATATTTGTACCTACCATTTGGTGGAAAAACAAAGATGCCAACAGGTATGACAGATGAAGAATGGAACCTTCTCGATAGAAAGGCACTGGGAATAGTGTGGTTGTGCCTCGTAGTGTCAGTTGCCTTCAACATTTTGAAGGAAACAACAATAGAGGGTTTGATTAAGGCATTGGTGAAACTATATGAAGAACACTCAGACTCAAATAAGGTATTTCTTATGAAGGATTTATTTAATATGAAGATGTCGGAAGGTGGATCTATCGCAGACCATTTAAATGATTTTAATACTATTACAAGTTAGTTAAGTTTTGTAGGGGTAAACTTTGATGATGTAGTTAGAGCTCTATTATTCTTGTGCTCATTTCCAAAAAGTTGGAATGGTTTAATAATGGCCATTAGTAACTCTGTTTCTAGATCTAGTACTTTAAAGTTTGATGATGTTGTCGATGCTATCCTTACCGAGGAAATGAGATGGAAAAGCTCTGGTGAGACATCGGGTAATGCTTTGAGTGCAGAGTCTAGGGGAAGAAAAATGGAAAGATGAAAGATCTCAGGATCTCATTGTAAATCAAGGAAAGGTAGATCCAAGTCCAGATTGAGGATAGTCTGCTGGAAATGTAGAAAGAAAGGACACCTAAAGAAAGGTTGTAGATCTTGGAAGGGAAAAGAAGGAGATGCACAACAAGAAAACAATCATGAAGCAAATGTGATAGGAGAGGTGTTACAAGATGCTTTGATTCTTTCATTTGAAAATATTATTGATTCCTGTGTGGTAGATTCAGGGGCCTCATTCCATGCCACACCTAATAACAACTACTTTCATGACTATGTTCAAGGAGATTTTGGACAAGTCCATTTGGGTGATGATAAACCCTGTAAAATTGTTGGAATGGGTAAGGTTCTTGTAAAACAGCAGAATGGAAACCAATGGCTACTAAAGGAGGTAAGACATGTTCCAGATATGAAGAAAAATCTGATTTGAACAGGGCAGTTAGGTGATGAAGGTTGCGTGACAACATTCACAGATAAAGCTTGGAAGGTCACCAAATGAGGCCTAGTAATAGCAAAAGGCAAAAAGGTTGGTACATTGTATTTATGCAATGGTATTTCTAACTCTGTTAATGCTTTAACTTCCAAAGGAGCAGATGCAGCATTATGACATCATAGGCTCAGACACATGAGTGAGAAGGGGATGAAGATCCTTCACTCAAGGAATTTGTTGCCTGGTTTGAAGAATGTTGATTTGGACTTCTGTGAGAATTGCATTTATGGAAAAGATAAGAGAGTTAGATTTCTCAGAGTTGGGAAAGAAAAGAAGAGCGAAAAATTAGAGCTTGTGCATACAGATGTATGGGGACCTACTCAGGTATCATCTCTCAGTGGCTCTCATTATTATGTTACTTTTATTGATGATGCAACTACAAAAACTTGGATTTATTGTATTAAGAATAAATATGATGTATTTGATACTTTCAAGAAATGGAAAGCTTTGGTTGAGATTGAGATAGGAAAGAAATTGAAGTGTCTCAGATCAGACGATGGAGGCAAATATTGTAGCAACAAGTTTGATAGGTACTATTCATAGCATTGGAGTTCACAGAGAGAAGACAATTCCAAGAACACCACAAGAAAATGGGGTGTCAGAAAGGATGAACAGAACAATCATGGAGAGTGCAAGGTGCATGAGATTGCATGCATGATTGCCTTTGCAATTTTGGGCAGATGCTATAGATATTGATGTTTATCTAATAAACAGAGAGCCTTCAAGTTCCCTGGATGGTGGTGTTCCAGAGGAAGCATGGACAGGTAAAAAGGTAAACTACTCTTTTTTAAAGCCTTTTGGTTGTGAGGCCTTTGTCCATACTAATAAAGAAAATAGAACAAAGCTTGAGGCAAAATCAAAGAAATGTACCTTTATTGGATATGGTGTTAATGATTTTGGTTATCGCTTATATGATTATGAAAATCACAAAATCATTCAGAGCAGAGATGTAATATTCAATGAAAAGGTCTTGTACAAGAATCTGTTACGGGAAAAGAAACAGGAAAAAGAAAACAAGGAATACACAATTCTTGATGACATCACTAAAAAGGTAAAGGTGCCTAAAAATAATAATAATCAACAACCACAACAACAACAACCACCACAGCAGTAACAGGCACCCCAAACACCTGAAAGTGGTGTTAGAAGATCTACTAAGATAAGTAGACCCCCTCAACTATACTCTCCTTCATTATATTATTTATTGTTGACTGATTTTGGTGAACTCGAATGTTATGGAGAAGCAATGCAGGTTGAAAGCAAGAAGAAGTGGGAGCTAGACATGGAAGAAGAGATGGACTCCTTAAGGCATAACCAAACTTGGGACTTAGTCAGGTTGCCTGCACATAAAACTACACTGCAAAATAAATGGGTTTACAGGCTGAAGGAAGAACATGGAGGAAAATAGAGGTACAAACCTAGGGTTGTGGTGAAGGGGTTTGCACAGAAGAAAGGTATTGATTTTGATGAAATATTTTCTCCTGTCGTTAAAATGACTTCAATCAGAACTATTCTAAGTCTAGTAGTAGCTGAAGATTTGCATCTTGAGCAGTTAGATTTAAAGACAACCTTTCTCCATGGGGATTTGGAGGAAGAGATATATATGCAGCAGCCACAAAGATATGAGGTAAAAGGGAAGGAGAAGCTAGTGTGCAAGTTGAAGAAGAGCTCATATGTCTTAAAACAGGCTCCAAGGAAGTGGTATTTAAAATTTGACAAGTTTATGTCTGAACAAGGTTATACTAGATGTCACTCTGATCATTGTGTCTATCTAGAAAAGAAAAATGATGGCAGATATATTATATTGTTATTGTATGTAGATGACATGCTTGTTGTAGGTTCTAACATGCAGGAAATAAATGTACTCAAAAGAAAATTGGCAAATTCATTTGCAATGAAGGATTTGGGAGCTACAAAACAAATCCTTGGTATGAGAATGACTAGAGATAGGAAAAGTTGCAAACTAACATTGTCTCAGAATGAGTACATACAAAAGGTGTTGAAAGGATTTAATATGCACAATGAAAAACCAGTTAGTACACCTTTTGTGAGCCATTTTAAACTTATTAAGGAAATGTTCCCAAAGACCCAAGGAGACATGGATTATATGTCTAAATTTCCATATGAATTAGCAGTTGGAAGCTTAATGTATGCAATGGTCCGCACGAGGCCTGATATTGCACATGTAGTGGGAGTTTTAAGTAGGTACATAAAAAATCTAGGAAAGGAACATTGGATGGCAGTGAAATGGATTCTCAGATATTTGAAAGGTACCACAAATAAAGCATTATGCTTTTGTGGTTCAAACATTTCTCTACAAGGATATGTTGATGCAGATATGCCAGGTGACAGAGATAACAGGAGGAGCACTATAGGATATATATTTAGTGTAGGTGGAACAGCTGTCAATTGGGTTTCAAAAATCGAAAGTGTTTTTGCACTTTCAACAACAGAAGCAGAGTATGTTGCTGCTACTGAGGCTAGTAAAGAAATGATTTGGTTATAGAGGTTTATGGGTGAATTTGGTAAGGAGCATGATATGGGCACGTTATACAGTGATAGCCAAAGTACCATTCATCTTGCAAATAACTCAACATTTCATTCTAGGACTAAACACATACAGCTCAAGTACCATTTCATATGATTAGTGTTGGAAGATGGAGAGTTGAAGCTAGAAAAGATACACACTAGCCAGAATCCTGTAGATATGCTAACAAAAGTTTTAACCGGGGAGAAACTAATAATATGCTTAGTTTCAATTGGTATTCAAGTATGATTAAGAAGATGGGAAACAACCATGTCCAAAGAGGAGTCATTGTCCAACAAATGAAGCAGCGATGGAGTTGCTAAATCAGTCTCCAAGTGAGAGATTGTTGGGTGTGGAGCCTGATTATCTTCTGTATTCAAAGGTATCGCCACATTGGAATCCAATTTGAAATGGGGTGGCAACTACACCCTAAAAATATTCGCTGCAGGGGGGTCCAGGGGGGGCGGCTATGACCTTTGGGGAGCCCCCTTGGCGGGGGGATTCAAGGGCAGCACTGTCGAAGCCAAGAATAGTTGTGAAATTTCCTTGTAAAAGTATAGTAATTTCTAGTTTATCTAGGCCATTCATTAGGTGAAGATCTGACGATAGAAGTTATGTTGAATTTAGGGATTTTTGCCTTAGAAGGCAACCCCTCACTATATATGAGGGAATTGTATTGCGTCTATGTAGATCTGTATTTTGAGTGAGAAAGAGAGAGGAGATTGAGAGCAAAGAGGGTGTTACAGCGGATCTGCTGTAGGTTGTATCTCTTCAGTTTGTTGGATAATATAAAAGGAAGAACTGGTTGTTTTTCATGGATGTAGCCCAAACTGGATGAACCAAGTATATCTATGTCTCTCTTGTTTTATGCGTTTTCTATGTTTATATTTCTGCAATACTTAATGTGTTCCATTGCTCTGTAACATATAATTTTCTAATAGTGTGATCGAAGAAATTAGGTCCCGGGAGTACCACGCACTGAGCATGATTAGTGAGTAAAAGGTCAACAACGAATAAATGTTCTTGGAGAAATTAGTAGCGCTGGAAGCATGGAAGAAATTTCAGGTGCAAAATGAACAAACTACAGCGGTGGTGGTTGAGGCATGTAGAACAATCGCTGAACTACATATCCCAAAGGAAGTGCTGGTGGATGAAAAGATTAGGAAGTTGGCTGCAGGTGTACGTGACGTGAAGACGGAAGTGGCCAATGTTCAGTTTGAACTAAACTTGAAAATTATAGAGATAGAGCTAAAGTCACAACCTTCAACTCCACCACAAGTCAGAGAATAGCACGAAGCAGCTGTAAGGGATGGAGTCGCTACAACAGATGCTGCGGTGGTGGATTGCACGACGCTCTTTGAGAAATCCATGGAGGTAGTCACGAAACTGCAAGAAGATCCTAACCTGCAAAGGTTAAACACAGAAGCCCATGAATTCCAATGGTGCTATGATGAAGTGCGAGTGACAGCATGCACTGTCACTATCGCATAGTGATTGGCCAAGTTGCATGAGGTGAAACAATTGCTTGAATAGGTGGAAGCAGTGTAGAGGAGATATGTAGTCTTCAAGGCCAGATTGGGGCCTTAGCTTGATGAGGCCTATGTTATCTCTGCCACCATTGAGGAGAAGTTGGCAAGCCTATAGAGAACGCAGTAGAAGATTAAGGAAGACAATGTAGGACCAACAACAGAGTAGTTGGTGAAGTAGATCAAAGAGGCAACCACGTAGAGCGCGACTAAGTTAGCAGTAGCACAAGTATATTTGGGAGGTCTCCGTAGTATGATATTCGCACCAACAGAATCACTCAAGGGCGAGTCATGATATTTGTGTTGGGGGACTATTGGGACAAGGTCCCCTAGGGTCAATTTTGGGGCAAAAGCCCAATTTTTGGGGCAAAAAGCCCAAGTTTTGTTGTAAAGAATGTAAAGTCTCCACAAGTTTTGGTCACGAAACATATATATAGTAAAGTGCCATAAAGGATTTTACCCTTCTTTTATGTAAGTTGTGTCAGCTTTTGTAGATCCACCCATGGTTTGCAAACCATTAGATTTTATAAAAAGGAGAATGTTAGAGAGTCTGACGAAGTAGACTGAAGGATGAAGATGAATATAATGGGTTAGTAGAAGAAAGAGCGAAGAAGTCTTATAGTAGAAGAGATACTCTACAACTGTGTGCACAAAGGCCAAGAGTAGAGTCAGAAACTGAGTGCGTAGACCCCTGCAACGGAGTGCGCAGGGAAGACTTGAGTCTTTAAAAAGAACTGAAGTATTAATAAAGAGATTATTCCATAAATTCTTGTGTTTATCTATTTCCTTATGTTATGAATAAATGCACTATTAATGTATGATGAATGATGGGCTTATGAATTATTACTGTATTGATGAGTGATTTTACATGATTTATATTGTCATATGAATGCAAGTAATAATAACTATTTACGTAAAGAATATATTGTTGCTTGTTAAATTTGATGCACACTTAATCTGATTTGGGTAAATATGGAGTTAGGAGTAATCATAGAATCACATAAGTGGTTGATTCACCTATTTAGGGTCCACGAAAGACAGTCGTAGACCTTCGCATAGTTCTAGAGGTTGGTTGAAGGAAGTTATATCAATAAGCATTAAGGGCTTATCGATTTGCATGAAGGTAGGTTTAGGGCATAAAACAACATCGCGCTCATCTCTGGGTGTGGTAACTTGGTTACAACACCCCCACATATTGCTTCGGGTGAGACTTCAGTCTGTGCTCCGCGGGCTGATGCCGAAAGGGCCAGTAGTGAAGGGATTTTTTGGAAAACTTAACTCTAAACCTGGGTCAGTACCCACCAAGCCAACACCCTTGTAAGCGAGAGGTGTGAAAGTCCAGAAGAATATTTTGTTTGAGTTGGGAATTCTTACAGAGGTATAAGCAATATTTGTACCATAACGAATCATTTTTCCAACTAAATGTATCAGATGTGCTAGGATCTCGATACAACATTTTAATTAGTTCTCACACTTCTTTTTCATTCTTCCATTCATCACTTTCTTCGTTTATCCAATTTGGTTGGATAATAGAAATGGCACAAAACAATGCTTCCACATCCTCATCATTTCTTCAAAGTGCATATGCAGGAACATTTTGTTTCCCTTTTTTGTAGATGATTTCAAATCCATAACCAAACATCTTTCTGACCTATTTTTGTTATTCTTTTCAAGATAATATTTGTTCTAGAAAGCATTTAATACTATCATGATCTGTTTTTACCATGAAGTGTCTTCCCATTAGCTAAGTTCGCCATTTCTTAAGTGCAAGTAGTATTGCCAACATTTCCTTCTCATAAATAGCTTTGTGTAAATACTTTCCTTTGATTGGACGACTTTCGAAAGAAATGGGTCTTTCTTCTTGCATTAAAAGAACACTAATTCCATTTCCCAAGGCATCACATTCCATAATAAAGGTTTTTGTGAAGTCTGGCATAGATAAGATCGGTGCTTAGCACATTGCCTCTTTAAGATATTCAAAGGCCTTTCGTGCTCCTGGAGTCCAAGAAAATGCATCTTTCTTTAGTATTTTTGTTAGAGGTGCTACTATTCTCCCATAATTCTTAACAAACTTGCAATAATATTAGATATCATTTTTGGGATTCAACTGCGTTAAGTAAGTCATTCAAACGTATGACCATTTCCATGAGAGGTAGTCGTAACTGACTAATTTCTCATGATTTTTGAATAGTTCACTTAGCACTCATTGCATCGGGTGATGCTCACAGGGGTGAAGAAGTGGGATTGAAACTAGTGAAATGTGGAGAACGAATCACATAGCGTCAATCATCACTTCCGGGGCTTGCACCCGGTAACCAGGACTTCCCAGGAGGTCACCCATCCCAGAACTCCTCTGGCTCAGGCGCGCTTAACTGTGGAGTTTTTCCCCACAATCAAGCCCACTTAGCTTGCTACCCCATTTGCAAAACCTTAGCAAGTATTGTGCCTCATGAACCATTCAAGTAGAGATCCCTTGACTCTTTTTGAATTTAAGTATGGGGGATTTACGCAGTGCATTATATTAGATCCTCACAGATACCTTGTCAACCTAAGAGATCCTCACAGATACTTTATGAATGTGGGAATTTTCCATTCCTTAATAGCTTTAAATTTTCTAAGGTCTACCTTAACACGTTCATGAGATAGAATAAGACACAAATCTTCCACCTCTTATAGTCCAAAGAAACATTTAGAGCTTTTTGTATATAATTTTTTCTCCTCCAATAGTTTGAGCACCTTGTCAACATGTTGAACATGATCCTTCCAATACTTGTTGTAAATTAGTATATCATCAAAAAATACTAACAAAAACTTTCTAAGGAAGGGTTTGAAAATGGAACTCATCAAACCTTGAAATGTAGAACGTGCATTGGTATGGCCAAAAGGCATGACCAAAAATTCATAATGACCCTCATGAGTTATAAATGTTGTTTTTGGAATGTCTTGAGTCTTCATTATGATTTGATGATATCTTGAACGCAGATCCAAATTGGTGAAGTAAATTTTTCCATGTAATTCATCCAATAATTCATCAACGAGACGAATCGGAAATTTATCTTTAATAGTAATATTGTTGAGCTCCCCATAATCCAGGCACATGCACCATGATCCATCCTTCTTGTATGCCAATACCACTGGAGCAGAGAAAGAACTTTGACTAGGTTGATTTAGACCAACCTCTAGCATTTATGCAACCATATGTTCAATTTCACTCTTTTGGGCATATGGATATCTGTAAGGCCTGATGTTTGGGGGAACACTTCCTGAAATCAAATGAATAGAATGATCATGATCATGAATAGGTTGGAGGCCTTTGGGAGTCTCAAATACCTTCGAATAATTGTCCAAATTTTTTTGTAGATTTGGAGTAAGAGATGATTTTGATGTGGGAACATTTAGTGAACATAATTGTGAAATTATGCCCCATTGTTATTTCGTTATAATCTTTGTCATGATATTAGAGATGATTATCTTTCCTGTTTTCCCTGTGATGCCCCGTAGTTCCACTTCCTTTTCCTTCCCAAAAAAAAATTGAAGAGAAGTTCTTGAAAATTAAGAGCTATCATACCAAAAGATTATAGCCATTGGAATCCTAGTACAACATCAACACCACCCATTGGAATGGAAAGCATTGAACTATTCGTTACATATTCTCCCATGGATAGCTTGATATTATTGCACTTTCTAGAGCAATTTATGGTTCCTCCATTTGCAACCATCACTTGGCACTCTGGTGCTAGATATAGGAAGCAATTCAATTTGTTGGCTAATAAAATTATGGGTACTACCCAAAGAAATAAAGGCTATTACCTTTTTCTTCTTGATATGTACTTCTATATTGAGAGTTTGAGGAGTGGTAATTCTTGCCAATGCATTACAAGGTATGGTCGGATTCATTTCTTCTTTCTCTAGGGTTGTTTCTAGGTGTATATCCTTTTCTTTTGACGTCACTTTTTTCTTTTCTTCCTTCTCTTCACAATCTATGTAAAATAATTTCTTCTTAGCACGCTTATGACCTTTAGTGTATTTGCTATCACAACTACAACAAAGCCCTTTTACTCTTTTTTCTTTGAATCACTGTGGTGTCAACCTTGTAGGTTATTGAAGGCTAGTAGAAGCAACACTTCCATCTTTATAGTTGTGAGTGGTTGGCTTCCTTTTCACCATAATTTTTCTTTCAAATTTTCTTTACAACCTGAATGCCTTCTCCAATGAATCAGATTCCCAAAGGTGAACCTCATGTTGGATGTTATACTTTAAAGTCCCTATGAACACATATATTTTATGCTCCTCTGGAATATATTTTTCCCTTATATTCAATTTTTGGAATTCCTCAATGTGCTCCACCATTGAACCCTTTCGTTTGAGATTTATCAATTGGCTAAAGAAGTTGTTTCTTTTTGTATCCTCAGAATGTGCTATGATTTCCTCCATAAAAATTGACCAGGTAACAATTTGTTTACGAGAGAAAAGCCATTGATACCATACAAACCTATTGGGTTCTAAATATAAAGTTGTAATGTGTACCTTTTTTGTGTTTTTCACATTATGGAGATTAGAATATTGATCCATGTGTAGTATCCATGTTATGGGATCCTTGCTATCAAACTTCCTCATATTGATCTTTGGAACATGGTGGGTCTTGAATCCAACATTAGATTCTACAGAATCATGAATAACATTTCTTTTGTTCTCATCATGAGTTTCCTCTACTAACTTCTCACCATTAGGAAGCATTTCTTGAAGCAAATTTTCCAAACCTCCTTTGGAACCTTCCATGTCTTTCTTCAAATATTCAATGTTTACTTCTAAACCATCCATATTATATTCCACACCATCAATATTAACTTTCATGTCATTCCTCTTATTTTCCATGCCATTCATCTTAACTTCCAAAACATTCATCATAGATTCTACACCTTTATTTAAGCCATCCATATTAGCTTCTGTTACTTTTTGTGAGAATGAAATTTTTGGCACTTGGTCTCGTAATCTTGATATATATTATTGCATTTCTTCCTCTTCTTCATGATTCATGATAGATATTTTAGGTTTCTTACTAGGTGTTTCCATTTTCTTTCTTCAGGGCATATACTAATGATAATTATGGTTCACTATGCCCTTCCAATTGCTTCAAAATAATTTTTTAAACCAAACTTATGCAAAATTTTAAAAAGACTACAGACATTTTTTTGCTTTGTAGGAGCTCACTGTTGAATCTATTGTATCTCTGTAATTTTGGATCTCCAAGGTCTGATATTTCACCCTGTGGTAGCCCTTTGAGTCGTCTTTGAAACCCCACTAGTTTGATCAAGATTGGATTCTCCAAGGAAGATTTATTCCAAATATCACATAATTGTCGGATTATAGACTTGTTCAGTAGAGTGAACTTGTACGAAGAACCATGTGTCATTGTTTCAACCTTTGGACATAGAAACAATACATTGAAAACTATAGTCAGTCTTCCTTTTGTAATGTTTGATGAAATTTCAATCTAATGCTTAGAGAGAAAATTATGATGATTTTCCCTACGTCGCATGTTTGAGATATACTTCGGAATCCTATAAAAACCCTAACTTCCTTGGATCATACCTCTGAAAATATAGTGAGACAATAGATGAAATTCAAAAATGAGGTTCATCAAGATTTCCACTCAAATGGGTTTTAATTGCAACTTTTGAAACTTAATATAAAAAACGTTATAAGAAAAATTCCGTGATGACCTGTTTCAGCAGTGAAACCCTAGAATCCAAAGCTCTGATACCAAATATTATGCAACCAACTCACAAAATAGAAGAAAATATAGATCAACAACTTCAAAATTAGCCTCTTCAAGGGGGAAACCTCCTTTACATTACACAAATGAAAAATCTTGGATGATACAAATGACAAGGCCTCTTTTCTATTTATAGGAGTCTAAAGGGTCCCAATACAATTAGAGCCTACATAACAATAATATTGTAGGGGCACAAAAACAACAATAGTGGGCTTCGATGGGGCACAATAATAACAAAATGGGGACCATATGGGCACAATAATATAATAAGGGGGCTGCACTAATAAAAGTAAACGGTTACACTAGTAGTATAGGGACCTAACATATCTAGCAAAGTTTCATCCTGACAACTGCAAGATAAAACTTTATATTATTCTAATCATAATGTGAACACTGATTATGTTTATGATCATGATAATCATGAACACTCTAGTGTTTCCATAAGGTCTTGCGATCGATTCTTGTTGTACGAAAAATTATTGGCCTCACATTCTTCCAATTGGGTAATGGATATGGGTGTTGGTGCTACTTTCCTTCACTCGCCCCCTACCAACTCCTTGTGTGAGACTGATGAATATAATTTTTTACATGACCTCAATGGGTCGAACCAAGAGATTTTACCTTAAAATAATTTCTTTATTATTTACTGTGTTAACATTTCTTATAAATACAATATGTATAGTAGGAATTCCAGACTGTGATATCCCCGCGATGTATGGGATTTGTTTGTACTATTAATATCATTACGCAGGACCGCTCCATTGGCTAACATATACATTGTTCCATGTTGATTAATTTTTTTCTGTTGCAAACTCTGTGAATAATTTTCTTGATTTCTATCGCACTTTGTTTAGTGTCTCTTCCATCCCTATGATGATCCACATTAATGAAAAAATTGTATGTTAATATTATCTGCAACCCCATATTAACTAGTAATATTTACTTATTTATTTATCTTAACCACAAAGAGAAAATTGAGAGTTAATGAGTGGATAAAATGTCAAGAACATGATATTAACTATAACCCATGAAAAGAGTAAAAAACACACTTAAATGAATTAAAAACTAAAAAACCATGTACATTCATCTAGACTTCTATCAACGTGTCTTTACACCAATTTGGTGCAAATACTAGTTTAACTATAATAGGAACTATACAGCCTTGTTTATATAATAAATTATTCATAACGTTAGTTCATAGCTCATCAAATCTACTAACTCACTATAAGTTTCTATGGTTGAGTTGTGCGTTCAATGTAGCTTATCTAGGTTCAAGTGGATGATTTTGGCCTTTTTTAAATCCCTAAGTGATCTTTCAACATTAATTTGTTTAGAAAAAGGGATAGCAAAAAAAAATTCTCAAGAGATGATTGATGTTTTATTAAAACCATTTTTTTATGATTAAATTCCTCCATTTTCTTTCCATCACTCCAAATGCGATATAAATTAGAAAAAAAATCAACCATCCTTAATAATATAAATGCTATGAGTTCTAAACAATATTTTATCCTCTAACCTAGTTCAAGTGAAACCCATATTTTGTGTAATTATATCTATATTCACTTTATTTTGGAATTTAATAATACAAATCAACCATTTAATTTTTAAATGTTTTTTATCCTATTTCTTATTTTAATTTTTCTAAAATGGGAAATTGTTTATTTCATACTTAAATGAGTTTTAAAGCTAGTTATAGTTTTATATTATTTTAAATAAAAAATAAGATTACAATGGCTTGTTATGTGATGAAAAATACCATAGCATATTAAAAATGTTTGGTTGAAAAATAATGTAATTACTATGATAGAATTACATGAAACAAAATATCTATATTGATTTAGAAATTTATTGATTAAACTATAATTAGAGTTGTTAATTAGGTTTTATATCATATAAAGATAAAATAATTATTTAACTAATTAATCATAACAAATTATGTTATGGGGGAGTCTTCCTAAATGGCTACAGGATCATTTTCCTCTTCACCACTTCCATGGAAGTCTAAATATGCAGCTTCCTTAAGAATAAAATATACTTTACTCTTAAGCGTTATGAGTTGAAATTGCAAGACGTCACTGTTGTGGAATTTCTTATTGTACCTAACTTCTTTCCACCAAAACCTTTCCCATGATGGTTTTGATATGATAATAGTGGTTAATATTTTACATATACAAGGTCTACCTAGAGCACATGTTTCTCGGGTCTTAGATGTAATGACCAATATTTTTTTGTAGCCCTACAACAAATTAGAAACATTATTCCACCCTATCCTCTTCCTTTTCCACATTGATTTTCTCCCTTGCAACATGAAATGTGTGGTCCTAGTATTAAGTGTCAAATATTTAACATTAACTTAAACCCTTGAGCAAGGAAGCTCTTTTCTCCAATGGTCTTTGTGGTGACACTGAAAATAATTTGGATGCACGATAACAAAGAGTAGACTTGAAATAGGAGGAATAAGAAGATAACTATCAAAAAGAGGGATACTATAAGAAGCCAAACCTCACACTAATTTCCATCCAAAATAATGCAAAGAAAAGGAGTAGGAGAGCCAAGCCAAGGAACAATCAGGGAAAAAATGATGAAGTGAACTAAGAGGAGGAAAACCCAAGTTGGGAAAATAAGATTGTTGCTTGATTAACTTTAGCAAAGAGTATTTCCTGTAGGAATGGAAAGTGAAACTAGAAAAGAAAGATGAATAGAGGAAACTTATCCAAACAATATAGAAAATTCGATGTCTCTTCGAAAAAACATAAATTTTGAAGCCCTATATCCTTAAAATTAAAGTCATCACCATCATGATTGACCAATGCACTAGATACAAACTAGAATAATGATCAAGAGGGGTAGTGAACATCAATGAATCCAAATGAAACTTTAGATGATGTCACTTAACCACCATCATATTCATGCTAACCAGCTCACAAAAGGATAGAAGAGATAGATCAATGCCTTATAAATAAGCCTCTTCGAGGGGGAAACCTCCTTTCACATTACACAAATGAAAAATTCTTGGATGATACAAATGACAAGACCTCCTTTCTATATATAGGAGTATAAGGGGTCATAATATAATTAGAGGCAACATAACAATAGTAATGTAAGGGCACAATAATAACAATAGTAATGTAAGGGCACAATAATAACAATAGTGGGCTTCTATGGGGCACAATAATAACAATATGGGGACTACATGGGTACAAAAATATAATAAGGGGGTTGTACTAATAACAATAAGGGGTTACACTAGTAGTATAGGGGCCTAACATGCCCCTCTCCTTCACAAACTATTGTCCTCAATGCTTGAGTAGTTCTTGATGCTTCTGTATAAAATTCTTGTCCTTCCATGTGGAATATTCAGTAGGTAAGTTCTTCCACTTGATGAGATGCTTTGAAATTGATTGATTTCATAGCTGTCGACTTCTCGATTCTGTAAATGCTTCAAGTTCCGATATGCTTTTTCCTTCTTTGTCAAGTTCTAGCAATATTGTTGGAACTGAGATATTCGGTAACTTTTAAATGAGTTCCCACTCTGCTTTGTCATTCTTCCCTTCATAGCTTCCTGTGTTTATCAAATTTGGCTAGATAATTGTACCAACCTCTACCATTTCTGCAGCCATAAGTTCAATTTCACTCCCTTGGGCATATGGATATCTATAAGGCTTGACATTTGTAGGAGCACATCCCGGAATAAAATGAATAGCATGATCATGATCACGAATATGTGGGAGACCTTTGGGAGCCTCAAATACCTTGGAATGATTGTCCAAGACTTTTTGGAGATATGGAGAAATACATGATTTCGATGTGCGAATAGTTAGCGAACATAGTTGTACAATTACTCCTCGTTGTTCTTTCTTTAGAAGCTTTGTCAATCCGTCAAATTTGATTATCATTCCTAGTTTCCCTGTGATACCCCTTAATTCAACTTCCTTTCCTTCTGAAAAAAATTTCATAAAAAGTTCTTGAAAATTAAAAGCTATTGTACCCAAGAATTGTAGCCATTGGACTCCTAGTACAACATCAGCACCACCCATTGGGACAGAAAACATTGGGCTATTCAATACATATTCTCCCATGGATAGCTTGATATTATGGCACTTTCCAGAGAAATTTATGGTTCCTCCACTTACAACCATCACTTGACACTCTGGTGATGGATCTAGGAAGCAATTCAAGTCCTTTGCTATATTAAAATTAATAAAACTATGGGTACTACCTGAATCAATCAACACTATTACCTTTTTCTTCTTTCTATTTCCTTCTATCTTTATAGTTTGAGGAGTGGTAATTCCGATGAATGCATTACAAGATATGGCCAGATTCATTTCCTCTTTCTCTGGGGTTGGTTCCTAGTGAGTATCCTTTTCTTTTGATGTTTCTTGATACTTTTCTTCCTGATATTTCACTATTTGAACCTTCTTCTTCTTGATATGTCCGTCTATCTTGAGAGTTTGGGGAGTGTTAATTTCTTCCAATGCTTTACAATATATGGTTCGATTCATTTCTTGATGCTCGATGTGATCTTTCACTTCTTGAACATTTTCTTCTTGATATGTCCTTCTATCTTGATAGTTTGAGGAGTGGTAATTCTGGCCAATGCATTACAAGATATGGTTGGATTCATTTCTTCTTTCTCAATGTGATCTTTCACTTCTTGAACCTTTTTCTTCTTGATATGTGCTCCTATCTTGAGAGTTTGAGGAGTGGTAATTCTTGCCAATTTTTTACAAGATATGGTCGGATTCATTTATTCTTTCTCTGGGGTTGGGTCCCGGTGCATATCCTCTTCTTTTGATGTTTCTTAATCCTTTTCTTCCTCCTCTTCATACTCTATGTATAAATAATTTCTTCTCAGCACACTTATGACCTTTAGTGAATTTGCTATCACAATTGTAACAAAGCCCATTTTTCTTTGTTCTTCCAATTGTTGTGGTGTAACCCTTGTAGGTTATGGAAGGCTAGGAGAAATGACACTTCCATTATTATAGTTGTGAGGGCTAGACTTCCTTGTCGCCATAATTTTACTTTCCACTTGGTAAAAAATCCCTTTTTCTCTTTTCAATTGTTGTGGTGTTGCTCTAAAGAAGGTATTGCTCTTTGTATCATCATAATGTGCCATCATTTCCCCCGTGAAAATTGACCACGTAACAAGTTGTTTATGAGAACGAAGCCCCTTATACCATAAAAATTGATCCAGTTCTAAATATGAAGATGTAATACATACCTTTTGTAACAGTGGTACACCATGTAGATCAAAATATTGCTCGATATGAAGTATCCAATTTACCGGATCCTTGCCATAAAACTTCCTCATATCGCCTTTTCTTGATTTTAAGAGCTCGATCTTGAAAGGACTATAACCTTGTAATTTTGATTCGTCGAGTTTTGAAATTGCAACTTGAAGTAGCCCTCTGCATCCTCCTTCCTATCCCATCAGTCTAATCAAATTTAGATTCTCCAAGGGAGACTTATGCACAATCTCCCAAGATGACCTGATTATATACCCTTTCAGAAGAGCGAACTTGTATGAGGTGCCACATGTCACTGTGTTAACCTTAGGATCTGAAAAATATACGCAAGAAAGTACAATTTGTCCTCTTTTTGTAATTTCTTATGATATTTCAATTTGATGCTCAAAACAAAAGTTATGACGATTTTCCCCGGGTCACCTATTTGGAACGTAATTCAGGAGTCTGCAAAAATGCAAAATTCATCAGATCATATCTCTGCAAATATAGCACTAGAGTCTCTAAAATTCAGACCCGAGGTTCAGAATGATTTCAGCTGAAATGGGTTTTTGTTTTAGCGTCTGAAACATTGTAGAAAAAAATTATAGCTGAAATGCCATGATGACCTATTTGGAGCAGCGAAACCCTAGAATCCAAACCTCTGATACCAAATGTGATGAAACCATCTCAAAAAATGATAGAAGAGAGAGATCAACACCTTATAAATATGCTCCTTAGAGGGGGCAACCTCCTCTTACATTACACAAATGAACAATTCTTGGATGACACAAATGATAAGACCTCCTTTCTATATATAGGAGTCTAAGGGGTCATAAAATAATCAGATCCAACATAACAATAATAATGTAAGGGCACAATAATAACAATAGTGGGCTTCTATGGGGCACAATAATAACAATATGGGGACTACATGGGATAATAAGGGGGTTGTACTAATAAAAATAAGGGTTTACACTAGTAGTATAGGGGCCTAACATTAGATGTAATAACCAATATTTTTTTGTAGCCCTGCAACAAATTAGAAACGTTAATCCACCCTATCCTCTTCCTTTTCCACATTGATTTTCTCCCTTGCAACATGAAATGTGTGGTCCTAGTATTGAGTAGTAAATCTTTAACATTAACTTAAACCCTTGAGAAAGGAAGCTCTCTTCTCCAATGGTCTTTGTGGTGGCATTGAGAAGAATTTGGATGCACGATAACAAAGAGTAGACTTGAAATAGGAGGAATAAGGAGATAACTATCAGAAAGAGTGATACTGTAAGAAACCAAAACTCACACCAATTTCCATCCAAAACAATGCAAAGAAAAGGGGTAGGATAACCAAGCCAAGCAATAATCAGGAAAAAAATGATATGAAAAATGATGAAGTGAACTAAGAGGAGGAAAACCCAAGTTGTGAAATTAAGAGTGTTGCTTGATAAATTTTAGCAAAGAGGATTTCCTATAGGAATGGAAAGTGCAATTGGAAAAGAAGGATGAATAGAGAAAACTTATCCAAACAACATAGAAAGTTGGATGTCTCTTCGAAAATGCATAAATTTTGAAGCCCTATATCCTTAAAATTGAACTCATCGCCATCATGGTTGACCAATGCACTAGATACAAACTACAATAATGATCAAAAGGGGTAGTGAACATCAATGAATCCAAATTGAACTTTAGATGATGTCCCTTAACCACCATCATATTCATGCTAACACAAAGAGTGTATAAGTGATTGAACTACCTTGTGCTCATATTTGTAGGTGGTGACACTTACTTGTGAGTGAAATCATGTGGGAGTCTCATATAATAAACCTACAATGGGGGGATCTAATAATTATATTATTTGAGAGGCATTTATTTGTTTAAATGTGAATGCGTATGATATCTGGGAACACTCCTTCCATATGGGAAGTATAACATTGGCCTCTTTTCTCATGTATTTTGGGTCACAATTTTGCTTAATATTATCATTGCAATAAAAAACCATAAAAAAAATTGTATTCATTTACTTTAGTGTTAGGTTGTTAGGTAAGTAATAATAGTTTCAAGAACATGGTGCTGGTGGCCTCCAGTACTATACGTGTGGTATTATATCCAAGACCAAGTATGTTTTTGTTGTTGATAATCTCTTCCCAAGGTCTGATGATGGGCTTGGGAAGTGCAAATTGACCTTCTACATCTGCATGCACATCTGCTCTTGGAATGGGTATTGCATCAATGATTTCTCATTGTTGATGGGAGTTAGTCTAAATCTTAAACAGAGGATTATTTTGGATAGAAAATGGTTCAGAATGACAACTCTTCTGTTGAATCTCATCTCGCTGGAATTGACACTCTAGTTGCAAAAAATCAATCTTTTCCTTTGCATTTTGCAGACATATTTTAATGTCGGAAAGATTGACCTTGTTGATGTTTACCATCTCATCTACAGTGGAATGTATTAGGATATTCAATAACCTTAATGCATCTTCAAGTTTGGCCATTGTCTCAACAGATAAACCCTAATATGTAAGTGATTTTTGCCACAATGTTCTCCACTATGGCTGATTTTCATAAGTTTATTCACTATACAATACTTTTAAGACTTCCACATACACTGAGTGTCTCCAAACAAACTTGTATTTTTCAATAGGAAGTTTAGAAATTAAATTAAATAGCCATTAAGTGACTTCTCCTACAGAATGGACATTTCTCATTCAAAAACTTAACTGTATAGCGAGGAGATTGAAAAATAGAACCTAATAATTAAATGATAGCCAACACAAATGAGTACATATGCAATTATCAATCCCTAGAATGGAACCTCAACCTCTGTTTATGATGTAAGCTACCCAAGAAATGGAAGCACAGGTTCCTCTTCACCACAGTCCTTGTATCTTCAAGAGACAAAGGAGAGCCCTTTACTTTCAAGCTTGGCCAAGGCCAAGTTATCAAAGGATGGGACCAAGGTAGAACATGCACTATTCATGATACCTCCATCATTTACATAAAACTCCATGCCTTCTTCTTGAAATTTTTCCATGAGCATTTCACTTTTGTCCTATCATCATAGTCAAAACAACAAAGAAAGCAGAAAATTTGACTCTCACCATAAAACTTGTGTATACCTAGGGTAAGGATGTTGAAGAGGGGTTTGCTACAATTCCTCCAAACACTACTATCACTATAAATATGGAATTAGTTTAATTTAAAGCACTAAGCTACAAGATGGCACGATCTTTGAGAAGAAGGGATATGCACGTGAGGAGCCTTCTCAATTTGTAGTAGATGAAGAACAAGTGATTGTTGGTCTTGACAAGGCAGTGGAAACCATGAAGACAGGGGAGGTGTTAATACGACCAAGCGGTGCCGAGGCTGGTATAGCTGGGGTACGCGATGTGATGCTGCAACACCAGAGAGCTATGCGGGCAAGTTAATGTCACATATAATATGTGAAGTACAGGCAGTGTTACCACAAGTTGGTAGTGTTACGCCAACACGTTAGTGTCACAGAGGGAATGAGGAGTGATCTTATATACCAATGATTTGTTGGGCCAAGGGACCATATGTCATGGTTATGCCACATTTTAAAATGCAATAATATATATTCAAAAAACCGCAGTTGTTAAAATCGTGAGTGGGCGTAGAGTATCCGTTGTCCGTACCATATACTACATACATATACCATATGGAGGATGGTGTTAATTTAATTTGGGGTCGATGGTATAGGAGGGGAATTGGACCAAGTGAGAAATGGACTAAGCATGGGATATGATGGGAGCCACGATGGTATGACACCTAAAAGTTGGAAGCAGATTGATGTAGCGTATCACCAAAACGTTAATTTATACAACATATGTACCACAAAAAAATGCACCATGGATTGGGTAGTAGCTCATTGGAGCTTAGCGCAAATTCAATAGATTGATATGGGAAATACAAGCCAATGTTCCAGGTGGAGGGGCCACAGTGTATGTGGTGGTATATGTTATGGACTGTGGCCTAAACATAGAAGGCAGTGTTCAATAGAGGTGACGCATTCTGAGAAGCGGTGGTAGGGATAAGTGCAGGAGGAGTTTGAGTGCAATGGACTATGGAACAAACTTAGAAGGAGGGTCAGACATGGGAGGTATGGCCCACTCGATATCACCAAAAACAATGTAAATCGATGTCGAGAGGCTTGATATTGAGGGATGTTGAAGAGCACAATCGACTGTGGGAGTGCGGGTATGGACAGTCGAATCTAACATGAATATTGCAAAGAGATCAGTGGGACAACGTGAAACAAGAATAGTAATAGAAATTTTGACATGTGGGAAGGTGGTAGGAAGGAAGAACTCACATTTATAGAGTCCACCAAACAAGTGGCTCAAATGAGAGTAGGCCAGAATTTTTCTGTAGCTCTCATACCATGTTAAACTCACATGGAATGTAAACAACGAATGTGAATAATAAGCATGATATTACATATATTATTGACATGATATACGTTTATAGTACATGGTGTGACCCGTGGGATTCATATTCTAAGTGGTCTCCTAGACTCCGGTGGCTATTCACATTCCACACCAACCCATACAAGACTAGGTGTGCAACATAATTTTTACTATATTGTGATAGAGGTGAAAAAGAAAAAGGCCCACTTGGATGGGTCTAGGGTGTTGAATAGGTTTAGAGCACATGGTATTAGTGACATCTCCTACTAAACATGTGGTATTACATTCATTTAAAACCTTTAAAAAGATTAAACATTCTTCATTGTGGTGTGCTATAGTTGAAGAAGAAAAACACTAACATGGATGGGTCCAGGGTGTTGTATGGGTTCATTATGGTTAAGTCAAAGTACAATTAACCACTTCTTATATTCAAGGGTAAATCATGTTTTCCATGTCTTGTGTGTTTTGTTTCTATGTATGATTCATTCACATTTATTTTTCTTGTATTTTTATCTCTAATTGGTATTATGAAGCAAATGAAGGGTCAAAGAGGAGAAGTTTCTTCTTGGTGAAGAGGGTATTATAGTGTTTGGTGAGTTGTGAAAGGGATCAAAGAAGTGCATGGAAAACCCACTTGGAGATGACATGAGATCATGAGTTTTATACGAAAATGAAAAGGAAAAGACCAAAACAAACATAGATAGAAACTAGATCATGATGTTTGTTGTGATGAAGTGGAATAAGGAGAGCACTTAGGGGTGAGTTGGTGTAAATGGGAGAGGATGACAAGTTAAGTGTTAGGACATAAACACCCAAAAAAATTGATACTTTGGAGATGAAACTTTTATAAACTATAAGTATATGGACATACAACCATAAGGTTAGGCCTACACACCCATGCTTGTAAGGTCTAGATGCGCCACCAATAAAGATGGAGGACATTCCTTTTAATTCATTAGATATAATATCTTATTCAGTGTATTAGTGTGGTGGAGAGGTGCTCTCGAGCCTATATTCTGGTAGAGATGTGGTAATTTAATATCGTGTTTAACATTTTTTACTGGCTCAAATTACATTAAACTAAAACTAAAAATAAAATAAACATAAAATTAATAATTAATAATTATAATTATGTCGAAGGTGTTTTCTATTATGAGGTTTATCCTCATCACACTATTTAGATTCGTCATCCTTGATATAATCCTAAAGAAGTGTCCCTTCATTTAACGTTTCACTCCCCTCGTTTAACGACTCCATCCTTTGTTTAACGTTGTTGGTGCTCCTTTGCATGGTAATGTGAAAATACTACACATAATTATAATTAATTATTAAATTAATTTATATGGCGTTCATATTTGGATTTACTAAGCCTTTATAGAGATTAAATATTTTGAGATACAAACATTTTTTTAGAGTAATATTTTTTTCTAAATAGAAGAGATTTGATCCTTCTCAAAATTTGATAGACCCAAAATTAAAATGAATATAAATTAGAGAAATTATCCTTTCGTCCTATTTCATCTTCTAAGTTGAATCATGAGGCTACATAAATTGATGTTTGTTTAATTAATTTTATTTTAACCTCGGGAAAATAAGGGCTCAAGGATACCAATCGTACGACAACACGTTCTACACAATGGTTACTGGAAACCTTTGAAATTGGAATATAATGTTCATGCTAAAAAAGAGTGTGGAACTAATTCCCATTTCCAAAAGAAATAAATCGAGTAATACCCGATAAAATTGTGTTGCCCTCATTTTCAATTCCTAAAGCAATAATCTGAGTAATACATGATGTGCATGCAGAGTTGCTCTAACTGAGTGGTGTTGTGATCTGTCACGATGGCACTCAAGGTTCATGAGACTAAGGATAAAGCATTGACAATGATGGCCACCAAGTGTGATGTCGCACTCATATGCCCATTAGTCCACAAGTCTTTTCACTTTAATGCTTTGGAGTAGCAACTCAATACATGCTTGCGGATGAATCTTGCTCTCTATCTTCGTGGAGGAACAATAGAATCTACAGAAAGGTTCTACTTAGTGTTTTCAGTTTTCTAATCTTGGTGCTATGGAAAAGTGTTATAGACGTGGAAGGGATTTGATATGGAGGATGATTTTACAATGGACGTATTTAAGCTGCCTAGTGGGACGGAGGAGAATTCAAGCCTCGATCAATGCCTCAGCTCAAATTTGATCCGTGAAATTAGCTGTCGACCTGTCACTGATCATTGCATCAAGGCTTGGAGCCGAGAAATCCTTGGAAACACCTTTCCAGCCTGCAGAAACCTCACTGCCAACTTCGAGTACATAAATCTAGATGGAATGTCCATGAAACAAGGAGATCGATGTTTACCGAAACCAGATCTAGTACAACATGACTCAAATCGGCTTCCAACACAAGGCGTAATTGCGAGGTAGAGGCAAGATGTACCATAGCTTCTCGTATGCAAACCCTAAGCTTGCTCGTTTCTAGTAGTTGTTGACTGGACACACACGATCTTCTTAAGGAGACCGTAGATTACATTGCAACCCTCAAGAAGCTGGTTCAGGCCATGCAGGTACTTGCAGACTGCTGCTCAAATTTGACCACTCATTCTACTTTCTAGATCTAGTTTAAACATATGCGTGCTATGTTTAGGAATAAGGTTGCCTCATGCTACATAACCAGGTGCTTATATATATAGGAGGACTAAATGAAAATATTATATCGTGTCGGGGTAGGGTGGTTTTAAAGATATCCTTTGTGTCATCAATATTAAGCATATCAGTTAAGGCAAATTTTGAGACTAGTTTTAATGGGTTCATAAGGGGACACACTATCTGTAAATTTTATTTGTAAATATAGCTTCAGTGGGTCTAAAGGATAAGAGCATGTGTTTTTTTTCAAAAAGGTTATAGGTTCAAAACCATAGAGAGGTAAAGTATGTATACCTTCGTACCTGGATGGAGGTGGGTCTCTTACACCATTTGGTGTCTGGCTTGGCCATGAATTTAAAATTGAATAATAATAATAATAATAATAACTTGTCTTTAAAAATTCTATTCAATGTTGCTAGAATAACCCTCATAATAAATTTATAAAATATAATTATATAGATACTATACTGACTTATTTTTATTTGAATTCTCTTATTTATTTATTTTTAAATTGTGCACCCTAATTGTTAAAATTAATCATAGAATTGACAGTTCCATGGAGTAAGATGGCCAATTGTTATTGTTTTCCCAAATCAGATTGTAGAATGTATAGACATGTTTAGTTCTCTAGGTCACGAGCACAGATATATGCTCTAGTCATTGGTGCTAATATTGAAGTTTTCAGGTGTTTTCGAAATCCATTTCTAATGCTAACTTCCTGGAACCGATATATGCAGAAACACGCTAGTTATGGGAATGAATTTTTCGTTTAAAATAATAGTTTCTTTTGAAAGAAAATGTGAGCATTCAGGTTTGAGTGGAAATTTTTGTTTAAATTTGATGGTCTATAGTCTACACATTTAAAAGAGTAGGCTAATATTTCAGTTGGTTCGATGGAGGGCCTCAAAATCATTAAAACTCATGGTGAATAGTTTGCTAGGTTGGTTTTAATCAGTTTTATTATTCAAATAGGAAGGACATGTAAAAACAATTTACAAATAAATTAACAATAAAAATTTCTAACATATATTATAAATATTTAAAATTTTATGATATGATATTTTTATGTAAATTAATATTTATATTTTTTCCCAAAAATTATATATGAATCCTATTTTTTATATTTATAACAATATCATGCATTTACAGGTTAGTATTTTTAATTTATGTTAGTTTTGTTTAAATGGTGAATAAAAGATATTCTCTCATTGTGTTTTTGTGGAGATTTTACAAGCCCAAATCAACTCCATAATGAAAAGGCACAATGAAAGAGCATCATATTAATGATAAAATTATCTATTTATACATGTGCAATCTAGGTACAAAGAAGTTGTGTCTCGATAACATATTAACCGTAAAAAAAAAATGTAAAATTAATTACATATTATATAGTAACAATCCCGAAGGATTAGTTAACATTCTCCCCTTAATCTGAAGAGACATCTGACATGCCGAGTAACATTTTGAACTTTTCAAACTTTTCACATCCGAGTAGCTTTGTAAATATGTCTATGATCTACTCTAAAGTAGGACAATGTGTTAGATGAATAACTTTGGCCTCTACATAATGTTGAATCAAGTTATATTTGGTGTTAATATGCCTACTTCGATCATGTAACTTGGGATTCTTGGCCAACTGAATTGCAGAACAGTTGTCAATGAGTAGTAGAGTTGAAGCTTTCTGTTTCTCCTACAACTCTTCAAGTATTTTGTGAAGATAAATGATTTCTTTTGTAACTTGAGGTGCTACAACATATTCAGCTTCGGTGGTAGAATCAGTATGAACAAATTTCTTACATGATCTCTAACTAATGGTTGTTGATCAAAGAGTCATCAAATAACTAGAAGTGGAGACTCCATTCTCCTTCTCTCCGTCAAAATCATAATCTGAATAGCCTGTGAGATGGAAATCCGCAACTTTCAAATATTTGATGGCATTTGTTCAAGTGTCTTTAAAATACTTGAGCACTCGCTTTGTTGCATTCCAAGAACGTTCACATGGCTTATGCATGAACCTGGCAAGTATCCTTACAACAAAAGCTATGTGAGGTCGAGTAGTAGTTAGAAAATTCAACTTCAAACAAGTTTTCTGTAACTTTTTGGATCTTCAAACATACTTCCCTCAGTGGAAGTGTGCTTCAAATTCTCCTCCATGGGAGTAGCGACACCATTACAATTTTGCATCCAAAATCTGTTCAATAGTTGTCCAATATACTTTTTATGAGAAATGAAAATATATTTGGGTTTCGAATAACTTCAATCCCTAAATAATAATGCAATAAACCCAAATTTATCATGTCAAAAATTTTCAATAATTCTATTCTAACGGATGATATATAGTAATCATTGTTTCCTTCGATCATCAAACCATCTACATACACAACCAAGTATACAACTGACTTTCTAATTTTTTTAACAAAAAGAGTTGCATCATCCAGATCAAATAACTTATAATTCAACTTGAGAATGTGTTCAGTTAACTTTTCATACCATGCAAAAGATGTTTGGTTCAATCCATACAAAGCCTTAAGCAACTTGCATACCTTTTTCTCTTTGCCTTTAACAGAAAAAAATTCAGGCTGAATCATATAAACATCCTCCTTCAAATTGCCATTCGAAAAGGTTTTTTAACATCCAGATGGTGTATCTTCTAGCTACTCTGAGTTGGAAGAGAAAACAAAGTTATAATTGTGCCCCATTTTCCTACAGGATCAAATGTCTCTATGTAGTCAACACCTTCCTTCTTAGGGTAGCATTTTGCTACAAGTCTTCCCTTGTATTCATCAAGTGGACTATATGCTTTGTATTTAATCTTATTCACCCATTTGCAACCAATGGGTTTGACACCTATAGGAGGATCCACCAACCTCCAAGTTCTATTCTTAATAATGGGATCATATTCCTTTTTCATTGCATCCTTCCATTCATCACAATTATCACCTTCGTAAAAAAACTAGGTTCGCTAATTGTACATTGTTTGAATTCAAAATCATGAAAATCATTACCTGAATCACCTTTAGAAGACATTCACATTTCCAAATCATCATACTTTCTTGGAACTTTTCAAGCACATGTAGATCTTCATAAAGGTTTTTGAAGTGGTTGTGATGGTTGTTCATCCTAAAGTACAAGTTCTTCAGGAACACTTTCTGACCCTGCAAAAACAACACTATCCTCCAAGTTTTCTTTAGCAAAAACATCCTCATGAGTCAAAGATGGAAAAACCACAGACTGATCCAGAATGGGAACCCCCCCTTTAGTGTGTGGAACATCTTTATCATATTCAAAATGGAACTTCTTCAATGCAAATTTCTCCAAATGATCGATTTGCCTATCAACAATAGAATTATCCTTATCTGATTCAAGGAAAATAACATCTTTGGAAAGAATGAATTTTTTATTATCTTCATCATATAACCTGTATGATATGGAAGTATCATAATATCCCAAGAAAATATATTTGTGGCTCCTAGCACCCAACATGTTGCACTGATGTTTAGGAATTAATGCATATCATAGAGAACGAAATACTCTAAAATGTTGAATATCAGGAAGATGATTATACCACATTTCATAAGGAGATTTATTATTTATGACTAAATAAGGAAAATGATTGTGAATATAAGTTTCACAAAGCAATGCTTCTCCCCAAAATATCATCTTAACATTCTTAAAGAACATCATAGATCTAACCATATTAATTAAAGTTCTATTCATACGTTCTGGAATGCCATTTTTTTGTGGATTATAAGGAATGGCAGTATGATGTTTGATTCCACTGTCCTTCATATATTGTTAAAAGACATGAGAAGTATACTTGCCACTATTACTAGTTTTGAGAATTCCTATATTTTGTTGAGTTTCATTTTTGATCATCAAATGAAAAGGTTTAAAAACTTCAAACACTTGTGACTTATTCTTCAACAAATACACCCAACACATTCTCGAGTAATCATCAGTAAATGTCAGCACATATTTATTCCCATTGGCAGTTACAAAAGGCATGGGTACACATAAATCTAAATGTATAAGACATAATTTTCGTGAAGCTCTAAGAGAAGAACTATGAAAATATTGTTAACAATGTGTTCCCAAAATACAAGCATGACAAGGTCTAATATTTCTTGGAATTGTAGGAAGACCTTTAATACCTTTCTTTTTCATAATTTTGATGTTTCCATAATTGATGTTACCAAATCTAGCATACCACAACAAGTTGAGAGACATGATATCACTTTGTTGTGCCAAAAAAGTATAAATTTCATGATAATTAGCAGATGAAGTATCATTTAACTTTAAAGGAATACCTTCTTCCACACCATTCATAATAATTTCATGATCATATGCTCTTCTTATTTCAATGATGCCATCAAATATATGAATAGAATGCCCCTGCTATCGAATATGGATAAGAGACATCAAATTTCGCTAAAACTGTGGAATATAAAGTACACCCTCTAGAACATAATCTGTAAGATTCAATATCTTCAAAGAAATAGACCCAATTCCACTTGGTTTAATTTGAAACTTGTAAGCAAAGTAAATAACACCATCAATATCATCACTGAAAGTTTAAAAATAAACTCTTGCCTAAATGTGATATAAGAAGTGGCTCCTGAATCTAAAATCAAACTATCTCGCCGTGAAGAAAATGTAATTTTTAAAACATCATTAATATTAAAATTACAGTGAGAAACAATGTAATGTGCAGACTATGATGATTTTCCCTTATCTAGTGGTGGCAAATCTTTCTTTTCATTTAACTGTTCTCTCCTTGCACTGACTTTCTCCAAAGGGATTTTATAGTTAGTAGAAGTATGAACAAAATACCACATCTAAAACATTTGATAGCTGGTCTATCATTAAAATTTCTCTGTTGTCTATCATTTTGTTGTATGTCTCCCTGATTATTCGCCCCCCCCCACCTGCCCATATAATTTCTCCTACCATGACCTCTACTACTTTTATCACCTCTAGAAGTTTCAACATGAGACTTATGATCCTTTTTTGCACGACACAAAGTTTCTATATTAGAGTTAGGTGGAGTCTCTTTCTTCCCAAATGGTTTTTCTCTCTCAACTATTTTTCTTACTAGTTTATAAAATGTAATGTCTTTTAACTTCCCACTAGCTTGGAGAGATTCCAAATAGTGTGAATAGAAAGGGTGAAGGACTTTTATAGAAATTGTAAGTTGTAAATCTAATTTAATTCAAGTGGCTTATATATCATGAAAAATGGCTTTTATTACAGAGGCGCTCTTTAAAGGATCATTATCCTTTATCTCCAAATTAAACAAATTTAACTATAACTGAATAATTTCAAGTTTTGAGTGTGAATCATACAATTCTTTCAACTTCTTTAATGTTTCGAATGTAGTACCACAAGAAACAATATATATGCTTACCTCTTATGTCACTGATGCAATTATTAATTCATATGTCTTGTTGCCTTCTGTCTCCCAAATTTCATATTGCTTCTCATCCAGTGCAATTTATTTTCCATCACTATCCTTCTTGCCTTGACAAACCTCCGAGAAAATAGTTGAAAAAAAGGGCACTTTTAAACTTTCTAAACCACTCTTGATAATTTTTCTTTCCATTAAGAACAAATCAAACTATGGAAACTATTGAAGTCATAATTGTTATGCATTGAAATATTCTTCAAATCCTTTCAAACTTGAAATATATGCAATACTTCTAAAAAGATATAAATTCATTTCTCCTCTTGTTTCAAACAAAGTTGGCTTTGTGGTTTAATCGTAAGTTTCAAAAATAGCCTACAAAAGAGCTAGGTTCAAATATTATTAGTCTCCTCTTAGAAAATATGTATTTCAAATCACTAGAAAATTGATTAAACTCTTGTTTAATCTAGTAAATGCAAATACTATCCTTTAGAAATTTTACTGTAAGTAAACTCCCCTTTGATGTATTAAATGCAAATGTAGTATTGGAAATTTTTATTGAGAACAACAAGAACTCAAAAGTACAACATATATTCTAACTTCTAAAGATATCTTAAGATAAGACTTTATACCATTGGATTTCTCCAATCATCTTTCATTATGACAGAAAGTTATAAAACGTAAACATAGTCAATAGTTTGGGTGTACCATTGGGGTAGTCTTTCATTACGACGAAAAGTTATAAAACTTAAAAAGTGTCAATATTTTGGGTGTCCCACTGAGCTAACCTTCTGCCGCATTCAGCTATCTTCACATCCTTCATGCTCTACGCCTTCCTTATGCCATAGACTTCAGATATATGGAGTTTAGAGACAACTCATCCGGGACTCTGATACCACTCTACAAGCCCAAATAAACTCCAAAATGAAAGAGAATCATATTAATGATAAAATTACTTATTTATACATGTGCAATATAGGTTCTCCAATTATCTTTCATTATGACAGAAAGTTATAGAACTTAAAAAGAGTCAATAGTTTGGGTGTCTCACTGTGATAGTCATTCATGATGATGGAAAGTTATAAAACTTAAAAAGTGTCAACAGTTCAGTTGTCCCACTAGGCTAACCTTTTCTCGCATTCAACTATCCTCACATCCTTCATGCTCTGCATCTCCTTTATTCCATAGACTTCAAATACATGGAGCTTAGAAAGAACTCAACCAGGGCTCTAATACCACTATACAAGCCCAAATAAACTCCAAAATGAAAGAGCATCGTATTAATGATAAAATTACTTATCTATACTTGTGAAATCTACAACACAATGAAATAGCATACTAATTACTAATTTATACATGTGCAATCTAGGTTCTCCAATCATCTTTCATTATGATGGAAAGTTATACAACGTAAAAAGACTCAATAGTTCTGGTGTCCCACTGGGCTAGTCTTTCATTATGATAGAAAGTTATAAAACTTAAAAAGTGTCAATAGTTTGGGTGTCCCACTAGGCTAATCATCTACCGCATTTAGCTATCCTCACATCCTTCATGCTCTGCATCTCATTCATGGGATAGACTTCAAATACATGGAGTTTAGAAACAACTCAACCGAGACTCTAATACCACTATACAAGCCCAAATAAACTCCCAAATGAAAGAGCATCGTATTAATGATAAAATTACTTATTTATACATCTGCAATCTAGACCATAATGAAATAGCATCGTAATTACTTATTTATACATGTGCAATCTACGTTCTCCAATCATCTTTCATTATGAAGGAAAGTTATAAAACTTAAAAAGAGTCAATAGTTTGGGTGTCCCACTGGGCTAGTCTTTCATTAGGATGGAAAGTTATAAAACTTAAAAAGTGTCAATAGTATGGGTGTCCCACTGGGCTAACCCTCTGCCGCATTCAACTATCCTCACATCTGTCATGCTCCGTGTCTCCTTTATGCCATAGACTTCAAATACATGGAGTTTAGAATCAAGTCAACTGGAGCTCTGATACTACTATACAAGTGCAAAGGAAATCCAAAATGAAAGAGCATCGTATTAATGATAAAATTACTTATTTATACATGTGAAATCTAAAGTACAATGAAATAGCATTTTAATTACTTATTTATACATGTGCTATCTAGGTTTTCCAAATGTCTTTCATTATGACGAAAAGTTATAAAACTTGAGAAGAGTTAATAGTTTTGGTATCCCACTAGGCTAGTCTTTCATTATGATAGAAAGTTATAAAACTTAAAAAGTGTCAATAGTTTGGGTCTCCCACTGGGCTAACCTTCTGCTGCATTCAGCTATCCTCACATTCTTCATGCTCCACATCTCCTTTATGCCATAGATTTCAAATACATGGAGTTTAGAAATAACTCATATGAGGCTCTAATACCACTATACAAGCCCAAATACACTCTAAAATGAAGGAGCATCATATTAATGATAAAATTAGTTATTTACAAATGTGCAATCTAGAGCACAATGAAATAGCATTGTAATTACTTATTTATACATGTGCAATCTAGGTATGACACATTTATGTCCCGGTAAAATATTAGCCATAAAAGTAGAATGTAAAACTAATTACATATTATACAATAACAATCCCGAAGCATTAGTTAACATAACCATGTTTGAGGCATCACTTGGGTAGTTTGAATTGTTATTATGGTTGGTAGAAATTTAATTTTAATTGATATTCCATATATTTATTGTGTTTAATGAGTATTCAAAAAAATTAATTTCTTTAAATTTAAATTTTTATCTTCTTACTAATATAAACTACTTAAATCTTTTCAACAACTTCAATATTTGTGCAGAATTAAGAATAAATGTTTTATAGTTCTATAAAACAACTAAAATATGGGAATGACTTTTGAGAGGTGGGAAATTCATTCCAATGGACTAATATAAACTACTTAAATCTTTTCAACAACTTCGATATTTGTGCAGAATTAAGAATAAATGTTTTATAGTTGTATAAAACAACTAAAATATGGGAATGACTTTTGAGAGGTGGGAAATTCATTCCAATGGTTCTTCCACTCCAGGAGTTTGGGAACTATATGAAAACATCAGTGGGAGCTGCAATGGGATAGGAGCTTTGAAGACTACTTTTTTAGTTCCTACGTTCCCTGGGGTTGTGGAATACAAAGTTTGTAGAGAAATATGTTGAACTGCCCACAAAACATGAGCCTATGTTGAAACCTTTGTAGGAAGAAAGGCCAAACACATCCTTAACACTGATATCCTTAATTGAGAAACTGGATCAATATCTTGATGCGTTAACGAAGCGTGTGGCACCCTGATGTGACAGCGATATCTGCAATGTCATGCTGTTGAGTATTTCTTTCATTGTTTATGTATACATATTGCAAAAGATTGTGTGTGCATATTGTATGTAGCAATCAATGCTTACACATTCGAGTTGCTTTAATTTTTCTCTGAAGAATAACTAGAGAAACATATGTAAAATTGTTCCCTTGTATTTTTAAGCTAGATTGTTTCAAATATTAGTCATGTGTAGGAGAATTGATTATGAACTTCACATTTTAATATTTTATATATAAAAAAGAGAGAGACTCAAAGAGACAAGAGAGAATATATTTATAGATAAGATTGATTATATATTTATTATTTATATATTTAAATTGATTTTAATATTTGAATATTTTGATTCAATATTAATTTTAATTTTTATATAAATTATATAATTAAAAATATTTCTTACATTTTATTTTTTTATTATATAATAATATTGTTGTTTTTTATAGCTGTTTTTCAGAAATTTTGGGGAAATTTCTAGCTGTTCCCATACCCAATTTCCCAACATTCTTACCTTCCAGAGACTCATGTAACATAAATTTTATATTTACAAAAATCCAAAAATTCTCCACCTCAAAATATTGTTTGCCATTATCAAATTCAGTAAATGCTCCACGCTATTCCAATGATTAGGCCGATAGGCCTTCCTTTGAAAGGGACTTTCATCATCCCTTTGTTCCTCATGCTGACACGTGGCATCGGAATAGAGCGGCACAACCGGGAGTTCTGCAATCTCGTGCTGACACGTGGCGTCAAAATAGAGCGGGCATAACCGCACAGTTCTGCGAGGGAGCGGCGTCGTGTATTCATGGATATTCATGAAGGCAGTTCTGCAGTTAAATTTGTGCGGTTCTCTTTCGTAGCTTATGCATTCTTAAGCTCCAGTAGTAATGGCGCATTGTGTTATGCTACCTTCTATCCATTTGGTAGCTACCCTGTTATGCAGTCCCTGTTTTGCGATGCACAGCTGTTCTGCAATGCACAATCAACTGTTCTGTGGTTTTCGTGCTTCCATGACCGAGAGCCTTCTTGTTTCAAACTATCGGCAGCCTTCTTCGATGAATCTCACAGAGTATAGCACTGTTCAAACTGACAAAGGAGCCTGGTTTGACAATCTCACGGATGGGTATCAGAGCTGGAAATCGTGAGCCCAAGCTATTGTTTAGAAAACATCTGCACAACATCATTTCTTCCAGGTCAGGCCATCGTCTCTCTTTTCATCCACTTTTAGCGTGTATGCATATTCTGAAAAAATAACACAAGAAAAATATTGTATGAGAACTTACATATAAGCATTCGATCCATCAACAGCCTTCATCTAATTGATTCTCTTCAGAGAAACAGAGGGCATGGAAATTTCACATTGAAATAATATTAAAGGCAAGGAGATAAGCTTGATTGTTTACCTAGAGCAATGCAACCATAGGAACCTGCAATGGAGGACATACATTCCAAAGCCCCTGAATCCTGCAAAAACTTTACAAGGCCGAAATCGGCTACATGGGCCTCAAAATTGGAATCCAAGAGAATGTTGTTGGACTTTACATCATGGTGTATTATAATCGGGTTGCAATCATGCTGTAAATAGCAGAGCCCTTTAGCTCCCTCAACAACAATCTTGTATTTGGTAGCCCATTGTAAATGCCCACCTTTCTTCCCATGCAGTAACTCTCCCAGGCTTCCGTTTGGCATGTACTCGTAAACAAGCAGATTGATTTCTTGATTTGAGAAAAACCCCGACAGTCTCACTATATGGTGATGTCGAATCTTTCCTAAAGTCTGAATCTCTACAACAAAACCATGGTCGTGAGAAGAGCCTCTTCCAATCCCAGGCAACCTCTTCACTGCAAATTCCTCACTGCTCCGCATCGAACCCTTGTACACAACCCCTGATCCTCCCTTTCCAATAATATTTTCCTCTTTCAAACACTCCAAGACATCTTCACAGGTGAAGTCCAGCCTCTGGAATGCTGTTAGCTTCTAGGATCTTAAAGCATTGCTTTTCTTCAAAGCCCTGGCTTTGATGATGGCAGCAGAGGCAAAAACCAGTGAGCATAATAGCAAACCTATGACCAGAACTAGCTTTACAGTGGAAGAAATCAAAGAACCCTTAACATGAGCATGCGACGAATTGGGCTGAACTGTGCAAGGTCCCAGATACAGCCCACACAATCTAGGGTTCCCAACGAAGGAAGTTGCATTGAAGAAAGTGAACTGGCCACCATTTGGTACAACAGCAGATAGATTATTGTAGGAGAAATCCACAGAAGTCAAGATCTGCATCTGCAGCATGCAGCCATATAGCAGAACCTTGTGGAAACAAACTGGATTCCAATAAATATGTAGCTTCACCCAACCAACTTTATGCATACATACACAGACAGCTAGAACAGGTATAAACCAATAGTCACACCTTCCTAGCAATCCTCAGGCATGTTAGATCATGGAACAAATGATGATGGTTGTTAGTTGCAGGAAATGCAAATATGGTCCTTTATCGTTTCCAGCCTTTGGTGACCATAAACCAGATTCTCCTTATTCATGGAAGGAATGCCTAAAAAAGAAATACGTCCTTTCTTTTGCTAACCTCACGCGCTTCGCTCCTTTCTAGGGTGTATTACACTTGTAAGGAGTTAACTATCACCATACCCTTCAACATAAGACCCTGCACCATCTCTCCATCATAGCTGTCACAACCTGTGTGTCAGTCACCCTTTTTTATAAATCTACACACAGGTGGCTTCTTTTAAACAATCAATGTCCTTGCTAAGGGTTGTCACCTTAGCAATAACCACCACCAAATGAGTTGTAACCTTGGCTTCCACAACTGGTAGAGTCAAGACAATCCGTGCTTCATTAATGCCTAGAATCATGTGCTTTTAATATCCAATTCAGACATCATGCAATGTTCATAGAATGGTAAGTGCGTGCATAATTAGTTGTAAAAATGCAGCCCAACATTACTTCAGCCATGGTTTCCAGCATGCAGGTATATAGCAGAACCTTGTGGAAACAAAATGGATTCTAATAAATATGTAGCTTCACCCAACCAGCTTTATATATACATACACACATAGCTAGAACAGGTATAATGATGATGGTTGCCTAGCTAGGATCAACTCCACTGCATTACTAACATGTACATAATTAACGTTTAACTCATCATTGCTACCGAATTGTACCTAAATTTATTACTAGGTCAACTCATCCCATGCAAATGCCAATATTATCCCATGTTGGGTAAGCCATGTGCAACACCATCGGTGTATGACTGCTACCCATGGAGTTCATGATTAGGTTCAAAATAGGTATATGATGCCAGCCTCCCTAAAGTGAATATGGTAAAGTGTCAACATACAGAGTTTACCTCTGAAATTTGGAAGGTAGGGACTGTAACATCTGTTGTGTCAGCCCTATTGTTAAGCACTCACCCCTAATTTCCTCTGTGGTGAACATGTCTCCAACATCAACATCTACTGGTTTCTAAGGAGAACATAGTCCGTAGTAGGGGCACGTTATCATGATCTATCTATTTATTGGGCTGAGGCTCCTCCCTATTTCTCTTCAACATATGTCATTCTACTCTGAATTCTGCATGTGTGGTGCGTAAGAAACTGACATACTAACAATACCAGTAGACAAAACATGGTGTGAGCACACATTTTTAGAGCAAATTTTGATTGTCCACACCTAAGGATAGGTAGGAGGTGAGGTCATTCAAAGCCCTTCCTTTCAGTTCATGAAATTACATGGGTTGGTAAGCTTTTTAACTTTGTACAAAAAGAAAATGGGAACTGAATTACTCCTCTTTTCCAGATCGTTGCATTTAGATGGGTTGGTCAGGCTGCAAATAAATAGAAACTGCCCATGATAGTCTGCAATCTGGCCACTGTTGTGTGACTGATGGAATCTGATTGTTGTTATGGTATGGCCGATGTTTTCAAGGTCTTGTTTCTGACAAGAGGGAGGACCCAGATAGCTCTTATTACAAACATGAGCTTGGCCCCAGATAGTTCTTCTACATGCCTAGACTGAAGGAATGTGTGAACTTTCAGATTCAATAGCTATACATGGTGTTTGAATAGCGTGTTCGCTATATGCAATGGCTGCTATTCAACATCCCTAAAATGTGCAGAAATGCACAAGCACAGTGAGTACACCCGAATATAGCATATTAAAGAAAAAAAAATTGTGCCTTGTTCACAGAATACTTAATATATCATAAATTATTACAAAGCCATATGGAGTCCAGTCAGCCTTTTAGAAGGGTCTACAAAGGGTAAATTAAGTGAGCGAAATACATGGAAAATGCCTCGATTGAACCACATCTCTTAATGTGTAGGATCAGTATTAGGATTGGCTGGGAAATGTTCCTATTTCATTGATGTTTTGACGGTACTGTAAGACTATAAGCATCTTTGAGCCGCTTGAGGTGCTTCTGAATTTGAACAATATGTAGCTTGTCCCTGAATCAAATAACAAGCATTTTGTTAACGTGGACTACCTTGGGTGGTTAATATGAGAGGTTATTCTCCTCCCCGTGTAGGTTGTGCCCTTATTATTGTTTCACCATCAACAGTTAGCCTTGTTAGATTAGATTCCGCATTCATGTCACATCTTCTTTGACTAGAATTTTGTATTGTGGTGAAATTGATGAATTGCAGGTACTCCTATCACGGGAAAAAGAAACCTCTTGTTCTATTATGGGGACAACCTTGACAACGAATGCCATTCCTCTATTGTTGAATGGTTGCACTGAGATTCAACCACTACTTCAGATAATCGATGTTGGTTTCGTTACCTCATTGAAAACAACATCCTCGCACTTCCACATTACTCTATCTGATGGAACACATCAACATAAGACTTTGCTACCATCCGCATATGGCCCACAAGTTGTCTCTGGAGACATCCAAATTGGCTCAATAATTTTTCTTAAAAAAGCAGCTTTCACAGTGCTCCAAAAATCCTCGTAAGGCCCACCATTTGAAATTGCCCTCTTTTACTTTTTCCCACCTAGACGTTTTTTGCATCAAAAGAAGGCAAATGAAATCTTTATTAATTCATTTCTTACTTGTTTACATAAGGTCCATCCGAGTCGTTGAGCTTGAAGTTGTGAAGCTCTCAGTAGCGTTGATGAAGGACACATCGTCGCTGCAACATGCACAGGCGGGTTTAGCCCAATTTAGCTCTTCGTCAGCTAAAGATACCTTGCCCCCTGTAGTTACTCCACCAACTACGGCAACAACTACAACAATTCCATTCACGACAGTCAACCCTTACTGAAAATATTGGTCAATCCAAGGTAGGGCATCTGCAAAGACATCATTGAAGGCGTACAACAATGTGTGAGGCTCAGGAAAGGTTTTCGGATTTGACCTTATCAACCGTGATAAGGAAGAGATCCACCTTTCTGCACTTGCTGAACTATCCGAATCTCTTTACAATCTAATTCAGGTTGGGCAACTATACATTGTCTCAAATGGCACAATGAGAGAAGCAAATCCAAACTACAACCACCTCAAGAACAAATGGGAGATTTACTTGTTTGTTGCTTCCACTATCAATCCATGTCCTACAGATGATCCAACATTTCCTTACCAGAGCTTTCACTTCAAGACTATTGCTGAAGTAAAAAGTGAAACTCCAAATACAAATGTGGATGTCATTGGTGTTGTTACCTCCACGTCACCTACATCAACAATTCGACGAAAAGATGGAAGTGAAACATTAAGGAAAACACTCATACTAAAGGACAAGATGGGTTTTAGCATTGATGTAACATTATGGGGAGACCACTGTGACTATATAGGACAGAATCTTTCTGAATTCTACTCTTTCGACAACCCACCAATTCTTGCAATCAAAGGAGGCCGCGTGTCTGAATTTAATGGCACCACAATAGGGACGATACCAACGAGCACTCTCACAATAAATCCACAAGTTGAAGAAACTCACCAATTACATGCATGGTTCTGTGAAATCGGCTATAGCTCTTCTTCTCCATCTTTGAGTAGAAACTATGGTGTTGCTTCGAAACGTGCCCTGCCACGAAAGACGTTTCATGAAATTGCTGGCATGCAGCCCTCTGATAAAGCAATCTGGGTTTCAGTTCGAGCAACAATTACTGCTCTTCATATGGACGACTTCTACTTTCTAGCATGTCCACTAGATTTCAATGGAAAACAATGCATGAAGAAGGTTGTGGAGCATTCTAACAATCTTTGGCATTGTACAAAATGTAACGGTGACTTCCCAGAATGTGACTACCGTTACAAACTTAAAATTGAGCTACATGACGACACCGGGAATCTACAGAACGTTACAGTTTTCAATGATGCAGGGAACGAGCTCATGGGCATCACGGCAAAAGACTTGTTCCTACTTTCTATCGAACCAACTGATCTACAGGAAATTTGTGGCCAGATTTCAGGGCACCTCTTCCAGCTAACACTTTCCATTAAAACAGATTACTTCAACGATGTTCAACGCTTGCAACCAATACTGATCAATTCAGAAGAAATTCAATATGCCTCTGCATGCAAGGAAGCACTCACTGACATTCAAGCAATGTCCGCTTCAAAACGACCTATTGTTCGCCACCTTTGAACATTTTCTTAGGGTTTCATCTACCACGCCTGTTTGTACATAAACAAACATTTCCACACAACTAATTGTCTCATCTTTGTAAATGACACACCCATGTTATTATGATGCAACCTGTAGTTTTCAGTGCAAATACTCTCTTCCAATCACTCCAACATATGTATGTTTGCCATTTACATTTTACATAATATAGATATCAACATTTGTAAAGAGTCACTACATATGTTTCTCGTTCGTTGTCTACATGATATACATTGATCCCTTGCTTTCTAAGCTATTCATTTTATCGCTCAAACATGTCAAACAAAAAAAAATTGAAGAAGAAGGGAACGAAATATTTTTAATATTGTTTCTCTCCTCTCAATGATAGATGTTGAAATAACATATGATTTCATGGCATTCTTAATTGCATGTTTTCCCTTCTACCTAATCTACCTACCTTCACCGATGTTGAAATAAAAAAAAATAAATTAAATCTATGTTCAAAATATAATGTTTTAATTTCCCAATGGATGTGCACCCAATAAAATGAGATACCAAACATGCACTATTTGTTTATGAAAACTAACAACTATTACTTGTACTTGTTTAGATATGCCACCAAACAATCAAATTGTGGCAAAAAACAAGCGGCAGAGTATTCTTTATGCATAAAAAAAGGATCGAATAAATGCACGACGTCGACTACTTTATGAACACCACCGCAACCCTACTACTTCCTCTACATCCCTTCCCACCTCAAATGCTCTCCCACCTATAAAAACCAACCCACCACACGTTCATCATATCCAATATAACCCTCCCCTTAACGAAGAACACCCTCGCTTTCGAGAAAGGATTGATGGACTTTCAACCTTGCATGTTTGCACAACATGCAAGGAAGCATACCCAGGAATGAAAACAAAGCTCTTCCACGGTAGACTCTCTTGTTTTCGTTGTGCATCATCCAAATCTACCAATCATTTTTCTAAACTAAACAACATGGACCCTGGAGAACAACCCTGTGTCCTTCACCAATTAACACAAGTTGAAGCAATGCTCATCGTACGTGTCAACCCCATTCTACAAGTCACTCATTCCCATGGTGGTCAATACAAATATAGTGGCCATACAATTAGCTTCCCTCAAGATATCACCAGTATTGCCAAATACTTACCCCGGATGCTCTCTGACTTAGACATCCTCATTGTGAAAAGGAAAAATCCATCTCAAAAGGCTTATGAATTCTACATTTGCAAATCACGTGTCCTTGCAACCCTTGAATACAAAATAAAATATGACCCTTACTACCGTGATGTTCAATTGAATTCATCTGCAATTTCTATGTTACCAGATCTCCCTACAGACATTTCTTCTCTTCTCCACAGTGTAACCACCTCCTCTTTTGAACCCCATCAAACCACTACTGATTCCACTTATAATCCTGATGTCATGCTACCTCCATTAGAAATCCAACCCTCTTCTTTCGTTCCAGTCCTCCCAAATTCATGTACTGAGTGTGACCACATTTGTAACTATTTTCACTTGACCCATTCAAGTTCAACAAGCTCTATTGATTGGCCTCCAATATCTTTAACTACTATAAATGAATACAACACCATCGGCCTCATTGCCATGGCATTCCCCACACTCTTCCCTACAAGCATCGCAATGATCATGCAACCAAGACTTACAAAAGTTGAAATGCATGAATATGCTTTGCACTTGCTGCACTACCATGATAACCGCTTTGGCCAACACCCAAGATTCCGCTACTATCTTTATAACATTCTAATGCGCCACCATAGCCAAGCAACAGCCATTATTTTTGTGAAGAAGTACATTGAGAACAACTTGCCAACAACGGTATCAGACCTACGCCAGTGTCTTCATGACTCTCCGGATTCAAGATTGCCAGAGAAAATAATGAGGTTCGGGTCAGCTCTACAAGGAACACGGTTTTTCTGGAACAAACGCCGATCTGAGCTAACTGACATGATCACGCAAATAGGAAGCCCAACATTCTTCTTCACTCTCAGTGCAGCTGATACTAAATGGCATGACTTGCACACGATCATGTCCACTAGTGTTCCTTCCACTTCAGTCAACCCCTTCCAATGGAAAATCCAAAACATAATTAAAAACCCACATCTAGCAGCCCAATATATGCATTGTAGATTTACAATTTTCCTTGAAGAAATCCTTCAAAAAGGCCTCCATGCAACCGACTACTGGTGGAAGTATTATTTAATATCCATTTCCCTCTACATTAATTTTATACATTGCATATACATGTATTAACTAAATGTACCCTTCATGTTATATTCAGATACGAATGGCAACATAGAGGATCCGCACACATTCATGGCTTCCTCTGGATACAAAATGCACCAGAAATGGACACACTTGATTGGGACAATGCATTAGAAGTTGCTAATGCACAAAAATATTTCAACCACTATGTAACTGCTTGGAATCCACGTCAGGCAGAATACCGAACTATTCTGTTTCACTAGTCAACAATTCATAACCCGTGTCTCCTTGACACAGCAGCAATATTCGCGTCCAATCAGTTTGAAGACTACACAAAGCTCGTCAACTGCGTTCAACGTCATACAAAGTGTCATGAATCTTCTTGTCTTTGTAAGAAAGACAATGTGCTTAGCTGCCGATATGGAGTACCGTGGGAATTGAAGTCCTCTTCTTCACTTTTCATTGATGGCAAGGGTCATAAAACCTACGTCCCTGCTCGCAATGATGACAGATTGAATATTCACAATGCAGATCTACTCTCTATTTGGAGAGCAAATGTTGAATGCCAACCAATCCTTTCTCGCCATGCTGTATTGAAATATATTTCAAAATATGCAACAAAAGTGGAGACAAGATCCGAGAGCTATCGTCAAATCCTATCGTGGCTATCACAAAGTGCCCTTCTAGAAGCACCTATTGGTGGTGTCATCCAAAAACTGCTTACAGAAACCATTGCAGATAGAGACATTGGTGCACAAGAAATATGCCATATGTTACAAAAGCTACCTCTCTCTCTTTGCAGTCGTACATTCCGTTCTTTGAATGTCAACAGGGCTGTTTTCAAATGTGTTTCGCAAGATACTGAAAATCCTGGTTCGACACCAAACTTTATCGTTGCATATATGAACAGGCCTGCCTCACGAGAACCACTGCCCCTCCTTGAAGCTGCTCGCTCGTGGTCATATTCTACCCAGCGGAGAAGAAACCACTGGAAACACATATTCCCCCCAATGATTGTACATGTCTTGCCCCATTACAATGTCATTCCTTCCTCTACTAATCCTTCTTATGCCACCTTCTACTGAAGTGAATTACTCTTGTATTTTCCCTTCCGAACAGTCCCTGATGATATCGGTTCAACTGATGCAGAAATTATTGCACACTAGGAACAAAAAAAGGGTGCATATACACCATGGCATGTCCACCGAGAACCCGAAAACCCGCAAAGCCCACCTACTGAAGATCAACCTACCCCACACACCCCCCCTAATTCCATGCAGATGAATGAATGACAAATCCTCTCTCAACTACACCCAAGTTACAATATTTCAATTGATGACCTTGACATGATTGGCTACCGCGACTTCGATGTCAACCACAATTGGTCACAAAATATTGTCCCTCCCCCCTTGTAAGAAACTGCCATCAATTTCATTGAATTCAACTACTCATCCATTCAAAACCAACATCATTCATTTTCCAACCTTCCCCATGATCATACATTATCCCCTACCCAAAGCATAGCTTTCACCACTATTTTTTCACACTTCAAAACCCCTTCGCCAAAATCCCCACGCAAAATCATCGTACAAGGAACAACTGGCACAGGAAAATCCCATTTGATTAAATGTATGCACCAAGCATTTGTGGAAAACTCACCAGCCAACAAAAACCCTTTATTGTTACTTGCACCAACCGGCGTTGCAGCTTTCAACATAAATGCCCTCACAATTCACTCTGCCCTTCATATCCCTATCCAGACAATGCATCCTCTTGAAGGCCAGCTGCTCCTACACCTACAAGAGGAACTCCGTCATGTAGAATACATCCTCATTGATGAAATGAGCTTTATTGGTCCAAAAATGCTTTCTCGCATTGACAATCATCTAAGAGAGGCATTCCCTCTTCATCCGAATACACCATTTGGTGATCACTCAATTATCCTTGTCGGAGATTTAGGCCAACTACCACCTGTAAAAGACATTCCTTTATACGCTGGGACATCGCATGGCACTGCACTTTGGCGCAGCTTTGACATATTCATAACACTTTCAACCATTTTCCGTCAACAAGGAGCTAGCCCGTCCCAGGTTGCTTTCCAGCAAATACTTGCAAATCTTAGAAATGGAATATATACACTTGAAGATTGGCAACACCTAATGTCTAGAACAAGTTCATCTCTTACACATGAAGAGAAATGCACATTCGACGAGTCCATGCACCTATTTGCAACAAACAACGTAGTTGTCTTGCATAATAAGAAAATGCTCAAAAAATTGAACATCCCAGTAGTGCTTTGCTCTGCGGAACAAAAAAGGCAGAAAACTCCTCCTACCATAGAAGATGAGCACCTGCCTGCAAAGGTGCTCTTATGCAGTGAACAAAAAGTTATGCTCACCAGCAACTTATGGGTACATGCAGGCCTTGTCAATGGCGCGCTTGGGAAGGTCATCTCAATATTTTATTCAGTTGACTCAAAGCCCCCAGCATTACCATCCTTTGTGGTTGCTGACTTTCGACAATACAGAGGAACACCGTGGGACACTTCACACCCAACATATGTACCCATTCCTCCCATCACAAGGGGTGCACGCCGTGAGATACCACTTCAAATGGCATGGGCTTTAACGATACACAAGTCACAAGGAATGACATTAGACAAAGCAACAGTGGACATCGGCACCAGAGAACTCCAAGGGCTAACATTCACTGCAATTTCAAGAGTGCGGTCACTAGCAGACATACACATCAATCCAGCATTCCCATTCTCCCGCATTGCACAAATGCACAAGAATCCATATGTTAAGCGTAGACAGCAAGAGGAATCATTCCTTACATCAAAATCTATTCAGGATAATACACTTTAGCCAATCGTACAACCTGTCTTCTAGAATTACCCACATGGTAAACACCACTCACTACATAACGAAGTTTCACATAGATTTGCTTGCTATTAAATTTATTTTCATATGATTTTATACTCGTTTGGAATCGTTTAATTTCTTTTGAATATTCAAACAAAATTGTCAAACATATTCATTGTCACTTACAATGTTTCCTTTTTGGATGGCAACAGGTATGAATAAATGCTACCTACGAAGGTTGTATGAGTGTTGCGAAGAAATTCAGCAACAAGAACTTACGTTACAAGATATGCAGACAAGGATCCTGCCACAATAATCAATGCCACTTTACCATTTGCGCCCAGCCATTAAGTTGTTAAAGAAAATAAGGAAAATACTTAAGATAACAATTCACATCCATGAAAGGGATGCACACAGGCAAATGCGCCATCAATTGCAAGAACAGCTCGCACAATTTGGCACCACAATAAACACTAACTGGTGTTGCCGATGCCATGGCCCATCATGCATATATGATTAGTTGCTCATTCTCAATTACATCTCTACATAATAGAATGCTTTTATTGTACATATGTTTAGAAGCCAACAAATACTTTCATTGTATATATGTTTAGTTATATCTTACCAAACACATCTCCATGTCTAGAGTGACTTGTCCCTGTCGACTTTAGGGTCTTCAGATTATTATGGATGTTGAGCATTTTAGCTCTGGACCAAACTCCGTTGTTTTGTTCTCGTTTTGTTAAGATCTATTTATGCAATTCATGGAATTACAGTGTTTAAATTTCTCTTCATAATTTACAGTGGTTATATTCTCCACAGAGTTTTGTATGGCTGTGAATGTAATCAGTAAATAGGTTGGGCGTTTTCCTTTTCCTTGTAGTATACATATATGCATTTTGGTATTTTAAATCACAAAGGAATCTTGTCTGTGCAACGAATATGCATACAGTTTTTAGACTAGATCAAGAGCCTACTACAGACCAATACCCTACTTTTACGTTCTACCATTTTAGTTTACACACGCATTAATCAAATCAGCTGAAGTATTCCCTCTGGCATTGGACAATTGTGGACTCTCAACAAGTTTCTGACCAGTCACAACAATATATCAGGGACTATCCTAGTGGAACTTACTAACTTATCCTCACTGTCGTGGCTTTCTCTTTATCACAATATGTTGCATGGGGAGCTTCCAAGAACGATAATATCATGGAAAGGTCTTTCTCAGCTTAACCTTGCCAACAACAAAATCACATGATCAATTACTGCGTCACTTGGGCTGTTGCCTGTTCTTAACAGCCTTAACCTCTCAAACAATTTTCTTTTAGGAGAAATACCCCTTGAAATAGATAACCTCAAGTTGAGCTTTCTTAATGTGTCTAGCAACCACTTGTCTGGCTCTGTCCCTGTTGGTTACAATAATCTGGCATATAGACATAGGGTATTGATTTCGGTTATTGTTGTGGCCATAGTAGTCTGCTTGATTGGTATAGGTTTCCTCGATAAGAGACACAAGATTTCTGTGCAGGTTAACACAATTACAGAGTCTTGGACACTCACATCCTTTCACACGGTTGACTTTGAAGTGTCAGACATTCTGAATGGATTGACAGAGTATCATGTTATTGGAAGTGCACATGATGCCAAAGTCTACAAGGTGGCACTGGAAAATGGTAATGTTGTTGCTGTGAAAAGGATCTGGAATAACGAGAACCCACGATCTGTCCAAGAAAAGAGATTTCAAACAGAGATAGACCTTCTAGGAAAGATTAGGCATACCAACGTTGTAAAGCTACTTTGTTGCATCTCTGGTTCGGATTCTAAGTTGTCAGGCAAGAAATTGATTGTGGTGGATAGGTAAAAAAGAATAAACAGAGGGTTTTTATTTCCCTTTTTGAGGCTAGACCTTCAAGGTAGAGATGTTCAGTGTTGGGTTTCTCATATCCATTTATACTTATTGCTCCTCTGTTCTAAAGAGATGATCAACTATTTGGTGAGTGATACTTCAGGCATCCGTAACTTTGTAATGTCTATCAAAATGCTTGAGGAGAACCTGGGACCTCTCTATCACAGATCTCTGCACTATTGATGTGGACTAAGAGGAGAATATATGCAGGAAAACCCCATCATTTGCTTGACTAGCTGTAACTGTCAAAATGTGATATGATGGGTATCTACAATTTGTACAGTAAATAATGTTCTCAACGTGCATGCATGCAGGCCTAATATGGAAAATGTCAGAGATCTATTACGTTCCAGCCATGTAAATAAATAGAAAGGATCTTTTATAGATTGAAGGATCAGTTCTCTGGTTTGAGTTTGACATGTTTTGGCCTTCGTGTCTGTGAAATGCATCTGGTGCTTTTACATTCAGTGGGGGATGAAAGGATATGTGTAGCATTGTAAATAGGTAGATCATATAGCAAATTATGTACAAAATAATCAATTTTCTTGCTGAATTTAACATGCTTTTAGCCATTTTGTTTCTGAAACCAGAATGATTATTGCATTAAGGGCACTGGTTTTGTTACTGGTAAGCTCAGTATTGTTATCCCAGCATGGGATTAACAATACTGAGCTGAATGGACCAATTGTTTCTCTTGGTTTTCAGAACAAAAATATGCCAATCAATCTTATCACCTTTCACCCACTACTATTTGTCAACTCATTCATTTGATCCCCCAAAAAAATACTTTTCCTATGTGAAGGAGAGAAAAAGACACCCCTGTACTATGCGGCAATCCAGACCCAAAATGTTTTGGCAAGTTTGCAAATCCACATAACATGCCTAACCATTATGCATCTCCCAGCAAACTACACAACGTGCATTTGTAAGGTCAGTGCTACATAGTCTATCTTTTGCTGCTGAACCCATACGAAGATTGAACCACCTAAACATTCTAATCTCAAAATACTTGGATGGCTAGATACCTTGAGGCTTTAGGCCTCCTCAACAACCTTGTTTCGGTATCCTGAATGTTCCATTCTTGTCAAGGCGATCTGCATATTCTCTATCCAATAATGAAGGGAAATATTTACTGCCAAGAACACAGTTTTGCTATGCAGATAGACTCTAGATTCACTAAAAAGTTTAGGTAGAAGAAGTGAGGTGACGAGATGGGATTTGTACTCAGTTCAAATCTAATTTCATTAAAAAATTTAGGGACAGTAAATAGGGTGATGGGACTTATATTAATTTACAAATTGAGGTTTCTCAATGGCCATGCCTTAGAGTAAACTTGTAACCCATGTATGGAACTGAGCTGTGTTTACATTGCCTGTAGTATACCCTAGAACAAGGGTTTGCATACTTAATAGAACTGTTCTTTGTTGTATGAACAGAAAGTATTCAAGTATGTGGTCCACTGCTCTTTGTTTTGGGTTTTATGAATCGACCAACAACTTTTTTTATAAAGAAAAACGTTTCTCACTTTACATAGGTCGATGTTTACAACAACCTATTGAAAAAGTAGTAAGGGCATTTATCCAAATGCAGTAAGAATGAATGGAATATAAATCCATTCATTACAACCACCATAATAAAGAAATAATCTAAACCTTGGTGTCCAAAATCACAATCCTAAAATAATCTGATAGGCAGCAGAGCCATACTTCATAACATAGTATGGCCAAGGTCTACTAAATTTAAGGCATCAATAACACGGTGCATTTTCTGTTCTCTGAATGGTTAAGCAGGTAGTTGAGATGAGTTGTTTTTCCATTGAATGCAGTATACCCCAGAACAGGGGTTCGTGTACTTGATAAAACAGTTCTCTGTGGTATGAACAAAAAATAATCGAGTACATGGTCCACTGCTCTGTGTTTTTCGTTGGTTAAATGGTCTATGTTTTGCAATAAGAGAGAGCAGGTTGGGCTCTAGAGCCCAAATGGCAATATTCCTTCTACATTAAACAACAAAAACATGTCAGCATTTTAGCCTTTCGTCACATTCACATACTTGAGTTTTATATCATTTGGATGTTCAGCTTTGGAAGATGCTCCAGACACTCACAATGGGTTGCACACTACTATTAATATGTATTCTAATACTCTCAATTGCTTAGAAATTTGCAGATATGGACAAAAATCCAATTCCAATATCAATTTACCATGTCCAATAATGTCAAGATTACAAATGATAAGAAGCCATATTTTGGTTTTTTTATCCAAGTTGAAAGATATTGTATGAAATCATGACACACATGGTTCTTTTTGTCTTCGGCTCGTCCACATAGTTAACCAGGTATCCCATGGAGTTGCAAATTTGTATTTTCCAGATTCATTTGTCCTTTGCAAATTTCTCTTATCCATCGCTATTTACAATTTTCTAAAAAAACCTCTTGGGAGTTGAAAGTAAGGGCTTCTGTATTTCCAAATATTGAAGTTTTCAATTTCAAATTGTTAATGGTTTCCTTCTATATAAAATTATAATGATAGTGATCTCTGAACATCCTTCTTGATCAAGTCATGTTAAGGTTACCTTTATGATATTTATTAAGTTCAGTTTGATAGATCCTTGTAATGTGTTCGGAACTCTATCCTTGGGAATGGAACATGAACTCTGTAAGGGCCATTTCAACTTTAGTGGGTTACTCTCAAATTTCTGTATCTTATTTGCTCTTCAACTAAAAATATGATTCCAATATATGAAGTTGAAGCTCCTAGAATACAATTTTCTTTGGAGCACATAATTTTTTTCCAACATGTTGTATTTGCCTTTTTGCATAAGAAAATGGAAGGAAATATATGCGTGTATTTTTAAGTCAAAATTAAAATAACCATAAACAACACCATGAAACTTCTTGTAAATTACAAATACAACTGTTCAATAGATAACATATCTCAGTAGAAAAAACCAATTGTAGAGGGATATTGTTTCCACCCAGATGTAGAAATCCCAAAGACTCACCCCAAGTTCAAGGCGAAGATGTGATAAGGGAAAACTCTCCCCAAAAAAACAACAATGTGAAAACCAATTGTCTCTGTAATCACGCACACATGTAGTAATAGGTCACATTTTTGGAGTTGATTGGGTTTATCTTTTATGTTTTTGGTTATGTTTTTTTGTTGGGATTTTGGAATCAACTGAGTGGGCTTTTTGTCCCTTATTTCGCTCTCTTTTAATAGACTTCTATGGACCCTTTCTGAGGCTACATGCACAGGTCCTAGAGGTCATATTTACCCTACTTCCTTGCAAGGGTTTGGACTTCAAAGAATACAATCTAAGGTCCGAATTCATCCTTCTACACAAAGATATCCATTTGCACAAGACTATTTTTTGGTTCATCTATAGACGAGGCAAAGTTTCCTTGCAAATTGTTGAGGTTGATATGAGGCTATCGTGGGTTTATATAAGGCTAAATGAGTAATAAATATATTAATTTTAAAATCAATTACTTATTAAAAAAAATATCTTATATACAAGTTGGTTATACAAGCAATTGCATTACTTATTTTAAGAAGATTTCCCAAAATACTTTGAAAAATAGAATACATGAATTTAAAATGAGTTTCAAAATTTTAATAATATTAATTTCCATAATTAATTAAATTATTTTTATTAAATGAATTTTATTAAAAATAATAATAATAATGTTTACGAAAAGCATCTTACAATTAGTTAATGTTTTAGTTGTAGTGTCAACCAGCAATGTAAGTGATTTGTTTTAATATTTGCAAATCACAAATTTCTCCGCTTTTCATTTACCATGTAAAACACTATAATTTACTTTTTATTAAAAAAAAAAAGCGTGTTGCCAATAATCTATTGAGTTTTAAGTATGAACGCGTTCTAGACTTAATATATTGATATGAATGGTTTGGTTTTGGTTTTGTTCTTTTAATATCAAATGTGCTGGTACAGGATGGTCATCGTGGTTATTGCCTTCGTCACTAGTGAACTTTATATATGCTTGACTATCTACAGAGGTTTCTTCCTTTTAATAATCCTATCGACCTCTCTTTGTACCTTTTGGGACAATTGCCAATTATATGACATTTGGGGATACAAAAATAGTTCAGATGATATCGTGTCAACAAAAATGATGTTTGAACTACGCCCGATCCCAAAATACAGTTATGGTAAAGATGCCATTTCGTCATTAACCGGACGAGACAACCACATTATCGGCGATCGCCAAGGAACAACCTATAAATCGATAGCCACGCCTTTTTCTTGGTGTCTATCAGTGATTGATTATGATGTGAATTCTGCAAATTCTCTTTCCAGCGAGTCGTTGCGCCGACTTATCTTTATCAAAAAAAGGTTTGACAACAGAGTTGACAGTTGGACAACGCCTATTATTTCGGTGAAGTCACATGACCATTATTATTATGGACTATAATAAATATTTGTAGCGTTATGTCACTCACAACGTCCACTTTCTGGTCTATTTTTTTCTATAAATATTGTTCCTGACTGCATGAGCATTCATGTATTCTTTATCGCGAAGGAAATTTTCCGAGACCAAACATCGTCATATGTGAAAAATATTATATAGGATATATTTTTAAAATGTGCAGAAATAGTAGCGTCCTAACCAGTTTATCTGGAAACGCAAAGTAAATTACGCCATGATTATTGAAAAAACTGTATTACGAATACGTCCAGTTACTACAAGAATGGTTAACAATTTGTCCATCCACAAACTACAATTTCATATGAAATTATGAGAAATACGGATGACATGATTCGTTTTAGCGATGAAATATATATATATATATATATAATGGCAGCGGTTAACCAGCTTGTCATAGGGCATTAAATGTTTGGGGAAATGCAGGCTGGATAACTCGATAACACGTGAGCAGGGAGACTGGCAATTAAATAAGAAATGGGAAATTAAATAAGAAATGGGAATTCGTGTGTTATCCGGCTATCCAGCCTGCATCTCCCCGAGCATCTAATGCCCTATGACAAGCTGGTTAGCGGCGGCCTATATATAACTTTCGAATTCAATATTTTATCCGTTCATTCGCATATTTGGAAATTTTTTTATAATAATGTAATCCATTTCAACTAAAAAAATTATCGTGAGTGGAGTGGAATTAAATTTTTTTAATTTTGCTTTATTTTTTATAAATCTAGAGTTAATATGATCTGTAAATTATATATTTTATTGATTTAAGATAATTCTATGTTCATTGCTGTATTAATTTTATGTTGAGCATGTAAAGAAATACATATATGTCATTAAAATGTTATCATAATGGTTAGATGAGGTTATAAAGTTTTCTTAAATTTTTTGATATATTAATTTCAAATGTTATTATTGGTCACGTGATATTAATTTTAAATGTTATTATCGGTTACGTGTTATCACATTTATTTCTATTGTCTGTTAAGTGTCAGTCAGTTTAATTTAGTGGAGTTTCACACTAATCATTTATTTATTGTTGATGTTTTAGATGTAATTTATTTTTAATATTAAAAAAAACAATCATCTGTTTCACTTCTCTTTTTTTTTCCATGATATCATAACGTAAATTGAGTAAAACTCCTTGAGAGCAACAGAAAAAAGAACTGCCAAATCTAGAGAGAACAGCATGTAGAAGTAGTGAACTAAAGGCTCATGAGAAAATATGAAAGCAACTTGAATTTCGCAAATGTGAGAAAAATAAATGCGTTAGTTTCTCCGTGTGAAGAGAGCCAAATGCGCTAATTTCGCACACCTCTAAAACTAAGAGTGCGGACAAAAGTCAAAAAATTCTCAAAACTCGTGAGTTGAAAATGTGCTCTATCAATGGTTGTGCAGGACTCAAAATTAGAAGAAAGTCAAATGAAGGTTGAAGCAAACACGTTCATCGTATTTGTTAAAAAAAAGTTAAAAGTTACGTTTTTTTTAAATCAGTAATCCTTTTGAAATGATTTAAGAGGTTCACGTTAGTTTGAACATTTTTTTCATAAAAGGACATTTTTTTTTTGAAATAATTTATTTCTGCACTTTAGTCGAGAGAAAGATATTTAAAAAAAAAACGCTTGTGTATTTTTGTTGCGAGTAAGATGGTATTATTTTGAAGGGGTTTCATTTATTGTTTCAAGGGATATTGTTCAAAGTTGTTATAAAAAAGGGGCGGTCCATGTTATCAATTTTTTTTTTTAAATTGGGATTTTGTTATTGAAACAAAATAAAGAATTTATTAAAGTTTTTTCTCACGAAGGGGAAGTTGCTTTCTTATTGCTTTCTTACCATCCGTGTTGGGTATTGTGATTTTTTTTTCTAAGTTTTTTTTGAAAGTCTTGTTTTTGTAAAAATTTGTAGATCAAATTTTTTTTCAACGTCGAGCAATACATAAGCTATGACAAAGATGTTTTTGTTGTAAACAATTGCTATATTTCCAAGTATATTTTCTATTTAAGTTACATCCAATCGGTGCTTAACAAATGGGAAAAGCCAAGAGGCTAATAAAATTGAACCAACAACAAGAGATGTTTGATTTTTTTTGGAAAAAATGGAAATGAAAAGGAGTTTTGGTGTAAGAGGGAGTAATCCAAGTGAATATGAGGAGGTTGGTGAACCCAGCAAAAGAGCTTGTGGATGACAATTTAGTGAATCCAACAACAGAGCTTGCAGATGACAATTTGGTGAATCCAACAACAATGTTTGTTGATGACAATGAAGTTTCCATTGGAGCAGCCAATGTTATGGTGAATCGATCAATTCAATTTGTTGATGTTAAATATGATGAAGACTAGTTTGTTAATGATGAATTGTTGCAGATGATGGAACTAGAAAAATCATATTGACATGATGTTATTCGGTGAGAGAAGCCCACTTGAGTCTAAAAACCAAGTGGAAGACAATCTATCTGCAGCAACACAAGTTAGTAAAGAAGTGGAAGAGACAAAGAAAAAGACAAAGATAGAGGAAGAGGCAAAGAAGGAAGCCCACAAAGAGAAAACAAAGATAGAAGCAGAGGAAGAAGTGCAACAAGTGAAAGCTCTCAATGCAGAGTAGAAGGAACAAAATCAATGTGGTTATGTAGATGTTTTTAAATGTATCATTGATTTCCAATGTGTAGGTAAACATGATGATTATGAAGAAGAGTTAAAATTCCTTCAAGCATGGCTTGCGACACCAGGTTTAGATGAGGTCTATGTAGATTTTGCAATAATGAACCTTGAAAACAACTTGGATAATGAAAACACTAGTGAAATTTTTAGGTATTGGCATCCTAATAAGAGGAAATTCTAATATGAACTTATGTTGTAGTAAAATATTGATGATGAAAAACACATTATAGAAAACGACATGTGACAATAGTCCACATACAAGCCAATTTTTGAACAAGATATGGACATGGTTAGACAACCTATCACAATAGAAGACTTGCATAAGCAAATGAAGAAACTGAGGTTTGAAGGATACAACAAAATGAAAAAGTTGAGAGAATTTAGGTGCTATAGGATCTGGAAGAAAAGAAAAAGAAAAGAAAATCGTGATGACCTCAAATTTTTAAAGTGTAAGCCTAGCTGAGACAAATATCAACAAACATCTTAGTTTGATTTTTTTATGGTTGAAATTAAGGGGAAGTGTTGGAGAATATAATTCCAAGCACCTTATAGGTGTCACAAATGTTCATCTAAGTGTCACAGTCTATTTTCGTTTAGTCCAATTATCTTAAGTTCAGTTCAGTCTCACTGCACTCATTTATTACTGATATTTCCAATGTAATCTTGTTAACTGGTTTGTGATATTAAGAAGAGCAATCATCTGCTCCGCGATTGGAACTGACACACTTTCTCACTAGAAATAGCACGAAAAAATCCACATAATATCATTGTTAAGAGGTAGGCAAATGACGAGGACAATTTTTTTATGAAAATAATGATTTTATAAAGATACCATTGATCACATTTTTTTCTTCCGCTATACGATAACATAACCAGGTCGAAGTCATAATCGAAAGGAGCCTCAACAATTATTTCAAAGGTTCATGATATTTTTTTAAAGGTTCACGATTAAAGGTGTTCCTTATTTTAATGACTTCTCATTTTTAATGACTCTCTCTCCATGATAAAAGGTTGACATTAATGAAACTTCCTTTTAAAATGACCATTTTTTTTTTTTTTTTAAAATTCGAATTCAAGTCTCTATGATCCATAACTTATTAATCCATAACTTATTAATTAATGAAGATATTCAGAAAAAAATCACATTGCCAATATTTGGTCGACACTTTTCGAACGAGCCAGTGTTGTTCAAGGTCATCCTAACCGCTAGAGGAAAATGGATGAATTTGACCAAGGAAGGAAATTTATAATGTTTATTAATTTATTTAAACAATTTATTTATCTATTATTATAATTTAACTAAACGGCTATATTTGACTAAGGTAGGGAATTCTAATTTGTTTAATTATTTATTTACTTAATTAACTAATTTATTTATGCATTATTTTATTGTTATTGAATAATTGTTTATTTGGTAATGATTTGGAAAAATTAATAAGGAATAAAATAAAAACTAATGATAAGGAATAAATAAATAAATATTAAGAGTGAAAAAAATTAAAAAAATAGGTAAATAAATCATTTTTTAACAAGGGAATAAAAATAAGAGAGAAAGTGTTATATATATATATATATATATATATATATATATATATATATATATATATATATTCTTAGGTAGGTGTTCTCAGTACGTTAGCCACTCGTGCACTTCAAATTTCTGATGAAGACCACCTTTCTGATGAAAAGTCCCATCTCCTTAATGTCTTTGTCCAGAATGGTTATAGTAGGCAATAGGGTGTCAAAGCTTTCCTCAAAGCTAGGAAAGGTCCTAAGGTTAAGACTGACACTACTGATTGTCTTGCAGGAGTTCACCTCCCCTTCATCCAAGGGATGACTAACAAGATTGCGAGAATCTTGAAGAATCATAATGTTCCCTCAACCTTTAGACCCCTCAACACCATTAAGAGCTCCCTAAGGTCTGTTAAAGACCAAGTGAACCCTATGGATTTGAAAGGTGTTTATGTTATCACGTGTTCATGTGGTACCTCATACATTGGCGAAACAGGTCAGTTTATTAACGAAAGGATTAACGAGCATGTTGCTGATATCAAGCATGAGAGGACCAAATCTTCTGCTTTGGCGGAACATGCAGCAAAGCCCAAGAATCATATATGCATTGACGAGGCTAAGGTCATCGGAAGGATCTCTCATTTTAATCACCGTAAGTTTAGGGAAGCCATTGAAATTGAGAGTTCTTCTTATAATATTAATAGGGATGATGACTGGAAAATTATTAGTTGTTGGATTCTCGCTCTGTCCTCCTAGTTTTTTCTCTTCTTTGTCTAGTCTTTTTCATATTCTAGTCCCCCTTATTTATCCTTCCTTTGATTAATTAGAGAGTATTAGCCTCTCTCTTTATTTATTGATTAATTTTTATTAGTAATATTATTTATGCATTTATTATTAGTATTCATTTATTTATCGCTATTACTATTACAAGTTTTTAATAATAATAATAATAATAATAATAATAATAATAATAATAATAATTTATCATCTTCATATATATATATATAGATATTGATATTTTAAAACACCTTCTCTTTTATTTTTATTCCCTTGTAAACAAATTATTTTTTTATCTTTTTTTTTTTCACTCTTAATATTTATTTATATATTCCTTTATGATTTATTGATTTATTTATTTAATTTTTAATTTGTTTTTAGTGTTAGTATTTATTTATTCCTTATACTTAGTTTTTATTTTAATCCTTATTAATTTTTCCAAATCATTACCAAATAAACAATTATTCAATAATAATAAAATAATGCATAGATAAATTAGTTAATTAAGTAAATAAATAATTAAACAAATTAGAATTCCCTACCCTAGTCAAATATAAACGTTTGGTTAAAAAAAATTTCCACTGGAAAAATCCGTAATTTTCATTATATAGAGAAAATTATATATTGTAGATGCAATGCATATGTTGTATACTGAGTCTATCATGAGAGACTCTGAGCTGTTTAGATACACCACGCAGGGTGATCTGCTTAAAAAACAAAATCAGTTGTTTATATACTTGTTATATATCTGTTTCGCCTGTACATGGGCCTCGCAGGACCCCTTTCAGTATGATATCTCATATGTATATTAACAAAAAATGTTTCAAAATTTTGCATTTTTGAGTTCTTTACAATAACATTTGAAGGTCAGGGGCTAGGGTCCCCCTGATACTGCTGATCTATATATGGCCGATGATAATAACGAAATTCATCAGCCCCCCTCTGCTCTTGTATCACCCATTCACCTCTGGGTAATGACGCGGCCTCCTTGGATAGTTGGTCAGCGCTGCTGTTATGCTCCCTGTAAATGTGATTACAAGAGATGTTGTTAAATTCAGCCTTGAATATATTTACCTCATTTAGAATAATGCTGAGTGTGTGTATGTGGCAAACAGATATGCTATTGAACCAGTTAATGATGATCTTTGAGTCCCCAAATATATTCAAATTGAAGCACTGATGTCTCAAAGAGAAATGCAATAGGTGACGGAGGGTAATGAGTTCCGCGAAATTGTTGGTGCCAGCTCCTAATCCCATCTTTACTTTGTAATAATGATGTTCATTTATGAAAAGAATGAAGCCACCTCCACAGCCCTGTTGATTTGCAGCCCCATCAAAGAAGGCCCAGGGGGTGGCTTTGTTAATGATGGGAGGTGGGTGAGTGCGACACTCTCTAGGGGGCAGAGGATCCGACAATTCATGGTATGCAGAGATAATTCCAGCCTCAATGTGTGGCCAACTCACAAGTTTGTTATCAAATATGTATCAGTTTCGTGCCTGCCAGATAGTCCAGCTGACAAGCAAGGGAAGGAATTGAAGTTTTTCCCATTGTGTCTTCCAGACCAGTCCTCAAATGCACTGTAAATATCATTACCATTCCATGACCCCGTGAAGCCGATAGTTGTGGATATGTTTCGCCAGAGAGATTGTGTTGCCACACAGAGTAGGAAGATGTGTTCCATGGATTCTGATTCACGTTTACATAGTATGCACCAGGTTGGTCCAAAGATAGCTCTGTGTGTTAGATGCTCCCTCGTGGGCACAATGTCTTTAAGCATGCACCAAAAGAAAAGTCTAGTACGTGGGGGAGCAGTAAGCTTCCAAATGTGACTCCACTAATTCATAATCTGTTCTGGTTTTTTGTGATGTATCAGAATGCTAAATCCCGACTTTGGGGAGTATATACCATTATCAACCAAACTCCAAACTAATTCATCAGGCCCCTCTTTAATCCTGATGTGGGATTCCAGAAGTGCTTGCACATAATCGCTCCATTATTGGTGCCATCAAGGGGGAAGGTCGATTTGGTGAGCCGATTTCCAAACTTGAGAAAATATATTCGAATTTTGTTGGTCTGCAATGTGAGAGAAATTCTTGATCCCCTGTGCGTGTAAATATACAATGAGGTCTCTGGATAGGATGTGTCTTCCTCTACAGCCTATCCATGGATCCAACCCAATCCTACCCAGGGAGCCATCATTAATTCGCCAAGCCAGGTTGTCTCTTATAAGGGGGAGGGAGTGGATCAGTGCCTTCCATACAGATGAACAACCCATCGTCGGCCAAGTGGGAAGTTGAGCCCAGTCCAGCAAGTTTTGTGGCCAGATGTATTTATGGTATGTCATGTGAGTCCATAGATTCTGACCTGTCATCAAGTGTTGAGATTGCAACAAGATGATGGAGCTTAGTGAAAAGAGTCGCCTTCACTAAGTGGGCCCGCAGGCTATTTTTGGCGCAAGTCTATTTTTAGACTATGTCTATTTTTAGACATATGGATCATGTCTATGTTTATGGATGATTGATCAAGTTGGGAAAAATAGATGGACTTCTATTTTTGATGAAAGTGTGAGTGATCACAGTGTGAGTGATCAAGTCTATTTTTAGACTGGCTGTCAAAAATAGAAAAGTCAAATATTATTATCTCACAATAATATTTGGACTATAAACTTAATCTTATTCTCTTGGAGCACTTCAGTTTGAGCTACGGAAGTGGCACATGCAGCTGTCAGAAGGAAATTCGTTTTTCTTATGAGTCAGTTGAGTTGTTGCATGCATGACTTCAGTTAGAACTCAAGTGAGTTGAGTTTAGTGGACTGGAGGTAGAGTTGATGGAGTTGTGTTCAGTTTAACTTAGTTAAACTGGTTGTAGTTAGTCTAACTGCAGATAGACTAATGATGAGTTGTTAAACTAATTATTAACTCATAATACAACTAAAGAATACATCAGTTAACTCAGTTGCATGTCAGTGCATGTTCAGTTCAACAGGGACAGGTGGTAGAGAATCAGATTGCTATCAGTTGTGACTATAGTTGTGCACCAGATCTTGCACAATCAAGGGATTGAGTATGCCAATGAGTTTGCTCACGTATTTGGCCCGCATTTTAGCCTTTGCTCACGTCCACAAAGAGTGACTGACTATTTTGCAGGTGAAAATCGAGTTTGGGAAGCAATTCTCATCAGTTCTTGAGCAGGTATTGAGCAGTGGAGGCAGGCAAGCAGTGGAAGAGATTTGGAGATCAGATCTGAGCTGTATTGTGTGTAACAGAGGTGGAGATACTTGTGAGAAGTATTATGCTGTGTAATGTTACATGACTCAATCATTAATATACAGATAGTGTGGGGTTTTTAGCGAGATGCTTTCCCCGTGATACAAACTGTGTTAATGTGTGAATGCTCTTGATGTTTTATTGTTATTGATGCTGCTATATTGTTGATCAACGTAGAGGAGCTTATGTATTGTGTATGGTTTCCGCAATAGTACATGATCAGGATAATCTCTGTTGAATATGTGTTAAATTATTCAAAAAGTTTCTACATGGTATCAGAGCTAGATAATTGTAGAAAAAGTTTCTACATGGTATCGGAGCAGCTTGATTTGTAGAAGAGATTTTTACAGGATATCAAGCGAGGGTTGATCGGAAGCAGTTGAGTTGGTTGCTGGTGGAATTCGAATTTGCAGCAGTGTTGTTGAAAATGTCTTTCAACGGATTGCAAATGTTATTCCAAAGCAAGAGCGACTTGACGCTCAAGGATAAACTCAGTAACAATAAAGGTGAGAATGGATCTTCATCAAAGGTAGTTGATGAAGAGAATTGTGCTTTGGCTGCCAAAGCAAAGAAAGGGAAGAGAAAGAAAGCTTCTCAGTCTGGTGCGAAAGGCAAGAAGCAGGATATGTCCAAGGTGAAGTGTTTTCACTGTCACCAGCATGGACACTATGCCACAAATTGTCCGCAGAAGAAGAAGAACAAGCAAGCTGCTGGATCTACAGGGGGAGAGGCTTTAGCTTCTCAGTTTGAGCTTGATTTTTCATTGATCGCATGCTTGGTTTCAAGTGTGATGGGATCAGTGTGGTTTCTGGACAGTGGTGCGTCTTTTCACATGAAGGGAGATAGAGATTTGTTCTCTGATCTGGAGGACAAAGATCTTGGAGTGCACATCGAGATGGGCGATGATGGTAGATATAGTGCGACCGGTATCAGTACCATTTCCTTTGAGAGGGAGTCTGGTAAACCCTTTGTATTGAAGGAAGTCATGCATGTTCCAGGATTGAAGAAGAATCTCATCTCAGTGGTGATGTTAGAAGACAAGGGGTATGATGTTGTTTTCAGCGAGGGAAAGGCCTTCCTGCGCAGCAAGACAACTGGTGAGACCCGGAAGATAGGGGTTCGAGTGAGGAACCTTTATCAATTGCATGTAGATGGATGCGCAGCAATGGCAGGCAAGGCAGAAGGATTGGTGAGCCGGGATGATGGCGAGTTGTGGCACAGGAGATTGGGTCACCTTCACCATGGAGCCTTGAAGATACTGCAGCAGATCACTACAGGGCTTCCTAAAGGTACACTTGCGCAGTCAGATCAATGCAAGGGGTGTACTTTGGGGAAGTTTGTGAAAGCCACCTTTCACGAGAAGGATAGTCGCGTCACGACGATCCTTGAGAGAATTCACACAGACGTGTGTGGACCTTTCTCAGTTGCTTCGACAGCAAAACACAGGTATTATGTGATTTTTGTTGATGATTTCTCTCGTAAGTGCTGGATCTTCTTCATGCAGAAGAAGAGCGAGACATGTTCAAAGTTCTGTGAATTCAAAGCACTGGTCGAGAAGGAGTCGGGGAAGAAGGTGAAGGCTCTTAGGAGCGATAATGGTGGTGAATACATCTCAGACGAGTTCAAGGATTTCTGCAAGGCAGAAGGGCTTCGTAGAGAGCTCATAGCTCCCCATAACCCACAGCAGAACGGGGTAGCTGAGCGGAAGAACAGAACGATTGTGGGTGCTGCACGGGCAATGTTGCATGATCAGGGCCTACCCCTTCACTTGTGGGCGGAAGCATGCAATACAACAGTTTATGTGCAGAACCGTTGTCCTCATAGGATACTTGGCAGGAGTACACCCGAGGAGGCTTATTCTGGTAAGAAGCCTGATCTTTCTCATTTGAGGATTTTTGGTGCTAACGTTTACATGCATGTGACGAAGGATGCCAGAAAAAAGTTGGAACCGACTGCAGAGGTTGGGATATTTGTGGGGTACACTGATACGCCCCACAACTATCGTGTGTATTTGCCAGATAGTGGTAAAACTGTTGTGCGACGGGATATAAAATTTCAGGAGGAGAAAGCCATGAAGTGTTCGCTTGAGAGGGAGCTACACTTGCATGCAGATGAGGAGCTATTAGTTCCTAAGGATGAGCTTCAGGACGTGGATCAGCCACAGGACGAGGTTCATGGAGTGGAAGAGACCACTCATGCAGCGCCAACCATTAGAGGGCGAAAGCGCTTGACAGAAGCTGAGCGACTGGCTCAAGATGCAGAGAAAGTTGTAGGACCACCTACAGCCCAACGCAGGCAGAGACAGTCACCTGATCGGTACACTGGATACATGGCTCTTATGAGCAAGTGTGTTGTGACTGAGCCATCCTCTTTCGAGGAAGCTGTGGAGGATCCCGCATGGGTATACGCCATGGTGGAAGAGTATGATTCTATTGTCAGAAACAGTGCATGGGAGATTGTTCCTAGACCGGAAGGGAAATCAGTGGTGGGTTCGAGATGGATCTACAAAGTTAAGCAGGCAGCTGACGGGAGTGTGGAGAAGTACAAGGCAAGATTTGTTGCCCGAGGCTTTTCACAGATTGAGGGGATCGATTATGAGGAGACCTTTGCACCTGTCGCAAGGTATTCTTCCATACGGACGATTCTTGCTCTCTCAGCGCAGATGGGATGGCACATTCATCAGATGGATGTGAAGACTGCGTTCCTCAATGGAGTCATTGAGGAGGAGGTGTACATTGAGCAACCCGAAGGCTTTGAAGTCTTCAGCAGCGAGTCGCATGTGTGCAGGCTCAAGAGAGCGCTGTATGGGTTGAAGCAAGCACCACGTGCTTGGTACACACGGATAGACAGCTATTTCACAGGACTTGGATTCTCCAAGAGCGAGGCGGATCCGAACCTATACCAGATTGTGGTGGAGGGTAAGTTGCTTATCATTGTACTGTATGTTGATGATTTGATTCTAACGGGTGATGAGCTGTTGATACTGTCATGCAAGAAGGATCTTGCTACAGAGTTTGAGATGAAGGATTTGGGCCTCCTTCACTATTTCCTAGGATTGGAAATATGGCAGCGCAGTGGTGGACTGTTTGTTTCTCGGGGCAAGTATGCTCGGGAGATACTGGAGAAGTTCAACATGCATGGCTGCAAGCCTGTTGATACTCCTCTTCCTGGAGGTTGGAGGAAGGAGGATGCCACTTCGGGAGAAGAAGTGGATGCCACTGTTTATCGACAGTTGGTGGGGTCACTGATGTATTTGGTCAATACATGACCTGATATATGCTATGCAGTTAACCAGCTTTCACAAGCTATGGTTAAGCCTACCAAGCTCTTCTGGAAGGCGGGCAAGCATGTATTGTGCTACTTGAGAGGCACATCGGGATATGATTTGTGGTATAGACAGGAGGATGAGGTGAAGCTATGTGGCTTCACGGATGCAGATTGGGCAGGGAGCCCAACAGACAGAAAGAGCACATCAGGAGGGGTCTTCAGTATTGGATCGACAGCAGTTTCTTGGTACAGCAGGAAGCAGAGATCTGTGGCACTCAGTTCAGCGGAGGCCGAGTATATGGCAGCAAGTTTGGTTGCATGCGAGGCTATATGGATGAGGAAGATCCTAGTTGGTTTGTTTGGTTCTCATTTGGATCCTACTGTGATTTACTGTGATAACCAGAGTTGCATTAAACTCTCGGCTAATCCTGTATTTCATGATAGATCTAAACATATTGACATCAGGTACCATCATATCAGAGATTGTGTGCAGCGGAGGATCATGTTACTTTCGTACATTCCAACGGAGGATCAGGATGCTGATATTCTGACGAAGGCTCTCACCAGGAGCAAATTCGAGTACCACTGAGGCAGGATAGGGGTTGATGATAATCCATATCTTGTCGAGAGGGAGTGTTGAGATTGCAACAAGATGATGGAGCTTAGTGAAAAGAGTCGCCTTCACTAAGTGGGCCCGCAGGCTATTTTTGGCGCAAGTCTATTTTTAGACTATGTTTATTTTTAGACATATGGATCATGTCTATGTTTATGGATGATTGATCAAGTTGGGAAAAATAGATGGACTTCTATTTTTGATGAAAGTGTGAGTGATCACAGTGTGAGTGATCACGTCTATTTTTAGACTGGCTGTCAAAAATAGAAAAGTCAAATATTATTATCTCACAATAATATTTGGACTATAAACTTAATCTTATTCTCTTGGAGCACTTCAGTTTGAGCCACGGAAGTGGCACATGCAACTGTCAGAAGGAAATTCGTTTTTCTTATGAGTCAGTTGAGTTGTTGCATGCATGACTTCAGTTAGAACTCAAGTGAGTTGAGTTTAGTGGACTGGAGGTACAGTTGATGGAGTTGTGTTCAGTTTAACTTAGTTAAACTGGTTGTAGTTAGTCTAACTGCAGATAGACTAATGATGAGTTGTTAAACTAATTATTAACTCATAATACAACTAAAGAATACATCAGTTAACTCAGTTGCATGTCAGTGCATGTTCAGTTCAACAGGGACAGGTGGTAGAGAATCAGATTGCTATCAGTTGTGACTATAGTTGTGCACCAGATCTTGCACAATCAAGGGATTGAGTATGCCAATGAGTTTGCTCACGTATTTGGCCCGCATTTTAGCCTTTGCTCACGTCCACAAAGAGTGAGTGACTATTTTGCAGGTGAAAATCGAGTTTGGGAAGCAATTCTCATCAGTTCTTGAGCAGGTATTGAGCAGTGGAGGCAGGCAAGCAGTGGAAGAGATTTGGAGATCAGATCTGAGCTGTATTGTGTGTAACAGAGGTGGAGATACTTGTGAGAAGTATTATGCTGTGTAATGTTACATGACTCAATCATTAATATACAGATAGTGTGGGGTTTTTAGCGAGATGCTTTCCCCGTGATACAAACTGTGTTAATGTGTGAATGCTCTTGATGTTTTATTGTTATTGATGTTGCTATATTGTTGATCAACGTAGAGGAGCTTATGTCTTGTGTATGGTTTCCGCAATAGTACATGATCAGGATAATCTCTGTTGAATATGTGTTAAATTATTCAAAAAGTTTCTACATCAAGGTCCAACCCATTTTGGCAGCTAAGGCTTGGGCAAAAGGGAGGAGATCTTTCAGTCCCCAACCTCCCCATTTCTTTGGTAATGCATTTTTTTGCCAAAGGTTCCATGCAAAAAGTCTTTTGTCCTGATTCCCATTCCAGAGAAATCTGTTGCATAATTGTTTCAATCAAGATAGAATATTCCTGGGAATCCATGCCAGTTCCATCCAGTAAACCGGAGTAGCTTCCAGGACCGATTTGATCAGCACCAATCTGCCCATCCTGGATAAATATCTATGACTCCAGATGGATAGTCTCTTCTCCAGTTTTGTAACCAGCCAGACCCAATCTGCAATCTTATGGCTAGTGGGTTTAAGCCAATAACCCAGATATTTGAGACCTCTATCTAAGGGGTGGATACTGTAGGGAAAGACCTGGTGTGCAAATTGGGATTCATGAACAGAGGTGCAAGAAAAGGTTATGGTGGATTTGGATTGGTTGGCAAGCATTCCAGTAGCGGATGAGAAGATAAGGAGGATCTTGGAAAAAGATTTGGAATCACGGATGCTACCATCAAGCAAAATAAGCACATCATCAACAAATAGGAGGTGTGTGAGGTAACAATCCTCAGAGATCTTGAGACCGCAAATATCGCCATCCCTTTTGGCAGATGCAATCAATCGACTTAGCCCCTCCATGACAATAAGAAAAAGAAGTGAGGATAAAGGGCAGCCCCGGCGAAGCCCCCTTTCAGAGTGGAAGAAGTGTGAGGCCGAGCCATTGATGAGGACACTGAAAGAGGGTGTGGTGATGCAGGCCATGATCCAAGAGATGTAGTTGTGAGGGAAGCCCAAATGAATCAGCAACATCTTAATATAAAGCCAGCTGACCCAGTCAAAAGCTTTGGATAAGTCGATCTTGAGGATGATGCTTTTTAGGTGCCTAGTCCAGATGGAGTGGATGGCTTCCTGAGCTGAACCAATGGCTTCATGGATCTGTCTGGACTCAAGGAAGGCGAATTATTGGGGAGCAATATGCCTAGAGAGGATCAGCCTAAGTTGATTTGCAATTATCTTCGAAATAATCTTATATAGGCAGTTGCATAAGGAAATAGGCCTATAGTCATCAAAATAGGATGGGGCATCGGACTTAGGTATGAGCGCGATGAAGATAGAGTTGATAGCATGGTATAGGGAACCCAAAATTCAGCTTTCCTCCACTACTTTCAATAGGTCCTGCCCCAGTAGTTCATAAAAAGCCAGGTAGAATTCAATGGTCTAGCCATCCAGGCCAGGGCTCTTATCCTTTTTGAACCATTTTAACATACTTTCTAGTTCACCAGGGCTGACTGGTGCAAAGAGCTCTTCTGCTTCATCCTCATTGACAAACCTTTGAAAGTGTCCTGCCACATTGATGATGTCAGGAAGGTTCTCTTCGCGGGGACATTTTTAGAGGTTCCTGAAGTGTGAAGTACCAAGGTGGGCGAGCTTATTGAAGCTATCAGCAGAGCCTCCCTCTGGCATAGGAAGATTCCAAATGGTGTTAGATACCTTTCTGCCCTTGGCGTAATTTTGAAAGAACCTCGTATTATCATCCCCAACTTTTAACCATATAGCTCTACTCCTCAACCTCTGAGATTCCTCGTGCTCCTTTAGGATGATGGTCTTTTGATTTTCAAGCTCAATCAGTTGGATCTTCTACTCTACAGAAATGAATCCCAAACTTCGCTCATCAAGTAAAGAGCTCAACTCTGCTTCAATATTAGTTAGCTGTGAGGTTTCCTGAGCATGTTTCTCCCTGGCCCATTTAATAGAGAGGTGTTTAATCTCAGAGAGATTGTGGCAAAACCCTTTTGCGAAGGACTCTACTCGGTTAATAGGGTTTGCAATCCAGAAGTCGGAAACCAACTTGATGTACGTAGGGTCGCTCAGCCAGACATGGTTGAATTTGAATGGGGCTTTCGACTTTTTGAAAGGCCCCTGGATTTCCAGATAAATGGGAGAGTGGTTTGATACACCCCTCGAGCCCACCCATTGCTTATAGTGATGCAGCTGTTGTAGGAGACGTCCTTTCATTAAGAATTTGTCAAGTTTGCGAGCTAGTGCAGCATCACCCACCCTTCTGTTCCTCCAAGTGGGTAGCGGTTTATGCATGGGGACATCAATAAAATCGGTCTGCTCCAGTAGATTAATCATATGGTAAGTGATAGCATCAATTTGGGTTGTAGACCCCCATGATTCTCTGAACCCCAGAGAAAAAATTAGATCCCCTCCTATATTAGTATGCTTAGAGACCAGAAGGGAGAGATTTAGAAGACACTGCCAGAAATGTTCCCTTTGATGACAGGGTCCATACACATTCACAATCCTGAGGATCATACCTAGATCAGCAGAGAAGATATCCAGGCCCAAGTATCCCGATCCCCCCCAAGATGCATCAACCCTGATTGTTCGAGGGTTGTATCCTATAGCCAGACCCCCAGACCTCCCAACAACATCTAGGGCTACAAATGACCAGCTTGGGATCATGAGTTGGAGAGTATGGGAGATTTGATCAGCCATACCCAATGTTTCTTGAAGTAAGATAATGTCAATCGGTTCGGTCTCGATGAGTCTCCTCAAGGCTAGTTTCTTTGAGGCACTAGCCAAACCCCTGCAATTAAAAGACAAGAACTTCATGTAGGGACACCTCGCGGGGTATGTCCTGCTCTAAGGACCCCATCAATAGTGGATTAGCGTCCGGAAGCGACCTCCACCCCAGCTCTTCTGATTTCCTTGGAGTGATCTGACTTTCGACCCCTGGATGATAGGGGGATGACACCAGGCATCGTAAGACCTAGACCAGTCTGACGGACCGGGGGATCCTTGGTGTGTGACCTGGAGCGAAGGAAATATTGGTGGGGGGGAGACAATCCTGTGGATGACGACGATGCAGTGGAAGTGGAAGGAGCGGAGAAAGAAGGGGCAGTAGTGACAATGAGCGGAGGAGTAGACATAATACAATGAGCCATTGAAGTCTAAATCGGTGAGGCTTCCATATGCGAGGTAAGATCAAAATATGAGAGAGTAGGGTTCAGAGAGATACCCGAATAAATTGTGGCCTCCACGGCAGAGCGAGCCTTGGTCATCGGTGCTGAAGGCTGTCTGGTGCCACTGTCCACTATTTTTTATATTGGGGGGATGTCCTCTGGTGCCAGACCTGAGGGCAAGGGGTGCGAACCGACTGGAGAATTAACCTTGGATGGTGCATGCGTGATTTTAGGTGAGTCCTCTGTTCTCCGATTGAGAGGGCATTCTTTGAAGAGATGTTCGACCTTGTGACATCGTCTGCAGCAAAATGGCACCCCTTCGTAGTCCAAGATCTGAACTCTGATGTACTTCCCCCACTGCATAGTAATCTTTTCCTCCAAGCCCTCACGGGTATCCAAGTGGACCAAAATGCGAGTAAGAGTTCTGCTTTTGGACTCCACAAAGGTGCGGTCATGATCTAAATGAGTGCCCAGAGCATTGTCGATCCTGATAAAGACCTCCTCACTCCAGAACTGCAGTGGTAGCCCTGGCAGGCGTACCCAGAGCGGACCTGCCCCAATTTGTTCGCGTTCAGGATCGAATAAAGGGCTCCACCATTTAAGAAGGACCGAGGCCATCTCAATGTTCTAGTACTTGGGTAGTACCAGGTCCGTCTAGTTTTCCTTTACAAAATGCAGGGAGAACCAACCCCTGGGCAGTACATGAACCTCAGATAGTTCCATCAGTAAACCTCCCCAAATCTCCTTAACCCACTGAGACAGCCTGTTGGCTGAATATGCCTGACCAAGAACATGTCCAACTGGCACCATGCGAGCCATGATAGCAAATTCACCAATAGCCGAGGTCTCGCCAAATCTGATGGTGATATCCTTGGAGGTCGCCTTGACGCACTTGGTCTTCTTTTTGTTGGTGCTAGGAGCCGATGGGTGGTCCACCAGGGGGTTTGGAATGCCTTCTGGAGGGTTTTTTTTAGCCGATCGAACCTTAACCGCAGGGGTCTCGAAACAGCCGGATGGTCGAGCACCTGAGCAGGGGGGTTGAGGGGCTGCTACTGTCACCGGGATATCAATAGAGGGAATAGTGAAGAAGGATGAATGCGGGTCAAAGGAAGGCGAGGGGGGCATGTGCGAAGATAAGATATGGAGGGTGCCCGATGACAAAGGAGGTACTTCAAAGCTCGGAGAATCCACAGAATGCAATCAGGAGGGTAGGGGATCCGAGCTATGCCGAGGAAAAGTGACGACAGGCGAGGGAAATGGCGGTTTCGAGAAAGATAGTGATATAGCAAAGTCAAGCGGCTGTGAGCGGGAGAAGCTAGGGTTTCCAAATATAACACGATCCGGGAAAGGCTCCTTGGTATAATCCACCACCTCAACCTCCATATTGTCCCCCATTTCAGCCGGAGGCCTATAACTGAAAGCGACGGGTGTGCGAATGGAAACGGCGAGGAAGACAGAGTGTGGCGACGGAATAGAGACGTTTGTCTGCAGTAACTGTAAAACCCTAAGGTTTTACCCTAGCCCTATACGAACGGCTTCCATCCTCCCGATCCCACCCTTCCAAACGTTTGGTTAAATTATAATAACAGATAAATAAATTGTTTAAATAAATTAATAAAAATTATAAATTTCACTCCTTGGTCAATTCAATTGTTTTCCTCTAGCCATTAGGATGACCTATCTTTTTATTTAACCTTCCTCTGAGATTTGTCTCTTCATCTTATTCTGAAGATGAACCACACTAGCTGGTTCGAAATGCATCGACCAAATATTGGCAATGTGATTTTATCCAAAAATCTTCATTAACTAAAAAGGGATTGCTTTAATTCTTGCTTAAAAGGGATTTTTTTTTAAAAGTGTAAAGGGAGATTATTTTTAATTAAAAAAAAAAATGGAATAAAGAAGGTATTTTAGTAAATTTTTTGTTTTTTAAAAAGAGGGCGCTATATTTTTTAAAAGGGATTGTTTTTTTTAATTCTTGAAAAAATGTTGTAAAAAGGTGGGCACTTTCGCATTTAAAAAAATATCTTTTCTTCTATATTTAAAAATTATCAGTATTGGCTTTTAAGAATGAAGACATTTCTCTAAACCTAAGAGTGTTGGGATACTCTTCAGAATGCCTATGTAGATCCAAACCAAGAAGTGTGGGTGACCATGACCAATAATCAGAGGAATGCAACTATTGAGCTAAGAAAGAAAGAGAAGAGAGCCAAATGTTGGATACAGAACTTAGTCGATAACTCTATCTTCGACAATATAATTGGTGCATTTATAACAAAATAAGATTGGGAAATATTGAAAGTTTCATGTCAAGGAAATGATACAATGAATACCATTAAATTGCAGACATTGAGAGCTATGCTTGAAAGGTAAATGGCACTAGAAAATGTTGACCAGTTCATGACTAGAGGCATGGGAATAGTCAATCAAATCAAACTCATTGGTAAAACCATTACAAATTGAAATATTGTTGAAAAATTCCTTCAAAGCCTACCCAAGAAATATGACATGACTGTAACAACCATTTTGGAATCCAAATATTTTACAACATTCTCAGTAGAATAGTTGACTGGATCACTTCTAGCACACGAAACAAGACTCAACTTAGCAGAAGATTCCATCAAAGAACCTTTGAAAGGAAAATTATGTTTTTTCTGCAATAGAGGCAGAGGATATAGTGCTGGCAACAAGCAAGGAATTGGTTGAGCCACAACTAGATCAAAATATCATCATGCAATAGAGAAGTGGAGACCTCATCAAAATGAAGGTTAGATATCCAGAACATGGAGAAAATCTAATTTCCAATGCTATTAGTACAAGGAATTTGGGCATTATGAACATGAATGAAGAAAGAAACAGTCAGGTCAACAAAGAGGTAGTATCCATCTCTCCAACAATGAAGGAGAATAATTTGAGACAATATTTGTTTCTTGTCATCTCTCGGAAGGCACTCATAGCGAGGACCTCTGGTTGCTAGCTAGTGGTTACAGCAATCATATGATAGGTAACAAAAATTTTCTTTCTTATCTCGATGCTTCCATAACATCATAAATTACTCTTATACACCATTCCTCTATTAAATTTGAAGGGAAATATATTGTCCCTATTCTTACTAAACAAAATCAATATAAATACATACCTGATGTTTATTATGTTCCACATTCGAAGCATAACCTCATTAGTGTAGGCTAATTGATGGGACATGGTTATCATATAATATTCCAAGGGAAGACAAGTTATATCTTTAACAAACCACCCAATAGAAGACTAATAGAAAAGGTTGAAAAAGCCAAGAACAGGATGTTCCCTTTGACTCTTAGAAATCAAAATCTCTCATAGTATTTTGCCCACAATGTGTCAAGAACAGATGAGTCTCAACTATGGCATTTTAGGTATGGCCACATCCCATTCAAGAGTCTAAGTCAGTTTTAGAAACTTTCAATGGGCATTTGTCTCTGTGTTTGAATGAAAAAGATTATAATTCTGAGATTTATGTTGTAGAAAATTATTAAAAAGATAGCTTTCCCATAGAGATATATGTGGCTCAATGCAGACACAGTCTATTAGAACTAGTCCATAGAGATGTATGTGGCTCAATGCAGACAGAGTCTATTGGTGGTATTCTTTTTTTTTCAACCTTCAATGATGATTATAACAGGAACATACAAGTGTATTTTCACAAAAATAAATTAGATACATTATCAAGTTTCAAATAATTCAAAGAAGAAGAAAAAAAGAAGAGTGCAAAACCTTTAAAAGTCCTCAAGTTAGACAAAGGAGGAGAATACAATTCCAATGACTTCAAAGTCTTTTTCAATAGAAATGAATCATTATGCAAAGAACAACAAGATATACACCACATTATAATGGAGTAACAGAAAGAAACAATCGTTCAATCATGAACATGGCCAGATATATGCTTTGTGAGAAGAAGTTGTCAGATGACTATTGGGTTGAAGAAATTTTGATAGCTATATATGTTCCCCACAGATCTCCAACAACCAGTCTCTAAGATACAGTACCTAAAGAAGCATGAGATGGTAAAAACAGAAATGTATCTCACTTTAGAATTTTTGGATCAGTAGGACATGTTCCTAAGAAGCTAAGAAAGAAGCTTCATAATAGGAGTGAAAGATGTATTTTCGTAGGCTATAGTGAGCAGTGAATGGCCTATAGACTTCATAATCTAGTTACTAAGAAGTTTGTTTTAAAAAGAGATGTTAATTTCTTTGAAAATAAATCTTGGTATGATCATGTTCATGAAGCTTCAAATGGGATTTTTTATCCACCACAACTACGAACATTGTAGGATCAAGAAGAGCCATACCATTCTGAAAATTCTACATCTTCAAGCATTGAATCTGCTAGTGATTTAAAATCTTCAAAAGAATCATAAATCAAGAATAACGAAAGAAATATATGAGCAAGAGCATGAATTTGACTAGAAGAATATGTTTGCATTTCTTTCATCTCAACCAACCCATTTTGAATAACAAGTTAAAGAAAAAAATTGATGCAATGAACCAAGAAATATCTACCATAGAGGACAACCACACTTGGGAATTAGCTTATCTCCCATGAGACAAACCAGGATTGGTGTAATATGGGTATATAAGACCAAGCTGAATGAAAAAGGAGAAATTAAGAAACATAAGGCAAGGTTGGTTGCCAAAGGATTCTCATAATAGTTTGGTGTCGACTATGGTGAAACCTTTGCTCCAGCAGCAAGTGCAGGCACTATTAGAAGAATTTTATCCCCAACAATTCAAGACAAATGGAAGGTCTATTAACTTGATGTAGAATCTCCTTTTTAAATGGTATATTGTAGGAAGAAGTTTATGTAGAGTAGCCTCTTGGTTTTGAGGTTCCATGATAGGGGCATAAGGTATACAGATTGAAAAAAGAATTGTATGGCTTGAAACAAGCTCTAAGATATTGGTATATTTGCATCGACACCTATCTTGTCAAAAGTGGTTTTTGCAGAAGCAACCATGAGCCAACATTGTATACCAAAACTCATGAACGTAAAATTGTTATTGTATGCCTTTACATTGATGATCTACTTTATATAGGCAATACGATGTTAAAACAATTCAAAACAACAATGGAAATAGAGTTTGATATGACTGACCCAGGTTTCATGAAATACTTCTTAGGAATTGAAATTCAGCAATATGCTAATGGAGTTTCTGTTGTTGGTCAGCAAAAATATTCCACTGACATCATCCAAAATTTCAAAATGAAAACTTGCAAACTAGTTGATACAACAATTTCTCAAAGCACCAATATGAGCAAAGCATATGTAGCACCACCAGTTGATTCCACGTTGTCTAAAAGTTTGGTTGGTAGTTTGTTGTATCTCACTACAACTAGACCTAATATCATGTTTGCTGCCTGTTTTGTCTACAAGTTCATGCAGTCACCAGAGATTTCTCATTGAAAGGTTGCAAAAATGATCTTAATATATATTGCAGGGACAATAGACTATGGTTCATTTTATACACATTCTAAAAATTGTTCACTTTTAGGTTATACAAGAAACGATTATGCAGGAAGTTTAGATAATCGCAAAATCACCCGAGGGTATGCTTTTATCCTTGGAAACAATATACTGTGATGACCATTCAAGAAAAAATCAAACGTTTTAATATCTTCTAAACAAGAAAAATATGTAGCAGCAAATTTAGTAGCTTGTCAATTTGTGTGCTTGAGAGTATTATTGGAATTATTTCAAATGTTCAGAAGGATCAAACTCCTATTTACTGTGATAACAATTCTGTAATTTCATTATCAAAAAATCATGTTTTCCATAAAAAGAGCAAGCACATTCAGACACATTTTCATTTCATCCATGAGATTTCCAATGATCGGGACATAGTAGTTTTTTTTGTGGTTCCAAACATTAGCTTGCAGATATTTTCATGAAGCCATTAAGAAAAAATGTATTTGGATTTCAAGGAGAGAAATTAGGCATGATAGGTGCCTCTACTTGTAATGATTGATATTAGGAGGGGATATTCAGATATTAATCTCACTGTCTTCTCATTGTCATCGCATTTATTTCCATTATCTGCTAGGTGTCACAACCAATTCATTTTTACTTCAGTTTAGTCAAATTTAACTCTAGTCATTTATTTTTTATGCTTTTGATGTAATTTGTTTAACTATTTTCAATATTGAGAAAAGAAATCCTCTGCTCCATGACTTCTCTTCATTCTTTTCCAAAATTGAGACATTTATACATGCAGGGTAAATATGACATTAAGATCCATCAATGAATATTTTTAATACGACACTTAATATCTCCATCTTAAGCATGAAAGAAATTACACATCTCTCATAATGAACAATACACACTGAATTTTTTATATCCAAGATCAATCTTAACCCCAAACCTATCGAATTCAAGAGGGATTAAACTTTCCTTAAAATCAAAACCATATAAAGGAATCTTTATTGACATTTTGACTTTTTTGAGAGTAGGATTGACCCAAAATTTTATTATAGATACATTTATATTCAAATACAACATAATATTAAATGACCTTCAAAACTAAAAGAATAGGATAGTGTATCGAATCAAGGCCATTGCCACAAATGGACTTAATTAGAAGATGAGTGGCCTATCAATTTACTTGCATTAATTCACCCATAGATTGAGCTCTTGATGATTAATGTTAGAATAGATTGAGCCACGTGAATCAATTAGTAATCAATAAAATCATTTAGGCACAAAATAAAATTGCGGGGGCCATCACATTGTCTAGGCATGAAGTGCAATTTCTGGCTACCTGTGAACTTGACTGGACAAAAAGTAAAATGCCCAAGGGGGTGTAAAGAAGGTTATATAAAACTCCCAAACAGATATAGACTCTACAATTTCAAGAGAAAATTCCCAAAGAGATATAAACTCTTCTTGCAAGAAGTAAACTCACCAAAGAGATACACATTTTGTCCAAGGGTATATAGTTCTAATCCATTTAGTGCTGACCTTTCTCAAAAATCAAATAGAACAATTAATTATCTGGAGAGGATGTGAATTAAGTACACCAATGATAGGAATTTGACCCGACAAAGACAACATCAACTACACAAGTGGTATTTTACCTCAAGTAAGATCCATTCTATTTGGGGAAATAAAATACACTATTGAGGAGTGAGAAAAAAACCCAATAACCAGAAAATTAAATTTACTTACTTCATAAATAAGAGGAATGATTATAATTTGACAATCATCAACCTTTATGTCTATAAATGCATCTTATTATGATAAAAATACAATAGTTGTATGGTGTCCTAAACAAGGAAGGCCCTTAAAGAAGCAAATCTACAACCTTTTTATATATATCATTCTCATTCACATTGTCGCTATTCACTTGTATCCATTCACAAAGCATAATCAGAGAGAAAAGATAAATTGGTTTGATACATACTATGTGTTATATTTATCTTGGAAATTCATATGGGAAAATTAGTTTTTAATGTGGCTCAATCTTTGCATTTTGGAAATATTTAGTTATGTGCATTTTCCTTTCCCTATCCAAAATACTTGTAGATGACACTATTGAAAGAGGTAATAAGGAGAGCTGAAATAGGAGCAACTAAGGGTACTTGGTAGAATAACCATGGCCATTCACTTCCCATTACCTATCATTCTATCTTATTATTCATTTTTTTTCACATTCTTTTCATCTCATTTGAATTTTTCTCATTAAAAGTATACATTCCATTGGTTTACATTATTTTCTAACCTTCATGAAACACCTAATTAATAGTTAATGTGTAACTACTTAGTCTTACACCCATGTATTAGTTAAAAAACATTTGACATTAAAAGGAGAAACATTTTAGAAACCTCTTAGTGTTTATGGCTTATTTTTCTTCTTAATAAACATCTTTGAGATTCCTTTAAGTCAATGCCATATACAAATAAATAGAAATAATCTTCCAATTCACATCTATATCTTTTGTGACACTTCATTTCAACTTGGCAGAGAATACCACTAACATAGAAGATAACTCTAGTTAATTTATTTAATGAGAGGTGTGTCTTGTTAATAATACTAAAAAGAGAACCCTTAAACCTTTCCTGCACCCACAGGGGCTTCACGAGTAGAGGAATACCATACCACGTGGGTTCATATTAGGTGACATATATTGAGAGAAAAATGACATAATATATTGGGGGATATATAGGCAGTAAAGGGTTTTTGTATTGGTAGGTAAAACAATTTGAGCTAAAAGTTAATGAAAAATATAAAGGTGTATAAAAAATGTTAATGAAAAAATGGATACCTACAATCTCTAGTTAAATTACAGGTATTTTAAATTGGGAAGGTGTATTGGGTTCATATTGACTGGTGGTTAAATAATTTGATTTTAGAGGTATTTTCCAATATGTAGTCAAATTAAGGGTATTGTTTAATATGCCATGAGAGCATGTGATAGGTCATAGGTTCCTTGAGTGAAACCCTTGTGCCTGCACTCAAGAGTAAAGTATTATTTCAATTTTTCCACACAAAGCAAGAAATTAATATCCATTTCCAGGAAAACCTAAATGTCAAGCATAGAAAAATAACTAGAATAGTTTATTAGGGCATAAATAGGTACTTGAAATGAGGTTGGATTAATGAAGTAGTTATATCGAGTCCCATTCATTCCAAGTGAGGGAATCATGATTCCTTAGATTGTATAGAAAAATTAGATTTTCATTCCTTCCAGGAAGGAAATCACTCCCTTGACACGTGAAAATGCTATCGCGGTAAGTTTTAATGTAGCCCTATCTTTCTATTTCTCTCACAAAAGTTATATTTAGCCTTATCTTATACTTGGTACTCTACCACCACAATGTGTAAGTAGTGGCTGATTCTAAGGTGACCTTGTCATTGCACCTTCATATTAATTCTCCAAATAAATTTGTAACATTAGCAACCAGAACTATGGATTTAGTACTCTTTGATACCCATCTCCTCTTCATCATTAGCCACAACAATACCCTTCTCATACTGTACAAGAACACCAGCACTTAGTGGGTTGATGACCTTGTGAAATACATGTGATGTTATTGCCACCCCTCTTGTTAAAACCCGAATTTGGTATTTATCATCAGCATCATTTAGAGATTAGGTACCCTTTGTAGGTTTATGGGGTATGAATTCATTCAGATGTTGAACATTTAATATGTTTTGATTGAATTATACCATAATTTTCTTATAAATTCTATAAAGGTATTAATTTTGATTGAACATTAGAAAGAAAAACATTGGAATATGTTTGGCATGTTTTTCTATATTCCTTAATCTCTTGTACACATGTTAACATCTAAAACCATACGATGCACGAATCATAACACTATTGAACTAAATACTACTTGGAGACTTAACTCATACTTGTCTTGTGCACATTGAATGAGATTCCTCATCATAAATGTAATTTGGTTAATTAGCTAGGATCTCAAATATTTAGTCAAACTAAAATAGTTTCTAGATTAGTGTTTGGTTGAGAGATTTGCTCAACTGAGTGATTACATGGTTAAGATAGAATTTATATATTAAACCAATGATTGATTTATTTATATGTTTGATTGATATAATTTTAAATGATTTCTTGTGTGTGCATTTGGTTTTCTAAATTGGTATCAGATTCCTTTTGGGATTCCCTTCCGTGACTAGAATCCTAGAAAGATAAGATAGTGCATGTTGGTTTGTCCATTGGAGTATGTTATTGTGTGATTGGTAGTGCTGTGTTGATTTAATTTGTTGTAAGTGAAATAGATGATTTTACGTATTATGGTGTGGGCTAAAGATGCCCAAGAGAGACAGATTTAGGTTACTGCAAGTTGGACCACCCAGCTTCACCATCTCTCTTGTGAAGTGAGATCTTGTTGCTGGAATTAGTCATCGACAGGAGCCGAGTTTGGAATCTTATGGAGACTGAGCTAGCAGCCCCATAGAAATACTAGTAGAAATTTGAGGTGTTATTCGAAAGGTGCATCTTGATTAGAATCTGAGTTAGGCTATTGGTGCTCTCACACACAATGATGCGGTGCAGGAACCTAATGGTATTGTGTAAAATGCTAACGATATGGTTCTTGTGAAGGGGGAGTGTTACAAATCCATTTGGGAACATCACTCCCATCATTCGGATCGGTACAAGCAGGGCTCATCAAACCCTAATTTAGTTGCAACATGCCATAGAAAATTCACCATTTTGAATGCCTCCTTCCCTGAGAGTTTGTTGGCCTAAAGCCCTCCAGAATTGCCTCCTTGAGGGACCAAAGTAGCCTTGGAGAGGGTTAAGTGTGCTTCATTGTAGGTATGCCCATGTCAGGGTGCTCTGAAGAGTACCTAGGCCCACTTTAACCTATTCAGGGTGAGATTGAGCGAAATTCACATAGGGTTATGGGAATATTCTTATCTTCTAGAGCCATCTAGAATATTACCGCACTTATCATCTCCTATGAGCTCGAAATTGGATAGGGAATGAAATAAGTAACCTCCTATCCTCTCATCCCTTCCTCCATGGAAACTAACTCTTAAGTATGAAATTCTGTTCAATACCCTCATTTATGACAAAACCTCCTCCATCTGCCTATAAATTGAGCACTCATCTAAGTGATTAGGGGCTGGAATTTGAGAATTTGTAAGGAGATACTATTAGTGTGAGAATTGAGAGTATAAGAAAGTATTGTTATGTTACCGGAGTGTTGTGCTATTGTTGTGATGTTGGTTGGAACCCAAGCTGGAAGAGTGGCAATGGATCGGAATTCATGGTTGTAATTCTTCCTTCTACCTAATAAAGTTGTTTACATTTTTTCCATATGCTTATCTTCATACATGATGTTTATATCTGTGAATGTATCTGATTCCATTTACCTATAGTCGATAGATCTCTTGCTTTGATTGCTTCTTTGTCTTCTGTTTATGCTTTCAGGTACTTTTTGAGCGAGTTATGTTCAAGAAGGAGCGACAGGAATCATACAAAGGAGACAAAAGGAAAGCGAAAGAACAAGTAGGTCCTTTAATTCCCTTTGTCTTATTTATTGCCTATAGAGAAAGGATAAGCACTTTAAATATGTTGTTCTAGGTATATCTACGTACCTAGGGAATTAGTATTTATCCGTAGATACAAAATTCCTCATAACAAATTAGCGACTCCATCAGGGAACGAACATCATTCTGGGTAGTTTAACTTCATCCTAGTGCACTCTAGTAGACCTTACGTTCTTTCATTGATCTTCTTTCAGCCATTTTGAACTGTTTTTTGGTGAAAATTGTGCTTGTAGGCCCCCACGATGACCTCTCTAGCACCAGCGAGAGGTTTAGTCTAGATACAGAGCACTGCAGAGCACCCTTAGCTTGAGGATAGTGCTTTGAAGTGCACTTTCTCCCATTCAAAGCTACGATGATCCTCCTTAGGACAAAAATCCCTCCTTTGGGTTAATTTTTTGCCAAATTTCCTTTTGTTTCTGCTTGTTGAAAGGTCAATGATGCTTATGTCTCTAAAATCAATTTGTGTTTCCTTTGCAAGCCATACTTTGTCCTTGATTTTTTATTGTTTCTCAAATGATTTCTTTATCCCTATAAATTCATTGCCAAAGTTAGTTTATAGTCACTTAATCTTTGTTCAAAAGAAAGTGTCGTAAAAGTCTTCTTTTCTTTCGAAACAGAACTGTCGTAAAGTCTTCATTCTTGCAAAAAGATTTATTGATTGTATGTGCATTAGTTTCCTTTTGTTCATCACAACATTAAGGGAATTGAAAAGAAAAACTTGCATTGTGCATTAAAAGATTTTTGTGTGTGTTCATAGGAATAGTTTAGGGAAATTTAAGTAGATGTGCTCTTTCTTCTTTGATTACAAGAATTTGATTGCTCTATCCCTACTAGATAAGGTTTTCATTGTCAAAATTGAATGAAAAGGATGCATATAATATTAGTTGTAATCTAGGAATTGAAAATACATCACGTGATGAACCTTGAAAGGAAAATTCTTAATCAAGATCAACTTAAAATTAACATCAATTAACCTAATGGATCATTGCCATCTAACACAAAACATTTAGAGGTTCTAGGATAGAGATGTGTTTCGAAGTCATAAAACATAGTAGCTGTTGCTAACTTGTCTGTAATGCATCCCGAGTGTGATACGTCATTCCACCTATGTGAGTATATCATAGCTTGTCCACGTACCTTCAAGTATATAGGGAAATGTTACAGTAAATAAATTATATGGGAATGCTCTCATTGTGTGGTTTCACATTAGACAATGCTAATACGGATTGGGCCTCCACGTACTTTCGGGTATATATGGGAGGACAACACTAGGTTGCTATCCATCCTTAGTTAACCGAGTCAACTGCCTTGTACATTGTGATACACTGAACACAAAATTTGGGGAGATTACCTGCCCGTATTTCTTGGTTTGCCAACAGGTATTCTGCAGTTCACAGTCACTTGGTAAAGCCTTTTGCCTAGCTTAACCCTTTTTTGTTTATTTATTTCTTTTAATAAAATCAATCAGCAATCGTGTAGGAAAATCAACCCTTTCCTCATCGTTCATGGAGAGTAGTGAGTAAGCTTCCTTTATCACCCAAAGCTACACCTATTCGGTCAAAGCGGTCTCATTTGAATGGATCTAGTACTTCACAGGCCTCTGGTTCTTCATCTGAATTGCCAGAAACACCTATACCGGTAAGTAATGTGGCCCCAGTTACTGCTACTATTACTGGCACATCTGTTACTGAAGTGGAATCTTGACAATTACCTGAGGAAACTAGAACTGAATCTAGTGAAATGGTAACCCAAGTTATTCAACTACAACTTGATTGTCAATCTGAAACTGTTCAACAAGAAATTTCTTCTGAACTTGAATCTGTTCAACTAGAACTAGATCTTGAACCCATCATTGTTCAATCAGAAGTTACTTCTAAACCAGAAGTTGCTCACAAAGCCCAACCTAAACTTTGCCTTTTACAAGAACATTTGGATCTTGAGGTGGAAGAATTAGAATTCGTTACCTTACTGAAAGAATATTGACTGGTACATCCTCAGACATCCGTAACTGTCGAGACTTCCTCTTTACCTCAACAAAAAATACCATAAATCTATCATGGAACATACAGTGAAATTCTTCCACCTAGTTTGATTTCGATAGAATAGGAACCTAAGGTAGAATCACCCAGAACTCCATTCCAAATTTGGAACTGGACTTTATCTGTATCCTCATACTCCTCATTTCACTGCTCCTTTTGATCCTAATTACTTTCAGGCACCAATTGACTCGTTAGGAAACTTATTTGGACATTTGACTATATGGTAGAGTCAACATCCTAGACCATACCATATGTTACGGCTAGGGCAGAATCTTCTATCACAACCTCTTCGATGTTTATTACGACACCTGAGTCACACTTGTATGGTTTTTTGTCCATCCCATATTGTTACCAATCTTTATCGGGATCCCACTCAGGTGTTGCTTCTAGCCCTTGGTCTTCACCAATGTCCTCTACTGTAATTCTATTTGGTTCTTCATTAATGAATACCGAACAACTGGACCCATTAAGTTCATATCAAGCTGATTCATCCAGTTACCATCCTATGTATCCTCTTTACACTGGACTACCCCCATACAAAGAACAATATGCACATTCCCCTTATCTTCCATTTTCTACGGGGGAAACCATATGTTGGTATGCCATCATCTTTAGGTCAGCTTGGAATGACTGTTTGTCAGTGGCAGCCAACCATGCCCATTCAACCTAGGCTTGTGTATCCATCACAACCTATGCAATCTGTCTCATCCATACCTACAACACCTGTTGTTATAGTTGTATTGCAGTCACAAGCTCATATTGTTGTATCTCAACCTATGCAATCTATCCCTTCAACCTCAAACCCCAAGTTTTAGGTATACAGATCTAGCCTTCTCAGGCGATTTTACAACAACCACTTGTGTCTGGAGTTCAACAACTTCAAGCTAGTTTACCTTTTACTGGAATGACTCAGACTTACATTGATTTAGTGTATTCACAACCTGGTCAACCTTACATTGGTGGGAAACAACAACTGTTAAATAAACAACCATTGTACCAACAACAACAACAGTTGATTCAACAGCCTTGGCAACCCCAATATCAACAACAACAATTCCAACAATACCAACCTCAACATGCACTTAGACAATAAGCTTATACTGGGTTTGGTCAGCAACAAGTTTATCCAGGTCCTAGTAAACAAGCCTACGCTGGGTTTGGACAATAGCAAATGTATCCGAGTGCTCAACAATAACCTTATGCTGGATTTGCTAAAAAAAATTAGCCTTATCAAGGTTACTAGCAATAGATGCCTTCTGCTGGTATGCAAAGGCCTATTGCCCAAGAAATCCCATCTTACCCTAGATATGCTCAACCTAACCTCAATAAATAGCTTACTTTCATTGTGACACTTGAATTAGCAGATCTAAATCGGCTCACCAATGACCCAATTCAATATGCACCTTGGTGGCTAGTGATTCCTCATAAATTACCTTCCAATATAATGAAATCCATTGGAAACCCTGGAGAATACCCATCCAACCATGTCATGACTTTTCATTTATGTTGTTTATCAAACTCCTTGAATGATGATTCCATTAGACTACGTCTTTTCCAGATAACACTTACTGGTCTAGCTGCGAAGTGGTACATTGAGTTACCACGAGCTTCTTTTGATAACTTCACTACCTTAGCTACCATGTTTCTAATCCACTTCCAGTTACCCATACGATATGAGACTGGAATGGAACTATTAACCAACTTTAAACAAAATACTACTACTCATATCTCTGATCATATACAAGAGTGGTGTCGTCGTCGAATGGTTAAAATTTATGTTCCTGATCAGCTTATAGTTGTGTGGTTTATAAAATCCTTGCTTCCATCTATCACTTAGGATGTGGCAAAAGGAGTAGTTGTCAGTAAAAAGCAAGTAATTGCTCGTGCCCAATATTTCGACTTGATTTATACACAGTTTGGCACGCTCTACGACAAGATCTCAAATGCAACATGACCAGATTTCACTATTCCTTTTCCACCATCGATTAAGGAATCTCACGCCGGTGATGGTGTGATTGGTTCTTCAAGCACACAAACAGTAGCTAGACCATCTACTCAAACACTTGCCATTTCCAACCAAACTACAAATGCGCCCGATAACACTCTTACTTCCGAAATCAATGTCGCGTCATCTGACAAGGGCAAGAATGAAAAGTAACCAAGAATAAAGAAGAAGGGGAAAAACAAGAAGAAACAAAATAATTCCCCTCAAGAGAAATTATGTGATTCCTCTCCTTCGGTTAAGAAACCTCATTACCCGTGTCTGATGTGTAACGATGAGCATTTTATGTGAGATTGTCCTCACCTCTCCGAAGTCTCAATGATTTTGAAGTCTTCTAATACATTTGTAGTATTGTCTGATCCTTTTCCGAAACCGTAGACAAATATTGTTGCTACAAACCATGCTTCCACTTCCCAAGTGCTTATGCTATCTACCTCTAATCCTAAAATTGAAGTTTTGGTGTCAACACGAAGTAAAGATTATGGAAATCAACCATCGTCATCAAATAACCACGTTGATCAACCTAACTCTTTGACTTTGACTTGGACTGGTCCTATTCCACCACGTATTGCACCAGAGTTAACAATAAAAGCACCTAAGGAATTTGTACATAAATCAACATTTAACCTTAGAGCTTGAGCTGCACAAAATTATAATATAGTAGAAGATTTGGCTCAGTCACCTTCCTCTATGTCAACGCTCAAGGTGCTTCAAAACTATCCCTCCCAATAGCAGGTTTTGTTGTTAGCAATTGGTGGAATCGATCCAACTAATTCTAATCTTGTGGTTTTCAACCATGTGGTTTATACGCCACAATTACCAACGCAATTAGCATTCCTGATTCAAGTAAATGACTTGAATAAAATTGTTCATCAAACCATTATTTACAAGGGGGCATCTACTTGTATTATGTCTATGAATTGTTGGAAAAGACTTGGCTCACCGCCTTTGTCACGTTCAATAACAACGTTAAAGCTTTTGATGGACAAACATATATGCCTTATGGAATATTGAATAATCTGCAAATCAAAGCAGGAGGCAAAAAAAATAACTGTTTAAGTTGAGGTTGTTGACAAACCCCTTGACTACAACATTTTACTAGGAAGATCGTGGGTTTATGCTATGGTTGTTGTGGTTTAAAAATACTTTCGTATGATTGGATTTCGTCATAAGGGTGGAATCATAGTTATCGATCAGCTTGCCTTCTTTGCCTCTAGTTCACAGGCTATTGGAAGCATTCCGTTGGTACATGGACCCTCGCTATCTCTTCAAAACATTGGTGTAGGTCTCTTTACAGATCCTTCCCTAATGGGTACTTTTTCACTACTGTCACCATCAAACTTGTCGGAAGGGGAAAAAGTTGAGACATGCAACATGATATCTTCCACTTCATCTGACCTAAGGAAGATTACCAATAGTGTTGAAGTTGATAGTAGTAATCAAATCATGTCGCTAAGCCCTCTAGAGCTAGCATATAAATAAATATTTTTGTCTTCTGTGGAATATCCAAATCCATTTTTGTTACTTGTATGGGTAGATCGTTCATTAGAATATGGTACTTCCTATGATCTTTTTTCACGTATACTTTCTACTGATGAAGGAATCATCCAATCAATGATGATGGCATGGGAAGATTATCATCATTGTTCTGATATTCCGGATCACATAGAAGATTATTTAAATGAACTTAATCACCCTTCAATTTTCGATTTCCTTTTGAATTCTATTTTCATAGATACAGTAGATTTCGAGCGAAACCTATCAAATATCGAAGAAACTATTTCTATCAATATTTTGACCAAACCTAACATTGTAGAAAAAAATCATGTTGGAAAATCTTGTTCTCCATCATAACTTGATATTTACTATGCTCTCTTTCATGAATTTCGAGATATATTTGCATGGTCATACAAGGAGATGCGAGGAATTGACTCTAGTATAGTTGAACATGAAGTCAAAATGTATCTTGATGTCAAACCAGTGCGACAACACCTCTGTCCTATTCATCCAAAGAAGATTGCTGCTGTTAAAATAGAAGTTGAAAAAATTTTGGATACTAGTTTCATTTACCCTGTTCCTCTTACTGATTGGCTTCCCAATATGGTTCCTTTCATGAGGAAACAAGGGACAATACGAGTGTGCGTCGATTATAGGGATGTTAATTAGGCTTGTCTAAAAGGAAATTATCCTACTCCCTTTGTCGACCCGATTAATGATGAATGTGCTAGATGAGAAATATTCTCATTTATGGATGGTGTTTCTTGCTATAATCAGATGAATATCCACCGAGAGTACTAATCTAAAACTTCTTTTATTTGTCCATGGGGCACATTCACTTATAGGAAACTCCCATTTGGTTTGAAGAACGTAGGGGAAACATTCCAGAGGGCGATGAATTATGCCTTGCATGACATCAAACATATTTTTCAACCATACCTTGATGATTTAATTGCTCGTTCACGAAAGTGGTCTGATCACCCACAACATTCGAGAGCTATATTTTTACAGTGCCAACACTACAAAATACGACTCAATCCACACAGATGTGTGTTTTGTGTTGGTTCTGGTCATTTGGTTGGGTTTGTAGTGTCTAAGGATGGAATTCAACTTGATCCACTTAAGGTTCAGGGAATACTTGACTTCCCTCCACCTTCCAATCTACTACAGTTACAGAAAATCCAAGGGAAGGCTAACTTTCTAAGGAGATTCATTCCCAATTATGCTGAAATGGCTAAAGGATTTACTCATTTATTGAAAAAGGGGATATCCTTCCATTGGGACCAGGTTTCACAAGATTCCCTTGATGCTCTTAAAGATACATTGATTAGAGCCTCATTAATATAGTCCCCGAATTATCAAAACAACTACTTCCTATATCTCGTTGCTTCAAATAGAACCATTGGAATGGTGTTACTCCAAGAAGCGGATGGGATTGAACATCTGATATATTATTTGAGCCACAATCCCAATGATACAGAAGTTAAGTACTCTTATGCCAAAAAGATAGCTCTCATTGTTGTTCAAGCTGTACAAAGATTTTGCCACTACATCCTGCTCCGAAAGACCATTTTCATTTCGGATTGCAACCCTATCACATATATTTTGTCACATCAATTGCTGGCGGGTAAATACTCAAAATGGATCTTCATTTTGCAGGAGTTTGATTTGGAATTTATGAAATCCAAATCAAATAAATCTCTAGTCTTCGCAAAGATTCTTTACGACCTTCCCTCGAATACCATTGATTCAACATCAGAACCATCAATTCTGGATGAGTCTTTGTTCCTAATTTGGTCATCTAACACATGGTATGGAGATATATTGGTTTATCTCCAAACCCAAAGTTTCTGTCCTGATACCTCTCGCCTGCAACAGTGATGTATCTGATACCAAGCCAAAGGTTATCTGATCGTTGGTGAGACTCTTTATCGTCATGTTACCCATACAATTTTATGAAGGTACCTCACTCATGAGGAAGCCAAGAAAGTTTTGAATGATTTCCACTCAAGTGCTTGTGGTGGACACTTATCTGGTTATGCTACCATGTAGAGAATTCTCCGTGCTGGTTACTTTTGGCCTTCTATATTCAAACATTGCATAATTGTTGTCAGAAGTTTTCACGCATGCCAGATATATGATCGTACACCTAGATTACCACCTGCACCATTACATCATGTCGTCGTTGTTGGACCATTCACCAAATGGGGAATTGACTTCATCACATGTAACCCCACCCCGGTCGGGGGGCATAGGTACATTATAGTCGCCGTTGACTATTTCAAAAAATTGGTCAAGGCGATGCCAACATTAAACAATAGTGATAAGGCAACTACTCTTTTATTTTTCAACCACACGGTTTCCTGGTTTGGTGTACCACAGGCTATAGTTACAGATCATGGGTCACATTTTCGCAATCACATGATGGTTGAGTTAGCTGTCAATTTAGGACTTTTACTTGATAGTTATACTCCTTATTATCGACAAGCGAATGGACAAGTTGAGGCCATCAACAAAGTCCTGAAGCAAATGATTCAAACAATGATAGGGGTTCATAAATGAAACTTGCATTTAATCATGTACTCTACCTTGTGGGCATATTGAACATCGGTGAGAAATACAATTGGATTCACACCCTTTCAATTGGTTTATGGTCTGGAGGAAATATTGCCCATACAATGGGAAATGTCATCTCTCAAACTCGTAATTGACTGGTTACCTGACACTTCTGAAGAAGAAGCACATTTCTTGGAAATTATCAATCTCTATGAAACCCACTGTGAAGCCGCATTGGCTAACGAAGTGCATAAGAAATGAATCAAGGCACATTATGACAAAAATGTCAAGCATCCCATTTTCTGAGAAGCAGAGTTGGTCTTGCTTTACAATCAGGAAGCTGATAAACTAGGAGCAGGAAAATTTGAACTGCCTTGGATGGTTCCTTATATTATCAAATGTGTTTTTGCAAAAGGTGCCTACGATTTGTGGATTATGATGGAATTCCATTGTCACAGCCCCAAAATGGGTTATATTTGAAATACTACTATGCTTAATTAGGTGTATTTTAGATTTTTTATGTGGTTAAGTAATCCTCTTTTCATTTGTTGTAGATGTCGGTACCTTTGGAACAATTTTTTGGTTACACCAATGGTGCTAGTCGTAGCATGCAGAACCTATCTTCTGCACCATGGGAAATTTTCCCTCCAAGTGGCGAGTTAGTGAGTTTTCAAGGGATTTGTATCGGTCGATGGATGAACAATATCACTAAGTATAACGCATTGATCGAATTTCTCTCTAATTCCATTTCACTTGGCATTTGTGAAATCATTGTTAGGCTAGACTGACAACTCATGTACTGCAACTAACAAACATTTATACCATTTGAAACCCAACAATTCTTAGTATATTCCTTAGAGTTCACATTTTGGAAAGACATTTTGAATACATTCAATATCAACATATTTCTGAAAACTTTAACACATTAACCAATTCATTAACAAAGTATGTGTTAAATAGACATTTGCGACACATGTAAAAGTAAATTTTCAATTCACATCATTAGTTGAATAGGGTTTCTCATAACCATATATATATAAACTCTAAAAATAAAAATAGATAGATGTTTTAAAAGGTTTTACAAAATTTGTGTCCAAGACATGTTTGGTCATCTAACCTAAAAACTCAAAATGCATCCAAAAACATCCTAAGTAGACCTATTGTTGTTCATGATAACAGATCACAACCTGAGCTATCATGCACAAGAGTCGCACCCAACAAACTGGAACACCAATAGTATGGCACTGCAGCCTCATTGGTAACTCCTCAATTCGTACATCCATAATACCAAGGGTTAATCCCTCCACATGATCATGCAACTCTACCAGTGTCTTCGCCAAATCCAAATCTTGGAGAACTTCTCTCCCAATGTTTCTCCACGTTGGCCCACCTGCCTCCTGTCGACGCCTCATAGGTCGAATAGTACCCACATCTGCATGCATGAGAATGATTTTAGTTTAGTCTTGGAACATCAAAATACAAAAACATGTAGAAACTTAAAAATAAAAAAAAGCACTTTGGCCAAAAACAATTTACCTATAGCACCCCATTCAGTGCCCACTAGTAGACTCAACTCTGGATCTCCATGAAAATCCATCCCTGAGTATGGATGCTCCTCTGATGACAATGTGTTGTCAATCGAGCCAACTGAAGAATGCAGTGGAAAATGTAATCAATGACTAACCAACATGCCTAGCCATCAATTCGACCCACTGCTGCATCCGTGGATCTCCAGGACAAACTACACCTAGTGTTACATGTTGGGGTTCCATCAATGGAATTCTTTCTAAGGTAAAAGAAATTAAGAGTGATCCATAGCTAAAGTTATTTTTGTTACCGCTCTTTACCTTTGTCAGTTGTTCTTTCAGTGAAGAAAGTATTTCCTCACACCAATTGAATAAAGTTGGTTCAAGACACTCAAGAGCATATTGCACATATGATCTGTTCACCAGATGAAGTGTCACACTGCCTGCTAACTTTGCGATGGTGAAAAGGATTGTTCTCAAAGGCAAATCATAGATATCTTTGATGATTATCTTTACTTCCTTGCTAGGTTGTGTACCTGGCCGATAGAATTGTCAAACATAGTCCCTCATTGTCTCCCCTCCACGGGTAGAACCTGAAAGAGATATGGGGGCACCACATCTTGACAACCCTGTAAAAAAGTAAATATCATCTATCGCAATAGGGGAAACTTTTTCTCTTATTGGAAAAGCCTAATCTGTCAGATCCCATTCATGAACTAGGAACTGCAATAGTTCTAATTGTTGCCTCATTCTGGACAACCTGAAGTATTTGAGCAACCCACAGTTTTTTAGGGCCTCAACTATACCCATATCATTTAGGGCAACCATGTCTTGTTCTTCATTCTTTCTTTCTCACCAAGTAATATACATTCTAATCTGATGAAAGCCTAAAATCAAACCATAAGATTATTTAGGGTCCTTGTCAGGCAAAAAACTAGAGAAATTTTGGGTCAATTTGGTGAAACAAGTTTATGAAACTTGGCTAGCGTAGGCCAGGCAAGGAGACATTGTGTTGTAGTGCAGAATACCCTCTGTCTGGGTGCTCCCCAACACAATTTTTGACATGAAAGTCTGCGCTGATCCCAACACAAAAAATTGTAACCCCGGGTTCCCTAAAAACACTAAAAACTTTCATGAGATAGTAAAAGAATGATATGAAAAGAAAGATGAGGGGTAGATCTACTACCTAGTCCAGAAAGCATGAGAAATGATTTGTAGAATATCTTGGAATCATTTGATGAAGATTGAGGTAAAAAATAGGGTTAGAGAACAAACTGAATGGTAAATATCAAATGGTGAAAATAACATGGTAAATTCTTGTTTTTATGTTTATTTCATGAATATTAAATGGTTAAAATTTAGTATTTACCTATTTTTACAAATGAAATAGGTATGTTTAACCCATTTGGTGTTGCTTTGAATAGATTTACAACTGACTTACAGAATTTGACGTGCACGATCGTGAATTGTACTTTGAACATAGAGCATACTTTTATATTTTTTTGAGTTTTGTTAAACCTCAAAAAAAGAACCCCCTTGGAGTCCTCTTTAAGCTTTTCTCAGACTCTCGAAATATGGAAAGATTGCCAAGCACTTGTCCTTTTCATCTAGTTATTGAATTGGAAATGACATCTACTTGTTATAAGTTTAACCCCTTTTCAGGATGAGATATATTATTTACGAAAAAGGAATAAGTTGGCTGAACATGGTCAATAGGTTCTCTCTTGTATTGTTTTAAACTTTTTTAGACTTGAGAGACAAATATATGAAAAAGAACTTGTGGAGTTTTATTTTTGTCCCTTTTCAAACTCTCTAAACATGAAAAGGATTGAGTTATCATTGTCGTTAGATTCGTTAAAACATCAAATAGCGACAAACTTGTCCATCATGACAAGACTAAGTTTCACCTTTGCTAGACCCATTAAAACATCACATAGCGATGGATTCACACGAAGGGTGGAATTATACAACAAGCATATGTTATCCTCCTCAAGCTTGATAAAAATAAACAGGTACTGGTCAGCAATGACTGGGGGAAATGGGAAAAGGGGTAAACCACTTTATGGCAGCAAGTTTCTCTTGAACATGACACTTTCACTTCATCATTATGACTATTTGGGTTGGGTTATCTAGTTGATGGTCATCATACCTTGGTCTATCATACCATCCATTACTTTGTTTTGGGTCAATGCTGCCAATCCATTCAGTGTCACCGACATGTTCAAGAGAAGTCACTCAGTTTAAAATTCATCCTTTGCAATACTCATAAACCATAATTTTCATGGCTGCCATTCCTGGACCTTGTGTCGTCAATCAAATTCCGTCTCCAAAAATCATTACACTCGTTTTCTATCGTTGATGTGGGATACATCAAGGCCTTCCTGCGATGATTCACTTCTTGTCGACATCATCACATTATCCAAGAAGTTGACTTAGAAAACCCCTTGAGTACCTTGAGGCTTGCATACATCAATGATAGGTTTCTCACTTCAGGCGATAGGTTGACATCACTGGCCTTCGATCGAAAGAGTTTGTATGGTGTTCGATGTCAAAACATCCATTCACACCATGCAGAATGTACTGTAGTACCTTGAGGATCATCATCATTATCGGTGATTTCTCTCGCGTCTGTTAGCAGCTTACATCACTGGCTAGTAATCAGACGCTGTCTTCCCATGTTCGACTTCAAATCACATATTCGCATGGTTAGACTCATACTTGAGCGAATGATTGAACAAGATAGAAGACCCTGGATCTAGTTTCATCCATCCGGACTGCAACTACAGGAAATGTACCAAATCATCCATACAATGGCTTTACATTGATGGTCATCCTATCATGGGTCTATATCTGCAGATGGATGTCTATGTACTTGTAATAAAAGTTTATATGTCGAGCATGGGTATGCCTTCCCTCAGCGATTCATGACAAAAAATCAAAATATCATGATATTATGTATTGTAATCGATGCAGGTCACCAACGACTTTGGAACCTCCTCATCACATCGTAAAGCATATCACTCCACATCATTATTTTCAACCTCATTCTTTAGGGGGTAGTTGTTACAGATCCATTTGGGCACATCACTCCAATCATTCATATCAGTACCATTAGGGCTCATCAAACCCTACTTCAGTTGCTACATGCCCTAGACAATTCACCATTTTTAATGCCTCCTTCCCTGAGAGTTTCTTGGCCTGAAGCCCTCCAAAATTGCCTCCTTGAGGGATCAGCACAGCCTTGGATAGGGGTAAGTGTGCCTTAGTGCAGGTAGGCCCATGTCAATATGCTCTACAGAGCACCTAGGCTCACTTTGACCTGTGTTGGGCGAGATTGAACGAAATTCACATAGGGTTCTAGGAATATTCTTATCTTCTGGAGCCATCTAGAAGAGTCCCACACTTATCATCTCCTATGAGCTCGAAATTAGATAGGGAATGAGTTAAGTAACCTCCTATCCTCTCATCCCTTCCTCCATGGAAGCTAACTATATGTACAGAAAGCCATTAAATACCATCATTTATGACAAAACCTCCTCCATTTGCATATAAATTAAGCACTCATATAAGTGATCAGGGGCTGGACTTTGAGAATTTGTAAGGAGATATTATTGGTGTGAGAATTGAAAGTATAAGCAAGAAGTGTTATGCTATCGGAGTACCATGCTATTGATGTGATGTTGGTTGGAACCTAAGCTGGAAGAGTGGCAATGGATTAGACTTCATGGTTGTAATTCTTCCTTCTATCTAATAAAGTTGTTTACCCCTTTTTCCGTATGTTGATCTTGACATATGATTTTTATATGTGTGAATGTATCTGACTCCATTTACTTATAGTCGATATCTCTCTTGCTTTGATTAGTTCTTTGTCTTCTATTTATGCTTGTAGTTACTTTTTGAGCAAGTTAAGTTCAAGAAGGAGCGACGAGAGTCATACAAAGGAGACAAAAGGAATGTGAAAGAACAAGTAGGTTCTTTGGTTCCCTTTGTCTTATTTATCATGTATCGAGAAAGGATAAGTGCTTTAAATCTGTTGTTCTAGGTATAGGTTCCTACCTAGGGAATTAGTATTTATCTGAAGATGCATAATTCCTCATAGCAAGGAGCTCATGGGAATGAAATATTAAATTGGGAGGCCATGATAATATTGTAATTGGTATGGACAACTCTGGAAATTACTTGAGTGTTAAATATTTAAACATAATAAAAATTGAGATAGCTGCCAAGTTAATATTTTTTACTATGAGGGTCTTTTCATGGAGAATTCTAGTGTGCAGTTAATTATGAACTCCTTTAGTTGCGAAGATGATCTGGAGGAAAATATGGCAATTTTATTCCATGTTCTCTATGCCTATTCTTTGTAGCACTCTCCCTGTGTCATGCATGCTCATATGAAATATCGCTTCAACCGACACATATAAAATTAATATATCAATCAACTCATCTGTAAAAGGACCAACATAAACCACCCTTACATTGCAATTCAAACATTCTAAATTTGGGAACTAAAGCTCAGATTCTCAAGGAAATGAACACAACTACAATTTCAGAGAAGGCAATTAGAGATGGTGTAAAAGAATCTTTGCATTTAGATGTATCTAAATGTGAGAGGAGATTTTAACAAGATTTTTCCGTCTTAAAGCCTCTTCGATTTGGAACATGAGAAGGAATTATCACAACTTTAATGTTTGCTTGTATTATATATACTCACATATTTTTTACAGATCATCCATTTGTAGGGCGCCACTAAGTTGTGATATATTTATATTAAATTTCGATAGAAGATATATTGTATTATAATTTGTTTGTAAAGTTGATGAGGATGAATTTCTAAAATTAGATATAGAGGTCATTTTGTAAAATTGACTATCGATACATTCCTTATCTAGACGGTTTCCTTAGATAACTAGGAGTACAACGGTTGGTACCCATGTATCTTGATGGATGAGAGCTCATCCATAGAATGACTAGTAGTGTAGTTATTGCAAATAAGTGATTGATTGTGTCTAAAGCAACTATTTTAAGTGATGAAATGGTGTAAAACTCAATATGCATGGTTGTCTAGATAGTTTGGCAGTTGTGGATCTAGGGAAGGATCCCTCATTTGTTGAAGATGTGAGAGTGGTCTTCTTGTGAGGTTATGTGACAGCTTGGGACGTTGTTCAGTAATTGAATTTGAGAGATCCGTGATTCAGGAGTTTGAGAGTGGAACTTGGGAATCTAGTTTGTCAACTACACCTTTACGAGGGTTATGAGACAACTTGATGGAGTTCGCTCTATGCGATTTCAAATATGTTTAAAGAAGCTAATGAAGACTTTGCAGACAAGAAGATCAAAGACAAGTACTTGTTAAGGGAGGGAGTTGGAGATTTAACTCCTACTTGTCTTGTGCACATTGAATGAGTTTCCTCATGATAAATGTAATTTGGTTATTGTTAATTAGTTAGATGTAAGATATTTATTCCAACTAACATAGTTCTTAGATTAATGCTTCGTTGAGAAAAATTAAGTAATTGTGTGATTAAGATAAAATTTCTATCTTAAACCAATAATTAATAATTAATATATTTATATATGTAATAGATATAATGTAAGCATCTGCTTTTCTGAATATACTCAATACTACTTTTTTTAGGCGGATAGAAAGAAAAATTCTTTGATTGTAGCAATGAATTTGAAATATAACGAGCATTATCTTATATACGCGCAAAAAATAAAGAATTTGAAATCAATATATAGTTAGATAGATTTCCTTAATGTGATGTACATGTCTTAATATATAATACTACATACTAGAGTCATCACAACGCTTGACCTAAACCAAGAGGTGTTCGTTGAAAAAATAAAGTTCCAACAATAAATGACTTTCTAGATACCCTTGAAATATTATATTTAGTTTTGTGCTTTCATTATATTACTTAATGGTAGTATGCTCTCAATGACGAGATTTCATCATACCGATAAGTATTAATTTTGAAGTATTTCTTTATAAAATGATCTTTTTTTTTTAATATAGAAAATAGTTTTATATGTATATATAAAATCATTTTCAGTTATTAAAGAGAAATGTATTTTTCCTGATATTGTTTGTTAGAGTTAATGATGAGTTTTGTTCATATTAATAAATGTATCATTTGTAATTTCATGTTATTATATTAAAGAAATGATCTTTTGTAATTTCATATTATTATATTAATACTAACATTTAAATATTTCATAATCAGATAAGAAAATTTATTATATTAATACTAACATTTAAATATTTCATAATCAGATAAGAAAATTTATTATAAGGAAAATATTGGTAGTATTATTGTTTGGATGGGCATAAATCAATTTTTTTTTTTATAATTAAAATATGATTTGAAACTAATATTAGAAAAAAAAAATATTTTACCTTATTGTCAATTCAATTGTTATATAGATAATAATTCATAAATTTTATTTATATTAATGAATAGATCTCTTTTGATTTCAAATTACTATATTAATAACAACTTCCGAGCTAATTGACAAAACAGTTGTGATTTTATTTAATGAACATAATTCATATAAAGGCATGTTATATTATCCTCTCTCATTTGTTCAGCTAGAATATGACTTGAGATTAATATATATTATTGACTATCCTTTAGATATTTATTTTATGAAATGACGAAATTTAATTGTATATTCCTTTTATGAAATGAGGCAATTTAATTGTATTTTTGTTTTCCATTTTTTTATTCTTTGTCTTTTTTTATTGCCTTAGAATATGATTTAAATTAATATATATTAGCGGATAGTTTCTTGGGTATTTCTTTATGAAAGTAGTTAGTTTATTATATGAACGAAAATGATAGTCTCATTGTTTATCTGTAAATTTGTTTTATTATTTCTCTTTTGTTTAACTAGGACATGATTTAGTCTATATAAATGATTAATATTTATAATGTGACAACTCGTTAAGAGGATTATATGAATTGTATTATTGATGGAGTGTTGCATTGGTATAGTGTTGGAGAATGTATTTCTAATTCAGAAAAGGCACTTGAAAATTGGCAAAACAGATTACAATAGACTAGAACTTGAACCTGCGCAGACATCACTAAGATAATGCACTTGGTAGGAATGAAGGGACATAACCCATCCTTATTGGATGTATTATCCAAAGTGATTATTTTTGTGCAATAATTTGAGTATTAGATATCTAAGTAGGTAAAGATTCTCGCTTCGGATGTTGTGTTGTGTACAATCTTGACTAGATAGTGGACTTCACATAAGGATCAAGTTGTGGGATGAAAACAGTGTAGAAAGTAGATGTGCATCGGGTTTGGGACCAATTTTGGGTTCCCTTATGGAAAAGTATTCAAGAATGGAGAGCTCAAGGACACTCTTAAAGCGGTGTCATGGCATGGAGTAGAAAATGTGTGCCACAACATCAGTAGGTACACAAGTTTGTACACACACTACACGCTATTCCCATGAACTAGTATATTAAGTTTGGAGGTGAACAGATGGATGAAGGATTATAATGAGATGGAACACATATTCAAATCTACCTTTAGTTTTCAGATAAAGGAATGAGTATTTGATGAGGATTTTGATGCCATTATGGCTAATGTGTTGTCCTTGACGGAAACCTACTTGATAAAGATGTCAACATAATGGTCATGTAGATGCTACAGGTGATATGATCGAAGGAATATTAGTTCAGGGACAAATGGATGGTAAAGGTAAAGTTTGAGAAAAGATATGTGGTTCATATAAAGAAATATCACATACATATCCAAGTATTAAGAGGAAAGGTCGCTTACATAATCCGCACCATGTTAACTTGAATACATAGAGTCTTTACCATGGTATTGGCCCATAATAATGGGTGTGACAATGGTTGTTTGATCCCATCAAAGAATACCAATGACATTACTAAGGGATTGACCTACGGTATTAGCTAAGGAAAAATATATGTAAGGAGACGGAGGTCAAATTGTTATGTGTGAAAATTATGGGTTATTAATCTGTAATCTAATCTAAAATAGGTGTGCACCAAGTAGCGTGGAGATGGATCATATATGATAGACATGAAATGAATACATATTGATTATTCTGTTTATGGTTAGATATATCTATGATGACGGTATAATGACATGTGACTGTAATAGTGTGTATGTTGTGATTTGTGTTTGATAGATGTTGTGTTGTCCAGTGAAAGTATAATTCAGTGATCTTAGATCTGTATGTCAATTTTACTCAAGTTAGTCGTGTGCATATGTGGATATGCTTTTGCTTAGTTGTGTATATATATTCTACAAAGGGTTTTTCAGTTTGTGTAGATTTATGCGTGGGTGTTATGAATGGAATGTGCATAAATATGTTGATGTGTTTTATGAAATCCACGTACATATGCTAGGGTTTTTCAGTATGACTTGTTGATGATATTTGATTAGTTTTTTTCTGAATTTTGTTTTTTGACGATGATGTCTCTAATGAGATGATATGTATCTGACAATATTGAATAGGTTAAATGGTATATTTATTGATAATGATGCTACAATATGATCTATGACTGATGGGGTGCTCTACGTATGGTTCAATGATTAATGATTCAGTTTTCAGTGTTCTATGATCTGTATGTAGGTTTTGTACAAATTAAATGTTAAATATGAGGGTGTTCTTCATAGTACTATATACACTCTGATATATGTTTGATCAGTGTTTACATTAACAACATTTGGTTTCTGTGATGAATAGTATATGGTCAGGTATAATTATGAGTGGTTGTGCATTGATATGATCTGATAAGAATTGATTTGATCTAGTTACATTGGTTTACTAAGATTTAGTGATTTATTTGATGATTGAGTTGCTTAAATGATTGAATGATTTGATTGATTATTATTTTCAAAATTGTTTCTTGGTTTGAGCTTAATGATGGAAGTGGGCCTAGTATGAAAATATGATGAAAGGTAGCCTATAGGTTTGATGTTTCAGTCAGGTGGATCTAGTATGGAACATAATGAAACATGGTCCATAAGAGGTGTTGAGGGTTGGAACATTTAGTGAGGGAGACAAATCTTCTTTCCAATAGTAGCTGGAGAATTTGTGCACGGCGTACGAGCTCCCTTCAAGTAGGAGCTGGTAAATGAGATCAGGGGGTTGCAACTACCTTCTGGATGGTGTTGGAGAATGAGAGAAGGTTATAGCCTTCTGTAGGTGGGTGCTTGTGTACTGGTATGAATCTACGCCAATACAAGATTATAAGAATTTTTTATTTATAATAAAAAGAAGAGAGAGACAATCGTAGTAGCGGTTTTCTCCCACATTGGGATTCCACCTAAAAATCCTAGTGTTCATGTGTTTTGCTATGTTCCTTGTGTGTTGATGATCTATCTGTTATTTGATTCTCATGGTTTTGGCTTAATGAATGAAAAATGATGTAATGACACACTAGCTAGAAGATGAACATATGATGAAATATAAGAAAGGTAGTTAACTGGATATAAATTGGGTGTATTCATCACAGTCATACACTAGTTTCTTGAATGAAATTAGTGTATATAAATTAGAATAAGAAATCAAAGTGATTTAAAAATATTGAGTCACCCCTCCCCTAGTATTTTTCCCAACAATTGGTATTAGAGAAGGTCACTTCAATGAGAAGCTTAATCGCTTGAAGTGCATCAGTGACAATGTGAGGAAAGAAAAATAAGAAAGCAACTCAAAGGAAGAAGTCAATTCAAGATAATAATGGCAGTGAAGCATCTAATGTTGTGGAATTGACTCCATTTATGGGTCAAGAACAGTTTGCAACAAAATAACAGGGCAAGGCAGTAACCATGGAAAATAAAGGTATGTTTATGCTAAGTGGTGATAACTATCAGGAATGAAAAGAAAATACGAAATCCCAATTAATAAATCTAGGATCTGATGTTTGGAATTTAGTATGTAATGGTTGCACTAACACTCCTACATCAAGTGAATATTTACTAAGGAATAATGTTGAATAAAATGAAGTGATTGGTAACATACCTGATTCAGAATTTGGAGAAGTAATGCACTATGAAACTGCAAAGGGAGTATGGGATAATTTGTAGATCAACATGAAGGAAAATCAAAGGAAGATTGTTCATGAAGAAAACCATAAGGTAATCTTATTTATAAAGATGTGTCAAAGGATGAGTATGATGATAAGAAAACCTTTTTTATTTCATATGGAGTTACTGATTCAGAAGACGATATGTAAGAGGAAGTTCTTAATCTTAGTAGAAAACTTGATTTTTCTTTGAAAATGATTATCAACATTATGGATGAGTTGCAGGCATATGATAACATGGATCATGTTGCAGTAGAATCTGAACAATATTATGAAGGACTTGAAGATGGGATTGTCTCTCTAAGAGCATACCTTGAAAATTCAAACAATCAAAATGAGGAACTTCTTCAAGTATTTTAAGAACAAGAGAATGGGCTAAAGGAAGAAATTATCAACTTAAAAGGAAGAAAGTTTGAAGAAGCAACGAGGAAGAAGTGTTGGAAAAATGAAGAATAATACTAAAGAATAGAGGTTGAGGTAAATATTATAAAAGATAAGATAGAAGAAAATGATAAACACTTTAGATTTCAAGACAGTACTAAGATTTTACAAAACATTCTTAGTAATCAAATGTGTCCTATTAAATCTAGTCTTGGTTTTCATGAAACTGTAAAAGGCGAATCTAGTTCATAGGATTGTATAAGGATCTTGAAGGATAACAATATGAAATCAAAAAATCCTATCAAAGATATAAAAAGTACACCAGATCAACATCGAAGGAAGATGAATTTTCAAAAGAAATAACTTCCTGCCAATAATAGAAACATTAATCGATTCTCTCGTTTCATCAATAATGTTGAATGCTTTATATGCCATAACTATGGACATGTTGTAGCCAATTGTGTAAGAAGATTGTTTCAATCCCAAGTAAATAGCCACTTCACAGGAAGATCATTAGCTCAGAGGTACTCATGTTTCTTTAAGGGATATTTCTTTTCTTGCATCATATTTGGTCACAAAATTAATGATTGCAATAGAAGGAATATGAAACGAACATATATTGATTGGTCCACTCCATTTTCTAGTCATATAAGATGTTATGATTGTAAAATGTTTCAGAATGTAGCAAAAGAATGTAGGAACAAGCCAATAAACCTCCATAGACAACATCCAATGAAATCATATAAGAATAGTGCTACAAAAATATCTAAGAAATATGGATCCACCATCACTTCTCATAATAAACAAAAGAAGAAGAACAAAGAAGGTGTGGTGTTGATCTTTTCTCATTTGAAGATGAAGAATAATAATACATAAATGGTGGATGCTATCTTATCAGGCTCATTAATAGGTATACTATATTGATCACAATGCAATTCTCCAGCTTATTAAATTGTCTTTTCTCACATTTGTACACATATTTTGTTAGATTATGCTTAATGTGATGAGTAGATATGTGTTACTATGTCATGTGTCCTAATGTGTGTTAAATGCAGGAATTGGAGAAAGTTTTAGTTTATTTGGGTGCAGGAACATAGAGTAAACAAGCAAGATGTAGGTTTTAACCTCCTACATAAATTACCTGCATACATATTCTAAAACACAATAGATAAACAATAGCGAGAGCATAACACATAAAACAAATATACATAGATATTTTCCCCTGGATCCCAAAACCGGGACTACCAGATTGATTTTTCATTATGTTCTTGTCAATGTTACAATACATATATATACATGTTGAAGCATCCAATACCATGGACAAAAAACCATCGCCCCCAAAACCATGTGCGAAAACCATGCACAAAACCATAGGTAGGTCCACCCACCAAATATAGGGTCCCAAAAAAAATTCGTCAGGGTGCTGCCATAGACCCCATAGAGGGAGACTAACCGGCCCCCTCTAACCTCCCACTATGTAATCGATGCAATGAAGGGGGTCTTTGCCCCACCTCTAACCCCCTGTTAACTAGGGGAGCTAGTCGTGGAAAGAATATAACACAACCCAACATTCTCCCACTCATTGTTTTCTTTATACAGGGGGCCACATGAGAGCTTACTCATTTATCCAACTTTGCAATGCCCATTGTTTCTGTACACTAAGAGAAGTTCTCAGAGCTCACAGATTTTGTCAATGCATCGGCAGTATTATTCAAAGTGTCCACCTTTACCAGCAACACATTTTTTTCTTCTATCATATCCCTCACAAAGTGATACTGAACATCAATATGCTTTCTCTTTGAATGATAAGCAGGGTTCTTTGCCAAGAAAATTGCACTTTGGCTGTCACAGTCTATCCCTATATCTCCTTGTACTAACCCCATACATGAACACAACCTCTGCAACCAAACTGCTTCCTTTCTTGCATGAGTGGCTACCATGTACTCTACCTCTGTAGTTGATAGTGCCACTACAAATTGTTTCTTACTCATGTAATTCATTGCACCTCTAAATAGTTTAAACACATACCCACTTGTAGATCTTCTCTGATCCAGATCTCCAACCCAGTCTGCATCAACAAAGCCACGAATATCCAACATTCTATCCAATCCTGGTCTTTGTTGGTAGTACAAACCATAATCACTAGTGCCACAAAAACACCTGAAAACCCACTTCAGTCCTGTCTAGTGCTCCTTCCCTAGTTTTGGCATAAACATGCTCAATACTCCCACTACATGTGCAATGCCTAGTTTAGTACAGGTCATCACATACATTAGGCTACCAACTACACTTACATATGGAACATGGGCATGTCCTCTTCCTCTTCTTGTGTCTTGGGACACTGTTCAGCAGATAACTTCACACCTACAGGAATAGGAACCTTCACCAATTTACTATCTTGTCTATTAAACCTCTGTAGTATTATCTCAACATACTTCGCCTAGTTTAACCAGAGCTTCCTCTTTGCACGATCTCCTTTAATTTCCATGCTAAAAATATAGCTTGCAGCACTAAGAACTTCCATGTCAAATTTGGAGAACAATTGGGTCTTAAAATACTATATAATTTCTTCAAATACTATATAATTTCTTTGTCATTTCCAACCAACAACATTTCATCCACATACAGGACCAGATAAATAACACGGTCACCAATTAATTTAAAATACACACAATTATCTTATTTGCATCTCGTGAAGCCAAGTCCCTGCACAAATGTATCAAATTTCTGATACCATATCCTTGGTGACTGTTTTAACCCATACAGAGACTTTTTTTAACTTGCATACCAGTTCTTTATTACCCTTCACCACAAAGCCTTCAAGTTGCTTCATGTAGATCTCCTCTTCCAGATCCTCATGAAGAAATTTTGTCTTCACATCCATCTATTCTACCTCAAAATCGAAAGCAACAACAACAGATAAAATTAATCTAATAGAAGCTACCTTGGCAATAAGAGAAAAAATATCACCAAAATCAATTCCTGGCACCTGGGAATAATCTTTTGCTACCAACCAAGATTTGCACTTCTCCACTTCTCCTTCTACATTTGTCTTCTTCTTGAACACCCATTTGCTACCAATGGGTTTACTTCCAGCCGGCAACTCCACCAGTTCCCAAGCCTCATTTTTGTGCAAAGATGCCATTTCATCTACCATGGCTTCTTTCCAGAGATTGCTATCCAGTGAATCTACTGCTTCCTTCATATTTTTGGGATCATCATCGGTAATAGATAAAGAAAAATTTGAATATAAAGTAGATGGAATGTTACACAAAAATATCATCACCATGACTATTTGCAGTCAGTATGGGTCTATCATCACTTGTACTGTCCTCCTAAGCAAGTCTCAGACCTCAGCTCTTCAAGTCAGGCTTTGAAAATGAGAGAAAGACATTCAAAATCAACAAAGTTTGGATTCCGCACTTTCTCTCACTGTTGCCTGCAGTCCCGCACCCCCTGTTCACAATATCTGCGGACCTGCCCACTCTGTCCCTAAAGGAGTGGGTGCGGACCCCTGTGAAAGTCAAAAAGGCGGATGTTTATTCTAAAAAACTCACTTTGGGTTAATTGTAGATGATTCTAGAAGGAATTTTGACGTGGATTGTTCGCTCTTAGGTGGTTCATGCATCCCAAAAGAGGAGCTAATCCCTTGATGAGAGGAGCTATCCCTTTGAAGGAGGGCTTTATCCCTTTGAAGGAGGACCTAGTAACTTCCCTCCATTGCACTATAAATTAAGGCATTGGGTTGGTTGCTAGGGAGGTTAGAATCTGAACATTTTTAAGGGTAAATGCTGTTGGAATTGAGACTTCCTAGTTAAGCTTGAGAGGAGAGATCACACACCTTTTTTTTTTGGCTTCATTGGGAAGAGAGTGAAACTTGTCAAAGTAGAGGAGACTTCTTGTTGGACCCTGGGAGGAGCTTGTACAGCATCAAGGCACAGGTTGTAAAGTTCTTCTTTGATTTGAATTAATACAATCACATTCATTTTTCTCAACAAATTGTCTTATGTCATTTGTTTCATGAATTCCTTGATGATCATGATAAGTATGCTTTATGATATTGGCTTTTCAGGTGCTATTTAATTTGTTTGCTTGTTTTTGTTTACAGATTCGCAATAAGGGAGCTCATTTGGATCAAAGGAGCGAGGCTTCCACAAACTTGCATTGGACCCAAGGTAGGTCTAAAACACTTGTTTGCCTTTGTTTATAATTGCATATTTAGAGAAAGATAGTTTTTGATTGGCTTGCTTGTCACTAGATATCAATAGATTCTAGGAAGGTCTATCTTGTCCGCAAGATCGACTCATTCCGTGTGACAAAATGGTGACTCCACTGGGGACTTGATTTCTTGATTTGCTTTACTTTGACTTGAGAAACTGTGTTTTTGTTTCTGTTTTTGGCTTGTTGTGTGTGGAATTGGGTAGATTTAATATATCTTGGATTATTTTTTGTTTTTCATAACTTTGGGAGAGGACCGCACCCTCGGCTTGCAACACAGTGCGGACCTATCCGCACTTTTTCTTTTAGCACAGAGCGATACCGCACCTGTGTGAACTGTGGGCCTACGGACCCTGCTAAAATTTTGAAAAACTTCAGATTTTCTCTTTCAGTTAGTTTAGTTTTTGTTTAGATGTTGTTATCCCCTGCCCAGACCTACATATGACTTGCTAAGAAATTTTCTTAGGTTAATTCCATTGGCATTCCTGTTTTAAGCTTTTATCAATTGGGTGTTTTGAGTCTCTTTTTTGAGAAATTCTTAATTTTCTTTCCTTTGGTCATTACTTGGAGGTTTGTCTCAGTCTTTTCACAATTTTTCATCTTTTTTCTTTTGTTTTTGCAAAAAAATTTCCCTCTCATTCTAAATTGTGTATGAGTGTTAATCGCCTTTGAGTGTTCTTATTTTTTGATCTTTGGAACTCTCACCCAATTTTCTTGACTTGCACTTGATTGGTTCTTAGATTACATTAGAATCATCTTGTGTTTGAGAATTCTCTTGCATAGATCACATTTGCATAATTAGAATTCTCATTTTCAGAATATGAATGAAAAATGTGCATAGATTACATTTGCATACTTTTCAAGTGAATTGTGCATAGATTACAATTGCATAGTTTACATTCTGAAAAATCAATTGTAGATTTAGATCAGCTTTCTTTGATTTGAATTTACATATTTTTATGCTTGTTTTTAACACATAAAAATAAAAATAAAAAAAATGTTTTGGAATTGATTTGCATTAGTTTTTATTGATGAAATTAGTGCATTAGAGAATTTGTTATATTTTCTCTTAGTGATCAATTTTTTGCATTGTTGGAAGTGAATGGAAACTCTCTCCTTACTTTAGTTAGGATTCATCGAATTGAAAGGATTACATTATCATATTCGATTGCATTCAGTTTTCAGTCGGGTCATAACACCATTGGTTTCGTATCCATTTACCCTTTTGAGTAATAACAACCTAAATAACATAGCGCTTAATTAAAGTTCATCTAGTAATTTTTACATTTTTAGGGCTCTTTCCACCAATCTAGCTTGGGCTAGTGTCTTGGAATAGGTTTTAGTTAACTCTCCAAGACAGTAAAACAAACAAGTAGCTGTATCTTGCGGTAGGAGATAAATTCCAATTGTTACATCTATGCTCTGGGAAAGCTCCTCTTAAAGGAGAAGCACGAGATCATATCTGAACCAGTGTGGGAATCAATCCTTCCTCATTGGGAACGATAGAATATATTCACGTATTAAAAATGGTAAACCATGGATTGACCATTTTCGAGGAGCTTGGGGTCACTTGTTGGTAAACCTTGGATTATGTGAAGGAGCCTTCAAGGGGATTGAGCTTGTTACTCTGCCATTGCGTGCGTATCGGATCGTAGACTGTTCCCCTAGGTATATTTGTTTCCGTTGGTAACCATAGTAACCATATTCTATAGGATTCTTTCCTAAGGTGATGGTGGAGGGAAGATCCCACTGTACCTGGAGCAGACGTCAGCTAGACTCACTTGGACTTTCTGGGGGGTTCTCTTCACTCGAGACGGTTTAGTGGAGAAACTTGTGCCAGTCTATTCATTAAGCAGGTTTCCGCGGTAACTGTTCCAACCGCCATTTCTGTATTGAACTCTGCGACGTTGGATTTCATCACCAGCTAGTGTTTTCGGTACGGAAAGTTACTGTTTGTGTATGGTTTGACTCCTAGATTTGATAGTGCATGTTAATTTGTTTGTTTTTACTTTTAGAGACCATAGGTGTGAATTGTGAATTTTAATTGTTAGGAGTGAATTGTGAATTGCTAATTTTAGTTTTAAATTGTTAATAAAATTCACCGAAGTTGAATATAATGGCAAATGTTCCGGAATTTACCAACCAAGGAACCCCTCTTAACAAGAATCCTAGTACTTTTCCTTACTTTGGAAATGTTGGTCCTCCTTATATGGCTACTTTGTCATTACCTGGATTTACAATAGGTTTACCGATATGGTTATTTTCGACTTCGTTGGCCCCAAATACTCCAATTGTTCCACCTCAACCGAATGCTTCACCTCAACAAAGTTCACCATCTCAACATCACCAACCTTTTGTTGACCCTTTACCTTCTTCGCCTAATTTTTCTTCCTCCATTTCTTTCTCTTCGCTTGGTAAAAGCATTGACGCTAGTAACCAGGTGGCTAAGAAGAAGAAGAAAAAGAAGAAGAAGCAAGATAAGAAAGAAGTCAACCAACCAACCATGGCTGTAAGTGTTAGTTGTGTTGAGGAAACCTCCAACATGCATCATAAACCCAAATACCCTTGCAGGCTTTGTAAGGGTGATCACTTCCTTATCAATTTTCCTGGTATTCCAAAGGTCTTGGAAGTATGGTCAGAAAAATCTCATCAACTTTCCGTTGATCCATCAATCAGTGATAGTCAGGTTCCTGGGAAAAAGGGTAAAGTTAGGTTTCCTTGTAAGTTATGCAAAGGGAGTCATCAAACTCACATTTTCCCTCACGTGGACGAAGCCTCAAAATTGTTAGAAAACCTTACTATTCCACAGCAAGAATTTCCAACTGGTTACCGTAAACTTTCTCCCAACCTACCGTCAACTGACGGAGTGATTGATCTAATTTCAAGTACATTCGATCCCACTCTTCCATTGGAGAGTGAAACTCATATCACTCAGGTTGATGATCCATTAGTTGATCAAGTGGTCGATTCAATTTCACATTCGGTCGATCCCACTCTCCCTTTAGAGAGTGAACTTCATACCGCTCAGGTTCTTCTTGTTACATCAGATTCTTCTATGCCGGGGGGCATTTCACCTGTTTCTACAGAACCCCCTCCAAGTACTAAGGTCTTTTCCTTTGATTGGAATAGATTGACAGAACCTCGTCTTCCTTCCTCCATCCCTTTCCAAATCATTGTCAAGGCTGGTAGTAGGGACATGCACCGCACACAGGTAGATGAAGGTGCTTCTGTTAGTATTTTATCCTCAACTGCTTGGAAAGCTTTGGGTTCCCCTCAACTTGCACCTATTACGCAGAATCTGAAAGCTTTTAACAGAACCATTAGTGAACCTTTAGGGATCCTTCCTAAGTTTTCTATTACCTTGGAAGGTAAAACTGTCTATATTGATCTTATCGTAGTTCGAGGTCCCTTGGATTTCAATTTACTCCTTGGGCGAGACTATGTTTATGCAATGAAAGTTGTCGTATTGACACTCTTTCGAGTGATGTCTTTGCCTCACAATGGCAATATTGTGACTGTAGACCAGCTTTCGTTCCCTAGTCTTGTTTCAACTACCAATAATATGACACGCCTAAATGTTCTTTATTCTAAAGTTGTACCTACCCAGCCACGGGTTAATTATGTGGCAACTGGTCCCATTTTTTCAGTTACCGATGTAAGTGAGCCTCTGACTGTTTGCTCATCTTCCTTTGATTTAGATCCGATAATTGACATGGAAAACTCTATGGGATTATTTGAACGCGATGTTCTTATCCCTTTTGAGTGCCTTGACATGTGTTCCTTCCAGAGAACTATTCTTCCTTTTGGTGAAGACCTCTTGGAAGCCATGATCAAGGTATGTCCATTGACATGTCTTTCTTCCAGTTGGAAGACATGATCAGCGAGCGCGAGGATAGTTTTTTCTTGTATCAACCTTGTTAAAAAATGAAACAGGCTGTCGTGAGGATAGTTTTGTTCCTATGTCAACCTCATTAAAAAATGAAACTGGACATCGTGAGGATATTTTTTTCACGTATCAACCTCGTTAAAAAATGAATCAGTGAGTATGAGGAAAATTCTTTTCCTGTGTCAACCTCGTTAAAAAATGAATCAGTTGGTCGAGGAAAGTTCCTTTTACTGTGTCGACCTTGTTAAAAAATGAATCAGTGAGTATGAGGACAGTTCTTTTCTTGTGTCAACCTCATTAAAAAATGAATCAGTTGGTTTGACGAAAGTTCCTTTTACTGTGTCGACCTCATTAAAAAATGAATCAGTGAGTATGAGGATAGTTCTTTTCTTGTGTCAACCTCATTAAAAAATGAAACAACTCCCTCTTTGAGTTGAGTCTTGAAAGTAAACTTTCATTCCATCCACTTGGTTGAATGCAATGAAGCTTGGGGGGCATGTACCTTGCTTTGCATCATTATGTTGGGGGCATGCGAACTTCTGGAGCATAGTTCATTGTCTTGTGTCAAGCTCGTTAAAAGAAAAAAATGAAACAAGGATTCTTGAGCATAGTTCCTTGTCTTGTGTCAAGCTCGTTAAAAAATGAAACAAGGAGTCATAGGTTATATAGGTAGATTGTAGAGAGTAGTCATGAACATAGTTCCTTCTCTTGTGTCAAGCTTGTTAAAAAATGAATCAAGGATTTTAGAGCATAGTTCCTTGTCTTGTGTCAAGCTCGTTAAAAAATGAATCAAGGTTTTTAGAGTATAGTTCCTTGTTAGGTAGATTGTAGAGAGTAGTTATGAGCATAGTTCCTTATCTTGTGTCAAGCTCGTTTAAAAAATGAAACAAGGGTTTTGAGGATAGTTCTTTTCCTGTGTCAACCTCACTAAAAAATGAAACAACTCCGACGAGTCTTTCCAAGATTTCTAAAGTAAACCTTCATTTCATCCACCTAGTTGAATGCAATGAAGCTTGGGGGGAATGTACCTCAATTTGCATCATTATGCTGGGGGCATGCGAACTTATAACAAGCATAGTTTTTCATTTCAAGCTTGTGTAAACATGAAATGGGATCCGAGCATAGTTCTTTTCCTATGTCAAGCTCGTTAAAAAATGAAACAAATCCTCTAATTGAGTCGAGAGTTTGACTAGATCTCATAAATGTTAAGTTGTATATTTAGGTTAGTTATTTCAGTTTTTTGCATAATTTTATTACAGTTGTAGGTCGAGTCTTTCAAATGATCTCGTAACTGAACCTTCATTCCATCCAGCTATTAATTAATGTACTTAGTTGAATGAAATGAAGATGGGTGGCATGCGCTCTAGTAGTTATGCTTAGGGGGCATCAAGCACAGTTTTCTCTCTGTTTCAAGCTTGTGTAAAAATGAAACTACTTTGAAGCATAGTTTTTCTCTGTTTCAAGCTTTTGTAAAAATGAAACCTATCTCGAGTCAATTTCAGTTATTTTCAAGACTCGTTAAACTCATGAAAATCCCGAGATTATTTTGCTATCTTTCATTCTCGTAAAACAAATGAAAACACCGAGTTCTTTCCGTATTTTCCTGCTCGTAAATTAAATTGAAAGTTGGCCATATGAGTACATTTTTATCATTTTTTCGAACTCATTAAAACTTACGAAAAAGTGAAACCTTAGAGTCACCTTTAAGCTCTTTTCTGACTCCTAAAATATGAAAAGATTGTTGAGTTTTTCTTTTTAAGCTCGTTAAAACGGAACTAAAAAGACGGTCCACTTACAGCCCTTTTTTGACCGTAAAAACATGAAAAGATTGCCGGATTTTTGTCGTTTCAAATTCGATATTGGTTATAAAACGACGTGTCATTGATCGCTTTTTTACTTTTTTGGATCAGAGGCACTAATTATGAAAAGTACTCCTTGGTCGTAATGATCAAGCAGTTTTCTCAAGTATTATTTTATACTTTTTCGAGCTTGGGAGATACAAATTTATGAAAAAGGACAACCATGGAGTCTTCTTAAGTTTTTCAGACTCTTTAAAATTGAAAAACGCCGAGTTTCTCCTATACTGGACTCATTAAAATTTAACAGTAAAGGACTTGTTCAATTACAAACAGGAACAGACGACTCCTTCTTAGGGTTTGAATTTAAACTAAGTTGGACTCATCCAAAGGATGAGCTTATAATCAAGCAAATGTTATCCTCCTCAAGCTTGTCAAAAATAAAGAGGTACTTGCCAGAAATGGTGGGGGAAAAGAGAGAAAAATGTGCCTGTTTGTCATACTTTGTAACCACTCTTGAACACGACACTTTTATTCACCTGGGTTGGGAAATCCTTTGCCTGACAGTTGATCAAACCACATTGAAAGTCTTCAGCCGGTTTCTAGGTATTAACTTTGGGTCAATTGTCACGAAACCATCTGCTGTGTCGTTATGTGTTCAAGATGTCAGTGCCAATAAGCCATTCATCTGCAAAATATCTGTCATCCATCTTGACCATACCTGAGTCAGTCCTTGCAACTAAATTTCTTCAACTTGATCTATGATTTCGTGTTGTGGGATTGCCTACGACGGATCGCTTTCTATCGACTTCAACTCATTATCTAGAAAGATGATCTAGAAATCGTCAGTATCTTGGGATCTACATGCCTCAATGGTAGGTTTCTCGCCTTCGACGATAGGTTGCGTCATTGACCTTCGATCAAAGGACTCTGTGACATGTTCGACATCAACACATCTATTCACATTTCATGGATTGTACTGAGTACTTTGAGAGCCATTGACATTACTGGTGGTTTCTCTCACACTTGTTAACAGTTTACATCATTGACTGGTAATCAAGTGGTTTCTACCATGTTCGACTCCAACACATTCATTCGCATGGATAGAATCGTACTGTTTTGGGAAGTAGAAATGAAGACCCTGGATCTAATTCCCGCAATCCAGGCTGCGAGGAATTTTGTATTCATTATATTTTGGACTATTCATAAATAGATGGCTACGCCCATACTGTGTTTACTTGTGTCTATACTTGTGATGTATTACAAGATCATTCCTATATCAGAGCAGTAGTTAGTTTTCTAGTCAGTTTTGATCTGAGTATGGGAATGCCTACCTCAGCGATGATATGATCTCATATATATATTTTTCATTGAATGTTTTTACAGGTTCTGACCGGGCTCTCCACAAGATGATCCTCAATATGATAAAGTACTTCACTCTTCCTAAATGATAAATGAAATCCTCATCTACTACAAACTTCGCACTTTAGGGGGCAATCTGTTACACAAAAATATCGTCACCATGACTATTTGCAGTTAGTATGGGTCTATCATCACTTGTATTGTCCTCCTAAGCAAGTCTCAGACATCATCTCTTCAAGTCAGGCTTTGAGAATGAGAGAAAGACATTGAAAATCAACAAAGTTCTGGTTCCGCACTTTCTCTCACTGTTGCCTGTAGTCCCACACCCCCTGTTCACAATATTTGCGGACCTGCCCGCTCTGTCCCTAAAGAAGTGGGTGCGGACCCCTGTGAAAGTAAAAAAGGCACAAGTTTATTCTAAAAAACTCACTTTGGGTTAATTCTAGATGATTCCAGAAGGAATTTTGACGTGGATTGTTTGCTCTGAGGTGGTTCATGCATCCTAAAAGAGAAGGAGCTAATCCCTTGATGAGAGGAGCTATCCCTTTGAAGGAGGGCTTTATCCCTTTGAAGGAGCACCTAGTAACTTCCCTCCATTGCAATATAAATTAAGGCATTGGGTTGGTTGCTAGGGAGGTTAGAAGCTGAACATTTTTTAGGGTAAATGCTGGTGGAATTGAGACTTCCTAGTTAAGCTTGAGAGGAGAGATCACATACCTTTTTTTTTTGGCTTCATTGGGAAGAGAGTGAAACTTGTCAAAGTAGAGGAGACTTCTTGTTGGACCCTGGGGGGAGCTTGTACAGCATCGAGGCACAGGTTGTAAAGTTCTTCTTTGATTTGAATTAATACAATCAGATTCATTTTTCTCAACAAATTGTCTTATGTCATTTGTTTCATGAATTCCTTGATCATCATGATAAGTATGCTTTATGATATTGGATTTTCAGGTGCTATTTAATTCGTTTGCTTGTTTTTGTTTACAGATTCACAACAAGGGAGCTCATTTGGATCAAAGGAGCGAGGCTTCCACAAACTTGCATTGGACCCAAGGTAGGCCTAAAACACTTGTTTTCCTTTGTTTATAATTGCATATTTAGAGAAAGATAGTTTTTGATTGGCTTGCTTGTCACTAGATATCATTAGATTCTAGGAAGGTCTATCTTGTCCGCAAGATCGACTCATTCCATGTAACATGGACTATACCTTTCTAGCTGCCTTCTTTCTCGAACTGATCTTCTCACAACCGAAGTTTGTGGCTCTTCATCTTCTGATTCCTCTTTTATTTTAGAGTCTGATTCTTCCTCCTTTAGCTCAAATTCTATCTTCTCAGGTTCCTTTGGTTGGACTTCATGTTTAATAACATATTTCACTTCTCTGAACACCATATCACGCCTATACACGACCTTCCTCATTACTGGGTTCCAAAGCTTATAACCCTCTAAACCATCCTTATACCCAATAAAGATGAACTTTTTAGATTTACTATCCAACTTGGTTCTTTTCTCCTTTGGAACATGTACATATTCATCACATTCAAATACCCTCAGATGTGAAATAGAGGGTTTCTTACCAATCCATAACTCTTATGGAGTCTTATCCTCCAACACTGATGAAGGTGATCCGTTGACCAGGTAACATGTTGTCTCCACCACCTCTGCTCAGAATTCTTGTCCTAACCTGGCACCACTGAGAATGATTCTTACCCTTTCCATCAACATCTTGTTCATTCTTTTTGTAACTCAATTTTTCTCACATGTGTATGGAGTAGTCTTATGTCATGCTATACCACATTTCTTACAGAATTCTTCAAATTCCTTCTTGCAAAACTCTCCACTTTTATCTGTACTCGACACCTTTATCTTCTTCTCTGTCTGGTTTTCCACCAGAGCGTTAAATTCTTTAAACCCGTCAAAGACTTCATATTTCATCTTGAGGAAATATATCCATGTATTCCTTGAGAATTCTTGTATAAATGGTACATAGTACACAAACTTATCCAATGATGCAACCTTCACAATTCGAAACACATCACTATGCACAAGCTCTAATATTTGTTTTGCCCTCTTACCACGAGAGGGGAACTCACCCGATTCTGCTTCCCATATACACAATTTTCACAGAAATGAAAATCCATAGAGCTGTTAGTCATACCTTCTACCATACCTTTACCATGAAGTATTCGAAGGCCCTTCTCTCTAATATATCCAAGCCTCTGATGCCATAACATGGTCTTTTCTCCAAAGACCACTAGATTTTCTGCTACACTTTCAGGAACCACAGAATTGTTGCACCCATCAATAACAATGCTACCTTGTAGCTTGTACAGAGTTCCAATACAAACTCCCCACATCAACAATAGTGCTCCCTAAACCATCTTGCAGGTATCTTTCCAAAACACTGTTTTTACACCTGCATCATCCAACTTGCTTACAGAAATCAAATTTCTGGCTAATGCAGGAATATACAGAACACATGGAAGTGTTCTAATCCTTCCACCTTGCAACTTCAACTTGAATTTTCTACGACCAACTACTCTATCCTTCCAGTCATCCCGCAAGAAGACATCACCACCATCATATTTATGATACTCACAGAACCACTCTCTATGGGGAGTGAAGTGAAAGGATGCACCTGAGTCAATCAACCATGCCTCATGATCTACATGTGTACTTGAAGAAGCCAAGTACATATCCCCACTATTATCTGAGGTGGTTTTCACCTCTGTGGAAGGAGTATCATCAGATCCCTTTCCTTTGTTAGGAGATTTATATTTATAGTCCCTTTTGTAGTACCCTTCGCTTTTGCATTTCCAGCACACCTTTACAAGTTTTCCTGGAGATTTATATCTCCCTCTAGATTTAGATCTCCCACTCGATGACGTATTATTTTTTCTGTTCTAGGACCATCCTCATATAGAAAAGGCATCACCATTATGGCACTCCATATTTTTCCATCTCATCTCCTCCATCAGCAAAGATGAATCTATTTCATCAAATTTCAAGACAGTTTCATTGCTACCTATTGCAGTAACCAGACTATTTCACAAATATGGTAGAAAACACAACAAACTGATGCACTTATCTTGAAATCAAATTTTAATATCAACAGATAATAATTGACTTTCCACAATATTAAATTCGTTTAAATGCTCTGTCACTGAGTCTCCATCTTTCATCCTCAGGTTATACATCTTTTTTCGTAGGAACAGTTTATTCACCAAAGACATAGATTGGAACAAATTCCCTAACTTGTCCCTAAAAGCCTTAGCCTTAGCTTCCCCTAATACATTCAACAATATTGAATCTGAGAACCACAATCGTATTGTGATCTTTGCCTTCCGATCCAACTTTTTCCATTCTTCATCGGACACTCCCATTGGTTTAGTACCCAGATCTACCACGATCCACTAATCTTTATCTACCAATAGATCCTCCATCTTGAGTTTCCATAACTCAAAACTCTGACCATTAAATTTCTCGATCTCTATCTTTCCACTGCTCACCATCTTCTTTCACCACCAGAATCGATCCCACATATCTCCCACTAAACAGGGTCTACCACAGGCCTGAGCAAAACCCCTCAACAACAAAGGCGTCCTCTTGAAGCCGAAACAACTCTGATACCAAAGGTAGGTTTTAACCCCGTACAAAAATTACTTGCATATGAATTCTGAAACACAGAAAATAAACAATAGCGAGAGCATAACACATCAAACAAATATACACAAAGATTTTCCCCTGGATCCCAAAACTGGGACTACCAGATTGATTTTTCATTATGTTTAATTTATTGTTACAATACATATATATACATGTCGAAGCATCCAATACCATGGATTGAAAACCATTGCACCCAAAACCATGTGTGAAAACCATGCACAAAACCATAGGTAGGTCCGCCCACCAATTATAGGGTACAAAAAACATTTCCCCATGGCACTGCCCAAGACCCCATAAAGGGGAGCTAACCGCCCCCTGAAACCCCCCTGTACAAGGGGGGCTGCCACCCCCCCGTGACCCCCCTGCTGTGCAAAGAAAGGGGGGCTTTGCCCCCCATCTAACCCCCAAGTTAACTAGGGGATCTAGTCATGGAAAGAATATAAAACAACCAAACACAAAAGAGATTCTACGAGGTGGTCTCCCTCCTCAACTTCTCCGATCAGTCAAAGATCTCCCACTCTATCTCATCAGCTCAGGTTCACTAGCATCCAATCATGGAAATTTCATTGGAAGTCGACGCAGTGCAAGTGAAGGAAGAGTTAGACCCACATACACTCGATTTAGGGAGCTAGGTATCCGCATTTTCTAGGGCGTTCTTGGTATCTTCATTTTTTTATAAATAAGTAAACTAGGGAACTTATTAGTATTCAAATTTTCGAGAACCAAAGAGGTCATTTTAGCAGCAACACATTTTAATTGTCATGTTATGATGTATTTGACACTTTTTATGATAATGAGAAATTATGTTTTGATCCAACACTGAGTTGACTCAGGGGGCTAAAGATATTGGGTTAAGGCCCAACCCTAACAGTAGAAGTTCCTCTCTTGTATCCATATTCTTAGGCTATACTATTTCTTAGTCGTTGTAGTTTATTCATGTCTCTTTGAGCTTAAAAGATTGATCATGATTAGAGGATCCCACTCTCATAGCCCAAAAACAGAGTTTGCCTCTTTTTTTCCGTTGCATAGATTAAGTTTCAGCCTTATATGTTTATAATTCCTTGGAAATATTTAGAGTTTTGATTTTACTTCTTAATATTGTTGTAGCTTAGAATGTAGTTCCTTTAATAGATCAAGTTGTTAGCAATAGTTAGATCAAATTTTCAAAATTCAATTCACATTTTCCACATTGACATGTAATGATTTACGAATGAAAAGATGAACATGTGTAATTGCAGGGTTGTTGATATGTAGGAATGGACTACAACCAACTCCATCTAGGTCTTATCCACCTTCTGTTGATGCATGCCAACACATATTCTGAACCTCTACATTTTAGTCACCATGAGCATGTTTTCGTAGTCGCATCCAACCTTCTTATAATGTTGTGCTTGGCCAAGGGTGATGATCATCTTCCCGACACTTTCACCAATGTCGTATATCCTTCCAACACTTTATCTCACAATTATTTCCCTCCAAAGCCTCTCATCCAACTTCCTATAGCAGCTCAGGGTACTCAGTAGCAGTTCAGGACATCCAATAGAAAACCTCTAGTAGCCTGTTTTGACATGCAATGATAGCCTAGCCTAGTTTACGAGTATTTTAACCCCTCTCCTTGGATCGCATGATCATAAGTTCCACCTAGACAAGTCCTTTCACTCCTTTCCCTCCTACAAGATCAGATAGCATTAGTTGTTTTATTTCTAAATCTAGCAGTTATAACTTTATCTATTCTATAAGTGTGAATGAGATATTTAATTCATGCATGTTTGAATTATGAAATGGTAGAGTAATATTCTATTTTAGAGAAACCTTGATAGCTTGGTGATCAAATGAAATATTAGCATAATTTCCTTTTTGCAAGTGATTTGTGTCATTTCATAGTATTTACAAGTTGGCAACTTTCGTTTACTGAAATGACATGCATTTATTATCTGTGCACTAGAACTAGCCTTTACATTCTCCTTTCGATAGTCAAACTGCTTTTAGTTCAATAGAGGAATGGTCTGGAACCCTAATGATCATGTGACCTAGTTTAGAGTGACATGAGTAGGTGATCAACCTAATACCTTTGATGATCCTATTGGGGAAGAAGAAGAAGAGACAATTCCACCCACTTACTCCATGGCTGAAAACAAAAATGAGGCTAAAAACATAAATAAGGGTGCTTTTCCCATTATACAAACTGGTGGAGATACTAGGATGAAAAATATAAGCCCATATTCCCTTCCTCACTTTCATGGCTTAACCTTAGAGGACCCTCATAACTTCTTTTTTGAGTTTGTTGTCATCTCGAGAACTTATGATTATACCTCTCATGACCATAAGTTTATGTTGCTACCATCCACCCTTAAAGATGCAACCTTGCACTAGTTCATGGGTCTACCTGGGGATAGAATCACTACCTAGGCTCAAATGCAACAATCCTTTAACAACAAGTACAAGGACTATTGTAGTTCCAAGGAAACTAAAGAGGAAATGTTTAGAATGACTTTGGGACTTGATGAATCCTTGGAATATTATGAGGAAATGTTCCAACTCAGTTACAAAAGGGCCAAATGCACCCTTGACCCTTAACCAATCAAGTTAGCCCTTCTTAGTGGAATCATGGAGGACATACTGGAAACCATAAAAATGATGTATAGAGGGGACATTTATCAGCTACCCCATAATGATATCAAGATTGTATTCAAAAACCATTATAGGGATGTTAGAAAGAAGGGTAGGGTTAGTCAAGCTTTGGCCAGTTCCTCTTCCTCCACCACATCTATCAAGAGTGAAATTGGAAACATGTTGGAGGACTTTAAAAGTGAAATGTTGCACACATTTTCTTTGAAAATGAACACCATGCATATCAAGAGGAAACAAGAGGAATGAGATAGAGACTTAGTTATCTTTTTACCAGAATTCACTAGAAGGCACCCAAAAATGAATGTACATTAAATTTTTTATAGGTTTTCTCATTCTGTGAGGAAAACCATTCCACAATTAAGTGCGTTTCTTTGCCTAGATTGAAAGTTGTATAACAAGGGGTTGAAGGTGGGGTTGAACAAATCTTTTATATCAATCAAAGGAGGCCTCAAGGGCCTACGCCATACCAGCAGGGCATGCAAGGTGCATCCTTTTCCTATTACCATTCCAATCAGAATTCATCCCTTCTCCCTTAGTGTTCTCCTACTCACCCTTCATGGTCCACACCTTCACCTTGGTCTTATGCACCTCAGCATCCTCCCTAACCTACCAATAAAAAATCTCATCCATACACTTCTCCACATCCTTAGTGGAATACCCCATCACAAGGTTGGAGGCCTCAATTCAACCAACCTCCCGGTTTACCGCCTCCAAATCCATCTCAACCACAACTCATTCATCCTACCCCACCCAATCAACCTCGGATCCTTCTGAACCAAAGCTGAACTTGAATTGAAAGCAAAGGCAATAGGTCTATATTGGAGAGACATATTACCCTGCCTATGTTGTGGTGATTACGAAAATTGACCTCAGGTCTGGAAGAGTGCTACTATATAACCAACCTCCATCTCCACCTAAGGAGCTTGAAGAAGAAAAGGAAGAGAGTTTTCCTAAGTCAAATCCACCTCTTTTTCAAGAAATATTCATCCATCCTAACTAGCGTAGCCCAGAAGAGACTGAGCTTTTGGTAGAATTGAAAAACTTGTGTGCGAAAATCCCACTTCTCTAAGATATCAAGGATTTTTCCATTTATAATAAGCTTATAAAATACAAATTCTTCAAACATCCTGGGAGAAGAAATAAATACACCCCTACCATGAGTGTCATTGGTCAATTGTCTTGTTTAATGCTAGGGAGAGTGATTTTCACAAAGTATCTAAATCTTGGAATTCCTGTGGTAGATGTTCACATTGATGGCATCATTGTCCCCCACACCTTGATTGATATTGCGGCTAACATCAATGTGATGACTAAGGAGACCATGCTCAAACTAAACCTCCAAGGATATTTGAGAGAGACAACAGTGTTGCAACTTGTAGACAAGTCCACAGTGGCTCCTGAGGGAGTTGTTGAGGATGTAATGGTATCTATTGATTCCTGGGAGTATCCTACTAACTTCCTATTTATCCAACCCAAGACCAAATTCAATGGGTACCCTCTCATCATTGGAAGACCATGGCAAACTACTATTGATGCTTACATAAGTTGCAGTGCTGGGAACATGACCATTAAGAATGGGCATTTGTCTAAACAATTGGTATTGTACCCTCCTACTAAACCACCCCTTGAGCATGACTTGCCCCTATGGATGGAAGAGGAGGAGTAAGAACAAATGTATTATGCTACATCCCATCCAATATATACCCTAGATGTTGTCATAGGAGGGGGGAAACTTGATGAAGATGACCTCATTGACCAAATCCTCCAAAACCAACCCCATAACACCATACCCCTTAATGAGCTTATGAAGGAATATGAGGGTAATCCTTGGACTGAGTTATTCCTAGTGGACCCAACTCCGACTCATGTCAAAATGGTAGAATTTGGTCCATCTACAACTTTGAAGATCAACCCCTCTCTCTCAGCCAACCAAGAAGAGTATTTGTGTAACATGGTAAGAGAACACTTAGATGCCTTTTCTTGGAGCTATAAGGAAATGAAGGGGGTGCATCCTTCGGTGTGTACTGACCACATCTACATCAAGGAAGGATGCAAACCATTGTGCCAACCTCAGAGGAGAATGAACCCATTCCCCCAAATAAAGGAATAATTGCAGAAATTGTTAGATGTGGGGTTCATTTACTCAATATCAGATAGTGAGTGGGTGTCCCCTCTATTTTTGGTTCCAAAGAAGAATAGAAAGTGGAGGATCTGTGTGGATTACATAGAGCTAAACAAAGGCACTAAAAAGGACCCTTTCCCTTTACATTTCATTGAGAAAGTCTTAGATGGTATTGCAAGGAATAAATTCTTCTATTTTATGGATGGATTCAGTGGTTATAATTAGATCTAGATCAGCCTAGAGGAGAAAGATAAAACTAGATTCACCTACCCTTGGGGTACCTTTACTTATAGATTCCTTACTTTTGGATTATTTAATGCCACTACCACTTTTCAAAGTTCAGTTTTGAGCATCTTTATTTAGCTAGTTCATGACTTTGTAGAGATCTACATGGATGACTTCACTCCGTATGGGTGTGACTTCCTAGAGACTCTCCCCAACTTGGGGAAGTGTAGATCCACATGAATGCTTCATCTTGACACTCTTCTTCACTAATTTTCCTTCTCCTTTACCATTACTTTTAACTTGATAGGCATGAAATTGCAGGTTTTTGACATAGGTAAGGTATTAATTATCCTATTTTCATATTTAATAAATGTTCCTTATTATTAAGTTAAAATTGTCATTGCCTACCAAGTTCGTGCAATTCTACAACTGACATATGTTTTTGCAGCCAACTCCATTGCTGAACAGGGTCCAAGGTGCCATACAAGGAAAGAGAGATATGGGAAGAAAGCGGTTGATCGCCTCAACGATCTCCTCCTATTCATATGCACCAAATCATTACAAGAAATCCCTAATCATGTTGTCAAAGGAAAAAGTCAACACGTAGCTACAATAAGTGAGAGAGAGTCCTAGATGAAAATGCATCATTATTTGCTTTACCGAATAGAAAATCATGAGAAAAACATTATCTATTTCTCAGTTTGATGGTTCAATTAGAACTCTGATAGACAAAAGTAGGCATGGAAGCTTCAAACAATTATTAAATGGCCTTTATAAATACTGTAAGGCAGGACAAAATAGGGGACATGAATGAATATTTTGTGATTGTAATCTTTTTGAAACTTGTGTTTTTATTTAATGGAAGCACCTTTGAAGACTTGATGCACATTTAATTGTTTGTTGAAGCTTGAGACTGCCTGTTTATGGAGGGTCCCTACAAACAATGAGGGATTTAACTTGTAGGTTTCTCTTTTTGTTATGAATTGTTGTAGTATTTTCGCATATGTTCATTTACTAATTGTTAGTTTGACTTTATATAAGATAACAACATTCATATTTCTTTCTATTAGAAATGCAATAGAGAAATTTTCTATTAGTTTTTTTTGGATCATCAAATAGAAATATTAATCCTAGCCATTTATAATTTTGACCTTCTTATGGTAGTTATACAATTCTCTTTTATAGTCTTTGCAGCTGATTTGAATCATCAAAATACTAGTGATTTCCTTGTGATTTCTTTGGAATTTCTTTAAAAATTATTTCAACTTCATAACAATAGATATTTCTCTCTATATATTTGGGTATATATATTTCTTCCAGCTTTATGTTCAGAGCATTTTTATTTAAGAGTTTTCTTAGTTTAATTTTGGAAGAAGGGTGATTTGTTTACAGTTATTATCTTGAACTTCCAGTTTTGAAGGAAGTATGAGATAATATAGTTTTCATTCTGCAAGTGTGAGATAATATAGTTTTGATTCTTCAAGTGTGAGATAATATATTTTTCATTGTGTAAGTGTGAGTTAATATAGTTTTCATTATGCAAGTGTGAGTTAATTTTTGCAGGTGTGAAGCCTTTATAATTTCATTTTTCAAGTAAGGAATATTGCTTTAGATTCACAATCATTTTATTGTCGTTAGATAGCAATGTTAATTTCATTTTTGGAATAGGAATACAAAAATTAAAAACGCATTTCCAATAACTCAATCAATTAATAAATCCAACTTAATAAAAAGGATTCTAGCATTTATTATGCACTTGCACTTCACAAGTTTACCAACTCCGTTTGATAATTTATGTAATCAATTTAAGACAATTAAGTTGACAAACATTTTGGCGCTATTGCCGGGGAACTGTAAATATGAGTATTTATTTCTTTTGGATAATAAAAAAAGACAAAACACAACAAAAGAAAACGAAACGTGACATGGATAGGGAAAGAGACTCTAGGGGTAGATCTTTAGGTAGATGAAAGAGTTTAATTGCAGCAACATCACTCACTCCACCACGACCTCATAATGCCACACCACCTACATGAACTTCAATTCCACCATAGGAGGAAAAAAAAAACTCCTTGAGGTATTAGGATCTGAAATCCAACCTAGAGATTCACCAACTTCATCAACAAAATCTATAATAGAAGAAGAAGATCCCATATCCCCAACAACAGGAGTATTTTTCCTATCCTCAACTGGAGAATAAATTCGAGCTCAAGAGTTGGAACTTCCTACTAAAGAAGAGGAAGAAGAATACTATTTTAAACCATTAATAGGAGAACCAAAAGAACTAGAGGAAGCTAAAAACCCAATCTTGGAACCAGAACCCTATATTAGTTTTGAAGAATCTACAATGGTTGGAGAAGGGGAAGGAGAGGTACATAATTTGAATGGTGAACAACCTAGGATTGGAGGAGGAAGTTGAGGAAATAGGGGAGGTGGAAGAGGTGGAGGAAGAGGGAGAGAAAAACATATAAATCTAGAACCCTTTGGATTTCCTATTCTTGATGAAGATACAACTGTGACAATGAAAAATATCTCACCCTCTATCCTTCCAAACTTTCATGGACTAAGGAGTGAATATCCTGAAACCTTTCTCTTTTAATTTTAAGTCTTGTGTAGATCATATGATTATCTCTATGATGATAAAAAGCTGAAATTATTCCCTGCAACCCTTAATGATGCAGAATTAAAATGGTTTATGAGTTTCAAAATAAACTCCATAAGAACATGGGAACAAAAGAAATATACATTCTTAGAGAAACATAAGGACTATTGTATGCCCCATAATATTAAAGATTAAGTATTTAAAATGATACATAAAGATGATGAAAATCTTGAAGACTCCGTTGAAACATTTTCTTATAATGTTAAAAGGGAAAAAATGAATAATCTAGATGAGCAGACTTTGAAAGCTTTTCTATTGAAATCAATTGTAGATGAGTGGATTGATATTCTTAATCTAATGGATAAGGAAGAAATCTATTAGTTGTCACTAGGAGAAATTTGTGAGTTGTGCACACAATTCAATAGGAATAGGAAGAACTAGAAAAAATCAAAGAGACCCTCTTTGATCAAGAATTAATAAATCTGTAGCTAGAACAGTAAGTACAAAAGAATTAGGTAACCTAATTGATAATTTTAAAACAAACATTTTAGGGAGTCTTAGTGAACAAATTGACACCCTTAAAATTCAAAACAAGAAAAAACTCAGAAATGTTGCATTATCCATTTTTTTCCCTAAGTGTAGAAAGAAACCCACCTTGAGAGAATTTCCTCTTGATTTAAAGAGTGTAGAAACTTGTGTTATATGTGTGGAAAATTGTGATACAAAAGAATGTCGCTTAATACCAGGACTTAAATTTGTGTATTAAGAAGAAGCAATATCAAATGAGGTAGAACCTCCTTGTTTTGTAACTAAAAGACCTTGGTAGAATCCATAGCCAAATACAGCTCAAGGCTTTAACACTCAACCATTTTCACAATCATCATAGAGTAATTGGACTGCCCCAATGCCTTGGTAATCTTCGCCACAATCTTGGTCAGAGTTATGGCAAAATCCTTATGGAAAGTACCCTAAATATCCTCAATATCCTCAATCTCCACAATTTCAACAATCATATCCTACTTTTCCTCCACAATATTATCCTCAACCCATTCAACAAAATCAACCTCACAATTTGAATCCAAAACTTCCATTACCATTTCCTCAAAGACCAATCTAATTTCCTGCCCAGCCACTCCCAAATCTGAACAATAATAAAAATTCACAACCTGTTTACAATGTGGAAGGACAAAATTTTCAAACTTACATGATAACTCCACTAGATTTAAACAATGTTCAACATAGATCTACTATAATATTAAAAAATAAGTACCCATAAGTTTTTATTCAAGAAAGTGAGAAAGGAAATATCTCTAAAGAAGAGAAGTCTCTTAATGAAAAATAGAAAACTCAAAAACAAGTTAATCCAACAAATTCAAATAAATCAGCTTCTATTATGGAACAACCTTCATTATCTGTTTCAAAGCCACCTTTTCCTGAGAGATTAAAAATTGATGAAGGGATAGAAAAACAAATATTATTGCTTGATTATGACATGTTAGATGAACTGAAGAATGTTTGCATAAAGACTCCTTTGGTACAATCCATTAAGGAAATACCAATTTTCACAAATACAATTAGGGAATTGAGCATAAAGAGACCACGAAGAAAAATAAAAGAAATCAAAAGAATCTAACTAGTTGGAAAAAATGCATATATCATCATGGGTAAGACAACAATTCATAAATATCTTGATCTAGGAAGTCCCATTGTGAAAAAACATATCAATGGTGTAGAGATCCCAAATACATTAATTGATCTTGGAGCAGCTATAAACATCATGAGTAAACAAACTATGAATCAATTAAAACTTTCTAATCATTAATATACACCTACACTGTTACAATCGGTAGATAGATCTGTAATCAAACCTGAATGTGTATTAGAAGATATACATGTATCCTTATATTCTTGGGAATACCCTATTGATTTTATGATTTTAATGCCCAAGAATAACTTAGGAGGACATCCATTGATTCTAGGAAGAGCATGGCTAACTATCGCTGATGCTTTTATAAGTTGTAGATCGGGTGATATGTTCATTTCTGATGTGAGCTCAACAAAGAAATTCACACTATGTCCACCTGCAAAAACAAAAATAGAGGTTGAAAATGAAGAATGGATAATTGATGACATTGATATAAAACCAATATTTTCTACTTCACAAATAGATGAGGAAGATCAAATTTTGAATTTAATAGAAAATAATGAATCTTGATCATATTGTGAATCTAGTCAAAGTTTTCAAGAACAATGCAATATTGAATATTTATCATCCCGTCATCTATCCTTGCATTCTATTGAAAAACTTGGAAATTCTATAATTGAAATGGGAAAACTTTGAATATCAACAATAATTTAGAATAATTTCAAAAGAAATAACTAATAAAGATGTTACAAGAACATTCCTCTGCTTATGCTTGGGAATATATTGACATGAAGGGAATTGATCCTAATACTTGTATAAATCATCTCTACATTGAAGAAAATCTGAAACCAATTTGACAACCTGTTGTACTGTTCAACAACCCCCATTTTAGTATATTATAAATTTCCTATTAAATTTATTATTTTAAAATCAAGACCCTTTAATTTAAAAATAAAAAATAAAAAAAATGAAAAAAAAACTTATAATCAAAGTTTAATACTTAGGATTTTTAATTAAAACCCAAGTATTAAACCCTAATTATCCCAAAAAACCAAATTAAATAGCCCCTAGAACAAGGATATATTCTAAGGCTTAAAAAAACATTAAATAATCAACAATAGGGGTTATTTGATTAAAAAAAAAATAGTCGGAATTCTAATTCCCAAGGGTTTTATTCTTTATAGTCTTTGACTCAAAACTTCCCCAGCAACTCCAACTTATCCTAAAGGGAAAGACTTCCCCACATCACAAATAATACAAAGTTTTAAAGGCTCAAGAACCCTCCACCATTATCCATTGCGATTGTGATTTGACTGGACCCAACGGGATAATTCATTACAATTCTATGATTTCCCCACATTTGTGGCTATCATAATAAACCACAAAACTTAAGTCTCATACATTAAAGAATTGTGATATGCAATAAAGCCTAGACCTGGTGGGATTATAAAATCCAGTCCATAAATCCCAGCCTTCGGAGTTGTCACGGTTTCCAAAAGCCCACGCCCTGCTACATAACGCTGATTGCGATATGTGATGTAACTGAACCCCCACAATTATAGAATGAAATTAAATTAAATATCACGTCAATCACAAAGTTACAAGAGGCATGCCTCATTTGAATTGTGATTGTGATTTCCTTCCTCATGAAGATTGCAGCATGACATCCTCCTCCACATCGTACTGCACATCATCACCATGTCAAATCCACATCACCATTCCACATGGGTCTGTCACGTCATAGTGACATCAACATGATGTCATCCAATCCAGCATATCGCAAATCGCAAGTGTCCCAGCCAAATCTTATCATCTGCCACTCCATAATTGTGATTGTGATATTACTCAGTATTGCGATCTGCGATCAAGCCCCAGACCTAATAGGATTATAAATGCCATTTCATAAATTTCCCATGCCTGCAGCTATTTCAAAAGCCACGGGACTTAAACCATTCCTCCTCTTCCCATTCCAATCGCGATTTGGTCTTATTTGGATTTTTGTATATTTCAATAGGGATTCTCCCTATTTGAAATATGACGATAATTCATACCCTGATTCCAAAGCGATTGCGATATGTTTTAAAGAAATCCCCCTTTGGATTTTATTTAGACTACTCTCGACCTAGAAAGAAATTGTGATTTACCATAAAGTCTAACTTTTCCTGTCATAGACCTCACTCCACATTCCTCTCTATGATGGTTGTGTCCGGATTTTATTACGACTCTACATTTTTGTTGATTTCCAGCAAAAGTGATTTGTTTCAAATAAAACTCACTTATCAATTTCATTCATTTCTAGCTTATCCATTCATGATTTTCTTGTTCAGGTTCATGACAGAGGAAGACAATTGTGCTGATAAGCGGTAGTTTAGTTCAAATAGACAGACAAACATCTAGAGAATCCGATGGAACAAACAAAGCTGATCAAGATAGCAAATCACTTTCAGAACATTACTACCAAAAAATTATTTTTCTTTAATCATATTGAAGCGATCTATTTAAATGCCCTCAACACTCTATGTTATCACTCATAACTTTTCCCTAGAAGATATCAAAATAAGGAAAAGACCAAGGTAACCACAAACCAATCTTTTAAGCATAGGCTCTAGCCAACCTATGGCTCAGAGAGGGCTCTCTCTATATGATTTAGCTTTGCTTGTTGGGATTTTAAGCTAGTCCTTAAAGCTCAGGGGGTTTTGATTTGTATTGAAGGTTGGATGGTGGAATCCTTAAAACAGATGGATAGGAGGATGTCTTTGGACCATTGGGCTATGGACTCAAAGAAGGTAGTAGAACTAGATTTAACTCACTAAAGGGAGTGTTCAAAGTGCATGCTAGCAAAGGAAAGTGCAGGTCTTAGGGTCAAATGGGTGAAATGATATTTAACGAGGGTGAGAGAGTATTTAAGAATTCTCAGACCAGGATTAAAATGAGGAACAAAGGATAATCATGAAAAAAGGGCAATTAAGAATTCTTTGCTATAGATTACAAGGAAACTACCTAAACTAAGGAGCCATCAAGAATTCCTTAACTTAGAAAATTAAATGAAGACATTAAAATGCATAATACTTAAAACAAAGTGCAATGAAGCAAATTCTGAGATATCATTCCATATTATAGCATTCAGATTCAGATATACAATAATGATGGTGGAAAAAAATTAAGAAAGATAACAACACAAGAGAAAATACTTGTTTGTACTTTGCTCTACACATGAATCCTATGAAATCTCTCGTCTTCATTCATTAATCCAGCTTGTTGGTACAATCAGTGATACAATAACTTACAGTCTTTTTATCAAAATATCTATAGAAATGTCCAAGAATACACCCTAGACACTTTGAATTGTGAAGTATTTATACAAAAAATTATTACAAAATATCTTAAACTAACTTTAGATTTAAGCTAGGAAATACAAATATCTTCTTGCAAGAAGATAGAGATAGCTATTGAACTATTTCATGTTGTCCCTTTTTATGTGGTACTGTTGGCTTTTATGGTTGGATTTGTAGCCCTTTATGCTGGCTTGTAGTTGTGGTCTTTTACGTTGGAATCTTCTTCAACTTTCATCTTTCACTTGATACTCTTTAACCATGCTGTCCCGTTTTCATCTATTTACCTCGTTCTTGTTATTTTTGCTATGCAGTAATTTTTTACTGTAAATTTCTCACAGTAAATTAGTCATTGTTTCCCACCACTTTGCATCAGGTAATTTAACATTCATCATCCACCTATATATCTCATCAACTTCGATATACTTGGAAAAATTGGGCTTAGTGATGGACAGGTTTCTAATATCATGCTGGAGAAAAAACAAGTTCTTGAAGGTGTTATACAAAACTTTGCATGCTGGCAGTGCTTTTATAGATGAAGTGCTAGCTTGTTCTTTAGCCAGCTTCGTGAGTCTATTATCATAGTCCAGTTGTGCCATAAGTTTTTCATTAATGACCAATGGATTGGGCAATCCTTTCTCCCTCAAAATTTGGAATTTGGCCATGAATCTATCAATGGCCACCTGCATGTTGTGGTACTTTTCTTCTAAGTTTGGCATTAGGTTTCTCTTGGAAAGGACCTTCCTTATTTCCAAAATGGTTTCAGTCCTATCTTCTATATTTAGCTCTTGAAGCTCATATCTATTTTTTTTGTTAAGGAAGTGGATGAGTCTATTGGCATCCTTAAGCATTTCACCCAATTCCTCCTTGACATTTTGAATAGCTACTGTAGTTATCTTTATCGATTTTGTGTGCTCAATAATAACTTCAATAGATGGCCAAATATTGTTGACGGAGTCAATGATATTGGCCCATAACAGTTCCTTGGCTTGCCCAAGGGGTTTTGCCAATGTTAGTTCCTTTTCCAAGGCTTTGACCTTTTCACTCATCCTGTTGGCCTTCTGAGTTTCTTCTTCTTACATAATCTGTGCAAGTTTGTAATCATTCTTTAAACTTGCCACCTTTTCTCTTGGTCTATTCATTTCAATGGATTGGATGGAAATTTCATTCATGTCCTTGACTAATTTATCTACATCCTCAACTGGTGTACCTGTTGTTGTAGACTCTGTTGTAACTGGAAATGATGTGGCAAGTGGAGCTATTCGTGCAAGTGAAGCTATTAGTGTGGAAGGAACTATTGTAGACACAGTAGGGATGATGTTTGCAGAAGTTGATGCAACGTCAGTTTGTTTTAATTGGATTAAAATAACCAATTCTTTCTCGGTTTCTTTTATTTTATCATTGAGTTTTAGTAACAAGTCCATCAACTCTTTGTGTTTGGTTTGGATTTCTATGACTTCAATTGTTTGAGGATGTTGCAGCTGAGATATCTTTAATTGCTTCTTCAGTGTAGCAATATCATCATTCTTCTTCTTTATCAATTTCTTAGTAGCCTTTATATCTTCGGGATCATGTCCCAAATCAATAACCAAGTCTTCTAATGACTTAATCCTTGTACCCTTGGCCTGTGAGGAGGCCTTCTCCAATTGGAATTGTGCCGATATGTTGTTCAATGAGTTTTGTAACTGATGGGTAGTTATGGATTTGCCTGATTGGGTGGTGTATATCATCTCTCCAGCATGTTTATGCAGTTATATCTAGTCTATGGGATGAATATCCCTTGCCAATACTTCAAAGTCAACCCTCTTGAAACCTGATGATGTTTTGGGCTGTTGCGTTGTAGGCTTTATAAAGGACATCTACAACTTTCCTTCCTTGATGTCAAAGGTTGGCGTCAACCTTGTTTGATTTGTGTGAGTGAGATTTAGGTATTGAGCATATGTTTGGCCTTTAAGCCTCTCATTCCTCATTTTGATTTCTTTATACCTATCCTTTATGTCTTTGTCTTTGTCAATAGGCCTACTGAAGGAAGACACTTCCACACAAAGCTATCTTTCCAGCATCTGAGTCTGTGATGTGGAAGGCTCTTGTATGTCTTCAGATGGAGTTGTGGTCCTACTTCTGTCTACCTCTGTGTTGGTTACTTGTTCTGATCCTTCTATATATTCCTATTCAGAGGCTGCATTGAGCCTTTGCCTCTTGTTGTGAATTATTTCCTGTTGCAGATTAGAGGTGTCCATTCCTAAAGTGGAAGCTCCCTCTCTGTTTCTTTTTGTATTTTTATCCTCATTCTGAGGAGTCTACATGACTGGAGGGGTGCTCATGGCTCTTTCTTGCTCTTTTAGTACCTGCAGAAAAGAGCTCTGATCAAGCTGCTTTTCCAAATCAATTAGAGAATTTTCTACATCTACCCTTGTGATGTCTCTATCTACTAAGGTATTTTCCACCCATTCTATTTGATTGGAATATGCCTTTATTTCTGGTATGGGGTGGTGGATAAAAGGTCCTAGCTCAACCTTTTTCCTTTTCTTGGTAATGAATTCTAAAGGGTCATATCTCCATACAAAACTCCTTTGGAATTTCATTCTTTGATGGATTCGATATGCCTCTTTCCCTTCCTCTCTGCAATTGCATATGGAGGGACCTAATTGGCCTTTGATTTTGAAATAGGACTTCTTCGTGGCATTGACAAATTTGGCTTCATCAACATTGATGATCTGTCTATAATATTCTAAGGCAAACAACTTCATAAGGAGGTATCTTGGAAACTTATATGGTGTAGCAAGGAACCATATATTCTTATTTTTGTGTGGTTTTGGTAAAGGTACCAATCACCCACTTTGGTTTGCCTGGAAAGCTGGAGGCCTGTTTTTATCTCTAGACTTATCCTTGGTGGAAGATTTCTAGTGAGCATAGTCATGATTGGATACACAAAAGAATCTATGAAGTCTGATTATGTATATGGTAATCTAAAGTCATGGAAAAGTGGGATCCAAAAAATGACAGATTTGGGTTGGCCCCTGGTGTCAAGATTCTGGAGAGTAAAAGGAAACTTATCTAACTAATAATACAAAAACAGATGGTGCAATACAGAGGAGTATTTGAATACTCTCTCATTGCCCATTCTTATGAACTGCTCATGCATTCTATCAGCTATGAAATTTGCAAAGTCATATATGGTTGCAAGAGGTTGCCCTGGAGTATAGATCGACATGAAGGCAAGAATAAGTTCATCAATGTATTCACTGGTAGAGTAACCCAAAACACATGATATCATGGTTACAATGTACTGACCTCGTTTAGATAAAATAGTTGCTACATATGGAGGGGGGTCCTTAGGGATGTGTTTTTCCTCTCTAATGAAGGTTTGGAACAATTGGGCCAACCTTGATGGGCTTGGCTTGGGATACTGCTCCAATAGGTCTCCAATTGAGAGTGGGGTTAGGTTTGACTCTAGTTGAAACTACAAAATTTCATTAATGGACTCGTTCGTGATAGTGAATAGAACCTTTTGGTCATGAGACATTATGGCCCTATGGCTGGGGACATAGCATGCATAGCACATATGAACAACTTCTTGAAAGATATGAACATGGGGGAACTGGTATCTGGGTAAATTGAACTCCTAGAGGCCAATATCATCTCTATGGTTCAAGTGTCTATATTTGCTTAAGCAATGAATTTTTAGCAAGAGCTCTATTGAGGTTGTGTCTTTGATTTGGAAATCCATGCCAGCTAGGGGAAGGTGGTCCAGGTCTAACTGTGGACTGGTAATGGGTCTAACATCCATGGCGACAAGGGTAGCCAGAATTCAGTTCTTGTGGATTTCAATTATGCTTTGTGGGTTTTATCAGAGGTTTTGAGACTTTTTAGAGGGTTTAGGCAAGTAGTCTCTTCAATTGGCAGTATTCATACTCAACTTTTTAAATCAAAATGCTGCACAGGCTAAAGGTTTTGAAATTTGTGGGGGCAATGGGTAATTCATGGTGAAATACCTAGAATTTGGAGAATTGGCTCTAAAAGTGATGGTTCACGGTAGTTGCAGTGGTTGGCGTGGTCTTGGTACATATCGAAAAGTCAGCTAGGTTGTCTACAATGTTTTCTATTGCGGTATTGAAAGTCTGGTGGTAAATTTCGTGTTCACAGGGATTCCAATGGTTCACAGAGTTTACACAAAGAACATGCGGAAAAAGGGTGAAAGAGGGCTTCTTGACATTTTATAGAGAAAATGATTAATTTTGGCAGGTTTACTTTTAGATGAATAGTTGACAGTTTTTCAGTTAAGTGGGGGAAGCAATTTTGGAGGGCCATTGAACCGCTTTATTGGTGTGGGTGGTATTCGGGAGGGGTCACCTGATGTAATACAACGTTTGACACGTATCATCTGCGGGGTTAGGGAAAACCACTTTATCGAGTGGTTAATGTTCAACAATCAAGCGCAATCGATATGGCTATGCACCATTGGATGAGGGGGAGGTTGATCATCAACGATAGTCGGGTGGAAGAGCTGTGCGGGGGGAAATGACGAGAGTTGATGGGGGGCCCAGGGATTTAATCATGGTGGTTCAGGATTAGTTTAGGGATAAATCAGGGGTTTAAAATGATCATGGAAAGCTTAATGAGGGATTAGGGAGTTGGGTGATGTTAATACAAGGATTACATTAAGTTTATCAGGATTAGGTAAATAGGTAAGATTGTATCAGGATATGGTCGGTTTATATAATTTTTATGAAAACTAAGGGTTGGGGGTATTTACGTAAGGGAATTAATTTAATACAGGATAATGGGGATTTTAGGGAAGTTATATAATAAAGTTAGTGACTAATATGAAAATGCGATGGTAGAGTGGGTTTTTCCTTACTACAAGGGTAAAGTAAACATTCACGCACTGTTGACGCCCCAAAAATTGTTGTATCAACATTGGCGGATAACCACCCGGTCCGGACCTTAATACAGCTCCTTTTCCGTTTGGAATGGTGGCTCCGACTGGGGATAATGGGACCAGTTTCCCAGTAATGAATAAACGGGATGAATGAATGATTGATTGACTAATCTAATGATAGGCGAATAACTTAATTTATTAGCAAAATAAAAGAATTACTACTAATCCTGGGAACTATTGTACTTTGAAGTGTAGCGCTTGATGATCTATGTTTATTAACAGGCATATAGATGACTCCATCTAATAAACATGGACATTTATTCATTCAAGGATTACTTTGCTTAAATAGTTAAACAAGGTGATTAACGCAATATTGCTACACTCATCATTTATATCATCAATACATATATGATCAAAAGAAAAGCATTACCATAAACATCCAATAGTGGAGGGAATAAAGAAATGTTGTTAAAACACATACATATATTCGATAATAGCAAAGGCGATCAAATAACAATTCATATAAAAAGAATGGATTCAGACATAGATAATAGTACCATATGAGCTGCGAGTCACTCCCAATATCAATCACTATTTGAGATTCTTCCTCTAATGTAGAAATACTTTCAAACAAAGATAGTAGCGCACATTTGCATAAAAGCTTCTTTGCCAAAATCAGAATGATTGGTCTAGTTTTATAAAAGAATATGCCTGAAGTACAGTAGTGCAACTTCAGGCTTTAAGTCATGTACAAAACTTTACGACCCTTTCCAAAAACATGAAAGGGTCTATAAATACTGAATTAAACTAACTATCTATGAAACTGAAATCCTCCTTAATTGGTATCAAATGATCTTGAATATCTCCTTCTTAGCAACCTGGCAGTCGGCGGCATGAATCATCAAGTAGGTTTTTTGCCTTTAAACTTGAGCTGACTTATCGCAAGCATTGGCTCCACTTCGGGTGGTCTATTGAGGTGAGAGTTAAGCTGGGTGGCATAGGTGGCATCCTGAGTATCGGGGATAATATACCCGATTGCATCTATAAGGCATTTTAGGGTGGCTCTTTGACTATGCGGTTTTACCAAGAAGAACCAATAGGTGTCCCATGTTAAACTGTTAATTCCAGCAATTAATCTCCCATTTTTCTCTAGATCTGGATAACATGACTGCTCCAATGTTTTTGCCACTGTCAATTCACCTGGAGTGCATTGGGAAATCATGTTTGATAAGTAGAGAGTATTATTAACCAATTCAACCAAATTACTTGTGGTTGATTTTCATCTTGAAATTTCCCTCTCTGATTTCATTAACTGGGTTTGCCATTCTGTAAATAATATTTCTTTATGTGATTCTAAAATTCTTGGTAAATTTGCCTCTTGTCCCTGATCGGTATCTTGCCAGTCAAGAAATTCAGTTAATGTTTCTTCAGCTCGATCCAAGTCTGTTCTAGCCTTTTCTGTTTGTTTACTTATTGATGACGTCAAATCGCATAATGGTTCTGCCTGGGCGATTTGTTGACATAGAAGCTTGATTTGTGTTTTTAATGCCTTATTTATCTGTAATGCTTTTAATTTGAATTCGGCTATCTATGGAAGATCCTTTGTCTTCTCAAGCTGTGCTAATAGTTGAGCAATCTGCTCATCTTTTGACTTCAGCATTTGTTCATTTGCTGCCCTAAGTTGTGCCAAGGCCTCAGACAACTCTTTCTGCTTCTGGATTGCGCTGTGATCAATCCTCTGTTTCTCTTCCCACAATTGTTGAGTTAATTGATTATTTATTTGCTGTTGTGTTAACAATTGCTATTCTGCCTGCTCCGCTTTCTGCTGTGCTTCTGTTAGCTGTGCTTGCAATAAAAAGATTTCCTAGTCTTTTGTTTTTAATAAAAAACTCACCTCTGATGCCTTGTCTATTGTTGTTGTCGAATAGGCTCCAGCATATTGTGATAGTTTTCTTAAGTCATCAGAGGGGTCAAATTCCTCCTTCCAAACCACATTGCCCGTGACCGTTTGTTCTGGGAAAAGGGAAGGTTGATTAGTCCTTCTCCTCTTCCTCTGTCGTTTTACCACAGCTTTGTGCCTTGGGCTATAGAAGACATCCAAGGGAGGAATTTCTTCTATCTGAAAAATAATTTGATCGGAGGGTTCCTTTGGGATTATTTCTACTTCCTTTGAACTGGGTAGGCCGCTGGTTCCACTTGGAACCTGTTTTGAAGTGGTTTCCTGTGTATCTACCGCTTTCGAAGTTTCGGTGTCCTTTGAGCATTCAAGACTACTGATAATTGAATCAAATTGCTGCCATTCCTGGAGCAATTTGGGATCAATTTGAGTATCCACATTCACCTCTATGTTGCTCTGTTTCTGCTCTTTAGTCTGGGTTTCCTCTTGCACTTTCTCCTGTTTCTCTGTTGTAACCGGCAGTTCCCTTGAATGTTGTTGTTCAGGCTCGCTTGGTCTTGTTGCTGGGGTTATTGCTAACAGATCTAGAGGCAGAGTTTGCAACCTCTGTTCTCTAAGTCTGTTGCATTCAACTAACCCTTCATCTTTGTATTCCATTATGGCCAGTGATCTAACTTGATACATTGATTTAGCTGAGGAGAACAGGTCATCAAACTTATCTTCTATATGATCAAACTTTGTAAATTTGGCCTGTTCAAGAGCATTATAAACGACTTTGTTGGGATCAAATCGCGTGTTAGGCAGAGTCGCTACAGTTAATGATTTCATCTTTGTAGCTTCTTTTTCCGCATGTTTAAAATCATTCAAAGTGTAGACACCACATCTCAGAGGAAAGGAGGGTCAGACCTGCTTCTTATTTTTCTTTAGAGTTTGTGTAACTCCTTCGGCAATAATCTGATAGGCTATCTCCCTTGCCAGCAGTTTGTCAGGTATGTACAAAGGAAGGACATGAGGTTCGGCTTGGCTGCCGAAAATTCTTACATAAGTAAATTTCTCCTCTCCGAACCATCTTCCTATTGATGTCAAATCAATCCCTGCTTGGTAAGAAATTTTGGGAGCAGGTTTATTAAAAATAGAATGATGAATGGGTAACATGAAGCCGTTGCAGACTTGGTACAAATGGTGCTTATAGGAAGTCTTCCATAATTTCTGATGGTATATTTGAATAGGCATTGGGTCTTGTGGAGTCCACCTCCAACCGAGTACAGGAAACTCAGAATTAAAACACAGGGTATCTAGTATATAAGCACTATAATAGAATGGGGGAATAAGCCTTTCTGAGACAGAAGTTTTAGTTCTAAAACTAAGAACTGTTGTCGCTAGCTTATCTGACAGTATGGTTGCCCAATCCATTATCTCACTATTACATGCCGCTTCCATCAAGGGAACCATTTCTATAGTGAAATTAGCGGAATCTTGCAACCCCCACAATCTACACATCATTATCCCAGCATAACAATACAGAGAACACAGAGAATCAACGGAGTACTTACCGGAAGTTTCATGCTTGTGTTTCACCGGATTTTGCCTGCATTCCCGAATGGATCCGGATTCAGTTTTGTTCTCATTTCGGAACTTCTCCAGAAATGCCTTGTTGTACTTCTTCTCTGGCTCAGGCAAATGATACATTTGCCTCAAACCATCAGCCTTGAATGAAACGAAGATTCTCCCATCTCTGGTGTAGAAAGTTCTCTCTGTGATTGGGATTTCCTCAATTGCCCACTTTACTACATTCGTATATGGGAGAATTTGTTCCTGAGCCGCTATCCGATGAAGGAAAGAGTTGGCTTGGTCTTTCAAAGTACCATCAGATTTTCTGTTGGAACCCGCTGTAGCTTGTACTGCCATCACCTTTGGTTCTTTGGCTTCGATCAAATTGTAGGTACTTTGCCAAGTGGTCTTGCCAAGTCCTGAACATGTAGTATCAGATATTAATCCTTTCTTTTTAGTTGCTAGATCAGCAATGGCTTGTCCTGTGGTTGGTGCAGTGGAAGCGATTGCGATTTTCTTAGACTTCTTCCCCATTCTGCTTGAATCTATTACTTCAGAAGAATTCTGCACAGTAGTGGAAATAAGCATAACATAGAGAATTGGTAGCGAAAACCAAATACAAGTGAGATATATTGATCAATGCATGATGAGGGATTAACTTAAAGTGGCCGCGGATACAATCTATGAGAAGATTTTTTAAGCTTACTATTTCATTAAATGGCCGTTAAAACCTGCCAATCCTTTAAATGCCCATCATATCTCTTATCGGCCGCATGATTTGTTTAAGCGTGCCTTGGACGTTTTGGCGGTTGAGTGCAGGTGAATCACTGTTTGAAAGATAAGGCCTTAAATACGAATTAATCGTAATACCTCTGCTTTAACAATTTTTTGAAGTTTGCGCTTTTGGCTTTATCGCAATCGGGTGTCGGGGAAAACTTAAATCTTTATATTGACACCTTTTGGAATCCCCGATTGCCGATAGCGATATCGCATCGCATCGCATCGGGAGTATGGGCACTTTAAAAAGCATGCATAGTATATCCACGATCGCCGATAGCGATATCGCATCGCATCGGAGCGGGAGGGACATGATCGCATCGCATCAGAGCGGGAGGGACATGATCGCATCGCATCGGAGCGGGAGGGACGTGATCGCATCGCATCGGAGCGGAAAGAATTTGACCGCATTGCATCAGAGCGGGAGGGACGTGATCGCATCGCATCGGAGCGGAAAGAATTTGATCGCATCGCATCGGAACGGGAGGCACTTTTGTTATGGGAACTTATTATTGCCGATATCCGATAGCCTACTGCATGTCATCACATCGGAGAAAACCAATGGACCTTTAAGTTATGCCTCCTTTGTCATTGCGATATGCGATCTTGCGGTCGATTTATTGTAATGATAAAAGATTAATTATTTATATTATAAGACCAAATAATTGGTTTGTCAAAAAGGTTTTTTATAATGCTTTCATTTTGTTTTTCGGACCTTTTTGAATAATACAAAGTTGATACCAATTAAAATTAAAAAGGGACCCATTTCATATTATAGTTTTATGAACAAAATGGTATGAAATGGGGGGTTGTTGTAGAGCAAAACAATTGGCGATTCGCTGGAAGAAACAGTTATCTCTGAAAAGTATGGAAATACTTAAACTTTTTTGAAATAGAGTTCTCATCAAAGGGGAAAATTCTAATATAACTAGGTATATATGCATTCCAAATAAAATGAAACTATCTTTGCTAACTTCCTCTTTTGTTTAAAATTAGATACATTCTAAGTTTTAAATTGGCCGTTAATGGTTGATAGTGATAAAACAGAAAACCTTTCCAAATCAGCGTTTAGAATTGACTCCTTTGTCATAGGTAGAGCCTCTGCTACCAGCAAACGTTCATAGTTTTGACACGGATACCTTTTAACCATGCTATTGTCCATTGTCCTGCTCATTTGAGAGTATGATTAATAGAATGAATTCAAAACATGTTTTTCATATTTTGTATTTCTTTTCCACTTTTCTGTTATTTTGTAAGATAAAAAGCCATTGTCCTGGTTTGGTGACTAGCTTAGTGACAATGCCATTCACTGGTAGTAATTTAACCGAACAAGCTGGCTCGTGATGAGACCCCTTGTCTTATAATTCTAAGCCATTACCCTATTTTGGTATGCAGTATTGGTAATGTCGGTTAAACTATTTCCCTATGATCATGGTAAGCAGGCTTGTAATAAGACCTCTTATCTTTTATATCAAATTTTAGAATTACACTCTGAGTAATCATAAGCTTTAGTGAGTGGGATGGACAATTTTCTCCTTAAGAGTAAATGGATGACAAGGTAAGAGCTAAGGATGCTGAAATTCGATTAGTTTCTATTTTGATATTGATAACCTTTTTGTGACCAATTTATAAACATAAAATTATTTACAATATTTCTAAACTTTGGGAAGCGTTCACAAAAATTGAAGTGTAGTTTCAGAATGCAATTACACCTAATTTCCCAGAATTATCCCTCTTGTTTAAGACTTTTATTACTTTAAAAGTAAATATCAACCCTACTTGTTTTGATTAACTTTAAAGTACAACAAAGGTCAATGGTAGATATCTCACAACTTTATTTTCTAATGATCCTACAAACTATAAAATTCTAAAAAAGGGGAGAAGGGGTTACCTTCTCAATTGAAGAATTTCTTTAAGATAAGGCCATTAACAGGGAGAGAATCTCTCAAACCTGATAAATCTTGTAATATGAAGGTCGAATGGCCTATCTTCTCACAGATCTGAAATGGCCCAAGCCACATCTTTTGGAACTTGGTGTGTTTTCCCTTGTCCTCATGGGCTTTGTCCCATTTCAGAACCAAATCACCAACTTGAAATTGTTTTGAACCGGATGAGACTAAATCAAAGGATGACTTGATGATTTGCTAATGTTTTGCATGAATAACCTTGGCTTTTTCTCTTTCCTCTTCTAATTTTAAAATTTGGTCATGTCTAAGTTGAATAGAAGAAGAAGGGCTTTCCTCAATAAACTGCACTAGGGCTAGAGAAGGAAGAACAAGATTTGTTGGTAGTACTGCTTCTTTTCCATATACAAGGTTGAATGGGGAAGATCCTATGGAAGCCTTTTGCATTATCCTATTAGCCCATAGTGCGAATATTAAGGATTTGTGCCATTTTTTATGATTCTGTTCGATGGTTCGCTTAATAATTTTAATCAGATTTTTATTTGTAGACTCTGCTAAACCATTACCCTAGGGATAGTAATTAGCAGAATATTTTAATTTAAATCCTCTTTTAATAGCGAAATCAAACATAGCATTGCCTGAGAAGTAAGATTCATTATCAAAAACAAGAACATTTGGGACACCAAACCTGGTAATGGTGAATTGATCTATGAATTCAATGATTGCCTCAGAATTTTTTGTCTTCAAAGGAATTGCTTCAACCCATTTAGTAAAATAATCAGTAGCAGTAAGGATATACTTATGCTGTTTGGAAGAATGAGGGGTAATTTCCCCAATGATATCCAATCCCCATTGCTCAAATGGCTGTTCAATGTTGACTGGTTGCAAAGGGAAAGCTGGTTTTCTTTACCTTCCACTAGAAGTTTGACAATTTCGACATTTCCTTACATATTCATGAGCATCTCTAAACAGAGTGGGCCAGTAATATCCAGCATGAATGATTTTATGGGCTGTTGTATCAGCTCCAAAATGTCCTCCTGCTGGTCCATCATGTAATTCCTGCAAGACCTTTTGTGCTTAAGGTTTTTCTAGGAATCTTAATAAGATTGAATCATAATTTTGCCTAAAAAGTACATCATCAATAATTGTGAAATTTTTTGCTTTTAATCTAATGGCCCTTTTGTTTTTGTAAGACAGGTTAGGAGGTGCATACCCATTTTTCTAATAAAAGATTAAGTCAGCATATTGTGATTCTGAATCAGTAATACTTATCTGGTTGATTTCTTCGGTTTGATCTGTATCACCTGATTCTGGAATGTTGGATGCTCCTGCCAATAACCTGCAAAAACCTTGGCCTCTAACAATCTTCACTGGTTTAATTTCTAAATCATATTCTTGAAGTGCTGTAACCCAGTTTGCCCTTTTTTCACCTACTTCTCTTTGGATTAATAGTTGCCTTACTGCAGGGAAAGGAACTATAACTTTTGTATGGGATTTTAAAAGGAAGGGTCTGTAATGTTTGATAGCTTTATATACAACAAAGGCTTGTTTTTCTACCTCGGAGTAATTCAATTCAGCACCCTGAAGATTTGAACTATAGAATGAAATGGGTGCTTCCGAATTGTGATCATTAATCTGTGTGAGTACTGCTGCATAAGACAAATCGGATGCGATAGTATACAGTGTGAAATGATTAGAAAAATTGGGGGTATTTAAGGCGGGGGCATTAATTATTGATTGTTTGATTAAATCAAACGCTTCCTTTTCTGTTGATCCCCACTTAAAGAATGAATTTTTCTTAATCATAGTTTGAAGTGGTAAAATGATTTGAGAAAAGTCTGGAACAAATCTTTTGACAAAATTGATTTGGCCTAAAAATGACTGCATGTATTTTTTATTATGAGGGAAAGGGATTTTAGAGATTTCTTTGATCCTATCGAGATCAATATAAATTGTATCTTTAGACACAATAAAGCCTAAGAGCTTTCCTTGGTCAAGAGCGAAGAAAGAATTTTTAGGGTTAAGTGAAATACCATATCTTTTGCAGCGTTAAAAGATTTGATTTAAATCATGCAAATGATTGGACTTCTCTTTAGAAAATACAGTAATATCGTCTAGGTAGACGACTACTATTCTGTTAATCAACCCTTTAAAAGCTATATCCATCGTTCTTTGGAACATCGCTCCTGCATTAATAAGTCCGAAAGGCATTTTCTGATACGCATATGTTCCCCATTTTGTTCTGAATGTGGTTTTGAGTTGGTCATCAGGATGGACCAAAACTTGGTTATATCTTGAGAAACCGTCTAGAAAGGACATTAACTCAGAGCCTACTACTGAATGGAGTATCTGCTCCATAGTAGGTAATGGGAAATTATCTTTTAAGCTTGCCTTGTTCAAATTTATGAAATCTATACAAATCCTAATGTCGCCATTTTTCTTTCTGACTGGCACCATATTGGAGACCCAGTTTGAGTGCCGAATAGGAAAAATAATCTTAGATTTCAAGAGTTTATTAAGTTCAGATTTTATTTGACTCTCTAAGTTCGGATGTATTTTTCTCAACTTCTGCTGAATTGGTTTCTGTTCGGGAAGCATTGGAATGGTATGCTGGATGATGGATGTATCATATGTCTTTAAATCATCATATTTCCAAGAAAAAACCTATTTATTTTTCTGTAACAGTCTAATGAATGCTTCCTTTTCTTCCAAGGAAAGTTCTAATCCTAAATTAATGTTTTGAGGAGTTTGCTCAGTGCCAAGATTTATCAATTCAAACCTTAGGGTAGAACTTTGGAGCTTTGTATTGGTCACAGGTTTAAACATGTCTTTAATATCATAAAGATCTTCAAGCTTCACCACAGGCTTAGGGATTGAATTCTCCTCGGGTTTACCTCTCATTTGAAGGTCATGCTCGTTTTCCTCAATGATTTGATCATCATAGGACTTTTCGGAAGTTAAAAACTATAAAATGTCTTCATCGTGGTTGAATACTCTCCAATTAGATACATTGTCAGGAATTGATGGCCTAAAAAGCAATTCTACTGAAAATCTATCTAGGCTATAGTCCTCAGAAGGTAGGAGCTTGGAAGCAACATTGGCTAGCAGGTCGGCTGCCAAATTTTGAGACCTGGGAATAGAAGAAATATTGAATGCCGAAAAGTTTGAGGTGAGTTCCTGTACCAGTGATTGATAATGTTTGAGATGGGTGGAAAGACAATGAATTGTATTCCTTACCTGTTTGATAATAATTTCAGAATCTCCAAACACTTTCAAATATTAGACCTTGAGGCCAATATCTTTATATAGTCCTTGGACTAAGGCTTCGTATTCTGCTGTGTTATTCGTGCATTCAAATTCTAACCTACAGGACAACATTGTTTTTTCTCCTTGCGGGCTAATCAAAATACATCCTGCTCCTGACCCCTCACTAGATTTGGACCCATTGAAATATAACGACCAAAATAAAGAAGTATTAACAATTTTATTTACAGTTTTCTCAGTATCATTGAAACATCTTGACCTATCTGTTTGTGAATAATTTTCGATCTGAGATGTAAAATGGTTTACTGAGAAAGGGGATGGTTGGGCAGCGAAGTTGCCAAAGAATGACTTTGATGAATAGTTCCCCAAAATGTTGTTATTAAATGCTATTGGTTGGTTTTCTTGTTCAAATTCAGTAACTGTATGGGTCATATGCTTTTCCCGATCGATTTTTATTTGATTTGGCTTACCCTTATAGGGAAGCCACATATGTGACCAATCGGTAGAAATATACCCATGTAATTTTTCAGACCAATCCCTACTCAAGATCAGACCATAAAATTCAGGTATATCGGCGATCAAGATATCAATCCTTTGTACTATTCTGGGATCAGCAGATAACCTGATAGTTACGGAGTTGATCTCTCCCAAAACCTATACTTTAGTCCTGTCCAACTGTACAATATGAATAGCGGACTTCTGGGGTTCAATGTTCAGTTTGGAACAAACTAAAGCTGGCATTATGTTAGAAGATGCCCCTGAGTCAATCAAGCAGTTGTGCAAGTTTCTATTGTAGATCTCATAGGTTAGAAGGAAAGGTGGAGTATGAGAATTTGATCTATCTCCTATTAGGACTGCATCAGTAGCTTCGACCATACCAGAAGGTGGTTGACCTGTATCGTTTGCAGCTTTAGCACTGGGAAGAGGTGAAGTAGGAACAACATTTAATTCTTTGAGAAGCAATTTTTGCTGATGTTTCAATTTACTAAGTTCAAACATGGTAATGTTTGCCTTGGTCTTTTTCATGTCATCAACAATGTTGTAATCCATTGAATCAGTCACTACCAATGTCTTAGTTGTTAATGGAATTGTTGAGGTTGAAGGTTGGTTTTGTGGAATTGTTACAGGTGGCTTCTTCGGGAGAGCCTTTTCTTTTGTTGTAGCAGCACCTGCACTTCTTTTCTTCGAAGTTGTCTGAACAGGTTCGGAGGTACCTCTACTCCTGGTAGTGACAGGAAATGCTTCTTCTTCGTTTTCTGTGTCAGAGTTAGGTAATATAAAATCCCACATTCCATGACATTCAACAACTTCCTCTTCTTCATCAATTGGTGTAGCTATTTCTTCTTCTCCTTCTTCGAGATCTGAATCTGCATTTGATATAACATTTGGTGGTTTTGATTTAGTTTTCTTGTAATTTCTAAAGGGTCTTTTGGTTGAGGTTTCGGTTACTTGTTTTTTTATTTCAACCATTTCATTTGACATAGTTTTGAGGACCTTTTGTAGACCCTCCACGTCATATGGATCTTTAGGGGTTTTCTTCTTTGAATCATCTTTAAAAGAAACTTTGTTTGCTTTTCTATCTTCCAGAGCAGCTTTCTTCTCTAGAGCATTAATGTGTTTCTCCGCAGCAAGTGCTTCTTTCATGTTTTCAGCTAAAGTAGGTTTTCCAGCGCTGTCTACAAAAATAGTTATTTTGGCAGGTAGGGCAGTTATATACCATTCGCTTCGGATTTGCTCACTTGGTTTGGAGGCCGTCGGGATTTTATTCAAGAGTTTATTGAATCGCGCGTTAAATTCCTTAATTGGTTCCCTATGCTCTATCCTAAGATTGGAGAGATCATTTATTAGTGTAGCCAAGGACCTATCATCACCATACTTAGTAAGAAACTGTTCTTGGAAAGTCGTCCAACTGGTAATGGAACCAGAAGGTAAAGAAAAATACCAAGATCCTGCTGATCCTTGCAAGGTATAAGGGAAAAGTCTAACGACAACATCTTGTTCTGTTACTCCCTTCAAATTAACTGCCAACATGAAGTTATTAATATGTTCCTCAGCTTGTGTTCCATCATCTGGGTTAAACTTGGGTAGCCATCTTTCAGGTGCATCAGGTAATGCATGCAATGGAGCAGGCATATTGACTGCACCAGGCCTGGTCCATGGATCTGCCATTGTAACCACAGTAGTGGATGATATTAATGTTGAACTTACAGAAGTCTGGGAAGGAGTTAATATTAAGGATTGCGTAGTTTGGGATGCTGCAATTGCTAATCCCTGATGAACAACAATGTGTGATGAGGGAGTGGATGGTTGACTTCGCACGAGGGAAGGTGGGATGGAGGATGTGGATGAAAGTTCTTCACTTTCAGATCCTTCAGTGTTTTTCTTTGCCTTTTTCCTTTTGGGTAAAGGGAACTCAGTGGGTTCAATACCGAGCTTTCCGCTCTGAAGTCTGGTGAGAGGGTCAGGTAAATTAAACTGCGAAGTCGCACTACTTTGAGATACCTCAAATTTCTGTGGTGAAATCGAGAAGCTCTGAAGTTTGTGGATAAGAGACTGGACTTCAGGGGATTCAAGACTTAGTTGTTCTGGAGTATGATGGGTTTGAGCAGTGGTAGTTGATTCCTCTTCTTCTTGTTTGGATACTGGAGAACTAGCATGCAACTGGGAAGTACGAGGTGATGCGGAGGGAGAATTACTCTTAGAATGTCCTACAGATTTGGGTTTGCTTGCCATTCACGGTTGATGGCCCTCCTTCTAGCGCCATAAATGTTGATGCCCCGAAAATCGTTGTATCAACATTGGGGAATAACCACCCGGTCCAGACCTTAATACAACTCCTTTTCTGTTTGAAATGGTGGCTCCGACTGGGGATAATGGGACCAGTTTCCCAGTAATGAATAAACAGGATGAATGAATGATTGATTGACTAATCTAATGATAGGAAAATAACTTAATTTATCAACAAAATAAAAGAATTACTACTAATCCCGGGAACTATTGTACTTTGAAGTGTAGCGCTTGATGATCTATGTTTATTAACAGGCATATAGATGACTCCATCTAATAAACATGGACATTTATTCATTCAAGGATTACTTTGCTTAAATAGTTAAACAAGGTGATTAACGCAATATTGCTACACTCATCATTTATATCATCAATACATATATGATCAAAAGAAAAGCATTACCATAAACATCCAATAGTGGAGGGAATAAAGAAATGTTGTTAAAACACATACATATATTCGATAATAGCAAAGGCGATCAAATAACAATTCATATAAAAAGAATGGATTCAGACATAGATAATAGTACCATATGAGCTGCGAGTCACTCCCAATATCAATTGCTATTTGAGATTCTTCCTCTAACGCGGAAATACTTTCAAACAAAGGCAATAGTGCACATTTGCATAAAAGCTTCTTTGCCAAAATTAGAATGATTGGTCCAGTTTTATAAAAGAATATGCCTGAAGTACAGTAGTGCAACTTCAGGCTTTAAGTCATGTACAAAACTTTACGACCCTTTCCAAAAACATGAAAGGGCCTATAAATACTGAATTAAACTAACTATCTATGAAACTGAAATCCTACTTAATTGGTATCAAATGATCTTGAATATCTCCTTCTCAGCAACCTGGCAGTCGGCGGCATGAATCATCAAGTAGGTTGTTTGCCTTTAAACTTGAGTTGATTTATCACAAGCATTGGCTCCACTTCGGGCGGTCTGTTCAGGTGAGAGTTAAGCTGGGCGGCATAGGTGGCATCCTGAATATCGGGGTGATCCAGGTGGATATTGGTGGCCACCCTCTAATTCCACTTGGATCCCCTCTAGTGCTTCTTAAAGTTTTTTTTAGTTTCCTTAATTATAGCACAGCTTACTATTTTTAGCAGTTTTTCGGGTCCTAAACTTCTGGAGCCGTTTTGAGGCCCTAAACTTCGGGAGCCATTCTAATAAAAATTGTCTTTTCCGTCGTAGTCCTCGGAGATATCTTTCCAATGGGCTATCATGCACGTCAAACAGAGATAGTACGACCAATTCGCGACCCCGGGAAGTTGATGTACGAACTTACCCAAAAACGGGGCCCACAATTTGGCGTTTCATCTTCTAGGGTTAGGCTTTGGAATGTGAAGGGTTTTCCATTGTTTCTCAACAATAAATAGGCCTCCAAGCCTCATTGCAAGATAGTTCAGAGGCATGTAGCCACCACATCTCTTCTCAGAGATAAGCTACCATTGCCCTAGCTGGTTTATTTCCATTTCTGTTTGTAAGCATATTTCAGTATTTTACAGTAATGAATTGAGGTATTATTTCCGTTGCATATCTGTCTTTATGGTTATCTCTGTATTTTATTGCATTCCCGTTTAAATCCGGATCATGGGGATAATATACCCAATTGCATCTATAAGGCATTTGAGGGCGGCTCTTTGACTATGCGGTTCTACCAAGAAGAACCAATAGGTGTCCCATGTTAAACTGTTAATTCCAGCAATTAATCTCCCATTTTTCTCTAGATCTAGATAACATGACTGCTCCAATGTTTTCGCCGCTGTCAATTTACCTGGAGTGCATTGGGAAATCATGTTTGACAAGTAGAGAGTATTATTAACCAATTCAACCAAATTACTTGTGGTTGATTTGCATCTTGAAATTGCCCTCTCTGCTTTCATTAACTGGGACTGCCATTCTGTAAATAATATTTCTTTATGTGATTCTAAAATTCTTAGTAAATTTTCCGCTTGTCCCTGATCGGTATCTTGCCAGTCAAGAAATTCAATTAATGTTTCTTCAGCTTGATCCAAGTCTGTTCTAGCCTTTTCTGTTTGTTTACTTATTGGTGCCGTCAAATCGCATAATGGTTCCTGTTGGACACCTAATCCTAAATGAGTTAGTGTGGAAGCTGAATAGACCAAAGCAGTCCAAGAGACCTTGGGATCTGAAACCCAAGAGTCACATATTGTACTATAAATGTATATCTCATGTTAATAAAAAATGTATTGCATGTTTTATCTTTTATATCTCTCTTGTTGTCCATGTGAGTTTAACATGGTATCAGAGCAGGCGATCTCCTGCCCTGCTCCATTGTGAGCCACCTGTTTGTGTGGCCTTTGTAAACCAATGCTCTCCTCTTGATGATACTTTTCTGAGCATTTCTTAGAATAGAGGATGTTACCTCTATCAGCGCTTCCATTCCTCTGTTGTGAGCAGTCCTGGCCCTTTGCCATATTCTTTTCTAGCGCTGCCTTATAACGCATCTGTCCATGAATGTTTGTCTGTTTTCCATATACATTTTACAAAACCTGCGCCCTGCACTTCTGTTGTGCTGTCATCCTGACATTGAAACGCTTGAACGCTGTCCTGACAGAGTCTGAACGTTCTCCTATTCCTAAACGTTCACCTGAGCGTTGTCATAACTTGAGCACTATCCTGTCCATAGGGATCCTGATGCTCCACTAAAATTTGTTGTCCGACAAAAGCAATTATATTTGTTCTGCATTATTCGTTTTCTGTAGTGCACTGAGCGTTATTTGCATTTGAATAATTTGGAAGTGTGCGTTGAAGGGGAAGGATATTGAATTCCAGCGCCTTCTATCATGGAGATTGTAGACTTCGAAGGTGAGTGGCTTTTGGATTTTCGTTTCTGAAACCCAAGCCTAATAAACCGGAGGCGTTTTTACTGCCATGGGAAGATGGATCTGCGTGGGGTATTTACGCTGGCCTTTGCCTCTTCCACGGTAAAATTGTACCCTCTGAATTAATTATACACCTTAAAAACGGCTTTTCTGGGAATAGTTTTCGAAGTATTGTCGAGATCAAACGGGTTCATTTCTGGATCCATTTGGATTTCTGAAGCCAAAACGATGGTTAGATGTTTTTTGGATACGATTAGGAGTTTGTACAAGCATCAATGCGAAGTTTCTCTTCTGTTTTCTATATTTTGTGGAAATTTTGAGTAATTAAGCCGGAAACTTTGTCTCTGTTTTGTGCGTCGTACGTCCTCACCCTGGTGGATGTTGTCTCCTTTCTGTTCGATGGCAATTCGTTCTCAGTAGAATTTTGATCTGCTGGACGTATTCTCACACCCACACGGCCATACACGCTGCTGGAAGTCCAGAGGACATTGCTAAACTATTTCCACAACTCTACGGACAACCATCGGTCCATCTTGAGCTGAGCGATACAGCGGCTTTACAATCAGACCGAAAATTGAACATCGGTGTCGTGCTTTCTGGTGGCCAGGCTCCAGGTGGTCACAATGTCATTGCGAGATTGTTCGATTACATGCAAAATAACACTAAGGATAGCACTTTGTTTGGATTCAAAGGTGGCCCAGCAGGAATAATGAAATGTAAATATGTTGAGATGACAAAAGAGTTTATGTATCCATATCGCAACCAGGGTGGCTTTGACATTATTTGCAGTGGCCGAGACAAATTGAGATTCCCGAACAGTTCAAGCAAGCGGAGGAGACTGTACTGAAGCTTGATTTAGATGGTCTTGTTGTCATTGGTGGAGATGATTCAAATACAAATGCCTGCCTTCTTGCAGAAAAATTCAGAGAGAAAAAGTTAAAAACACAGGTGATTGGCTGTCCAAAAACAATTGATGGTGATCTTAAGTCCAAGGAAGTTCCAACAAGTTTTGGGTTTGACACAACTTGTAAGATTTATGCAGAGATGATAAGGAATGTGATGGTTGATGCGAGATCAACTGGAAAATATTATCACTTTGTGAAGATTATGGGCCGATTTTGCCATTAAAATAAGAGCCATACGCTGCCATAAACTGTGTGCCGATTTTTCCATTAAAAGAAGAGCCATACGCTGCCATAAACTGTGGGTCAATTTTATGATTTCACTTTCAGGTGGTCAAACAATTGCCTTCAGTCAAGCATCTATTGCATCTACACCAGCTACATCGTCTTCCATTCCTTTTGGTAATAAACCACCTGGATTTGGTGGTAGCACATTTGCATATTCACCAAGGTTCTGCGTTTTGTTTTTCTAGTTGAATTTCCAACTGATATTTTTTTTATCAAGAAACCCAGAGCAGGACAGAGTTTGAGGCCATTCTTGTGATATCCAGCGTTAACCATATGTTGTCTCTAGTCATTGATATTTACGCTGTCTCCATTCATTAACATACCATTGTTTTCTATTTGTTTCCTTGTATAACATTGCGCTGCTCATACCTCCATATGCATACGTTGTCCATATACCACCGTTGTCCATTTAAGTAACGCTGTCTTATGTGACTCTATGTAAAGGGTCTCTCACATTATCGTGTGTTTTTAATTATGGTTGCTTCCATACGCCATTAAGCAGGAGAAACAAAAAGGATTTCTTATTTCTGGTCGGCAGCTTGAGTTTGGAAACAAGAGCTTACTTAATTTAGGCTATACGGTTGATGAACTTTTCTAACAGAGGCTAAACAAATTTTGGAGCTCTACAAGTCAGATTTCTGGTTTGGTACGAAAGTAGGAAACGTGGTCATTTACTGATTTGATTGTTTAAATAATGGAGAAAATTCATGGATTATTGGAGTTTTTAAACACTCTAATATTATCTGCTGATGGAAGCACAGTTAAAGTCAGCAAAGACACTCTCAAAGATATTCAAACATCTTTACAACATGCACAAGAAAACATTGATTTTTTGCAGCTTGAATCACAGCTACAGCAAGAAGAGCTACATCAAAATAGACATCATTCTGAACCTGTTTCTGTTCAGAACATTGAGACTGCAACCCATCAACAGCAAGTCAATAATGTTACTGTTCATTCAAATAAAGCAGCAATTGTACATGCAGATGCAGAAACTCAGTCTGCACTTCCCAAGCCCATCATTAGACCTTGGGAACAGCTTGTCCACAACAAGCACAGAACTGGTCTTGGATATGACAAGGACTTGTCCTTTCATATTCCAGACTATGCCAAGCCCATTCAATTTCAGAGTGCTGGATTCATTCATGACAGTTCACTTGCTCCTCATGACAGTTCACCTCCAGCTGTTCCAGATTCTGCCCTTCTTCCACAGCAACAACAGATCGTGAAATGCCAACACTGTGACCGAGTTGGCCATTTGAAAGATCACTCTTTTGATCTTCATCCATGTAAGCACTGTCATAAAACCTGTCATTCTTCACACAGATGCTTCAGAAACAAACGTCCTGCAAGAACAAAGATTCATCTTGGATGGATTGCTTCTTGGCAATGGGTATCAACAGCCAAGAAGATATTCCAAACACATGTCAGAACTTGTTCCAGAATATTGAACAGTCTTGCAGTTGAGTTTTCTCCATCATCTCACCTTGTATCTGACAGGGGGGGAAATGATGGTCATCTACAAGCTTCAAAGTCACATCAAGCGAGCCTGAGCCACAAACTGCCACACCAGTTTCAGAGTTGTAGCCAGAGACAAAGATGCCCCTGAGCATGCCTTCAGTTGGCAATCTGGGACACTTCCTCTAGCAGAAGACTTCAGCTTCTTGCCAGTTTCGGAAGCATTCCAGGAACAAAATTGAGAACACTTCCTCTAGCAGAAGACTCCAGCTTCTTGCCAGTTTTGGAAGAGTTCAAGGAATTACATTAAGAATTCCAGAGTTATTGGTTATCCTTAAACCATCACAGGTTGAGACTTCCCTTTTCAGGTCGAAGTTTTACCTTTTATGCGGGGTGATACCTCCCTTTTATGGTTGAAGGTTTCCCTCTTTAAAACAATAGGATCACTTCCTCTAGCAGAAAACTTCATTTTCTTGCTAGTTTTGGAAGAGTTCCGGGAACTGCACTAAGCATTCCAGTGTTGGTGGTCATCCTTAAACCACTGCCCTTTATGCCAACATTTCATAGAGCACATTCAGCCTAGTGCTGCCATGCATATTTGCACATTTTATATTACAGCTCTCTTCTTGGACTCATACATAACCCTTCGGATTAAGGGGAGGAATGTTGGACACCTAATCCTAAATGGGTTAGTGTGGAAGCTGAATAGACCAAAGCAGTCCAAGAGACCTTGGGATCTGAAACCCAAGAGTCACATATTGTACTATAAATGTATATCTCATGTTAATAAAAAATGTATTGCATGTTTTATCTTTTATATCTGTCCATGTGAGTTTAACAGTTCCACCTGGGCGATTTGTTGACATAGAAGCTTGATTTGTGTTATTAATGCCTTATTTATCTGTAATGCTTCTAATTTGAATTCGGCTATCTGTGGAAGATCCTTTGTCTTCTCAAGCTGTGCTGATAGTTGAGAAATATGCTCATCTTTTGACTTCAACATTTGTTCATTTGTTACCCTCAGTTGTGCCAAGGCCTCAGACAACTCTTTCTGCTTCTGGATTGCGCTATGATCAATCCTCTGTTTCTCTTCCCGCAATTGTTGAGTTAATTGATTATTTATTTGTTGTTGTGTTAACAATTGTTGTTCTGCCTGCTCCGCTTTCTATTGTGCTTCTGTTAGCTGTGCTTGCAATAAAAAGATTTCCTGGTCTGTTGTTTTTAATAAAAGACTCACCTCTGATGCCTTGTCTATTGTTGTTGTCGAATAGGCTCCATCATATTGTGATAGTTTTGTTAAGTCATCAGAGGGGTCAAATTCCTCCTTCCAAACCACATTGCCTGTGACCGTTTGTTCTAGGAAAAGGGAAGGTTGATGAGTCCTTCTCCTCTTCCTCTGTCGTTTTACCACAGCTTTGTGCCTTGGGCTATAGAATACATCCAAGGGAGGAATTTCTTCTATCTGAAAAATAATTTGATCGGAGGGGTCCTTTTGGATTATTTCTACTTCCTTTGAATTGGGTAGGCCGCTGGTTCCACTTGGAACCTGTTTTGAAGTGGTTTCCTGTGTATCTGCCACTTTCGAAGTTTCGGTGTCCTTTGAGCATTCAGGACTACTAATAATTGAATCAAATTGCTGCTATTCCTGGAGCAATTTGGGATCAATTTGAGTATCCACATTCACCTCTATGTTGCTCTGTTTCTGCTATTTAGTATGGGTTTCCTCTTGCACTTTCTCCTGTTTCTCTGTTGTAACCGGCGGTTCCTTTGAATGTTGCTGTTCAGGCTCGCTTGGTCTTGTTGCTGGGGTTGTTGCTAACAGATCTAGAGGTAGAGTTTGCAACCTCTGTTCTCTAAGTCTATTGAATTCAACTAACCCTTCATCTTTGTATTCCATTATGGCCAGCGATCTAACTTGATACATTGATTCAGCTGAGGAGAACAGGTCATCAAACTTATCTTCTATATGATCAAACTTTGTCAATTTGGCCTGTTCAAGAGAATTATAGGTGACTTTGTTGGGATCAAATCGCCTGTTAGGGAGAGTCACTAGAGTTAATGGTTTCATCTTCGTAGCTTCTTTTTCCGCATGTTTAAAATCATGCAAAGTGTAGACACCACATCTCAGAGGAAAGGAGGGCCAGACCTGCTTCTTATTTTTCTTTAGAGTTTGTGTAACTCCTTCGGCAATAATTTGATAGGCTATCTCCCTTGCCAGCAGTTTGTCAGGTATGTACAAAGGAAGGACATGAGGTTCGGCTTGGCTGCCGAAAATTCTTACATAAGTAAATTTCTCCTCTCTGAACCATCTTCCTATTGATGTCAAATCAATCCCTGCTTGGTAAGAAATTTTGGGAGCAGGTTTATTAAAAATAGAATGATGAATGGGTAACATGAAGCCATTGCAGACTTGGTACAAATGGTGCTTATAGGAATTCTTCCACAATTTCTGATGGTATATGTGAATAGGCGTGGGGTCTTGTGGAGTCCACCTTTAGCTGAGTACAGGAAACTCAGAATTAAAACACAGGGTATCTAATATATAAGCACTATAATAGAATGGGGGAATAAGCCTTTCTGAGATGGAAGTTTTAGTTCTAAAACTAAGAACTCTTGTCGCTAGTTTATCTGACAGTATGGTTGCCCAATCCATTATCTCACTATTACATGCCGTTTGCATCAAGGGAACCATTTCTATAGTGAAATTAGTGGAATCGTGCAACCCCCACAATCTACACATCATTATCCCAGCATAACAATACGGAGAACATAGAGAATCAACAGAGTACTTACCAGAAGTTTCATGCTTGTGTTTCGCCGGATTTTGCCTCCATTCCTGAATGGGTTCAGATTTAGTTTCGTTCTCATTTCGGAACTTCTCCAGAAATGCCTTGTTGTACTTCTTCTCTGGCTCAGGAAAATGATACATTTGCCTCAAATCATCAGCCTTGAATGAACCGAAGATTCCCCCATCTCTGGTGCAGAAAGTTCTGTCTGTGATTGGGATTTCCTCAATTACCCACTTTACTACATCCGTATATTTGAGAATTTGTTCCCAAGCTGCTATCCGATGAAGGAAAGAGTCGGCTAAGTCTTTCAAAGTACCATCAAATTTTCTATTGGAACCCGTTGTAGCTTGTACTGACGTCACCTTTGGTTCTTCGGCTTCGATCAAATTATAGGTACTTTGCCAAGTGGTCTTGCCAAGTCCTGAACATGTAGTATCAGATATTAATCCTTTCTTTTTAGTTGCTGGATCAGCGACAGCTTGTCCTGTGGCTAGTGCAGTGGAAGCAATTGCGGTTTTCTAGATTTCTTCCCCATTCTTCTTGAATCTATTACTTCGGAAGAATTCTGCACTATAGTGGAAATAAGCGTAACACAGAGAATTGGTAGCGGAAACCAAATACGAGTGAGATATATTGATCAATGCATGATGAGGGATTAACTTAAAGTGGTCGCGGATACAATCTATGAGAAGATTTTTTAAGCTTACTATTTCATTAAATGGTCGTTAAAACCTACCAATCCTTTAAATGCCCATCATATCTCTTATCGGCCGCATGATTTGTTTAAGCGTGCCTTGGACGTTTTGGCGGTTGAGCGCAGGTGAATCACTGTTTGAAAGATAAGGCCTTAAATACGAATTAATCGTAATACCTCTACTTTAACGGTTTTTTGAAGTTTGCGCTTTTGGCTTTATTGCAATCGGGTGTCGGGGAAAACTTAAATCTTTATATTGACACCTTTTGGAATCCCCAATCGCCGATAGCGATATCGCATCCCATAGCATCGGGAGTATGGGCACTTTAAAAAGCATGCATAGTATATCCCCGATCACCGATAGCGATATCGCATCGCATCGGAGCGGGAGGGATGTGATCGCATCGCATCGGAGCGAAAAGAATTTGATCGCAGCGCATTGGAACGGGAGGCAATTTTGTTATGGGAACTTATTATTGCCAATATCTAATAGCCTACTGCATGTCATCGCATCAGAGAAAACCAATGGGCCTTTAAGTTATGCCTCCTTTGTCATTGTGATATGCGATCTTGGGATCGCTTTATCGCAATGATAAAAGATTAATTATTTATATTATAAGACCAAATAATTGGTTTGTCAAAAAGGTTTTTTATAATTCTTTCATTTTGCTTTTCGGACCTTTTTGAATAATACAAAGTTGATACCAATTAAAAATAAAAAGGGACCCATTTCATATTATAGTTTTATGAATAAAATGGTATGAAATGGGGGGTTGTTGTAGAGCACAACACGCACTTAGCTTTATACTTAGGAAAAATACTTTTTTGTGGGTTTTTTGTAAGAAAGGGTTTTTTATAGGGGGAGGGGTATTATTTTTCCTAGGTAAAAGGTGTTTAAACCTTAGGATAAGGGATTTTCTTAGGGTAATGAGGGGAAACAGATTTTATGAAGGGGGAATGTGTTTTCATGAAGGGGGTTCTAGTACTTGTCCCCCTAACTTATTAAGCTGAGGGTTTGGTCTCTCCAGAAGTCAGAGAAATGCTTTGAGGCTTTTTGACTTAAAGGATTCAAGCACTAGAACTTATTTATGGGAAGTTAGTAAAGTAAAGGGGTGAAATGAATGAGGGGATGTTAAATAAACCATATTGTCAACCATTGTCTTTGGTTTGTTTACTTCTTATGCATATTTGAAAGATGCATTTAAAACAATGGCATAAGTGCTTTTGTGTAATCACATGATATTTCTGCAAGCTTTCCACTACTTAGCCATTTACTTACCCTGCCATTTTTTCTTCACTTTATTTGGGTGCATTTAGGCTAGCAACCCCTTATCAATCTTTTTCTTTTCTTTTACAAAGTAAACTATCTAATTCTAGCCTTATATCATCCAAGGGCTTAGATTAAACCACTGAGCTGCTTTTATTTACTCTACCTATCTAATGATCTGCCAAGATGACACTGTTTGGTTATTTTATTCTCTAACTATAAACATAAAATTTAAAACATGAAATTGCCAAGTTTAAACAATTTGACTATCATGGTTTGTGGCATGAGTAACAAGCTAGACACAATCATTTATTATGTATAAAAGTAAATAGTAGTGGAATTTTGACTTTCTCACTTTCATGGTCTCTTTTGGTCTTTTGGGGTTTATATATCTTCATTTTTTTTACCTTTTCTTATTCTTTTTGTCCTTTGATTATTCTTTTAGGACATACCCTCTTTATATTTTTTAATTTTTTAATATGGAAAACATTTGTAGAAAGCAAAGGTATGTAAAATATTACAAGGCTTCACCTTAGTCATTCAAAATTATGACTGCTATTGGTATAGGAACCTAACAGTGGCTCCACTTGGGGATGGCATGTTCTAGTGAAATGTCAAGAACTTTGTAGATTAGTAGCCCCTGAATCATTGTTGATGTTACCTTGCAAAATGTTCCTCTATGCTTCTACATTATTGATACTTATGATAGTGAATCTTTCAAAGCTTAGGGCCTTCTCTTCGGATTTTAGCTTCAAAAATCGTCATCCAATCCAATCTAGAATTTTGAAAATAAAATATGCTCTAATGTAAAATGAAGATTAGTAACCAGGTTCAAAATAGTGTTTTAGCATTCGACCATTCACTTGCCCACCTTATTCTTTTGTACCATCCATTTCTCTTAGGAAGAAAGCACTATTACTTCTAAAAACGTAAATGACATATGGGCCTTTCCATAGGAAATCAAATTTCCCACATTTACCTTTGTTTTCCCTTCTTGAATCCCACTTGAGCGCTTTGTCACCAAGGTAGAAATATTCAGCCTTGGTTCTCTTATAAAAAATCTTTTTAATCCTTTCCTACACAACTTGAGACCTAATATAGAGCTCTTCCCTGGTTTGCTGAAGATGAATTGTTTGGTTGATTCTTCTTTGGATACTATTTGGTTCAACTTGCAATTCTTAAAGCAACTTCATCGCTAGTGGTCCCAACGAATACGGAAAAACAACTTCCATCCCATAAACTAGTTGATAGGGAGAAGTACCAATTGATTTCTTAGTGGTTAGTTTATCTACCCATAAGGCATTGACTAGCTTTTTATTCCATGTTTTCTTATTGTCCTCTAGTAACTTCTTGATAATGTTTACCGGGATTTTGTTTGAGGATTCTGCCAGTCCATTTCCTTGAGGGTAACAGGTTATGGAATGGACCGTGGTTATATGATACTCATTGCAGAAATATATCATTCTTTTGGATAAGGGTGACTGCATTATCAATAATGAGCTTAGTTGGACATCCAAATCTTGATAGAATATTGGTTTCAAGGAAGGTTATGATAACAGTGTCTATGGCTTGCCTTGAAGGTATGGCCTCTATCCATTTTGTGAAGTAGTCTGTGGCTGTGAAGATCCATTTGTGTTGGGCAAAGGAGGGTGGGTGAATTTTGCCAATGAAGTCTAAACCCCATTGTTGAAATGGTATTTCAGCAGATATTGGATTGAGTGGTAAAGGTAACAGCTTTTTCTTTCCCTAAAAATTTTGACATTTGTGACAGGAGGTCACATATTTCTTGACATCAGAAAACAAGGTAGGCCAATAGAAACCAACTCTAAGGATTTTATCTGCAGTGGTATTCTAGTAAAGGTGTCCTCCATGGTCACCTATATGAAACTCTTGCAACACCTTGTCAGATTCATCTTTTAATAAGTAATTGATAAGAATTCCTTCATGATCTCTCCAAAACAAAGAATTGTCTAATATACAAAAACTTTAAGGATTTCATCTTCAAAAATCTTCTTTTAGTCCTCGATAATTCAGGATGAGTTTGTAAATTCAGTAAAACATAAATGATATCAACATACCAAGGTGATTCAATAAAAGCCTAGCTGATTAATGGAGTCGCCATCTCCTCTTCATCATCTATTGCTGTAATAAATTTTATATCCAATGCCTGATAGTTCGATTCATCCATGAGCTTGGATAAATGTTGGCCCTTGATTAACTTAGTTGGTTTGATTTCTATATCATATTCTAGAAAAGTAGCAATCCATTTTCCCCTCTTTCCATCTGGGCCTTCCTAAGTTAGGATGTCTTTAAATACTAAATTAGGAATGTAGGCCACTATATGAGAATATAACATGTATACCCTAAAATCCTTGATGGCTTTGACCAAAGAAAAGGCTTGTTTTTCCATTATGTTATATTTCAAGGGGGCATCTCTCAGGGATTTTCTGAAGAAAGCAATAGGTTGTTCATAGCCTTGGTCATTTTTCTGCAGTAGAACTGCAACAATTGTGTGCTCAGAAGCAAAGTAAAATAATATGAAATCCCTGTCAAATTTAGGACTGATTAACATTGGTGTTTTAGTTAAGGCTAGTTTAATTTCTTCAAAGGACTTCTTAGCCTCAACAGTCCATTTGATGGTCGAATCCTTTTTCCGCATATTGTTGAGTGATCTAATTAACTCTGCTAAATTGGAAATAAATCTTCTAATAAAATTAATTTTCCCTAAGAAACCTTGCAATTCTATAATGTTCCTCAGATGTTGTATCTGTAAGATGGCTTCCATTCTAGCAGGGTCTATTCGTATACCATCTTTTGAAAATATATGACCTAATAAAATTCCTTCTTGTAACCCAAACAAAGACTTCCTGGGGTTCAACCAAATTCCATATTTCCTGCATTTAATAAAAACTTTCCTTAGATGATCTAAATGTTGATTGTCATATTTTGAAAATATAGTAATTTCATCTAGATATATCACAAGGAAATCATGAATTTCTTTTGCAAAGGCTATATCCTTATCCCTCTGGACAGTGGCTCCTGCATTCATTAGTCCAAAAGGCATTTTCACATACATAAATGTGCCCCAAGGAGTAGTAAAGGCAATCTTGGCTTGGTCATCAAGATGAACTAAGATCTGATTTTAACCAGAAAATCCATCCAATAATGAGATTTTGATTGATCCAACTACCCTTTGTAAAATGTGATCCATTTTGGGGAGAGGGTAATTGTCTTTTAGTGACACTTTTTTGAGTTTTCTGAGACCACACAAAGTCTGATCCGACCAGTTTTCTTCCAAGTTGGTACCAAGTTTGAGACCCAATCAACAAATATGATAGATGCAATTATTTTAGCACATACATCCTTTGAATTTCCTTTTCAATTATAGGTAATAAGACAGGATTAATCCTTTTAAGTTTTTGTTTGAAAGGCTTTTGATTTTCCTTTATAGGAATGGTGTGTTGTATGATGTTGGTGTCATAGGATTTGAGGTCCTCGTAACTCCAAGCGAAGACATCTTGAAATTCTTTCAAAAACTCAATGTATTTCACTTTTTCAATTAGAGGTAATGATTTTGAAAGTTTGACCAATTTTGAATTTTTAACAGTGCCTATATTACACTCCTCTTTATCAAATTTGAAAGGTTCCATTTTACGTTTCCTAGGGACATCAGTTGAATCAAACAAATCTTCGAAAAAGGGTTAATCCGTTAGGTAATAAATTATCTTTTAGATTAATTACTTCAGTGTCTTCACTGATTATTTCATCAATCTCAACTTGCTCTAGGCTTTCTACATCTCACTTAGTAAATTTAGTAGGAGGAAATCTATCTATTTCTTCACCATCTATCTGATTTATTTTTATCTCATTTTTAGTGTTAGGATCTATTGATGTGTCAATGTCTATATTGTTATTTACGAACTCTTCTTTTGATATTAAAAAGTTATTTATTTGCTTTTCATCAGAAAATATTTTCCATTTCTTCAAATTATCTGGAATTGCAGGTCTGTGCCTAACTTCAGCAGTGTACTGATGGTTAGGTTGGAAGGGTAACTTGCAACTGCTAGCAAACATTGCTAAACTATGAGCCTCCATATTGTGTTTTCTAGGAACTACTGCAAGCTTGGTTTCTAAGAAAGTGTTAAGTATTTCTACAATAGTTCCTCTATAACAACTGAACCTAGGGTCCTTTGTCACCAATCTATTTTATAACTAGTTCAAAGTCTCCGATGATAGAAACTCTTTTAGCTCCTATATTCCTAACTAATTTAAGACCTAAAGTTAATGCTTCATACTTGGCCATATTGTTAGTGCATTTAAAATTTAGTCTGTATGCATGGCCTTCTAAGTGACTATTCTCCATATTATATATCCACACTCCTGCTCCTACTCCAAACTTATTGAATGACCCATCAAGCTCAAGATGCCATAATATCTCATGCTCATAATTTTCACCATCTGGTGCAACAAACTTTTCCTCTTTTATAGCAATCTGGCCACCTTGTTTATTGGAAAGTTCTAATGTTTGGTTAGTTTCATTTCGTATAGAAACTGCAATTTCATTTTGTTTTGTATCAATACTGTCTAAAATAGTTTCTTGTGTTTGATAAGCTTTATATAAAATAAAAGAATTGATGTCTGAATGTATGGAGTAGATGGGAAAGTTTTGAGGCTGATCCTGGCTACTCACAATATATTTCATTAAGGCTTCTCGGTATAGTTTCTTATGTTTTCCAAAAACAAAGATTGTTGCATATGACATATCTAGTTGTAAAGATCCCTGAAGTTTGGCTCCCCATGATATGGATAACAGCATTCCATACTTTGGTGGGATGTCAGCAACCACAATATCCATAAGGATGCTCTTGGCAGGCTATTGTACTAAAGTAACACACAGGTCTTTAATCAATCCTAGACACTTTACTTGACTTGAGTCAAATGAGAATAAGTCCTTGTAAGGCCTTGTAATATCTAGGTTTAATTTATCCATTACTGATTTGGGCATTAAGTTGTGGGAGGCCCCAGAATCCAACATTGCATTATGTAGAATTTGGTCATGGATACCATGGCTAATGTAGAAAGGTGGTACTCCTCCTTCTAGTCACTTTCCATTATCATCTAGACCAAATATAAGTTCTGGTTTGTCATCAAACAGGTTAACCGAATCCTCATTTTCAACAATGTTTAAAGTTTTGTTTATCTGTGACTTGTAGGTTTCATTCTTGATTAGTTCTATTAAAGGAACTGAAATCTTTAGCTTTGCTACCTCTGCTCCTAGATTGAATGGCAAAGAGGCTTTTTCTGTTTGAGGGTTTTCAATTTTCACAGCAGGGATTTGAGTAGGATGGTCTTCTTTTCCTTTATTGGGGACCTCTTTATGTGGATTTTAAAATCTGGTGTTTTGAGGTTTTTCCACTGGTTCTTTAGGGGAAAATGAACTAGATGGTTGATCATCAGAAGGTTGATTAGGGGTTATATCTACAATGGTGGGGCCAGAAGGATTCTGGTTATGTCTAGGGAGAACAGGAGGATTTTTGAAATAGGGGCTTCTTTGATTTTATTGGGTTGATTTTGCATTGTTTTCTTGGTTTGGTCAGGGATATCAGTGTTCTTTTTACTCCTTAGGTTATACTATTTCTGCACTTCAAAGATGGCAAAATCATATCCTCGTTTATAATCAAATGACTCTCCAGACTAGATTTGCAATTGCTACAGCATATGTAGGTCCTGCTCATCTTGGGTTAGAAAAACAATATCCTCATCATCTAATCCCATCAGGTTAATCTATGTATCTTGTGCTGGATCTTCTGGCTGGGATGTTTTTGCATAATTTTCTTGAAAAGGAGGCCTAATGTTCTGATCATGTCCATTTTTTCCAATGTTTTGGTTTTTTTGAAATTTGGGTTTCTAACCGGATGTGCTTGTTGGTTATCCCATTGAGGTTTCCTCTCCATATTGTCTATTCTATCCATTAGTTTGTCCATAATTTTGGCTAAACCATCTATTTTGAGGTCAGATAGTGAAGCTTCATCTTTTGTAGTTCCTTTCCTTTCATTCCTAACTCTGGCTCTTTTAGTTAACAAATTGGCTTCTACACTAACTGCTACAATTTGCATTTCCTCTAAGGTTGGGGGGTTTCCTTCCCTGAGTTGGTATGCCATGGCCATGTCAAAACCATCAAGAAACTTTATTAATGCTAACTTAGGTGGGGGTCTAAGGTTAACTGGGATTGCATTATATATATTATTGAATCTAGTGTAGTAATCTTGTATTGTTTCATTGGGTCCCCTTCTATTATTTTCATACTCTGAAAGGATCTGTAAGGGGTTCTTTTTCCTTTCCCATCTATTCAAAAATTGTAGTTAAAACATATCTAAATTATCAATACTATTAGCACGTAACACTCTGAAGCATTTCCAAACATCACTAGCTAAAGTCTGAGAAAATAGTCTCATTTGAACATCCCCAACATCAATTCCATGTAGTTCAAAATAATATGTCATCTTATTGACATGGTGTTGTGAAGTGTAGTGTTCTATGCCATTGAATTGAACAATTTTACTTTGGTAGTCTGTCGACATAGCACCAAGTGGGCAGGTATAACAAGAAGAGCATAACTATTTTCCATGGCTGTAAGTTGGGAGAGGCTGAGATGTGGGTTTGAGGTACTTGGAGATGATGCAATAGTGGATGACAAACTAGGACTAATAGGTGGTGAATGAGCAATGCTAGATTGGTGAGGGAGTGAAGGTATAAATTGTGGTGAAGGATGGACTTCAGAAGTCGAAGGGAACAACAATGAACTAAGAGTAGTGAACAATTGTTCATAAAGCTGAGGGATCTTGGCAGTACTAAGGGATGATTGTGGAGAATTCAAAATGCATTCATCAATTGACTTGTTGGCATTTTTGACTTCAAGGTCTACAATAAACTCAGGGTCTAGAACAATTTTGTCAAGTGCACTTTCGGATTTTGTTCTAAATAATGATAAATCAAATGGCACATCAAAGGGAAGTTCTTCTAAAAATAACCACTCATCCAGACATGAATCTGCTTTTAACTAATGGTATTTGGCTAGCTAAACTTTCTTCTTTTTTAGATTTACTTGAAATTAGGTTGGGATTATCAACTACTGGGGTACGGTTTAGATCTGGGTTAGCCCTAGTAAAATGAGTTCTCCTTGAAGCTAGAATTTCAAAATTTTTTAATTGTTTTTATTTTGTGAGACTTTTAGAATAACTACTAATAAATTACTTTAAGAGCCTCAAAATATAAATTCAAAAATTTCTTAAAGGTTTATTAGGACTGAGGGTTTGAGTCCCCAGTATGGTCGCCACTATGTTATCACTCAGAATTTTTCCCTAGAAGTTATTAGAAGAAGGAAAATACCAAGGTAACCACAAACCAATCTTTTAAGCATAGGCTCTAGCCAACCTATGGCTTAGAGAGGGCTCTGTCTATATGATTTAGCTTTGTTTGCTGGGATTTTAGGCTAGTTCTTAAAGTTTAGGGGGTTTTGATTTCTATTGAAGGTTGGATGGTGGAACCCTTAAAACAGATGGATAGGAGGATGTTTTTGGACCATTGGGCTATGGAGTCAAAGAAGGGTAGTAGAATTGGATTTAACTCACTAAAGGGAGTGTTCAGAGGGTAAGCTAGCAAAGGAGTGTGTGAGTCTTTGGGCCAGATGGGTGAAATGATCTTTAACCAGGGTGAGAGAGCATTTAAGAATTCTCAGACCGGCATTAAAATGGGGAATAGAGGATAATCATGAAGAAAGGGCAATTAAGAATCCTTTGCTATATATTACAAGGAAACTACCTAAAATAAAGAGCAATCAAGAATTCCTTAACTTAGATAATTAACAGAAAACAATAAAATGCATAATAGTTAAAACAAAGTGTAATGAAGAAAATTCTGAGATATCATTCCATATTATAGCATTCATATTTTAGATATACAATAATGATAGTGGAAAATTTTTAAGAAAAATAACAACACAAGATAAAATACTTGTTTGTACTTCCCTCTACACATGAATCCTGTGAAATGTCTGGTATTTATTCATCAATCCAGTTTTCTGGTCCAATCAGTGATACAATAGCTTACAGTCTTTTTATCAAACGATCTATGGAAATGTCTAAGAATCCACCCTACATACTTCAAATTGTGAATTATTTATACAAAAAATTATTACAAAATATCTCAAACTAACATGAGATTTAATCTAGGAAATACAAATATCTTCTTGGAAGAAGATATAGACAGCTATTGAATGGTTTCATGCTATCCCTTTTTTTGTGGTACTACTATCCTTTATGGTTGGATTTGTAGCCATTTATGATGGCCTGGAGTTGTGGTCTTTTACACTGGATTCTTCTTCAACTTTTATCTTTCACTTGATACTCTTTGACCCTGATACTCTTTAACCATGCTATTATGTTTTCATCTATTGACATGGTTGCTCTTATTTTTACTGTACAATAATTTTTTACAGTAAATATCTCATAGTAAATCAGTCATTGTTTCCCACCATTCTTCATCAGGTAATTCACATTCATCATCTACCTATATATCACATAATCTTTGGTATACTTGGAAAAATTGGGCTTAGTGATGGACAAGTGTTTAATCTCATGTATGAGAAAAACAAAGTTCATGAAGGTGTTATAAAAAACTTTGCTTGTTGGCATTGATTTTATAGATGAAGTGCTAGCTTGTGCTTTAGTCAACTACCTGAGTCTATTATCATAGTCCAGTTGTTTCATAAGTTTATCATTAATGACCAATGTACTGGGCAATCCTTTCTTCCTCAAAATTTGGAATTAGGCCATGAATCTATCAATGGCCACTTGCATGTTGTGGCACATTTCTTCTAAGTTCAACATTAGGTTTCTCTTGGAAAGGACCTTCCTTATTTCCAAAATGGTTTCATTCCTGTCTTCTATATTTATCTCCTAAAACTCATATTTGTTTTTGTTGTTAAGGAATTGGATGAGTCTATTGGCATCCTCAAGCATTTCACTCAATTCCTCCTTGACTTTTTTAATAGCTATGGTAGCTATCTTTATCAATTCTGTCTGCTCAAAAATAACCTGAATAGATGGCAAAATATCCTTAATGGAGTCAATGGTATTGGCCCATAACAGTTCCTTGGCTTGTCCAAGGGGTTTCTCCAATGTTAGGTCCTTTTCCAAGGCTTTGACCTTTTCACTCATCCTGTTGGCCTTCTGAGTTTCTTCCTTTTGCACAATCTGTGCAAGTTTGTAATAAGTCTCTAAACTTGCCACCTTTTCTCTTAGCCTATTCATTTAAGTGGCTGGGATGGACATTTCATTCACGGCCTTGACTAATTTGTCTACATCCTCTCCTGTTGTACCTATTGTTTTAGACTATGTTGTAACTGGAAATGATGTGGTAGGTGGAGCTATTGGCACAAGTGAAGTTGTCAGTTTGGAGGGGACTACTATAGACACAGTAGGGATGATGTTTTCAGAAGTTTATGCAATGTTAGTCTGTTTCAATTGGATTAAATTATCCAATTCTTTCTCAGTTTCTTTTAGTTTAACATTTACTTTTAGGACCAAGTCCATCAACTCTTCATGTTTGGTTTGCCTTTCTATGACTTCAAGTGTTTGAGGATGTTGCAGCTGAGGTATCTTCAATTGCTTCTTTAGTGCAACAATATCATCGTTCTTCTTCTTTATCAGTTGCAGAATATCCTTTATATCTTTGCGATCATGTCCCAACTCAATAACCAAGTCTTCTAACGACTTAATCCTTGTATCCTTGGCTTGTGAGGAGGCCTTCTCCAATTGAAACTGTGCCAAGATGTTGTTCAATGAGTTTTATAACTGGTGGGTAGTTATGGATTTACCTGTTAGGGTGGACTATATCATTTCTCCAGCCTGTTTATGGAGTTCTATCTAGTCTAGGGGATGAATATCTCTTGCCAATACTTCAAAGTCAGCCCTCTTGAAATCTGATTATGTTTTGGACTATTGTGTTGTAGTCTTAATAAAGGACATATATAGCTTTCCTTCCTTGATGTCAAAGGCTAACATCAACCTTGTTTGATTTGTGGGAGTGAGCTTTAGGTATTGAGCATATGTTTGGGCTTTAAGCCTCTCATTCCTCATTTTGATTTCTTTATACCTATCCTTTATGTCTTGGTCTTTGTCAGCAGGCCTACTGAAGGAAGACACTTCCACACTAAGCTGCCTTTCCAACATCTGAGTCTGTGATGTGGAAGGCTCTTGTATGTCTTCAGATGGAGTTGTGGGCCTACTTTTGTCTACCTCTGTGTTGGTTACCTATGTTGATCCTTTTGTATATTCCTATTCAGAGGCTGGATTGAGCCTTTGCCTCTTGTTGTGACTTGTTTCCTGTTGTAGATTAGAGGTGTCCATTCCTGAAGTGGAAGCTCCCTCTCTGCTTCTTTTTGGACTTTTCTCCTCATTCTAAGGAGTCTGCATGACTGGAGGGGTGCTCATGGCTCTTTCTTCCTCTTCTGGTACCTGTATAAAAGAGTTCTCATCAAGCTAATTTTCCAAATCAATCGGAGCATCTTTTGCATCTACCCTTGTGCTATCTCTATCTACTGAAGTATTTTCTACCCATTCTGTTAGATTGACATATGCCTCTATTTCTGGTATGGAGTGGTGGATAAAAGGTCCTAGCTTGACCTTTCGCCTTTTCTTGTTAATGAATTCTAAAGGGTCATATCTCCATACAAATGTCCTTTGGAATTTCATTCTTTGTAGGGTCAGGTCTACCTCTTTTGCTCCCTCTTTGAAATTGCATATGAAGGGACCTAATTGGTCTTTGATTTTGAAATAGGCCTTCTTCTTGGCATTGACAAAGTCGAATTCATCTGCATTGATGATCTTTCTATAATATTCTAAGGCAAATAACCTCATAAGGAGGTATCTCGGCAACTTATATGGTGCAAGCAGGAAACCATATATTCTTATTTCTGTGTGGTTTTGGTAAAGGTACCGATCACCCACTTTGGTTTTCTTGGAAAGCTAGAGGACTCTCTTTATCTCTGGACTTATCCTAGGTCGAGGATTTCTAGTGACCATAGTCATGATTGGATACACAAAAGAATCTATGAAGTCTGAGTATGTATATGGTGATCCAAACTCATGGAAAAGTGGGATCCAAAAAACGACAGATCTGGGTTGGCCCTTGGTGTCAAGCTTTTGAAGAGTAAAAGGAAACTTATCCAACTAATAATACAAAAATAGATGGTACAAGACAGAGGAGTATTTGAATACTCTCTCATTGCCCATTCTTTTGAACTTCTCATGCATTCTATCAGCTATGAAATTGGCAAAGTCATATATGGTTGCAGGAGGCTCCCCTGGGGTATAAATGGACATGAAGGTAAGAATAAGTTCATCAATGTATTCAGTGGTAGAGTAACCCAAAACACAGGATATCATGGTTACAATGTACTCACCCCATTTAGAGAAAATAGTTGCTACATATGGAGGGGAATCCTTAAGGATGTGTTTCTCCTCTCTAATGAAGGTTTGGAACAACTGGGCCAACCTTGATGGGCTTAGCTTGGGAGACTGGTTGAACAGGTCTCCAATTGAGAGTGGGGCTAGGTTTGGCCTTGGTTGGAATTGTAGCATTTCATTAATGGACTCGGTTCTGATAGTGAATAGAACCTTCTGGTCATGAGACATTATGGCTCTATGGCTGGGGACGTAGCATGCATAACACATATGAACAACTTCTGCAACGATATGAACTTGGGGGAACTAGTATCTAGGTAAATTGGACTAGAGGCCAATATCATCTGTATGGTTCAGGTGTCTGTCTTTTCTTAAGCAATAAATTTTGAAGCAGGAGCTCTATTGAAGTTGTGTCTTCGATTTGGAAATCCTTGTCATCCAGGGGAAGGTGGTCCAGGTCTAAGTGTGGAGAGGTAATGGGTCTAACGACCATGGTGACAGGGGAAACCATAATTCAATTCTCGTGGATTTCAATTATGGTCTGGGGGGTTTTATCAGAGGTTGTGAGACTTTTCAGAGGGTTTAGGCAAGCAGTTTCTTAAATTGGCAGTATTATTACTCAATTTTTTAAATCAAAACACTGCAAAGGCTAAAGGTTTTGAAATTTGCAGGGGTAAGGGGTAATTCATGGTGAAATACCTAGAATTGGGCGAATCGGCTCTAAAAGTGGTGGTTCACAGTAGTTGCAGTGGTTGGCATGGTCTTGGTATGGACTGAAAATTTAGCTGGGTTGTCTGTAGCGTCTTTTGGAGCAGTTTTGAAAGTATGGTAGTAAATTTAGCATTTGCAGGGATTGCAATGGTTCACAGAGTTTACATAGAGAATGCGTGGAAAAAGGGTGGAAGAGGGCTTTGAGGCCTTTTATAGATAAAATGATTAATTTTAGCGGTTGACTTTCAGATGAACAGCTGATGGTTTTTCGGTTAAGTGGGGGAAGCGGTTTTGGAGGGCCATCACACCGCTTTTATGGAGTGGGCAGTGTTCAGGAGGGGTCACCCTATGCGATACAATGTTTGACACGTAGCATCTGTGGGGTTGAGAAAAACCACTTTATCAGGTGGTTAACGTTCAACCATCAGGGACAGAAAATATGGCTGTGTGTCATTGGATGAGGGGTAGTTGATGATCAACGGTAGTTGGGCAGAACAACTATGTGGGGGGAAATGATAGGAGTTGATGGGCGGCCCAAGGATTAAATTATAGTAGTTCGGGATTAGTTTAGGGATAGATCAGAGGTTTAAAATGATCAGGGCAGGCTTAATGAGGGATTAGGGAGTCGGGTGATGTTAATACTGGGATTAACTTAAGTTTACTAGGATTATGTAAATAAGTAAGATTTTATGAGGATATGGTCACTTTATATAGTTTTTATGAAAACTAAAGGTCAGGGGTATTTACGTAAGGGAATTAATTTAATACGGGATAATGGGGATTCTGGGGAATTTGTATAATAAATTTAGTGATTAATATTAAAATGTGATGGCAGAGCGGGTTTTTCCTTAGTACAAGGGTAAAGTAAACATTCACGCACTTAGCTTTATACTTAGGAAAAAGGCTTTTTTGTGGTTTTTTTTTTCTGAAAGGGTTTTATATGGGGGGGTGGTGTTATTTTTCCTAGGTAAAAGGTGTTTAAACCTTAGGATAAGGGATTTTCTTAGGGTAATGAGGGGAAACAGATTTTATGAAGGGGGGATGTGTTTTCATTAAGGGGGTTCTAGTACATGCCCCCCTAAGTCATTAAGCCAAGGGTTTGCTCCCTCAAGAAGTCGGATAAATGCTCTGAGCCTTTTTGAATTAAAGGATTCAAGCACTAGAACTTATTTATGGGAAGTTAGTAAAGTAAAGGGGTGAAATGAATGAGGGGATGTTAAATAAACCACACTGTGAACCATTGTCTTTGTTTTGTTTACTGCTTATGCATATTTGAAAGATGCATTTAAAATAATGACATAAGTGCTTTTGTGTAATCACATGATATTTCTGCAACCTTTCGGCTACTTACCCGTTTACTTACCCTACCATTTTTTCTTCACTTTATTTGGGTGCATTTAGGCTAGCAAACCCTTATCAATCCTTTTCTTTTATTTTACAAAGTAAACTATATAATTCTAACCTTATATCATCCAAGGGATCAGATTAAACTGATGAGCTCCTTTTATTTACTCTACCTATCCAATGATCTGCCAGGATTACACTCTCTGGTCAGATTTTATTCTCTAACTATAAACATAAAATTTAAAATATGAAATAGCCAAGTTTAAACAGTTTGACAATCATGGACTGTGGCATGAGTAATAAGCTGCACACAATCATTTATTATGTATAAAAGTAAATAGTAACATCATTTTGACTTGCTCACTTTCGTGGTCTCTTTGTGTCTTTTGGTGTTCGTATACTTTCATTTTTTTGACCTTTTCTTATTCTTTTTGTCCTTTTATTATTATTTTAGGACATACCCTCTTTATGTTGGAAATAATACTGAGAGGGGGGGGGGGGTGTGAATCAGTATTATCAGATCAGTAAAACCTTTCCAATTTCATACTCAGAAACATATACGCTACTTCAATTAAGTGAACCCGCGTGTACACGCTACTATGTCTAATGCAACTAGCGTATATCTAGAGATCTTATAATTCAGTTAGCTTAATCTTCAGTAAATGCATCAGAACATTATTAAGCATATTAACAGTAAACAGGTGCAGTATAACAGAACAGAACATCACACAAGAGCCACACACATGAACACCATGATATAAGGTGGAAACCCAATGTGGGTGAAAACCACCTGCTGCAATTCGTCTCTTTCTTCTTTAATAAGAAACTTCTTTTACAATGTACTGGTGCAGTCCTTTACCAGTACGTAGGCTACAACCTGCAGAGGGCTACAACCCTCTCTCGTTTTCCAACTACTTCTGGAAGGGAGCTACAACCCCCTCAGCTCTTGTACTAGCCGATCCATTTACTAGTACGTAGGTGCTGACCCTACAACCTTCTTTCCTTCAGGGACCACGTTTCATCAATTTTCAGACTGGATCCAAGAGTACAAAACAAACATTACTGCAATACAATTATCAACTTATACTTGCATCATAATTCATTAAACAACCCAATACTGAATCACTGAAACCCTGTCATCAAGAACACAGAACCCAAACCAGAGCCCAGAACTCTGCAACAACCACCAGAATCAACAGCAACCTGAAATATCAAATCTTATTATGCATACGCTACTTCACTGTACCAAAACCACGTGTATACGCGCTTTCTCCAAAGGCAACCCGCGTGCAGATCTAGAAATAATTACTTATGCCTTCGCTGTCAGATCCGACCCTTGCCAAGCGTCCCGAACAGATAAACCGTAATACCAGATCTTCTCACTTCGTCAAACACACAATGCATACCCTTTGCCTAATGATCTTCTACTTATATAGCCTTAGGCCCTTCACAATACCACGGGCCAAAACCATAGTAACACAATACCATCAACTTCAAAACTAGGGATCGACACGTCCGTCGAGACACCATGGTCCAAAACCATAGGCACAACTTCCAAGGACTAACCGTCACAGACCAAAGATAAGTTTTCCACATACACGCTCTTTTACTGAAGCCAACCTGCGTGTACACGCGACTTGGTATATAGCGAACCTGCGTATACGCGACTTGGTATATAGTGAACCTGCTTGTATACGCGACTTGGTATATAGTGAACCAGCGTGTATATATTTTCTCTTCATACTTGTAGTCTGATCATCAATTCCTTGCTGCTATCCTTCTGCACTATGATTTGTCATCAGTGTGATTTGCCATCAAGGACAACACTTGTCTCATAATGCCAACACTTTACATATTTTAATATGGAAAAGTTTTGTAGAAAGAAAAGGTATGTACAATATTACAAGGCTTCACCTTATTCATTCGAAATTATGACTCCTATTTGTATAGGAACCTAACACTCTACACAGTGGATTCAGATGTTTTCTGTTATTTAAGCGTACTTCTTGTATGAACTAAAGGTCGTGAATTTTATGAAAAAAAGGCTTATGAATACTTGTACTACTGTACTTTCATCATTTTCTCAATAGAATGACTAGAACATTGTTGAGGAATTCTCATAAAGAATTTGGAAAAGTTGAATTATTGTACTCCTAGAATCATCTTTGTGGGAAGGAATAAACTACTCCTATTTCGTTTACGAGTTGGGAAACATACATATGGTATTTCTATCTTTGTGCCTTTGTTTTTTTCATAAATAAATAGTGAATTTATCGTTTTAGATTTCTTATTACATGGTATTTAAATAACAGTGATACATGTACTCATTTCTGATCATGGTGCCATTGATATTTTTAAATACAAGTTCATCAATTTTCTTTGATATTCTGAATGTGCTATGAGTTATGCACATTATTTTGATTAACTATTTAATCAAAGTAATCATCTTGAAATATTTTCATTTCCATTGGTGTTTGGGCAATCTATATTGTCATTTACTAAGGAAAATCATTATAAATGCATCCAGATAAATGTTAAACAATCCCAGGTTATAGAGTAGATTAATGCATAGGTTTTCCATTTAATTCATTACTACAAATCCATCTATTTTACTTCACTATAAGAATTACACATTCATTAAATAACCTTTCATTGGGAAATTCATCCCATTATCCCCATTCGGAGCCACTACTGAAACTAAAAAGGATATTTCTTAAGCTCCGGACCAAGTGGTTTTCCCCCTGTGTTGAAGCAACAATTTTCGAGACCTCAACATGTTTTGGTGCTAGAAGGATGGCCTGTAGGCTATGAGTGTCAAATGTGTCCAATCCAAATACAAAAGGTCATTCCAGGAGTCATTCTCCCTCCAAATCTTCTACAACTTCCAGATCCCCTCCATAATCTCTTATTTTTAGATCAAGAGTTGTACAATATCCTTCCATGTCTCCTAGAATACTTCCTAAGGTAATCCCCGTAGATTATAATCCAAAATCATTAGAAATTACAACTTTGATAAATAAATTGGAAGATGTCTCCATTTTTGTAGAAAAGCATGATTCATCTGATGTTTCTGAAGGAAGTATAACTTCTATATTTCAAGGAACTGGTATTTTAACTCACTCTTGAAGTGAAAAACTTGGCATCTCACCATTTGAATTTCCACTACAATCCTTCTAAATGAAAATTTATACATAAAATTCCAAAACATCTACTAGTAGATTACCTCATTCTGTCATTCACCAACATCTCCATTTCTTCCTTTTTCATTTGCTTTCTCTCTACCACTCATTTCATCTATTTCAATTTCCTCTACATAAATAACTAGTTTTTCCTCAAGCAATACTATCACAGCTACTAGTTCTTCTTTCATCACATCCACCTCCCCAACTATTATAATGGCAGCTAGACCATGGTCCAATCTAGGATATGTTCAAATGTCAGAACCACTTCACCCTCTAACAAAACATCTTGAAAGATGGGTTACCTGTTGAACAACACCTTCATAACTATATGTTAGCCATCAATCATAAAGAGGTAGATGAAGAAGACGTTGTTGTTAGATTATTCTTTTACACTCTTACAGGATTGGGAGGGTCTTGGTACTTCTCATTACCAACCAATTCTATTACTAGTTGTGATATTTTTGAAGAACTACTTTTGACTAAATCTTGTGATGATCACTCAACCGCATATCTTATCAATGAACTTTCCAATTTAAAAATGAATTAAGGGGAAAAGATAAAAGATTTCAATTCCAGATTTAAGAAATTGCTAAATAAAATTCCAACTACTTCTAGCCCTAGTGTCGATGTACACATTGAATGGTATAATTTATCTCTTCCTTCTAATGTAGGGATTTTTGTAGATAGAGCTAATAAAAATACCTTGGTAGAAAACATGAAAGAAGATGTGTCTGTAGAGAACGGGATAAATGCTATAGAAAAGAAAAAAGATCAGGAAGACAGAAAATTAAAAAGAGTTACATTTAAGGATGAACCTAAAAAGAAAACAAGTGAAGATCCCTTTGATATTGAAGGCTTACAACAAGTCCTTACAAATTTGTATAACGAGATGGTAGAGATCGAAAAGCAAGTAGTTTAATATTATACTGAAAAACCTTTTATAACATTTAGAAGAAATCAACCACCTAATCCACAACCTCCAAACACACTCTCTAATGCAGAAATTGATGATGAAGATGAGGATGAAGCAACATTTTTTGCTAATGAATCCCAAGATGAACAAATAGCTGAGTTAAATGGAATGTGGGAATATATTATCCCTATTTTTGATAGTGAAGATGGATATGAAGCATTATGTGTTAGAACAAGAACTAAAGGTCCAGTTGATCCTATACAACTAATTAAATAACAAAAACCTTGAAATTCCACTGTTAAAGATAAAGTTGTTGTTAAAAAATCCACTTCCACTTACCCTCAAGTAATTTCGTCTTCATCCAATTCTCCATATTCACCCAGAACCTTAGTAGTTTTAGATACTATTGAGTACAACATAGTTAAGGATATGAAGAAAATAAAATAAAACATTCCTCTTCATGAAATCACTAAACTCAAACAACAACAAAAAATTTACTGAAAGAATTGAACGTAGTACCTGCTTCTACTCTTGTTGTTGATGTAGTGTCCAAAGCTTCTAATGGAATCAGAAAACCTCATGGTCATTCATTATTCGATTCCTCTAATGCTATTCTGATAGGTGATAATTATAAATCACATACCCTTCCTTTCCTTTTGAATTTTGAAATATTTAATAAAAATTTACATAGCTGCTTGGTAGATTCACGGGCTTCTTTGAATATCATGCAGTATTTAGTTTGTCTGAAATTAAACATATCAACCCAGGAAACTGCAGTTCACATTGTGCAACTTGTTATGATCAAAGTCAAAGTCATAGGAGAAATTAGTTCAATTCTTATTAGATTATCTTCGAAACCTAAAGTCTATGAAATAACTAATATACTTCTTGTCGATATCCTAGATTTTTACGGTTTAATTCTTACTAGAGATTGGTCACAACAACTACACGGTTATTTTGCCATCGATTGGTCTCACGTATGGCTCACATTTAAATAAATCCAAATCAAATTAGAATCAACCGAGAAAAACACATCAAGAAATAAGTAACATATTTCAAAGGTGAAAATGAGACAGTAGCATTTAATAACAGCATTCTTCGAAACTACTCTACTAAGCCATTTTTTGAGAATTTTAAAACACAAATGTCACAATTTCTGAGTAATTTTGTAGCTTCTCAAATTAAAAAAAATTCAGAGACAGACTTTTGTAGATGTGTAAGTATGCTAGAAAAACCATTAGTTACTTCTTTATTCTGGACATCGTATTTTGATTGGGGTCGAAATCAAGCAATGGTGCAGGAGAAAGTTGCATATTGATTAATCTTGAAGGTGTGAAGACAATGATGTCTTGGAGATTGGAATTCGAATGCACAAATAATATGGCAGAAGATGAAGCATTGGTCCAAGGTATGTACAAAGCAATTAGCCTTGAGTTTAAATACCTTCAAGCTTATGGAGATTCATAAATTGTAATTAAACATGTAAGAAACATGATTCATTGTATCTCTACATGAAGCATTATCAGTCCTTGGTTCATTCCCTCACTTCACAAATTTTTTAGTGTTTAACATTTCTGCTATTCCTAGGATTCAGAATGCCAACGCTGACCTTCTTGCTAATGTTGCGTCAAAATTGATCCCATCCGATCATTACAGTTCTGATAGATTTTTTGTAGAATTAATCTTTAAGTCATCCATTCTCAATAATATCACTAATTGGCTGGTATTTAATGACGATGGAGACATTTTAAGCTTCTTAACTTCTAAAAATCATATGATGACAAAATAATTGGTGAAGGTGAACATGAAAATCAATTAAGATAAAAAATAGAGGATAATCGCATACCCAAATTTTAGTTTAACTTGAGGATCTATATGATTTAAAAGACATATTTAAAAGAGTTACTAATTCAAAACTGTAGAGTTCAACTTTGAGATTTGAATTAATAAATCTTGGGACATATCTTAAACCTCTGAACATTAATTTAGGACTTGGTCTCTCATCTGAAGAAAGATTATCCTTCATTCATTTGTGAAAAAAATATAAGGATGTATTTTCTTGGAGTTACGAAGATCTCAAAACATTTGACACTTCCATCATTCAACATACGATTCTGATGATAAACTTGTCCAACAAAAATTAAGGAAAATTCATCTGAACTTAGAAAATAAAATAAAAACGAAATTGAATAAACTTCTTAATGCTAAAATTATCTTTCGTGTTAGGCATTCAAGATCGGTTTCCAACTTGGTACCTGTTAGGAAGAGAAATGGCAATATACACATTTGTATAGATTTTAGGAATCTTAATAGGGCTAGTTAAAAGGATAATTTCCCTCTACCAACTATGGAACATATTTTATGATCAATCGCTATTTCTAAACGTATGTCTTTCCTTGATGATTTTTCAGGATACAATCAAATCATGGTCCACCCATATGATAGGCTAAAGACTACTTTTAGAACCAAATGGGGAACATATGCATACCAAAAAATGACATTTGGATTAATAAACGCGGGGACAGTTTCCAACGAGCCATGGATATATATTTCAAAGGTCTCTTAAATAAAACAATTGTTGTTTATTTAGATGACATTACTACTTATTCAAGAAATAGAAATAATCATTTGTAGGACTTAAAACAAATTTTTGAACGCTGTAGAAAATATGGGATCTCATTAAATCTGAAAAAGTCTTTCTTCTCTCTTAGTGAGGGGAAACTTTTAGGATTCATTGTGTCAAAAACTGGAATTTACATTGACCCTGATAGAATAAATGAAATTTTAGAAATTTCTCCACCATATAACAAAAAAAACATGCAATAATTTTTCGGAGAGATCAATTTCGTCAAAAGGTTTATCCCTGATTTGTCACAAATTATTTTGTCATTACAACAAATGATTAAGAAATATACAATTTTGAAATGGGTTCATCATCGAAAGAAAGCATTCAATTTAATCAAACAGGAAATTATCGATACTCCTTCTTTGAATACTATAAATTTCTCTTATCATTTCGTCTTATACACTTTTGATTCTTCAACGTTTTATGCCATTGTTTTGACACAAATTACTAATCATAAATTTGAAGCACCCATCTCATTTTTCAGTTTAAATTTTCATGGTACTGAATTGACTTATTCAGAAGTAGAAAAATAGGAATTTGTTGTATATAAATTTGTAAACCATTTTAGACCTTTTCTTTTAAAAACAAACACGAAAGTAATAGTCCCATTCCCAATAATGAGGAAATTACTAATGCAAAAAGGAATTAGGATAAAAGGGAGCAGATTGGGTAATATCTCTGCAGGAATACACTATTGAAATAAAACCCCCCAAAATTGTCAGAGGGCAAGGTTTCTACAAGATTCTTACACGAGAATCCAACATACTAGCCGAAGGGGACATAGGTAACAATGAACATATTTTTGAGGTAAGTGTAATTGATGTTGATTCCTAAGGCACTGATCTAATTTTTTACTTTAAAAATGGATATGTTCCTCATGAACTCAATTATAAAATAGAAAGAGCTTTATGATTAAAATCAATTCATTAAGAGATTGTTGATAACCTGTTATTTAGGAGAAGCTATGATTCCATATTGTTAATATGCTTAGAAAAGTCTAAAGCACGAACAATTTTGCACAAATTTCACGATGGACCAGCAGGTAGACACTTTGGAGGAGATACTACTGCACACAAATATTACATGCTGGATACTACTAGCCTACTCTCAACAAAGATACCCATGCCTACGTAAGAAAATACAAAACATGCCAAACTATTTCTTGAAGACAAAGGAAACTAGCCTTGACTCTATAACCAGGCAACATCGAACATATTTTCAAACAATGGGGATTGGACATCATAGGTGAGATTGCTCCTCATTCTTCTAAACAACATAGATATATTATGATTGTTACATATTACTTCACTAAGTGGGTGGAAGCAATTCCGCTAAAGGTAGTCAATTCTGAATTTGTTATTGAATTTATTGATCAATTTATCATTACAAGATTTGGTTTTCCTTCTGCACTTATATATGATAATGCATCTTATTTTTTAGGTAATAGTATGATTGAATTTGAAATTGAGAGAGGTCTCAAACTCAAATATTCTGCTAATTACTATCCCTAGGGAAATGATTTGCTAGAATCCACTAATAAAAATCTCTTTGGAATAATCAAAAGAACTGTAGACCAAAATCAAAGAAACTAGCACAAAGCTTTAATATTTTCTCTATGGGCTGATATGATAACTTAGAAGGCCTCTATAGGCATTTATCCATCTAACCTAGTCTATGGGAAGGAAGCTATTATTCCATCACATTTAGATCTTCCTTAATTAGCCCTAGTTCAATTTATTGATGAAACAACTTCTTCTTCATTGCAATTAAGAAATTCATAAATCCTAAAACTAGAAGAAGAAAGGAAAAAGGCCAAATTCACACACAGAAAACATCAACAGATGGTGAAAGCTTATCTTAATGCAAGTTCAGTCACAAAATGATCCTTCCAAGTTGGAGATCTAGTTCTCAAGTGGGACAAAGCACATAAAGAAAAAGGGAAACATAACAATTTTAAAAAATTATATCTTGGTCCATTTCAGATTGTTGAATAAATAAGGCCATGTAGATTTATACTTCAAGATTTATCATGAAAGAGAGATTCTCTTCCTATAAATGGGCCCATATTAAAGAAATTATTTTCTAAATTATTTTCTTTAAATAAAAAATAAAAAAATAATAGAATAAAGAATAAAATCTATAAACGATTAGTCCCATTGTACATCCCGATGGAATTTATTTTCCTTTTACAAATTTTTTTAATAAAATGTTGAATGATACTCTTCTGACTTTTCAAACATCTCTTGAAGTTATTTTCATTTTTCATTTTGAAGGTAAGAAATTTTGAGAAGTGATTACCAAAATTGAAAATTAGATCAAAATTATAGAACTCTAAAAATCTTTTCCACTAAGTTGTAAAATCTTTAAGAAACCTCAAAAAATTATATCCTTTTACTCTAGTTTCAGTCAAAAAGGTTATCCTTAAAAAGCAAAGACGATCTTACAAATTTATAACTTTCAACTCAAATTTGTCATCCAAAAATCTTAAGGAGTCAACAGTTATCCCCATCGATAAAAAAGGGAATTTTTAGAGTGTAATTCTAAGATATAATAAATCTAAAAAGATAAGATGTCTCATCACGAGTCTACATACCATGGTGATAGGGAACCAATTAAACTGACATTACCACATTGAACACCAAATTAGGGTAATGGCTTACAATTTTTAATTATAAGACAAGGAGTCTCACCACAAGCGAGCTTGTTTAGTTTGATTATTATCGGTGAATGGCATTGTCGCTATCTGGCAACCAAACCAAGACAATGGCTTTTTAGCATAATTTTTTTTAAATAAAAAAAAAAATCTACCTCTAATTATTACACTATTAAATGGATGGGACACTCGATTGTTGTTGGTTAAAAGGTAACCCTGTCGAGGTTATGAACACCTACCGGCAACAATGGTTCTACCTGTGACAAACGAGTACATTACAAACTGAATTATAAAATTCACCCTACTTTACTTTATAAACTGATTAATGTGTGGTTCAAGTAAATAGGTGTTTTTCACAAAATATTTTTAAAATAAATTGCAATTTAATAAGTTTTATAGTCAGAGTAATTTTATTTATCTGAATGTTTCAGAAAGTAGTTTCCACTTCTTAGATTGTCTTTACTAAATCTTGCAAGGAATTCGTTATTCTTTTATCAAAGATAACTGGTCCTTCCAGTCAGTCACTAATTGTTGTACTGTTCAAAAACCACCATTTTAATATATTATAAATTTCCTATCAAATTTATTATATCAAACTAGGGACCCTTCAATTTAAAAGAAGAAAAAAAAAACTTTTAATCAAACTTTAAAACATAGGCTTTTTAATTAAAACCCAGGTATTAAACCTTGATTATCCCAAAAAACCAAATTAAATAGGCCCCTGAACTAGGACTTGTTATTAGGCTTTAAAAAACCATAAATAATAAACAATAGGGGTTATTTGATTAAAAAAACAAAATAGTTGGAGCTCTAATTCCCTAAGGTTTTATTATTTATAATCTTAGATGCACAACTTCCCGATAAACTATGACTTATCCTAAAGGAAAATACTTCCTCACATCGCAAATAATAGAAAGTATCAAAGGCTCAAGTCCCCTCCACCATTATCCATTGCGGTTGTGATTAGACAAGACCCAACGAGATTATCCATTACAATTCTATGATTTCCCCACGTCCGCGGTTATCACAATAAACCACAGAACATAAGTCTCATACCTTAAATAATTGGGATATGTGATAAAACGTAGACTCAATGAGATTATAAAATCCAATCGATAAATCCCCACGTCTGCAAGTATTTTAGATTCCAAAATTCCATGCCCCGCTACACAATGCCGATTGTGATATGCGATGTAACCAGACCCACCAAAATTATACAATCAAATTAAATTAAATATCACATATGCACAATCGTAAAGTTCCAAGACTCATGCCTCATTTGAATTGTGATTGTGATATCTTTCCTCATGCAGATTGTGACATGATGTCATCCTCCACATCATACTCCACGTTATCACCACATTAAATCGATGTCATCCTACATGTCACCATTCCACATGGATCTACCACATCATAGTGACATTATCCCATCATGCATATCACAAATCGCAAGTCTCCCAACCAAGTCATATCATTTTCCACTCCATAATTGCAATTGCGATATTACTCAATATTGTGATCAACGATCAAGCCCCGGACTTGATAAGATTATAAATGCCATTTTATAAATTACCCACGTCTGCAGCTATCAAAAAAGCCACGGGACTTAAACCATTCCTCCTTTTCCCATTCCCATCCTGATTTGTTCTTATTTGGATTTTCGTATATTTCAATATGGATTTTCATTGTTTGAAATATGACAATAATTCATACCTCGATTCCAAAGCAATTGTGATATTTTTTAAAGAAATCTCATGTTGGATTTTATTTAGTCTACTCCCGACCTAGAAAGAAATTATGATTTATCATAAAATCTAACTTGTCCTATTAGACACTTCAATCCGCATTCCTCTCCATGATGGTTGTGTTCAAAATTTATTACAACTCTACATTTTTCCTGATTTCCTGCAAAAGTGATTTGTTTCAAATAAAACTCACTTATCAGTTTCATTCATTTACAACTTATCAATTCTTGTTTTTCTTGTTCAAGTTCATGACAGAGGAACACAGTTGTGCTAATCAGCAACAATTCAGTTCAATTTGACAGACAAACATTCAAAGAATCTGATAGAGCAAACAAAGCTGATGAAGGCAGCAAATCACTTTCAGAAAATTGCTACCAAAAAAATATTTTTCTTTAAGCATATTGAAGGGATCCATTTAAATGCCCTCAATGCTCTACACAATGGATTCAATTATTTTTTGCTATTTAGGCTTACTCATTGTATGAAATAAGGGCCTTGAATTTTATGGAAAAGGGCTCACAAAAGCTTGCGCTACTATATTTTCATCCTTTTCTCAATAGAACGACTGGAGCATTGTTTAGGAATTTTCATAAGAAATTTTGAGAAGTGGCATTACTGTACTCCTGGAATCATCTTTGTGGGAAGGAATTAACTATTGCTATTTCTTTTATGAGATGAGAAATGTACATCTAGTATTTCTATCTTTGTGCCTATGTTTTGTTCATAAATAAATAGTGAATTTATCTTCTTAGATTTCTTATTACATGGTATTTAAAGAACAATGATACATGTACTCATTTTTTATCATACTGCCATTGATATTTTTAAATACATGTTCAGCAATTTGCTTTGATATTCTGAATGTGATATGAGTTATGTACATTATTTTGATTAACTATTTAATCAAAAGTAATCATATTAAAATATTTTCATTTCCATTGTTGTTCAAGCAATCTATATAGTCATTCACTATCGAAAATCATTATAGATTGCATCTAGATAAATGTTAAACAATCTCGAGTTATAAAGTAGATTAACGCATAGGTTTTCCATTTAATTCATTACTGCAAATCCATATATTTCACTTCACTATAAGAATTACAGATTCATTCAATAAACTTTTATTGGGAAACTGGTCCCATTAACCCCAGTGGGAGCCACTACCTAAATGGAAAAGTAGTTTTGTTAAGGTCCAGACAGGGTGGCTTTTCTCCTATGTTGATGCAGCGATTTTCGAGGCCTCAACACAACCTCAAAGAAGAATGAATCCAAACCTAATGGAAATTGTCAATGAAGAAATATAAAAACTTTTGAATGTCAATTTCATCTATCCAATATCATATAGTTTGTGGGTTTCACCCTTAGTAATTGTTCCTAAGAAGAATGAAAAATGGAGAGTATGCATTGACTATAGGGAATTGAATAAAGCCATTTTAATAGATAATTTTCCACTTCCTTTCATAGATTAGGTGTTAGATACATTGGCAGGAAAGCAATATTTTTCATTCTTAGATGGTTTTAGTGTGTATAATCAAATCCAAGTATCCCGAGAGGACCAACATTAAAATACCTTTAACTGCCCATGGGGAACTTATGCTTACCGAGTACTTCCTTTTGGATTATGTAATGCACCTGCAACATTCCAAAGAGCAATATTAGGAATTTTTTCTCATCTAACTCATGATTCTGTGGAAGTGTATATGGATGATTTTACAATTTATGGAAATTCTTTTGAAGAAGCTCTTAAAAATTTGGAAAAAGTTCTCACTAGATGTAAAGAAGAAAATATCTCATTAAGTCATGAAAAATGTTTTATGATTTTTAATCAAGGGGTTGTTTTAGGACACCACATTTTAGGAGATGGAATTAGAGTGGACACATCTAAGGTAGAAGTTATTTCTATGTTATCAATTCCAATTTTTCAACGACATGTTATAAGTTTTCTTGGTTTCACTGGTTATTATAGAATATTTATAGAAAACTTTACAAAAATTGCATCTCCACTTTTCAAACTACTCACAAAAGACTATGAATTCAATTGGAATTATGATTGCCAAAAGTCCTTTGAAGCATTAAAAGAGAAAATCTTTGAAGCACCCACTCTTAGAGGACCTGTCAGACCAGGAGGTAACTCCTCAAAAGTAATCATATTGTTCATTCAGGTTGTTTATTACTATATAGAAGAGGGAGTCACTATTCAGTTCATCTCCCGATGACTCTCCATTTCCACTGTTATTTATTTACACTAATTACAGTTGTTAACCCCCCTTAATCTGAAGGGTTGTTGGTGAGTCCAAGCATCATTCTGAATATTTCAAGCTTTTCTCTTCCAATCGCTTTCGTGAAGATGTCTGCAATCTGCGTGCATTAGTGGAACAATGGTGAAGATGGATTGTTTTTGCCTCAACATGATGTTGAATCAAACGATATTTTGTATTGATGTGCTTCGTTTGATCATGGAACTTTGGGTTCTTGTCCAACTTTATTGCCGACATATTTTCGATCATGAGTGGAGCCGATTGTACTTGATTTACTTGCAAATCTTCAAGAATTTCCCTGATCCACACAATTTCTTTTGTTGCCTCAGCTGCTGCCACATATTCTGCCTTTGTTGTGGAATATGATGGAACTGATTGTTTGCATTATCTCCATGAGACAGCTCCTAATCCAAGGCTCATAGCATAACCTGAAGTAGATACCCCAGTTTTTTTCTCTCCATCAAAGTCTAAATCAGAGTATCCAATCACGCTGAAGTCATCCACCTGTGTATACTTGCTTCCAAAGTCTTGAGTTCCCTTCAAGTACTTTAGAACTCTTTTTGCAGCAGACCAATGTCCCTCACAAAGGCTTTCGTATAAACCTAGAGAGCATTGCAACAAGAAACAAAATGTCTGGTCTGGTAGTAGTTAGGTAGTTGACACTTCCTACAAGCTGTCTATACTTTGTTGCATCCTCAAATTCTTTTCCTTCAATGGATGTGATATTTAAGTTTTGTTCCATTGGAGTAGTCAGAGTATTGCATTCAGTCATGCCAAATCTATTCAACAGATCTGCGATGTACTTCTTTTGATAAAGGAATATGGACTTTGGATGTTGAGTTACTTCAATACCAAGATAGTAATGAACATAGCCCAAATTAGTCATTTCAAAACCTTTCCTCAGTTCCTTCTTTATGGATGTAATGTAGCTCATGTTGTTCCCTGTCATCAAAATATCATCTACATATACCACAAGATATACAAATATTTTGCCAACCTTCTTGACAAACAAAGTTGCATCATCAAGATCATAATGTTTGAAATTGAGTTTCAGAAGATGCTCAATTAGTTTTTAATACTAGGCTCGCGGTGCTTGTTTGAGGCCATACAAGGATTTCAAAAGATTGCATACTTTATGTTCATGTCCCTCTACAACAAATCCTTTAGGCTAGGAGAAAAAAATATTCTCTTTTAGATCTCCATTCAAGAAAGCAGTTTTTACATCCATTTGATGGACTTTCCAACCATTCCAAGATGCCAGGGCAAAGAGTGTCTAGATGGTAGCCCATATTTATGTGGGGGTAAAAGTCTCCTCATGATCAAGCTTTCCTTTTTTGCAAAACCTTTTGCCACAAGCCTGGCTTTGTGCTTTTCAAGTGAGCCATCAACTTTATACATGTTCTTGTAGACCCACTTGTAGACAATTGGTTTGGTTCCCAATGGAGGATCAACCAGCTTTCGAGTGCCATTCTTTATCAAGGCATCATACTCCTTTTGCACTACTTCCCATGAGAAGAAGATTCTTTGAAGGAAGTTGGTTTGAAATCTGTAGACAAATTCAATTCACAATCATAAGAAACATCCATATCAATAGGTGAATCAGAGTCATCTACATCACCTCCATTTTTTCGTGTTGAATTTCTGGTTCTTGTCTTTCCAACCTCATCTGGATGAACACCTTCAAGTGTCTTTGTCAACCACTTTTGGGGACCTTTCTAAGATGGTCTAGGCTTCTCCATTGATTGTGTTGGGACTGAATCAAGATTGAGTCTCCCAATTCTGTCAATGACATCACTCAAAGTATCATCCGTTGTTGGAGTTTCACGGGGGGGAGAGAATTCTTCAGAAGAATATTCCACAGGTTGATCTAGTATAGGAATCCCCCTTTTAAGATGTGGAATATGATTATCAAATTCTTGAAATGATTTTTCATTTTCGAATCTATCCAAGCGATCAAGTTTCCGCTCAACAACATTATCAGTTTTGGGTGATTCAAGAAAGATTACACCTCTAGATACAACAAATTTTTTATTGATTTAATCATAGAGACAGTATGATTTGGAGGTGTTTGAATACCCCAAGCAGATACACCTATGACTTCTTTCACTGACTTTGTTTCTATGTACCTTTGGTATCATGGCATAACATGTGGAACCAAAGTCCTTGAGATGCTTTACCGAAGGAGTGTGCCCATACCACATTTCATAAGGAGTGTTGTTTCTACATATACAACACATAGAACTGCATCAGCCCAAAACATCAATTTTACATTTTTGAAAAACATCATGGAGCACATCAAATTTAAGATTGCCTGATTCATTCTTTCAACTACTTTGTTCTGTTGGGGATTATAAGGCACAACTGTTTGATGTTTGATTCCATGTTGGGGAAGATAGTTTTTAGATTCATTTGAAGTGTATTATTTTCCATTATCAGTGAAAATAGAGCCAATATGAGATTATGCATCATTTTGAATCCATGTATGAAGGTTCTTGAATGTTTGAAAAACATCAGATTTGTTCTTCAATAAATAAACCCAACACATTCTAGTGTAATCATCAATAAATGTCATCATATATTTATTTCCATTTGCAGAAGGAACTGGCATTGGACCACATAAATCTGAATGAATGAGTTCAAGTTTTCTTCGTGCTCTGGAATGTGAATCATGAAAAGATTGTTTTCTATGCTTTCCTATAATGCAAGCATCACATTGCTTAGGTTTCCTAGGAATTGTAGGCAAACGAGTAACAACATTTTTCTTCAACAAGCAGAGCTTGTCATAGTTCAAGTGTCCAAATGTAGCATGCCATAATAAACTTGATGGAAATTTACCTTCTTCATGATGAAAATTGTATGAGAAATTTTGTGCACAAGCAGAGGTACCCTGCAGCTTGAGAAGCCTTTCTTCTTCTATCCCTGTCATGAAAAGTGAGTGGTATGATGCTTTTCTCACCTCAAACTTGCCATCAAGCATATGAATGGAAAGTCCTTTTGGGTGGATGTGGACCAAGGACAACAAGTTTCTCCTCAACTGTGGGAGATATAAAACATGACGTAGAAGAAAGACTAGAAGACCAGGCAATTTAAGCCTAATTGTACCAAGCCTTGATGGCTTCAGTTTTGATTCTGCAAAGTATACTGCTCCATCAACATTGTCAGTAAATTCTTCAAAAAAATCTCTTCTAAAATTCATGTGGCAAGTTTCTCCTGAATCAAGCAACCAATCATTTTTCCAAGAAGCAAGTGAAGCATTAAACAAGTCTTCATTTACTCCAATATTATAGTGTGCCACAACATAGTGAGCGGATTCAAGTGCTTTACCTTTCTCTTTGTCATTACTTTTGCATTTTGGTATGTTTCTTTCATGCTCAATTTTGTCCCAAGGCAACTTTCATGTGGATGCATCATGTGATCCATCTCTTTTGCAACGTATGCAATGCAAATATAACTTTTCTCCTTAAGAGTGTCTGCCCCCCTGTCTCTAAAATTTCTTCCTCTTCCTCTGGAGGAATCTTGAGCAAGATTCTTCGCTCTATATGCAAGGCACACAGCCTCTTTAGAAGACTGAGGAGATGTCTTCTTCCCAAAAGCTTTCTCTCTTTCAGCAAACTTTTTCACAAGGGAGTCAAAGCTAATATCTTTGAGGTTTCCATTTTCTTGCAATGACTCAAGATAATTTGAGTAAGTGGGATAACGTGCCATGAGAAAAGCTATCAGAGGAATGTACAATTAAAAATTAGTGGCTTTGATATCATGCATAATAGATTTTACTTATGATGCAAGAGCAAGAGGATCATCATTTTGTAATTCGAGGCTGAACAATTTATTCATGAGTTGAAAAACTTCAAGTGCAGAGTGTGAGTCATAGAGTTCTATCAATTTTTTTAAGGCTTCAAAAGAATTTGAAGATGGAAAAATATGGAGACTCACCTCTTCATTTACTGATGCTGCAATCAATGCACAATTCTTGCTATTCTTATTTTCTCAAACGGTGAATTCCTCGTCTAAGGTAGGTTGTTCTGGTTCTTTATCTCCATTTCCAACACACACTCCTTTGCACAGCTCGTTAAAAATGAGAGTGTGTTTGATTTTCTGAGACCAATCAGGATAATTTTCCTTCCCATTGAGGACCACTCCCACAATAGATATTAATGAGTGCATTTTTTTTTTAAATATACTTCTGCTACCAATAAGCTACAAGAAATTGCACTTCTACTTGTAAGAAAAAACTACAATTTTAATGTATATAACAGAGGTATGGGCATGCTCACAAAACCCAACGAGTGAGTACAAGTGTAAGGCTTCTACTTCAGAAGGTCTGATTTAGAGATGTTCCACACAAAAATTGAACCTCAACGTCTAACTATCAACAAACCACACATTCTGGACTGTATCTCTGATGAAAACAAGCACATCTTTGACAAAATAAAATGTCTTTTTCAAAATTCACCAGTACATCCCACTTAAAAACATCCTATACAGGACTCAAATAAAATGCCTCTTTCAAAATTCATGAGTACAACCTACTTAAAAACATTTTCGAATAAATAATAAGTCATGTAATCTACAGGTTTTCTTCACAGTCAATATGAGAGTCACAGTCTAAATCTTTGTGTCAAAGAAAGTACCCATGAATTTATTTTTTATGGAAGGCAGAGGTCCAATACCATTGGAGATATTTCCTCACATAACTGGCTGAACATCTGTAGCAATTGCCAGAGAGGGGAGAACTTGCATAACGGTTATCAAATTCTTGACAGAGGCACACCTGTGGAGTGGTTGTAAGAGGCTAGTTCTGTAAAATAGGTAGAACATAGGCAGAATAGGAACAAGGGAGTTACAAAGCAGAGAGGGAAGCGAAAAATGACGTTGGATTTGATACCATTTTAAACTAGGAGGTAACTCCTCAAATGTAATCGTATTATTCATTCACATTGTTTATTATTATATACAAGAGGGAGTGACTGTTTAGCTCATCTCCTGATGACTCTCCATTTCCTCTATTATTTACTTACACTAATTACAGTTGTTCACCCAATCCCTATGATTAGGTGTCAACATAAATTTCAAATTACCTTTTCACATTTCAAATGACGCTTCAGACACAACTTTAGGAGTTGTTTTAGGGAAAAAAGACTTAACTCCTTATGCCATTTATTATACCAATAAAAATTTGACTCCCGTAAAGTTAAATTATACTATCAGAGAGAAGGAGCTTTTAGTTGTTCATTCCATCAATAATTTCAGACATTATATTACTGGCTATGAGACTTTTGTGCATACTGATCGTTCTAAAATTAGATACCTAATGAATAAACCAATCACAAATGGCAGAATCACTAGATGGTTTTTGTTGTTGTAAGAGTTTAACATTACTACATTAGAACGACGTGGAAAACAAAATAGAGTTGCTGAATTTTTATCAAGGATTCAAAATGATAATAATGACATGCCTATGGAAGATAATTTTCCTGATGAATATATTTTTCCAGTATCTACTAAATCTCCATGGTTTGCTGATATTGCTAACTATTTGGCTATAGGGAAATTACCATCATATTTGTCTCCTCGAAAAAAAATTAAGGTAATTCAAATTAGTGCATCTTATTCATGGGTAAATGAATAATTGTATAAAAGAGGGCCAAATCTGATCATTCGGAGGTGTGTTAGAGAATATGAAGTACTAGAGATATTGAGAGATTTTAATGATGAGCTATGTGGAGGAAACTTCGATGAAAAAATAACTTCCTACAAAGTCCTTCTCTTAGGATACTTTTGTCCTTCCATTTTTAGGGATGCCAAGGAGTAAGTTAAGATATGTGATAGTTGTCAAAGGATGGGGAAAAATGTTCCTTCTAATGAGATGCCTCTACAACCTCAGGTACTTATTGAGCCTTTTGAAAAATGGGCTCTGGCTTTTGTTGGTCTAGTCAATACACCATTGAGACAGAAAAGGTACATTCTTGTTTGCACTGATTATGTTACAAAATGGGTAGAAGCTAAATCACTTCCTTTTTCTACTAAAAATGTTGCAGTTTCATTTTTTTAGGATATTTTTACTCATTTCGGTGTCCCATGAGAAATTGTAACAGATCAAGGTACTCAATTCACATCCAAGTTGGTACAGAAGACAATGGATGAGTACAAAATCAAGCATCGGAAGTCTACTCCATATCCTCCTCAAGAAAATGGACAGGTGGAGTCCACCAATAAAGTCATTGAGGAAATTCTCACCGAAATTGTGTATCTGTATAGGAGAGATTGGGTAGAAAAGTTTCCAGAAGATTTATGGGCATACCGTACCACATTGATAAATACTACAGGGCATACTACCTATGAACTTGTTTATGGGAAGCAATCCCTATTTCCTATTGAGTTTCAAGTAAAAAATTTCAAGACATAAATCAAATTGGGTCTTGATATTTTAGAGGCACAAAAGCAAAGAATGGAGAAACTAAATGAACTTGATGAGATAATACAAGATGCAATCCAAAGAACCAATCTAGTTCAATAATAGAGATCCATGTGGCATGAAAAATATATCAAAGAGAAAAGTTCCAGCCAGGAGATTGGGCATTACTATTTGATTCAAAGTTCAAATATTTCCAAGGGAAATTTCGAACTCATTGGCTTGGATCGTATGAGACTGAAACAATATTAGATAATGGTGCAATTAGGATAAAAACTATTGATGAAGAAAGGATCACTTTTCTTGTGAATGGTCATCGACTGAGAATCTATCATAAGCCATTGACAAAGGAAGAAATATTTTCCTTCTTCCTCAACTTGATCTCCAAAAGTTTTTTATTTCTTTCTTGAAGGAAATAAAAAAATATAAAATAATAATAACTAGCATTTGCACCAAATGTTGCAAAGGAAACGCCGTAAGGCATAAATTGAGGAGCAATGGCAACATAGGAATAGGAAAATCTAAATAAGATGCAGAAATGTGCATAAATTGAGGAGCAATAGTGACATAGGAATATGCAAATCTAAATAAGATGCAGAAATGTGCATAAATTGAAGAGCAATGACGACATAGGGATAGGCAAATCTAAAAAAGATGCATAAATGTAACAATCAACATCTGGGGACATTTGTCCCCACGTCGCACCTCCTTTAATAAAAGCTCTGTCACGATGGTGCACATGCAAGCCTATACAACTTGTACCAAATTTCAGTTCAGGATTGCAGTGACAACAAAGAGCCACCTAGAAAAATTCTTTGTTTCTATTTGAGTTAAAACTGTTTTCATGGTGTACACCCAGTTTGGATACCAGCTGTCCAGAAGAGCACGTTTCATTGTATTTTCCTTCATTTCCGGTATAACCAGAATCACCACTGGAATTCACATGGAAAAACAATTCAATCTCTATCAACGCCATTAAATGCAATACACATATTAGATATAGGTGCAGAGTCTCTATCATCTCATGTTGGCAGAAGCAGTAAAAATGATTTCAATTATTGAGAAGTAAATCAGTCATCTAATCCAATCTAGCACAAAATTAACACTCATGGCATCCATCAACATCATGGATTGGTTAAATTTGCAGGTATGGATCCTCCCATATTTTGCTATTTCAGTCATCTAATCCAATCTAGCACAAAATTAGCACTCATGGCATCCATCAACATCATGGATTGGTTAAATTTGCAGGTATGGATCCTCCCATATTTTGCTATTTCTTGCTATTTCATGACCCTTCACAGTTTAAAAAATTGATATTTTATGGACGTTGTAATATTAGCAGCCAATCAAATTTGAAATGAATTAATACAATCAAACAGAATATGTAGCCCACATTTTGTCCAAATACGATTTGCAAGTTCTGGATTCATAAACCAAAGAAATTTGCAGGTCCAAAGGAGGCTCTTTGAAAATGCTTCGATTGACTTTGTAAGAATGTTGATATTCATTTGTTATTGTATTAAAAATGGCTGATTCGAGCATGTGAATCCTCACTTTGGGGGTCATCATGTCTCTTACATATGCAAATGGAAACTGATCCCAAGGATCGAAGATTTCTAATTCATTGAATAACAGGCAAGAAAATAGCTTTATTGGAAGGGTGTGCTTTCTCAATATTAGTGCAGTATCAGCCACATCTGTAATGCGAACAACAACACACAAAATCAAAAAATCAGTTACAGAGAGAACCAACCTCAAAACAAATCTCAGATGCTATCACACTAAAACTTCACCATAATTGAGCAAAGTTGAGTTCTCATACCACTGCTGTAGGAAGCTTTTCAGAGCTCCAAGGTTGCAAGCCATTGGCACAGTAATTGTCCATTTGATATCTCACAGCGACTTTGCTCCCCCACTTTCTCCATATGACTATAAAAATGGCTTCCTCCATGGTATGAGTATCACAGGGAAACGATAAAGAATACCAAATATAAACAATTACCTGGGAAAAGCAATAAAGGCCTTGTGTGTTGGGGGAATTGAAGGAGAATTGTCAATATGTCAGCTACAGAATATATCCATCCCATGTTATTAATTTATATTTGCACGCAACTTAGAAACTAATTAGAAGCATATGTTAACAATAACATAGACAAACTTTAATGTACATTTCGTTGAATTTAACAATAGTATTGGCTTATTAGATTCTGTTTGGAACAACTTAGCAAATGAAACTGAAAATTTTGGGAGTTTTATATGCCATTTATGCTTTTTGTTTACCTTTGTTCTGCTTGTGCATTGCAAGTATTAGATCAAACTCTTTAAAGTATGTAGGTGATATAGAAGTTATCTCTATTCCACGTTTCTTGGCTGCATTCTTCATCTTGGGATCTGCAGGATCGCCCTTCAAATAATTTCAACATATTAATACGTGATACCTATTTATTGCAATATAATACAAAAAAAATTAAAATACCAATTCAATTAGCCTTGACCCATGATAAGCTGGAACCTACTTCATTGTAGTCAATAGTTGCAGCAGAGTCAATTTTGAATGCTGATGTCAATCCCCTTTTCTACACAACATCACGAAATACAGCCTCTGCAGTGAGACTCCGACAAATGTTGCCTTCCAAGAACAAGAATAAAAAGAGATTATTTTCCTGGAGAGATTAGCAAATATCTTTTCAACTACTTAAGATATCTAAACTTGCAATGCTTTTATCATCCCCAATTGCAACAATAAGAGCCGATAACAAATCATTATCCTTGACAAATCAGATAATAATTTTTCCACAGCTAATAATCATTATCCTTCTTGACATTGATATGCATCACGGCCCTGAAAAAGAAATCATGAGCATTGAGATATCAATGGTAACTGGTTACTAGAATTTCTGCTTTGTAAAGGAATGAAGTAATGCATCTAGAATTTCTGCTTTTAAAGGACTGAAGTAATGCATAACTCTACATGAAATATTTAGTTACCATGAATTGGTAATTATTCTACAAAGTTTTTATGAAGAAGTTTATAGTGGATACTATCTCATGTGATTGTTCTTTTTGTTTCATTTTCTACTGGCAAGTTGAACTCATGATTAAATATTAAAAAATGTGTATGACTCCGACAAATGTTGCCTTCCAAGAACAAGAATAAAAAGAGATTATTTTCCTGGAGAGATTAGCAAATATTTTTTCAACTACTTAAGATATCTAAACTTGCAATGCTTTTATCATCCCCAATTGCAACAATAAGAGCCGATAACAAATCATTATCCTTGACAAATCAGATAATAATTTTTCCACAGCTAATAATCATTATCCTTCTTGACATTGATATGCATCACGGCCCTGAAAAAGAAATCATGAGCATTGAGATATCAACGATAACTGGTTACTAGAATTTCTTCTTTGTAAAGGAATGAAGTAATGCATCTAGAATTTCTGCTTTTAAAGGACTGAAGTAATGCATAACTCTACATGAAATATTTAGTTACCATGAATTGGTAATTATTCTACAAAGTTTTTATGAAGAAGTTTATAGTGGATACTATCTCATGTGATTGTTCTTTTTGTTCCATTTTCTACTGGCAAGTTGAACTCATGATTAAATATTAAAAAATGTGTATCATTATAAACTCAACAACTTATGTAAACATGAAGCAGGCTCACGTATTTAAATAAAACTGAAATGCATCACTCAGCACTAAAAACAGAAAGATGGAAACCAAATCCTTAGCCCTGGATTCCACTAAAATGTTTCAGCTAGATTTAATGACTAAAGACACAATCATTGAGTGCAGAGAGCATAATGAGCCACACTCCTTGGTGACCAGCTCTGTTTTGAGTCTTTGACATGAAACTGACAACCAGAAACACACAAAAATAATCTAGAAAATACATACTATGGAGAGACCTTATGGAAGCAGTAAATTGACCATTGAACTCAGAAAGTTCAGGCAATTGGAAGTAGAAAACAAAGTGATCATGTCAAGAGTCGGACCCTTGTTTCAATGGCCCTCCGCACACGACAACCTTTGATTTGATTTCTTCCTTAGAAGCAGAAGGCTTATTTGATAAAGGATAAGCCCTAGTCCATTAAGATTGATCATCAAAGCATCTACTTTCAGGGGTTGTATGATGGGGAAAATAGTTGAGACAAAGCCAAGGCCTTTCTGAGGTGAGATTTCCCTTCCCCTCTCTTCCACATCCAAGGCTGGGCCTTGATGTAATGCTCCAAGTTACGAGAAATAACTAGACAAATACTAAACACATCAAATATAGAAAGGCAGTGTGGCTCAAAAGTATAATAATGATGAGACACATCTACATCTCTTTAGAAATAGGAAAATATCTCTTAATAACCAAAATATTGAAAAATCATACACAACTGTGTGAGAATGGCTATAATAATCTCTTGTATATAGTAATTAGGCCCTCCTTATTCATGAGGACCTAGTTCCCCGTTAATGTACCATTTCTTTATCTTGTGTCATCATGGCAAAGTTGTACCCTAACTAACAACGTCAGCTGCCCCGCAGCTTCCACCCAATAAAGAGTTGGCATTTAGCCCCTAGACTCCATGCTAATTTCTCTAGCAATTTTACTCAGATCAGATCTGGTTTTATCGTAAAAAATGCCAGGATTTTGTCAACAGTTGGTCCTTAAACAGCAATGAAAATATTTAATAGTATTTCTGTGCTCGGTATAAATATTTAAGGCCGTTAAAAATATATTATCATAGAGTTATTGTCGGTATGACTATTACTTACCTTGATGGGACTTTGAGAATCTGAAAACGTGTAGAGAACCGCAAACTGAAAGCTCTTGGATAAACCAAAAATATGTCATAGATGGAATGGCAATGGGCATGATAAGCAGCGTGCCTATTGTGGCAATCAAAGCTATTCTACCTATGAGTTCCAAAATAAATCTAAGCATTGTTGTTTGATAAAGCTAACACTACTAATAGTCCCTGGGCAGCTCAATCGGCGGTGGATTTCCTATAAAGTCTTATGTAAAGTTTGTGGTCCAAAATCCTTAATTAACTTTGTGGACAGTGTGTGGGAGCGTGCATAAATTCACCTAAAAGTTATAGTGGTAGTAGTCACAATTGACTCCATGTCATGCGAATTCAAACCTGTACTCGGCTTAGTCGCTGATTCCTTTATATATATATATATATATATATATATATATATATATATATATATATATATATATATATATAAGCAGCTGCTAAAACACTCTGATGATGTATCAAGGATCTAACAATGATAGGACAAGGGATAGCCATGCGGGTCTCTGCGTTGCAGAAGAACTTCAATAGAATTTAGACAACGAGGCACATAAGAATAATGCACAGCTTTTAGTGTCTATGTCTTTTTGTATTTTTGACAATTGGTTGTCTGTAACTAGCTTAACGGGTTGTAAAGTTGTTCAGTGATATCCACTAATTCTGTAAGCTTCACAATAGCAAGGTAAGGATGACAAAATCCCCTTGCGGGCACCTTAAGCTAGTTTGAAACTCGTCAGAGAGATGGTTGTCCAATTATGGACAAACGATGATAAATATGTAGCCTATCGTAGTAATATCATTTTGTACAAAAGTAGCCAAATGAGCTATCTTAATTTTATTGTGGTTGCACAACGTTGGTTGTTACCCTGCATTAGACCAGTTTAGCCTAATTGGTGGATTACATATATTTCTGTAGTAACCGTGTACTAAATCTCATTGGATGTTCAGGAAAACTGAACATCCTAAGTTTTAATAATCCTTAAATTAGAGGTATATATTGCAGTCATTTTTTTCATGTTTGAGCTGCACGGCTTTCAGCTCAAACTTAACTCTTTGATTATCAGGCACCCACCCTGCCTTGAGAGGTCACACCCATAGCATTAATAGCCTAAGGGGATATTGATTCACTAGTGAGGTTGGCGAAGTGTTAAGCTGCCCCCCAAGCTTTCTCACTGTTGGCTACCCGATCCATATGGCACCAAGGAATGAGGCTAGGTGCAGATCTCAAAGGATTTTAACAAAATAGTTATCCCTTAGACCCGGCACCTCAGTCGGAGGATGCAGCCCCTCACATCATGTTTCTTCTTGAAACGCTCAAAAGGGTAGAAGAAAATTTCTATGTCCTAACCGGACGTTCGCTGGTATTCAGGCATTACTAAAATTTGCTCTCTGCAATCATTGGGTGCATTGTATAACTGTAAAAATCTCCAATCCCAGTTTATTATGATTTGTTCTAATAGAAACATAGATGAGAAATTGGGTCTGGGTTTTTAATAATATAGAAGCTACAAAGAACCTAGCTCCTTTAGTTGAATTGAATAGAACTACAAAAATTTAGTTAGCTCAAGTCAGGCATGATACAGAGAATTATGCTTGGTTTCAGGCTTCGGATCTTTAGTGTACAATATACTATAAGCTTCTACAATTGGATGGCTGACAATAATGGTAGATGTTATGGAATCATCATTTCGAACAATGACCGATACCGAACTCACTCGTTGAATCATTGGATGGATGGTACTCACCAAGGCAAACAAAGAGAACTCCAAAAGGCTTGAAGGTTGTAGATGAATGAGACGCCATGGACCTCAATGCTTCTCTTCGTCCTCCTCGTGCTCCTCTTCGTCCTCCTGGTCTCCTGCAAGTTCGGATTAAACCTCCAAACTTTTGGCCTGAAATGAGATGATAAGTTGTGCTAAAAATGGGTGAATGTCATACATTTGTTTTATAACTATAAATTCTACTTCATCATTACAGAACCCACCCTTCAAATATTGGCATTTGCTTGTTGGAATATAGAGACACTCATGGAGTCGCAAGAGCAGAGCCAAAAGCCTCATGTCGCAATCTTCCCTGGGTTTGGGTCGGGCCATCACATCCCACTGCTCGAGCTTGCAAAGTGGCTGACTGTGTACCATGGCTTTTCTGTCACCTTCTTCACCGCCATATGGATGGACAGCTCTCCTCACCACATCCTACCATCTTCGTCAAGGGACATGATCCGCTTCATAGAGCTCCCTGATGTTCAGATCGAAGGGGATCATGCGCAGATAAACATTTTTGTATGCATGCCCTTACTATTGGAGAAAGCTAAAATATTAGTGCAAGATGCTCTCACATCCTTTTCGTTTACTGTGCGCTTTCATAATCGATTTTTTCGGTACACCCATGTTGGATTTCGCCTCAAATGAACATGGAGAAAACTGAGGTGAACAACATGCCGAATTGAGTGGTAACTGCCTAATTAACGCAAGGTGGAAGCGACTTGGCTGTAGATAATCTCTCTGTTGCAATTCGGAATGGCTATAATTGGCTAACGCAAGGTGGAAGCGACTTGGCTGTAGATAATCTCTCTGTTGCAATTCGGAATGGCTATAATTGGCTACAAACTGCCATTGCATTACCTCCACGCTTTTTCTCTGCTTTTGTCAAACACTAATAATTGTAACCCTTGCACTATCAGAGTTTTATAGAGTTTAACAGTTGCAATTGCAAAAGAGGTGAAAAAGGACAACAACTCTGAAATTAGACATACAGAGAAAAAAATATATGTTTCTGGAGATACAGGTAAAGAAATCCAGGAGGAAAAATTAACTGTTTCTGGAGATACAGGTAAAGAATTCCCGGAGGATTTGTTGAGTGAAATTTTTTCACGCTTACCTTTTCTGAGCATAAACAGGTTAAGGATTGTTTGTAAACGCTGGAATTATCTGCTCTCCAACCAAAACCAGGTATTCCGTGCCCCTGTTTTTTTAATAAAACGTGAATGCTACAATGGTGGGAGGGCTGCAGAGCTGTGGTGTGCGGAAAGAAATTCAGTTTTGTTCAAACTTCCGATGGAGTTTCAACCAATTTCGTTTCAAGAACTTTAATCTTTTGCCTGAGATTCCTTCCAGTGATAATATCTTGGGTATGGCTGTTAAATCTGGGGTTTGCTGTGTTTGTGTCAGTGAAATCTAATGCTGTTACCATAATTGCACGGAGCATAATCTCTATATATGTAATCCTGCTATTGGGAATATGAAAAAACTTCCAAGGCCTTCACCTTGGATCTCTCGCCTCAGATTGCTGTCCTCTCTCATCCATCCACAGACGGTTTCCTTTTTCATTGCGGTTGGAATTCAACCATCGAAAGCATCTTAACCACCTCCAAAAACATAGAAAATGAATACTTAAAGAACCTTTAAAGACAAACTCTACACAAATAATTAATAATAACAATTAAGCGTAAATGATTAATAACTCCAACCCAGGATCTTGAGGAAACGACAAATATGAATGTGCTTTTAAACTAATCAATGTTAATAGGGTCTTAAAAAATGATATTTTATTAGCTTTAATGAGGAAACCTGTAATTTAATTTATGTGGAATTTGAAGTCAAGGCTTTACTGTGCCAGTTTAACATAAACGAAGACAGTGTGAGTAAATATATATTGTGTGTGGGCAGCTTTAATGCTTCTTGAGGCTGGGGCTGCATGTCTGTTGGATCTATATACCTTCATTAATGGGTTACCAGATATGTTATCATTTGGATCTATATACCTGCATTAATGGGTTACTAGATGTGTTATCATTTATATTATATAAATTAGTGTATTTGTGCATTTCTGGTTACTCTGCAATGCTTAACTGAACATATTGTCTTATCAGGAAAATCTCTGAAATATTTTAACTGTCATTACTTCTCTTATCCCAAAAAATGGATTTATTGATAAAATCATTTTAAGGAAACCTCTACCAAACTAAAAATTATTCTGCAATGCTTTACTGCAAAAACTTGTAATCCCTTTCACTGATCACACAATTGTCCAATTGGATGTGGTGAATAACAAACGCCTTAGCGCTTGCTTTCTCACTGTGAAAGACAAATACAGAAAGACAGTGATATAGAAAACCAGTAGTCGGTGAACATAACACTCGTAGTATCGTAGTATATAAGTGTGCTGCTAGCAGCATGGTGGTCAATCAAAAACTTTTGTAACCCTATCATAAGATTAGGGTATATTACTGCCTCGTTTGAAAACAAAGGAAACAGAAATCTACACTTACTATATATTACAAGAAGGGAAACCAATTATATATATATATCAGTGGATATGGTTATAACAGGCACACAGGCAGAAACCAATTATTAATATAAGCTCTTAAGCACATGTTTGGTGGCTTAAGATGGATACATACATCTGTAGATGTTTGCATGGATATTTTGCTAGACCATGAAAATTCATTAGTACTATTTGCAGTGATACAAGCTGTTGTATTGTTGTGATGGGTTAGAGGGTTTGATGGCTTTTATGGCTGTGGCTCGTCTGAAGGAGAAGGGATATTAACAGTTTTGTAACTGGTGTCAAGGAGAAGAGGCTGGGTTAGGGACGAGGACGTATTAGACTTGATGCCATTGCTGTTGTTGATGATCAAAGTTGCACTCTGATCCATATTGTCAGGTTGGTTCTCAGGCACCATGGACGATTTGGCCTGCAATAGTCCCAATCTCTTTTCTTCACTTTTGCCCCACAGTACAAGGTAGAGACCCATGATAATCAGAATTGCTCCAAATATCCTGCCATGGATGCAAAATTCACGTCATCCAATGAAACTAAAAATGATGAAACATGGCATATATTTAAAGAAATAAGGAATATACCCTCCCAGATAGAATTGTTCCCCAAGAATGATAGATGCCATAATTGCAACAGCAATAGTTTGTACAGGTTGGTAGACTGCAACAAACACAGGCCCTCCTCTGTCAATGCACCATATCTGAACTGAAAAGGCAATACCAGAAGCAACGAATCCCTGCATCATCATAACAAATCTATGGTTAGAAAATGCTCTTGTGGCCTGTACCTAATAAAGTAAAATAATTCATCAGAACGAAACAAGGTACTATATAGCTGGGTCTTGGGTATATCAGGAGGTTATTGATAAAAATATAAATCTGTAAATATTAAGCACAATATAGTAATTATTGGTTTACTGTTTTGTCATCTTGTCCATTGAATATTATTTTATTCTTATTTAATGGACAAGATGTAAAAGACTGAACCAATCGTTAGCTTATTGTAGGGTGCTTAATATTTGCCACATAAACATCAATATTTATTATCAAATTTCTGATTGTTGTAACACTTATATTTCTATTTGGTTTATCAAATTTCTGGTTGTTGTAACACTTATATTTCTATTTGGTTTTGTATTGGATTCAAAAAGTTAATTAATTGGAAAAATGGAAACTGTGAATCAATATCCAGTCTTACTCTCTTCAAGTATAAAATATTACTGCCTCGTTTGAAAACAAAGGAAACAGAAATCTACACTTACTATATATTACAAGAAGGGAAACAAAATCTTACTTTCAGTGGATATGCTTATAACAGGCACACAGGCAGAAACCAATTATTAATATAAGCTCTTAAGCACATGTTTGGTGGCTTAAGATGGATACATACATCTGTAGATGTTTGCATGGATATTTTGCTAGACCATGAAAATTCATTAGTACTGTTTGCAGTGATACAAGCTGTTGTATTGTTGTGATGTGTTAGAGGGTTTGATGGCTTTTATGGCTGTGGCTCATCTGAAGGAGAAGGGATATTAACAGTTTTGTAACTGGTGTCAAGGAGAAGAGACTGAATTAGGGACGAGGACGTATTAGGCTTGATGCCATTGCTGTTGTTGATGATCAAAGTTGCACTCTGATCCATATTGTCAGGTTGGTTCTCAGGCACCATGGTTGGCCTGCAATAGTCCCAATCTCTTTTCTTCACTTTTACCCCACAGTACAAGGTAGAGACCGATGATAATCAGAATTGCTCCAAATATCCTGCCATGGATGCAAAATTCACGTCATCCAATGAAACTAAAAATGATGAAACATGGCATATATTTAAAGAAATGTATAAGGAATATACCCTCCCAGATAGAATTGTTCCCCAGGAATGATAGATGCCATAATTGCAACAGCAATAGTTTGTACAGGTTGGTAGACTGCAACAAACACAGGCCCTCCTCTGTCAATGCACCATATCTGAACTGAAAAGGCAATACCAGAAGCAACGAATCCCTGCATCATCATAACAAATCTATGGTTAGAAAATGCTCTTGTGGCCTGTACCTAATAAAGTAAAATAATTCATCAGAACGAAACAAGGTACTATATAGCTGGGTCTTGGGTATATCTGGAGGTTATTGATAAAAATATAAATCTGTAAATATTAAGCACAATATAGTAATTATTGGTTTACTGTTTTGTCATCTTGTCCATTGCATATTATTTTATTCTTATTTAATGGACAAGATGTAAAGGACTGAACCAATCGTTAGCTTATTGTAGGGTGCTTAATATTTGCCACATAAACATCAATATTTATTATCAAATTTCTGATTGTTGTAACACTTATATTTCTATTTGGTTTATCAAATTTCTGATTGTTGTAACACTTATATTTCTATTTGGTTTTGTATTGGATTCAAAAAGTTAATTAATTGGAAAAATGGAAACTGTGAATCAGTATCCAGTCTTACTCTCTTCAAGTATAAAATATTACTGCCTCGTTTGAAAACAAAGGAAACAGAAATCTACACTTACTATATATTACAAGAAGGGAAACAAAATCTTACTTTCAGTGGATATGCTTATAACAGGCACACAGGCAGAAACCAAATATTAATATAAGCTCTTAAGCACATGTTTGGTGGCTTAAGATGGATACATACATCTGTAGATGTTTGCATGGATATTTTGCTAGACCATGAAAATTCATTACTAATGTTTGCAGTGATACAAGCTGTTGTATTGTTGTGATGGGTTAGAGGGTTTGATGGCTTTTATGGCTGTGGCTCGTCTGAAGGAGAAGGGATATTAACAGTTTTGTAACTGGTGTCAAGGAGAAGAGGCTGAATTAGGGACGAGGACGTATTAGGCTTGATGCCATTGCTGTTGTTGATGATCAAAGTTGCACTCTGATCCATATTGTCAGGTTGGTTCTCAGGCACCATGGACGATTTGGCCTGCAATAGTCCCAATCTCTTTTCTTCACTTTTGCCCCACAGTACAAGGTAGAGACCGATGATAATCGGAATTGCTCCAAATATCCTGCCATGGATGCAAAATTCACGTCATCCAATGAAACTAAAAATGATGAAACATGGCATTTATTTAAAGAAATGTATAAGGAATATACCCTCCCAGATAGAATTGTTCCCCAAGAATGATAGATGCCATAATTGCAACAGCAATAGTTTGTACAGGTTGGTAGACTGCAACAAACACAGGCCCTCCTCTGTCAATGCACCATATCTGAACTGAAAAGGCAATACCAGAAGCAACGAATTCCTGCATCATCATAACAAATCTATGGTTAGAAAATGCTCTTGTGGCCTGTAACTAATAAAGTAAAATAATTCATCAGAACGAAACAAGGTACTATATAGCTGGGTCTTGGGTATATCAGGAGTTATTGATAAAAATATAAATCTGTAAATATTAAGCACAATATAGTAATTATTGGTTTACTGTTTTGTCATCTTGTCCATTGCATATTATTTTATTCTTATTTAATGGACAAGATGTAAAGGACTGAACCAATCGTTAGCTTATTGTAGGGTGCTTAATATTTGCCACATAAACATCAATATTTATTATCAAATTTCTGATTGTTGTAACACTTATATTTCTATTTGGTTTATCAAATTTCTGATTGTTGTAACACTTATATTTCTATTTGGTTTTGTATTGGATTCAAAAAGTTAATTAATTGGAAAAATGGAAACTGTGAATCAATATCCAGTCTTACTCTCTTCAAGTATAAAATCTCGCCAACAACACCATCCTAAATAATTTAGAATGAATATCGTGCACGAGGGTTTTATGCCAGTAATCTGTGTTTCCCAGCATTTAAGGGAGAAGGCTGACATTTCATACAAATGCAAACATACCAAGGTGCAAACATATTGAGTTTTCTGAGAAGCGTGGCCGCGTGGTACTGGTAAGTGCCATGGCATTGTCGGCCTTGGATTATGAGGGTGTGTTGAGGGTTTCCAAATCTTTAAAATGACATCCGTTAGACCAGCGGAATTAAAAATTTACATCCAATAAAATCTAATATACAAAATTTATATAGATTCAGATTCATTTATTCCCTTCTTTATCATTATTATCCGATCAAAGTGGAAAAATATGTCTGCGAAAGAAAATGTATACATACCTGTAACATGAGACGATCCATTTTTATTCTCTACAAGTTCTTCACCACTCCTTTTTCTTCTGCAGGCTGGCAGATAAGCCTTGACCAACCAACACAATAACGGCCCTACGTTCCATAATTTAACAGTAGAATTCAAAAAGAATTCAATGACATTTGCAAATTATATCAAATTGTGAGATCAGGGATAAAAACACTAAAACAAATTGTGAATATAATACTACCATCTTGCCCTGCCTCCACCGTTATTGTTTCTCTCCGGGTTCACAGACACAGGGTTCATGTACATAGAAATGAGACAAATGACATATTGAATACATCAATGACTGAACAATACCCACAAAAACAAACAAACATGCATACATACAAACACAGACTCGCAACACCAATATAAAACACAAAACAAAACCACCAACCACCAATGGGCGCTCTGCTCCACAACACAAAAATTCCTAACAAAAACAATCAGAGAACACAGAATAAATAACAGAAGAGCATAAACCACTGTCTCAAACAAACCTGATGGAATTAACTTTACCGTGTTCTATATACAGAAGCCAACCGGTTCCTCTTCCGTTGGATGAAATCTGAAGCCGGAAGATCCATTAAAAACTCTGCCCGCAAAACCCTCACTGGGGATAAACGCTCATCAAGCTCCAAGCGCCTGGAGTGGGATGCCCAGAGACGCTGCCTGCTCAGCGAAATTCAGCGAGATTTGAAGCGACAAAAAAAACTGTCCAGAAAAAATATAAGAAACTAACCTAAATTACATCCAACGATCTGGAATGTTTCCATCGTCTAACATCGGATCTAATGGCTCAAACAATGACACCTGACAATTGGGAGAGTTGATTTCAGAGGGAAACGCCTTACGGCGTAATAATAATAAAACTTCAAAACCAATAATGTTTGGCATGTTTATATAGAAAATCTAATGTGAAAATCAATTTCTGACACTTTAAATTTTCCTCATACCTATTCTAAACCCAATTTCCTTTATATCCCAATCTTTTCTTTTCAAAAATTAAATAGCTAGAGAATAGAAAGAAGTCTACAACTTTTATAGAATTCTACAACTGATGTTTGAGAGGAACCACCAACTGGGCAATTGAAGCAGTGATCAAATTAAATTTTGAAAGCAAATGAAGACAATGAAGAAAGGAGAAAACAAAGGTCAAAAATATCAATGTAAAGGTATTCAAACATATGGAAACATTTAATTTAGTAATAAGTATAAAAAAACATTAAGTATATGAATTTTATGATGATTGTACTACTTGCTAAAGACCATCATTTCCTAAGGTTGAAAGATATTTTGGTCATATCACCATAATACCGCCATTGTCTCCAATCATTTCACAAAACTCCTAACTCAAATTCAAATTAATTGAAGAGATTGCTGAAATCGCCAACTCACATTCATTAAATCCTCCAGAATGGTCATTTCATTCATTCCTCTCTCATCCTCATTTTTCATTTATACCCTTTCCCAAACCCCTCATTCTAAGACCCTGATACATTTTCTATCAAGATTAAGTTGGAGGAAAAAATTTTGAATCATGGGGATCATTGTGAGGTCTAAGCCAAATGGAAGAAAGTTCATGGAAGGTTACCCGGAAGTGAAGGAGATGTTGTAGAAAGCGCAGTGGCAACATTTCATTGAGAGATTTGATTGTTTCAACAAAGAGGTGACCAAATCCTTCACTAGAGATTTTGATGGAGTAGAAGTCAAGATTGGAGATGTCAAATTCGTAGTGACAGAGTCCCTTATTTTTAAATCTACTGGCCTATCTAGAGGAGGAGAATGATGGTTTAAAAATAGAGGCATAGAAAGGGAAGAATGGAGAATTTTCTTAAAGAATCCAGGTATGGACATATACATTTTCAAGAAATGAATCCCAAGTACTACACTATTCCCTTTGAATTCCTTCAACCTATTTTTTCAAACCAAGCTTATGCAAAAAATTTAAAAAAATCTACACACCCTTTTTCACTCTGTAGGAGCTCGATGTTTCATCTGATGTATCTCTGTAATTTCAGATCTTCTAGTTTTGAAATTGTACCTTACATTAGCCCTCTATGTCCTCTTTCCAATGCCACTAGTCTAATCGAATTTAGATTCTCCAAGAAAGAGTTATGCACAATCTCCCAAGATGACCAGATTATATACATTTTCACAAGAGCGAAATTGTATGAAGTGCCACGTGTCACTATTTTTACCTTAGTATCTGAACAATATATACAAGAAACTACAGCTCGTCCTCTTTCTTTAGCTTCTGACGAAATTTCAATCAGATGCTCAAAGCAACAGTTTTGACGATTTTCCCTAGGTCACATGTTTGGAATGTAATTCAGGAGGCTACAAAAATGCCAACTTCCTCAGATCATATCTCTGCAAATGTAGCGCAAATATCTCTAAAATTTCGACCCGAGGTTCAGAACGATTTCAATGCAAATGGGGTTTTTTTTTAACATCTGAAACATCGCAGAAAAAATTTTATAGTGAAATTGACATGATAACATGTTTGGAGCAGCGAAACCATAGAATCCAAAGCTTTGATACCAAATGTTATGAAACCAACTCACAAAAAGATAGAAAAGATAGTTGAACGCCTTAGAATTCAGCCTCTTTGAGGAGAAAACCTCCTTTACATTACGCAAATGAACAATTCTTGGATGATACAAATGACAAAACCTCCTTTCTATATACAGGAGTCTAAGGGGACATAATATAACCAAGCCGACCTAACAATAATAATATAAAGACATAGAAATAACAATAAAGGGATTCTATGGGGCACAATAATAACAATATGGGGACAATAGGGGCACAACAATAATAATAAGGGATACAAAGACAATAGTTATGGGGGAATCACTAGTATTATAGGGACCTAACACATGAATTGAGATTTGAAGCCATATTTCCCATAGCCCAAAGACTCAGTTTGCCTTACTTTCTTCTATAGTCCATCATGGACACGAGCCAAAAGGTTAAAGAGGGAAATAAACAACATTTAGCACACCATGGCCTCATCAAGCTAATAGTCGAGGATTCTTTGAGTAAGTCAAAAGTTCTTATCCTCTGGTCCGCCTTCAAATATATGGACTGAGAAGCCTTCCTTGAGACCCAACTCCTTGAAGTTGGTAAGAACCCAACCTCAAGTGTTGAAGAATAAGGAGAGGAAGAGGGAGGAGAAGAAGGGGAAGGAGAAGGAGAGGAAGGAGAAGAAGAGGAAGAAACCAAAAAAGAAGAGGCAAAAGCAAAAGATCGAGGAAAGGAAGAGGCAAAGAAAATAGAGGAAGAACAATTGAAAGAGGATGAGGTGGAGGAAGAAGAAAAGGAATAAGAATGGGAGATGTCTCAAGAGAAGCAAAGGTTTTCTCTTGAACCCACTAAAAAGGAGGTAAATTCTGCCCTGGCTACATTGAGCACACCTATCAAATCCAAGAAGAAAAGGCAGAGGAAAACTCCTTTATGCTTAAAAAAAAGGAAAATCACTAAGATTAGGCAGGGGAAGCCTAAGACACCTATAAGGACCCCTATTCTAATTGAAGAATATCCGAGTAGGAGAGAGGAGCTTGAACATTTTGAAAGGAAGGTTGAGCAAGCCACATCTCTTGGATCCATCTCAAAGACTCCCATAACCTATGTGAGGAAGCCTATCATTAGGGAAACATACTATAGGTAGCCCAAGGCACCTATCATGCTCTAATAGAAGAAAAAATGCCTGCCACATGAAACACAGAAAAAACTACAGGAAACACAGGAACTACAACACGAAAGGAAAAAAATGCTAGAGGAGGAGAAAAAGGGGCATAAAGAAGGCAAAAAAGTGACACAATAGGTATAGGAGGGGGGAAATTCTCCAAGAACATTTGAGAAATATTTTCTAGAACTTCAGGAGCCTAGTCCATAACCCAATTTGAGCTCCTATTACAGGTTCATTGAAGGAGGCACATTGATCCCACAAAAATTCGCAGTTCCTCTCTTCTTTGAGCTTGAAGCAGAGACAGGAAGGTCACGTAGGTGGATGCAGATTTCCAAAGCTAAGAAAGTGGAATATGTGTGCCTTATGGAAGAAAAACTCATAGAAATGGACAAGGAGTTGAGTGAGTTGAGGGATAAAGAATACACCATGAGAAGATAGTTGTAGGCATAAAACAAATGGTTGAGTAAGAAATTAGAAGAGGAGACGCAATTGGCCACAATGGAAAGCTGCTCCATGGAGGCACTTCAATATATATTGCCATCCAAATCCTATGAACTTTTCCTAAAATACCAATGGATTTAGTTCCAAATCAAGACATTAGCAGAACATGGGTCCATGCCATTCAAAAATTATAGATAGTTCATTGAGTTGTGTGAAAAAACTAGCATGACAGACAAAGCCAAATTGGTTGAGTTATACCTACACAACCTCACCCTAACTCACTTCAATGTTTAACATCCCAATGAAAAATTAGGAGACTTGCAGTTGATGGTCCTTGAATCATGGATAACACATGAGGAAGCCAGGGCTAGGGAGGTGAAAAGAGTATTGACAAAGGAATAAAATGAACCCCTCTACATTAGGGGACAGAAGATAAGTTCCATGGTTGTAATAAACAACCACATCATCATTTCTAATTATGTTAATATGGCACCTAGATACCTTGCCACCGAAGAAAAACCTATCTATCACTTTGAGGACACTCTCAAGATGTTGGAGACAAAGAGCCAAGATGCATGTCAGAGAAGGTGGAATACCCTACCACATAGTCTCCAGATCATAGAATATTACACTCCTCAAATATTGAAAATTGCATTGACAAAAACACTTCTACACAAGAGGGCCATGGAGAGATTGAAGATCAACTAGATTGGACTGAAGTTCACTCCACCTTTGCAATTGGGTCTATAGGAAGGAAGGAAAGAAGAAGAGGAAAGGAAATAGTGGGAAGAGATAGAGAAAAATGCATGCTTCTATCCTTAGGAAGAGACACAATCTACATAAGCTTTGGATGTTAGATATGCCTCCATGGCCATGAAGGACATGGATATAGATGAATAGGTTTCTGAGAGTATGAGAAACAATTTCAGTATGGGGGTGATGATGAGGTTTATTAATAGGTAAACTATATGGGTCACAATTCCTTTCTCCAACTTATTAAATTGTCTTCTCTCACATTTATCCACAGATTTTTTTGCATTATACTTAATGTGCGGAGTAAAGATATGTTACTATGTCATGTGTCCTATTGTATGTTAAATGTAGGAATTGGAGAAAGCTTGATTTTATTTGGGTGCAAGAACTCAGAGTAGACAACCAAGAGAGATTCTAGGAGGTGGTATCCCTCCTTAACTCCTATAATCAGTCGAAGATCTCCCACTCTATCTCATCAACTCAGGTTCAATTGAAGCCAAACATGCCGAGTTCATCAGCAGTCGAGCAAGTGCAAGTGAAGGAAGTGTTAGACCCACCTATACTTGAGTTAGGGAGCCACTTATATGTGTTTTCTAGGGATCTATTGGTAGCTCCACTTTTTTATAAATAAGCAAGTTATGGGACTCAGTAGGATTCAATGTTTTGATAGCCAAAGTGGTCATTTTAGCTGCAACAAATTTTGACTGTCATGTTCTGATGTATTTGACACTTTTTATGATAATGGGAAGTTTTGTTTTGATCCATCACTGAGTTGACTTAGGGGGATGAAGCTCTTGGGTTAGGGATCAACCCTACCAGCATAAGTTCCTCTCTTATATCGATATTCTTAGGCTAGAATGTTGATTAGTTGCTGCAATTTATTCATGTACCTTTCAACTTAAAATATTGATCAAGTTATGGTTTTATTCATGCTTCCATTAGCTTAAAGGATAAATTAGTTGTTGCAGTGTAATAGAGTAAAATATATAAAAATTCTTATGACAGTGAGCCCTATCTCATCTCCCTCATGGGATCATAATTAGAGGACCCCATTCTCACAGCCAAAAGACAGAGTTTCACTTTTTTTGTCCACTGCATAGATTAAGTTTCAGTCTTAGTTGTTTATGATTTCTTGGAGATATTTATAGTCGTTATTCTTCTTCCTAAAATTGTTATAGCTTAGAAGGTGGTTCCTTTCATAGATCTAGTTCTTAGCAATAGCTAGATCAGATTTTCCAAATTCAATTTATCTTTTCCACATTTACATGTAATGATTTGCAAATGAAAAAAGGAAGAAGTGTAATTGCAGGGTTGTTGATATGCAAGAAGGGACTCCTCCAACCAATTCCATCTAGGTCTTCTCCAACTTTTGTTGATGCATGCCAACTCATATTCTGAACCTTTGTCTTTCAGCCATAGTGAGCAAGTTGTCTTAGTTGAATATAACTTTCATGGAATGATGGGCTTGGCTAAGGGCAATGATCACCTTCCCCACACTTTCACTACTATCATACACCATTCCAACACTTTATCTCACCATTCGTTCCCTTCAAAACCTCTTAGTCAACTTCTTGTGGCAATTCAAGACATCCTGTTGCAACATCATGTAGCAAACCTGTAGGAGATTGTTTCAAACTTGTTTTGACCTGCAATAATAGTCTAACCTAGTTTAGGAGTTGTTTAATCCATCGGCTTGGAGTCCATGACCAAAAGTGCCACCTAGACCATACCTTCACTCATTTCCCTCTTGTAATATTAGATAACATTAGCCCATTTATTTCTAAATCTAGCAATTAGAGCTATGTCTATTTTGCAAGTGTGAATGAGATAGCTAATGCATGAATGTTTGAAACAATGTAAACTTTGAAACGAGAACTATAAACTCAAAACAGGAACTCTGGCCAAAAAATTCCAAAAAAACATCAAAAACAGTGCTAAAAACGAAAAGTGTGTATACTGGAATGATGGCTTTTTTTTTAGGGACAATTTTGAACATGTTTTAGAAATGGTAGTGAAAACAAAATTTTTGTGTAAAATATAGCTTCAAAATGAAAAAGTGATTGTACTGGAACGATGACTTCTTTTTTAGGGTCCATCTTCAAAATTAAAAAAAAATGCTAGTTAAATGATCTAACAACATAAAAATGACTCATAACTTCTCATTTAACACCATATGGAAGTCAAAATTTTTATTTCAAGAGATAATGCATAAATCAGTTAGATAAACTTTCTTAAACAATTATTCAAAATCACTCATATTTTCTTACATGCCATTAGAATTCACATATTCAGCTGAGTGACTGGATGCTGATGAAGATGTTCCATATTCTTCTCTTTCATCAACTAGTGCCCCATCTGAGTCCACATGCATGCCCATCATTTCAGGTTTCAAAATTCTTCGAGATCTATGACTGGTTTCAACGGACTCCCATCTCAATACTGTTCCTTCTGGTAACAACCTTTTAAGAATCTCTATCGTATTGAAGTGAAGAGTTCCCCTCTTTGTTAAATTGAAGTCATAAACAAGTATGTCAACATCCTCCAATTTCAATATGTCTGTGCGGCGATGATTTATATTCGTACCCTTTATTTTTCTCTTTCTGCCATTTTTTTGTCAACTACCATCTCTGGCTTATACACACCATTGAATGGGTGTGTATTTGTGGCATACCAATGTACTTCAACACTTGTAATATCCTCATTTTCTATAAAGACCTTTATAACTTTAGCAACCTAGAATGGATAGCCATTGAGATCTCCATCTGCTAGCACTGCGATCATGCAACCCTCCTTAATATCCTGTACTGAACCCCTGTAATGGTCTTCCATGGCTTCACATTGTGCACGGGATCTTCTGGAACCAATATACATCTCTCTTTCCTCTGCCTATGAAGAATTAATGATACCTTGAGATTGTTGTTGTTCAACAATGTTTATTTCCTCATGTGCATTCGACACATTTTGTGGCCAAATAAATGGATTTTTCAAAGTTATATCTTCATTTGTTCTTGTTGAAATGATATCACTTGGATTATTGAAAAATGACTCCCACCAAATTGAATCAACAATGTCAAAGTACTCATATGTATATCTAATACATTTTTTAATTTCTTCTAGGCAATCAGAATAATTTATATCTCTGTTTTGTTTTCATGGATTATGAACTTCACCAACTAATTGTAAGAACAATATTTTCGATGCAAATATTGGATGATCTGGAATGAACTCCAAAAATTGCAAACCTGACGATGGTGCCCATTCTGTAGTAGTTGAATACTTCTTGCCCCATATTAGTGTTTTCCCATCAATTTTTTTGATACGAAATTGATGTTGGAAGCTAATGTCATTAAGTTGTGCAATGCATTTCCCCTCACCATATGATCCCATAATAAACCTTCCCATGTCAACAGTTTCTTCCAACACATCAAAAGTAGGCTCTGGCATGTATGATTTCTTAATACATTCAGTTAATGATGGCAAGCTCCCATCTTCCTTCCTCGTAAATGTGACTGAAAAACGACTGAACATCTGATCAATATGGTCATGAGTGTGCCCAACAAGAAGGAAACCAACCTTTACCTTCTGAAAAATTCTCAATTCAACACGCATGTTTAGATATCTAAACACAACTTGATTTTTGTTTTCACGGCAAGTGTTGTCCAATTGTAGATACAAAACTTTAGGAAGATTACCAGACCAATGAGAAATCACATCATGAATTATGGTTATGGTCAGATTTGCATCATTATGAATATTTGGGGCTGTGAAGAACACCTTTGGCAACATTTTCCCATTGAAGACCATACAACCGACCAAGTGATACTGAAAAAAAAATTTCCTCCTGTAAATTTTTGGGTGTGCGAACAAAATGTGGTAAAAGTGTTTTCTTCTGGTCCATACCATCAATTATCAAACCCAAATATTTATTCAGATTATCATAACACTTCATTCGATGCTTGTACAACTTTTTCCGTTCATTTGTTTGTTGTTCGCAATGCTCCTGAAGTTCTTTGACATTGAATCTACACAACATAAAAGAAAGCGATTAAGAAATATGTTTTCATACTTGATGAATATACAATCCTAAAAGTTAAAGTTATGAATGCCTACCTCTTTCTGACCCTTCACATTTGTCCCTTTTTTATTTAAGAGAAGCACATGTACTGCAAATCCCCATCCTTGTCTTCTTAGGAATACAGAAATTGTTGAATTCTTTCTTCCATATCTTCACAAAATATTGATATGTAATAAACCGGCCATGTCCCTCAACACCTTCTACATATTCTTCGTATAAGTTGTAGGTTTCGTGTCTCGAAAAATTATCTGGAATATGTATTGTCTCTCTATTTGGCATACACTCTCCATGCTTTGAAAAGAAATCTTTCATCCATGACATTGCAGTGTTTGATAATGGCCCAAACTGTCTTTTATGACGTACTTCAGAATAAAATGTGGGATCCTTTTCCAAATTTTCTTGAATTCTCGAGAGGCGAAAATTCCCAATTGAATGAAACATTTTGAAAGCTTTTCTATAGATAAATAAAGTCTTAATATGATAATCATAACTTGACAATGTAGATTGCATACACCCAATTAAATATGAATTTTGCATGCTTTTATTCATTGACAGATATCTCTTCCTATTCTCTAATGCAAATTTGAAATCCATATGTTTCAAGCAATCTTTTTGGCAACATTCACTTGAAATGAGTGCGTTGATATAACTTCTTCTCGTCAGATATTCTGCTCTACCCCTTGTATAACTAGAACATCTTGCATTGATATGAAAAGGTCTGCTCCTACTCCTCGATACAATATTTCTTGGCAACATTTCCATCATTAGATCATCATTTGTATAAGGATTTTTATCATCATTAAGAGGAATGTTATCCACACTATGATCAACTGTGCTTTTCAAATACTAACTTGGAGGATATTCTTCATCTTCCCCTTCTTCCGTGCTGCTGTCATAGTCCATAGAATTCAGACTCAATGGAAATTTTGACTCGATGTTTATTGGATATTCTTCCTCATGTACATTTTCAGTGCTACTCTCATAGTCCATAGAATTAGGACTAAGTGTATCATCTTGTCTTTCATCACTGCTACCTTTATACTCATTAGAATTAGGACTAAGTGCATCATTCTGTCCTTCATCATTGCTGCTCTCATAGTCCTTAGAATCAGGACTAAGAGGACATTGTGACACTCCATTCATTGGAAATTCATCATCGCGCTCTTCATCATTGTTGCTCTCATAGTCCTTAGAATTAGGACTAAATGGACACCATGACACTCCATTACTTTGAAATTCATCATCTCGCTCTTCATCACTGCTGCTGTCATAGTCCTTATAATTAGGACTAACTGGACACTGTGGCACTCCATACTTTTGAAATTCATCATCCCACTCTTCATCAAAGCTGCTCTCATAGTCCTTAGAATTAGGACTAACTGGACACCGTGGCACTCCATACTTTTGAAATTCATCATCCCGCTCTTCATCAAAACTGCTCTCATAGTCCTTAGAATTAGGACTAACTGGACACCGTGGCACTCCATACATTTGAAATTCATCATCCTGCTCTTCATCAAAGCTGCTCTCATAGTCCTTAGAATTAGGACTAACTGGACACTGTGACACTCCATACTTTTGAAATTCATCATCATGCACTTCGTTACTACTGCTCTCATAGTCCTTAGAATTAGGACTAAGTGGACACTTTGACACTCCATTCTTTTCAAATTTGTTATCACACTCTTCATCACTGCTACTCTTATAGTCCTTAGAATTAGGACTGAGTGGACACCGTGACACTCCATTCTTTTGAACTTCACCATCTTTCTCTTCATCATTGTTGCTTTCATAGTCCATAGAATTAGGACTAAGTGGACACTGTGAGACTCCATTCTTTTGAAATTTGTCATCAAGCTCATCATCACTACTGCTTTCATAGTCCTTCGAATTCGGACTAAGTGGAATCTGTGACTCTTTATTTATTTGAAATTCTCCATCCCCTCTTTCATCAGTGTTGCTCTCATAGTCCTTAGGATCAGGACTAAGTGGAAGAATTGACTTTCTATTCATGGTGGAAGAATTCACGCTATATTCATCCATATGAATAGAGTTGTTACACGATGAAGATGTTGATGTTGTATAAAGCGAAACTTCACTATCAGGACAATCCATCCCTTTCAAATAGAAGATGTTCAATGATACAAATGGAGAGTCTCCTAAAGATATTATATAGCTTAGAGAATGAAATTTTCCCTCCAAAAATTTCCCTCCCAAAAAATTTTGCGAAAATATTTCCCTCCAAAAGTTTTCCAACCAAAAAATTTCGCGAAAATATTTCCCTCCTAAAAGTTTGTGAGATTTATTTCACTTCATTATTTTATTATGCAATTTATTGAAAAATGTAAACTTAATTTCTTTTATGAAATAAATCATTAAAGTTAAAATTGTAAACTACAACTTCTACCTAAATTATTTTAATAGTCAAAGTATATAATATTTACTAAACAATGAATGTTTTTTAAAATTTTTATAATACATTCTGAAAAAAGTTAATCCCACATTCACCCTGCTATAGAACAATTCCATAATGTTCACTTTATCATATTTTCATTCATCGCCATAAAAAAATTAACATGTTAAAATTTATTAAAACTAATTAATCCCGCATTCACCGTATGGTAAAACATCTCCGTAGTTTCACCCATATATTCCATTATCACTATTACTCACGTTACATCAAGGTTTGTTGAGGTTCGTTAAAAGACTTTGAGCGAATTTGTGGAGCAGCTACGTTAGGATCAACAACATATTCAACGAAGAATTCCCACAATTGGAAGGCTAGTTAGTTTTTTTTCCTTGAAATTTCTCATATTAAATTACTTTAACAAATTAGATTTTTTTTCTAAAATTAAAATTTTTTGTCAACCAAATTAAGAAATATTTCCGCCATGAGCATGGTGGGCCTAGGGCAAGCCCATCCTGCAATCGACTGGCCACTAGATTTTTTTTATAAACTTAAAATTTTTTGTCAACCAAATTAACAAATATTTCCGATGTGAGGATGGTGGGCCTAGGGCAACCCCATCCTGCAATCGGCCGGCCACCCACTCCCTCCACACACACTTCCGGGCCCCTACCCAAACTCAAGAACCCCTTCCCCCTCACCCCTCAACCCCCCTTCCGCCCCACTTCCCTACCCCACACGACCCCCTCACCCCTACCCAGGCCCCCTACCTCACTCCCCTAGACCCACACACCTGCCCCCTACCCAACTCCCCTTCTCCTCCCCCTCACCTCACCCCTCATTTCCCCAAATTCCATTCCCTGCTCCACAACCTATCCCCTCGTTTCCCCCCGTCCCTACCCCTACCTCTCCCCCTCACCCCTCATGCCACCCCTACCCCTCACACTTCCCCTCCTCCTCACCCCACCTTCCCTCGTCACCCTCCTTTCGCTCCCCCTCACCATCCAACCTACCCTCACCCGTCTCTCTACCGCCCCTCCTCCTCACCCCTCGGTCGCCCCCACTACCCCGTTGGTCCCTCCCCGAACCCACCCCCCACACCCTACCGCTACACCCCCACTCCCCCTCGCCCACCACGTCCCCCAACTCCCCTTGGCCCAAACCCTTGTCGTCCCCCTCCTCCCTCTAACCCCTCGCCAACCCCTGCCCAACCCTAACCCTACACCTACCCCCGCCCCCCTAACCCGTCAGCCCCCCCTTTACCCTACTCCTACCACCCCCTTAACCCCTTGCCTTCCCCCCAGCCTTACCCCTACCGCACCCCCCCTCTAACCCTACCCCTAGCCCCCCTTATAACCCTAACCCTACTCTACTCCTACCCCACCGCCCCCCCAACCCTACCCGACCACCCGCCTACCCTACCATACCCTACCCCTACCCCACCGACCCCCCAACCCTACCGCTTAACCCCTCGGTGACCCCCCCCAACCCCCCTGACCCCCCCCCAACCCCCCCTGACCCCTCGGCCCTCCCCCCTTCCCTTCCTCGCTCGCCTCCCCTATGCCCTCCCATCCCCGCCCTTACGCCTCCCCCATACCCTCCCATCCTCGCCCCTCCGCCTGCCTCCACCACCCCTCCTCCACCCCCATCCCCTCCCATCCCCGCCCCTCCGCCTTCCTCCACCACCCCTTCAGCTCCCCCATCCCCTCCCTCCCTCCCTCCCCCGCCCCTCCGCCTCCCCCATCCCCTCCCATCCCCGCCCCTCTACCTCCCCCTCCCTCTCTCCCCCGCTCCTCTCCCTCCCCCACCTCCGCCTCCCTCTCTCTGCCTCCCCCTCCCTCTCTCCCCCATTGCACTCCCTCCCCCTCCCTCCGCCTCCCAACAGCCGCCCACCCCGCGCCACCCCGACGGCCGGCCCGAGGTGGCCGTCCGATTCCGGGAATCGGATGGCCACCCTGGGCGAGCTGGCAGGGTGGCGTGGGGAGGGGCACCACTGTACCCCACCCCGCACCACCATGGCAGCCCGCCGGCCCCCCCGGGGTGGCCGTCCGAGGGTGCGGAGGTCCGGAGGTGGGGGAGGTAGGAGGGAGGTGGAGGCGGGGGAGGGAGGGTGCGGGAGGCAGGGAAGCGGGGTGGGGAAGGGTGAGGGGATGGAAGGAAGGGCCGAGGGGTGAGGGGGCGGGTTAGTGGGGCCGGCCGAGGGGTGACGGGGGTGGCTTAGTGGGGCGGGCTGAGGGGTGAGGGGGGCGGGTAAGGGGAGTGCCAAGTAGTGAGGGGGGTAGGTAGGGGTAGGGTGAGGGGCGACCTGAGGGGTGAGGGGGGCGGGTTAGGGTGCGGGTGAGGGGTGGGCCGAGGGGTGAGGGGGCCGGGGGAGGGGGCCAAGGGGTTTAGGGTGTATTGGTAGGGTGATAGTGGGGGGCGGTTAGCGGGGTGCCGAGGGGTTGGGGGTATGGGTAGGGTGAGGGTGGAGGACAGTTAGGGAGGTGTCAAGGGGTTGGGGGGGTAGGGGTAGGATGAGGGAGGGGGTGGGGATTTGGGTGGTTCGGGGGAGGGCCGAGGGGTGAGTGTTTGGGGGGGGTAAGGGTACGGTGGAGGGGGTGGGTTAGGGGGGGCAGAGGGTTGGGTGAGGCGGGGGGTTTAGGGGGAGAGTGGGGTGGAGGGCGGTGGGGTGAGGGAGGGGGGTGTAGGGGGAGGGCCGAGGGGTGAGGGGGGGTTAGGGGTAGGGTGAGGGGGGAGCGTCGATGGGGGGGGGGGGTGAGGTGAGGGGCGGAGGAGGCCGGGGGGGGGGGTTGAGGGGGGGTAGATTGAAGGGGAACAAGGGGTGAGGGGGGCAGCCAGGTAGAAAGGGGTGGAATGATTGCGGTGGGTGAGGGGGAATGAGGGGTGAGAGTGGGGGCCCAAGTAGAGGGGGGGCTGAAGGGTGAGGTGAGGGGGAGGGATGAGGGGTGAAAGGAGGTATAGTGAGGGGGCGAAAGAGGGGTCAGGGACATGAGGGGTGAGGTGAGAGGGGGGGAGATGAGGGGTGAGGTGAGGGGGGGATGAAGGGTTAGGTGAGGGGGAGGGATGGGGGGTGAAAGGAGGTAGAGTGATGGGGGGAATGAGGGGTGAGGGAGATGAGGGGTGAGGGGGGGGGAGATGAGGGGTGAGGTGAGGTGAGTGAAGTGGGGGAGCTTTAGGTAGAAGGGGGGAATGGGGAGTAAGGGGGAGGGATGAAAGGTGAGGTGAGGCGGGGGTAGAGTGAGGGGGAATGAGGGGTGAGGGGAGTGGTCGGGTAGAGGGGGGCGAAAAGGGAGTGAGGGGTAAGGTTGGGATGGAGAAGGGGGTGAGGAGGGGGCGGGTAGAGGAGGGATGAAGGGTGAGGTGAGGTGGGAGGTTGTAGAGTGAGGGGGAACGAGGGGTGAGGAGGGGGGGCCGGGTAGAGGGGGGGCAAGGGGAGTGAAGGGTGAGGTGAGTGCGGGTGGGGGGGGGCCGGCAGATAATGGGTGAGTGGGGGGCTCGGTAGAGGGGGGCAAAGGGGAGTGAGGGGGATGAGGGGTGAGGTGAGTGGGAGGGATGATGGGTGAGGGAGGGTAGACTGAGGGGGAACTAGGGGTGGGGATGGGCGCGGGTAGTGGGCAGGAAAGGGGAGTGAGGAGGAGGGGTAGGAAGAGGGAGGGGATGAGGGGTGAGGTGAGAGCAAGGGAGGAGGGGGGGATGACCGGTGGGTCCTGGGGGAGTGAGGAAAGGGGGCCGGGTAGGGGAGGGGGGGTTATGGGGTAGAGGGAAGAGGGGGTAAAGGTGGGCTGGGGTGGTCGTCTGATTATGGGGAGGGGTGGTTCAGTTGGGGGCGAGGGGGTTAGGAGGAATTGTTGGAAGGTGGGTAAGGGTGGGCTGGGGTGGCCATCTAATTGCGAGGTGGGGTGGCTCGGTTGGCGGGAAAGGGGGTAGGCTGTTGGGGAGAGGGGGAAGGAGGTGAAGTGGCATGGGGGTTATGTGCCGGTAAGGGGGCTAGTGAGCTGAAGGGGGCATGGAGGGGAAGTGGTTGGGGGGTGGGGTGGCGTGGGGGTAGGGGGCAGGTGTGGAAGGGGGCTAATGGTGCGGTTGGATGGTCGTCCAATTGCGAGGTGGGGTGGCATGGGTTGGTTGAGGGGGGAGAGGGGTAGGGGAGCATGCGGGGTAAGGGGTGGGGAAATCGCCCGCCACTCCGTGGATGGATAGGGTGGTGTCAGTGGGCTTCTGCTATTTCTTAGTGTTAATATTTTTTTAATTTCAATTATCTGATCATACAAATTAAAAATTTAGGATATATTTTCGTTGTGGATTTAAGTTAATATGTTTTCATTGTTTACTAATTTTTGTTTCTATTTTTCAAAAAAATGGCATCAAAGAAGATTTCTGTGAATATGTCTGAACCAAAGACACTTAAAGGTGCATCTTCAAAAAACATTGGTGAACAAACTCCACCTGAGCTCATGGCTACAAATCTTCCAAGTGCCTCAAATGATAAGAAGATGATTTCAGACTGGAAGAATTTAGAAGAGGTGAAATTCCCATTAAGAATATGGTATGTGAAAGAAAGAGAAAGCCAAAGTCTGAACGTATATCTATATATTGATATACCGAATGAAAATGGAATTTTTGAGTTGATGGGAAGAGTCATGGATATGTGTTCGGTACCAGACACTGAAGTTGTTCACATACTTACAAAAGCTCCCAAGTCACATGAAAGGATTAAATATCAACTAACATATTCATTGTATGACACGAGAGATGTATCTACAAAGTTGTGTAAACAAATCATAAATGAGATGAAACAAAAAATAGTAAGTATTGTCATTTATATTTATATTTTGTTTTCTTGAAAGTGTCTCGCTATATTTTTTTAATTTTGTTTTTATTGACATATGATATTTTGTTTGGCAGAATTTTGTTGAGAGTTGTTCAATTAGGTTGGGAGGCATTCATTTCATGGAGCATGATATCATGAAAGTTGTCAATAGTTTTTACTCAGTGTCAGAAGAAGATATGCAAAACAAGAAAAATGTAGTAATCGATGATGCTACAAAACTACATCCAAAGGATCAGAAAAAAAATGCCTCTAGTGGATAAATCTAGCAAGGGTAAACAAGTTACTTTTGAGGGCAATGAAGTTGAAACTGACAGTGAAGCATATGTTGTCGTTATTGAAGATGACATTGGAATTGAGAAGAGCTGTAAAAGACCAAAAGTAACAACGCCAAAAATAAATTTGTTGATAATGTTATGACGAAGAAAAGTAAAGTTGAAGATTTTGAAGTAGTCATTACCAGCAGTCAAGAACCTAGTGAAACTTCAAAATAAAGTAGAGAAATCATTACACCAGGAGCTGATTTAGAGGATGGCATTATCAAAACCAAACAAAATTCCATTCAACAGAATTTGACAAAGAAAAACTTAATTGATGGTGGTCATACATTTCAGCTTAATGTCAGACAAACCTATAAGGCAAGTGAAGGACAATGTCAATATCAAGTCAGAAAGCCACACCATCCGCATGTTCACAACTTGAAGACATTGATGAGTTATAATCCATATGCTCATGTGGTTAATTATGTGCTTCTTGTTGATCCAGTTCAAGTTCCCATCAAAGAAGCATTTGATAAGTCAAAATGTTTTGAATACAATTATTATGTGCTTGGGGGGAACCATACTGTAGAAGCTCAAAGACAATTGATGGAGGAATATCCCAATAACCCACATTTTGAAACAATGAAATTTATCATTTATGCTGGTTTATTGGATCCAAAAGCAAAGTTAGTGGCATGGGATCATAATTCAGATAATGAATATAGGATGTCTATGAATTTCATCCAAAGGGTTAGATTTATTCATAGTGAATTTCAAGAAAAATGTGGTGGGGATACGATAAATGTTACTGCAGATTTCCGAAGGGAATGTTGTATGGAAATAGGCTATCAAATTGAAGGGAAAACCAATTCAAAAGGTGGAAAAAACAACCTTCCTAGTGATATATTCAGAGGTGTTGATAACATTTTCCAATTGGCATTTAGAACTGGAGATGTTTGGAACTTCATTGATGAGATTTTTAGCATGTGGGAAAACACTGGCATTCAAAACCAGAAGGTTAAAAATTCAAAGCCATTGATATGTGGTGGCAGTGAATTAGGTCTTCACTTGAAGCAACTTCCAGAAGATATGACTATCACACCTTAGAGAGCAATGCAAGGAGTGAAAGATGAAAAAAATGTCAAAACAATATTATCTCATGTGAAGTTAGGGGAATTATCATTGGAGGAAACGTCTGAGGAATTTCAAAAGTAAGTTTGTTGAATTATTTTTATTTATTTCTAGATTATAATTTTCTTTTAAATAAAACATGTTGTTCTTGGTAGTATTTGTTATGCATATCATTATATTGACTTTTTGTTACTTTATCTATGTAGTCACAAAGTTTACATGAAAAATTCAAGAACAAATGGTTAGATTGTTGAAAGAAGATAGTTGGGATGATGTCGTACGCAACTATCCAGATTCAAGTTCTACATCAATGTTAAAAGCTTTTTATCTTGCATCTAAAAAGGTATCTTGATTTACACATTCGTTTTTATTCATCTGTGTACTATTTTTAATTTATAACTTACACATATATTTGTTTATTTTATAAAAGATGAAGAAGGATGATAATGTAGCACCAACTAGCTTCAGAACTTTTATTGAAAAAATAAAGACCGAAAGACTGAGGAAGCAACGTGTTAAGAATGTTGAACTTGATCCAACTCTTACTCATTTAATTTGGAATGGGCTAGACACTGTTCAATATCAAGTAATACAAGGCGACTGTGAAGACATTGCTAAACTCATATCTAAAAGGGAGTATGCCCTAGTTATTGTAGATATTCCCCATGGTTTCAATATTCCAAATATTGACTATGATAGTGACTCTTATACTTATCAAGCTTTTAGTAAACTGGTTGCGGGATTTGTAGAAGTCACATCAGCACCATTATGGAGATTTGTGACATTTCATTCAGACGCACAATTGGTAATGATATTGTCAAGCTTCAAAGGGAAAACAAATTCAAGGATGCAACTTACATGGTAAGACATTTAAAATGTATATTTGATTAATGTTGAAAAATTCATTTATGTACAAGTTGATTGAATTTTACTATTTTATGTTACAAGCAAAAGTCAAATCTTCTTAACCATGATGATCAAGTATTTATAAATGATTGTGAGTTCATTCATATTGATAGTTGGACAAAAGATGATAGCAATATGTCTATTATTTTTAATCAGGTGGACGGAAAGAGTCATAGCCAAATACTGAGTTATGATGCTGCTGTGAGAAAACTAACATATGAAGACAAAGAAACAAAAGGAGAGATAGTTAACATTTATCAAAAGCCACTATTATTGGTTAACTATCTTATAGACATATGTTCAAATGAAGGAAATTGGCTTCTGGATTTATTTTCTGGCTCAGGTAAGTTTTATTATATAGAATTGAATTTCGATATGTTATTTTTTTAATTAATATGTCATTGTACTAATTTACTTCATTATTTCTTTTGTGCTTGATAACTAGGTACAACACCAACATGCTGCCTTCAAAAAGGATGAAATTGCATTGCAATTGAAAAAGATCTATTACAATGCAATTTCATTCAGCAAAGAATTAATGCTCTTCAATTTCTTCCAGATGCAATGCAAGAAATTGGGTTGAAGAAAGGGGACTTTAGTGAATCATGTGTGGCAAAAAAGGCAAAGGAACCTCAACCACCATTACATGGGATGTTTGGAAAGACATAAATTGGGAGATTGGCAGACATGAAAGATCCATTAGAAGACGAAAATGAGCAAAAGGAAGCAGAAAATATTGAGGAGGAAAACAATGATGAAACTCTAGAGGACGAAGTGTTTGGATTACGTGACATTGTTGATTAAATTTAAGTTATGCTTGGAAATCAAGCTCATTTTTTGTAACTATTAAGTGGTTATACTTGCAATGTTTTGACTTTGACATTTTATGAGAAGAATATACACTCAATTAAGGTTGTTATGCGTTCAATATTTGTAAGATGTGATTTTCGCATTAATTTTTAAGTTAACCATTATTTTTTGAAAAAAAAAGTGATTATTATTATTTTTTGACATAAAATTCATAAAAAAACTATTATTTAACTATTTATAGTTAAAATTTTCGTATAAAAATGGTGATTTTTGCATGTCAATTGTAGCAAAAAATTATCAAAACGTGTAGTTTTTTAATTATATTTATGTTGAAAATGACTATTTTTATGTCAATTGTTAGAAAATATTGTTTTTTAGAAACAATTATTTCTTGTGGATTGAAAAATTAATTAACAATGTATAAATATGTAGAATATCGAAAATTCAAAATATCAACCTTCTTCTTTAAATATGCGAAACAATAAAACCTCACTACTAAAAAAAAAATTAAAATAAAAAAAAATAAAAAAAATAAGAAGAAAAGGACCACTTAAAAAATTATTAAGTTTACAAAATAATTATTTACATTTCATACATTAGAAAATTTAAAAAGTTAAAAAAAAAAAACTTTTAAAAAAAGGGTCTGGTGCAGAATTACCATGTTTTTAAAGCAGCATAAAAACACGACCATTATAAAACGCAATATACAAAAAAAAAAATTATAGTGCTAAAAACTAACCTTTAAAAAAAACATGTGTGTTCTGCATAACCCCTTTTCGAAATCGGGTCACTTTTTTTCTATCTCAACAAAACGGGTAACAGTATGGGTTCCCGTTTCAAAGTTTACATTGTTTTGAATTATGAAATTGTAGAGTAATATTCTATGTTCGAGCAACCCTGATAGATCTGTGATCATGTTCAATATTAGCATAGTTTCATTTCTACAAGTGATTTGTGTCATTTCATAGCTAGATGATTTGTGTGATTTCATGGCATTTACAAGTTGGCAGCTTTCATTTCCTGAATTGACAAGAATTTACATTCTCCGCACTAAAACTAGCCCTTACATTTTTCTTTCGGTATTCAGACTTCTTTTAGCTCAATAGAGGAAAGCTATGAAACCCTAATGGTCAAGTGATCTAGTTGAGCATGACATGACTAGAATGATGCATCTCATGTGTATATAGCATTGTCACCTCCAATTTTGTAGGAAACCACAGGTTGATAAAGTAAAGTTGGTATCTCTAGGAGTTATAACATAATTGCTCCAATACTAGGGCTTATCACTCTCATCATATGATTGGAGATAAAGAAAAAAAATATGGTAAGGTGATTCCTTGAAAGAGTGCTCCAACAAATTATGGGAAAATGTATAATCAAACTTGAGAAGTATGCAAAAGAAGTTGACGTATTATTAGTTCAAGGGTTAAATGAGAATATTCTAAATGTACGTCTAACAGCTTTCAAGGGATGAATAATTATATTTACATCAACTAAATGGAAAGTTATTTATGAAGAAATTGGAAATGTGATAGCAAGAGGATACACAAATCCAAACAAATTATACGTGTTAGCAGAGAAGAAATCAGGAAAGAGGTATAATTCCTCTTCCTCTTCAAATTCATAATAAAATAATATTGTTCCCACTTCGCTCTATTTCTTTAAAACATACTTCTAACATTGACTGCAAAGGTGATGTGAATCGCATGTAATGATTATCGGGTACACAGGAACATTGATATATGGTCTCATGGGGATCTATACATGAGTATTTTGGTGATAGTTCTCTAGTTTGGTTCGATATTCCTTTGACGATGTTTTGGTATTATTGACATTACATCTAATGAGGTAACAATGAAGAGTTACAAACAATATAAGTTTAGGGGGAGCTGTCACTACAAAGAATCAACGATTTACTTTCTCTATGCAGGTTACGTAAAGGAAAGTCATGTATATAGGAGAGTTTTGATCTAAACAATCATGTATGTTTTTCTGAGATGAAGAAATAGTGGGGTACACTGTAGGGGGTTTTAGATATGCTTCAATCAATTATCATTTGGATTTATGGTTCTGATATTGACTTGCTACAGAGTATTAATAATGATTAAAAATGATTTTGATTCATGAGTTACTGCAAAGTGTAATTTTTATTTTTGTTCGTTGATGAATTTTCTTAGATGAAGTGGATATAATCAAATTTGACCATGAATATTTGACACAAGTTCAGAGGGAGCATCTACTATGCTTCTAATAGTAAAATGTTGGCATTATGATTTTTTGAGCATTCCTTGTTGCATGAAGAACACGATGTATAGTTGTTGCGACTGAAGGCACACATGATGATGTCATTAGTGATGATGAAGTCTTGGATAATGATGATATATTGATTAAGTTGAACTTAGTGAAGTTGACCTTATGAGGTACACTTGCTAAAAAGGATGTGCATGCTATGATCCTTATTGACACTGGTTGATGATGATGAGTTTATGATTCACTCACTGTGTATATGTTACTATCATTATGTCTTCAGGTTCCATATGGTGAAGTTATGGATGATGACTATATGTTTCTTGAGATATATGTGAAAAGTTTCTATGATGTTCTTACTCAGTTCTATGTTCTCATATATGTGGTTGATACATGAAAAGATATGTTGTTGTGCTACAAGATATCTATATATCCTTGATGTTCATGGATTATGGTTCTTCCTATAAATGGAAATATCATATTGAACTTGATGATATAAGGTCAAGGGAATGAGATGTTGATATGGATCTAATGCACTATATTATTCTTGTTAAAAGTATTAGTCATTTGTTGATGATGTTGAAGATTGATGCTACATTTCCCCATCTTACTTCATGATCATGATGAAGATGTTCATGTTGCATTTTCCTATATGGTGTATGTTGATGACTATCATGGCCTTACTACCTCATGAGAGAGGTTCTTGTATTTGGATATAAATTTCATATATGTCTCTTGATATAAAGTTAATGTAAAGACCCATGCCGTAAATCATTGTAAAATTTAGTCATGTATGGGTGAGTGGGGTCAAGTCATTTATCTATGTAATCCCATTATTTTGGGCATTTGATGTAATGCTGAGTTAAATATGTAACCTCAATATGTTAGGTGATTGATGTAAGCATGATTCCTTGGTGATAGGAAATGACACACTTGGTTTATTCATAGATTCAAGTACTTCATTGAAGATATTCAACATATATGCACAGGGGGAGCATGGTCAGTATACATTTCTCATATTCAACGGATCATATCTACCATGATCCTCTCTACATAGGGCAAGAGAAGTATTCATTTAGCATTGGTCATCCCTTTTCCCTTGATGTTAAAGGGGGAGAGAAGCTTGGTGTTTGTGAAATAATTCTTGCTGAAACATCTTAGGACAGAAGCTTGGTGTGTTTACAAATGTGTTTGCAATTATTTAGAGATGGGGAACAAACACTAAAGTTCCTGCCATCAAGTCCAAAGGGGGAGATTGTTGGAATTATGGCTAATGTGTTGTGCTTGATGGAAGCTACTTGATAAAGATTTCAACATGATGATTATGAAAATTCTACAGGTGATGTGAACAAAGGAATATTAGTTCAAAGATAGATGGATGGTAAAGGTAGAGTTTGTGAAAGTATATGTGGGTCATGTGAAGAAAAATCGTGTACATATGCAGGTATTAAGAAGAAAAGTTGCATACATAATCTGCACCCTGGGAACTTGAATAACAAGCGTCTTTACCATGTTATTGGCCCATTGTAATGGGTGAATAAATGGTTGTTTGATCCCCTAGAATAACACCAATGACATTACTAAGCGATTGACCTAAGGTATTGACTAAGGAAAAATCTATCTCAAGAGATGGAGATCAAGCTACTATGTGTGAAAGTTATGGTTTATTAATGCGTAATACGATCTAAAAAAGTTGTCGACCAAGTAGCATGGAGATGGATCAGATGTGATAGATCTGAAATGGATACATATTTCTTAATCTGTTTATGGTTTGATAAATCTATGATGATGGTATAATGATGTGTGACTATAATAGTGTGTATGCTGGGATTTGGGTTTGGAAGACGTTATGTTTTGGAGTGAAAGCATAATTTAATGATCTCAGATCTGTAGGCTAGCTCTACTGATGTCAGTCGCATACACACATGAATATTTTTTTGGGTAGTCGCATATATATATATATTCTGCGAAGGGTTTTTCATTTTGTGCATATATGTATGTGGGTGTTGTGAATGGAAAGTGCATATATATGCTGTTGTGCTTTATGAAAGTCATGTACATATGATATGGTTTTGTAGTATGAATTATTGATGACATTTCATTAGTTTTGTTATAATTTCTATTATATGTTGATGATGTATCTGATGCGACGATCTGTGTTTGACCGTATTGAATGGGTTAAATGGTATATTGATTGATAATGATGTTATATTATGATGATATATGCTTGGTTCACTAATCTATGTTGATATGGGACTAATGGAGTGATCTAAGTATGGTCCACTGATTGATTATTCAGTGTTCAATGTTTTGTGATCTATACAAAGGTTTTTTATAAAGGAAATGCATAAATCCACGGGTGTTCTTCATAGAGGTACTGTATACATTTTTACATGTGTTTGATCAAGGCTTATGGTGACAACATTTGGTTTCTATCATGAACAATATATGGTCAGGTATACTTATCAGTGGTTATGCATTGATATGATCCAATAAGAATTCTTTTGATCTAGTTGCATTGGTTGACTAAGATCTAGTGATTGTTTGATGATTGGGTTGGTTCAAAGATTAAATGATTTGTTTCACCGATTGGTTTCAGAATTGTTACTTGGTTTGAGGTTAATTATGGAATTTGGTTCAGTCTGAAAAGATGATGAAAGGTTAACTACATGTTTTATGTTTGAGTCATGTGGATCTAGTATGAAACATTATGAAACGTGGTCCACAAGACATGTTTAGGGTTGGAGCCTTCAATGAGGGAGTCAAAGATTCCTTCCAAAAGTAGTTGTAGAATCTGTGGAGGAGGTAGGAGCTCCCCTCTGGTAGGAGTTGGTAAATGAGATCAAGGGGTTGGAGCTCCCTTGTAGTGGATGCTTGAGACTAAATGCAGGTTGTAGCCTTTTGTATGTGGGTCTCTGCATACTGGTATGATTCTACACCAGTACAATATTGTACGAACTTCTTCTTTATAATAAAAAGAAAACAAAGACAGAGGAAATGCTGGTCTTTTGGCACATGAGTTTTCCACCTAAAAATCCTGTTGTTCATCTATTTTGATATGTTACTTGGTTTTGATGATCTATCCATTATTTATTTCTCATGGTTTCTACTTAATGAATGAATAATGATGTAATGACACACTGGTTAGAAGATGAAAAGATGATGAAATTTAAGAAAAGTAGAAACTAGATATACATTTTTTGTATTCATCACAATCGTGTACATACACTAGTTTCCTGAATGAAAATAGGGTAAATAAATCAGAGTGAGAAATTGAAAAGTTGAAGTGAGTTAAAAAATAACGATTCACCCCCCCACCTACTCAATCTTTTTTCCCAACAGATTTGAAGATACTACGATGGATATTTTTTACCAATGGAGACCTCATAGTGTTGAAAGATATATCGTTGTTTCATATGCACTAACATTCAGAGTAGATTCAAGATTTCATGGAACGTTATAACATATCAAAAATAGGAGAGGACAATGAAGACAGTACAAATACACAAATTCTAGAAATCAAAGAGGAGTGTCTAGTACGTGGACTGAAGTTGCAATATGTTGAATATGCAGAACCTACTAACTAGGAAATTAAACATTGGGACAAATGAAATTACAAATATGGTGGTTATAGGAGATTATTGGGACACAAACCAATAGAGAAGGTTGCAGATCTATTACATGACTACTAGGATTTATTCCCTAGCACATTCGAGGAAATGAAGGGAATCATGGAAGAGTTGGATGAGATGAGAATTACACTTAAGTCTAAAGCAAATCTTGTGAAGTAAAAAACTTATCCGTGGAATCCAAAGTAGAAGTTAGATATAATTCTAAAATAAGGGATCATTGAATGCATTGTAGAATCGAAATGGATAGGCTTGATGGTGGTCAAGAACAAGAACAAAAGAGAAATAAGGACGTGTATACTTCTAGAAGATAAAGGATGCATGCATAAAATGGTGGAAGGAGTTTTACCATTGTGTATATCAATAAAGTGTGTTGTGGCTAGCTGTAATTTAATTTTGTATTTTTTTTAGAGGTAACGAGTAGTAGTAGTTCTCACTGAGTGTGCTAGTAAAGGTTATTGGATTAGTGCAGAATACAATGTCAATGCATGTTGAAGTGGAGTAGTGCGCACAAGAGGGAATTACAGACAATGGTAGTGTCATAAGAGATAGTACGTAATGTTTGGGGAAGTATATTCAGAGAAGAATCACATGAAGAGGTTGAATATTCAAGCAAGAAATAGTATTTCAATCCTCGATGCAATATTGATGGCGTACAATAGACTAGTTCTGCTAAAGGCTCAGGTAAGAGTCAAGGTGAAAGAAAATAATGTGATGGGAACTGTGTGAGAAGGTGAAGAAATGAAAATCCATATTATGGCAACGAAAACTGAATTGAGAAAAGGCAGTTGATATTAACCCTGAATTAGATTTTGGCAATAGAAAAAAGCACACGAACCACTAGCTCAACCCATTAGGTATTCAGATAATTTACAAAGGTGGAAAAGATAAAATGAGAAGTAATTGTTATGAATTTGAGAGATGGAACATGTATGCCATCCTTTCCAACTGAATTGAAGAAAATTTCACATATATTCAACATAGAAGTGTATCAACCTAGAACTATACTAATAATGAAGAAACAAGTGTAATGATCATGTATGGGAAGGAGAATGTTTTGTAAGGGTTTTAAAACACCAACCAAGGGACATAAGGCGACATAAGATTTAATAGAGGAAAGTGTATCATTTATGATCATTTAGAAGAGTAGAGAAACACCTGATTGGGAGAAGGGGGTAGCACAAGAATAGCATGAAGGATAGGTGGAGCTACATTGATAACATGAAAATGAGTTTAAGGAATGAGAGAAACTAAGGGTGGACAGTAAGGAAGAGTCCGCATTGCTTAGTGGTGTAATATGATGTGACTATGGAAGAAGATGAATTGTCAGAAGAGGCAACAATAAAAGAAGGAGATAGGAGAATTCTTCTAATGGTGGTGGCCTAGTTGTGCCACATGGCCCATAAAAGAGAGGACCCCTTCCAATTAGCAGGATAGTTTACATGAAAAGTCACAAATTCGCTGGTTAGGTTACCCAAGCACAAATTAGTAGGTCCATGTAGAGGGAGTCCTGACAATGGTTTTTGTTTTAATGGAACAAGGTTTCATCCTCATGCATATAAGGGTGGCATGAGGAGTCCCAAAGATCTACCCTTTCCTTGGTTGATAGATAAGATAGTGAGCACCATGAGGGTGCGTGAGAAATCCTCTAATTGAGGGTGCACCACCATTCACACTAACCCTCTAGGTTTCATGAGGAAGCAAAATAAGTTAAGGTCTTGCCAATCCCTATGAAGAAAAAGAGAAGTTGGAGCAGCACGATGAAGGAAAAGGTTAGGGACATATATAAAACTTGGTCCTAGAGTAGGAGTGGTAACTAAAGATCTTTTCTTATCAGATCCACTATGGAGAGATGGGGCATGACACTCCTCTCCTGTCTGCAATTAGATTTTGAAGAAAAATAGACTACCTAGCCGTATTTCCAAACTTCTTTACAAGGAGAAAAATCTCAACCTTAGAAATGAAAAATGTTCCTAAACCCATGGTGATAGGAGAAGGAATGAGTGGCTCATGAAGAGCCACAATTCCGTGTTGGGAGGTTGTTGGAGGTTGAAATTTTTTGAAATTTTTTTATAAGGTTAATGAAGGGGACCTCGTATAAGAGATAATGGCACAGGAGAGAAGTATTTGGCACATAATAGTGAGGACTTGTGTAACAGAGAGAGACACAATGGAGGGAGGTAATGCGCCAGGAGATTGTAGTGTCTAGCAGGTAGCACATGTGTTAATAAATATGCTAATTAGGATTTTAAGGATAATGGAAAAGGAGAGGAAGGATGTCATGGAAAAAGAATATGGAGATATTTGCAGGAGGGAGGAAGTTAATAGAGTGATGACATGTTCATAATAGATATTTAGAGCAAATATTTATATGGCATGGGATAGCTGACGATAAGTTGTCAAAGAATATCTTAGACCGTAAAGCCAACATGGAGAATAGCAGGAAGAGAGAGGAAGCAAGCTGAAGAATACTAAGAACATATGATGGATAAATAAGAGGACTTGTTTGAAATAGTCAAACGATAGGGGAGGGACATTCATTACACCATGGGTTCAGAGATGAATGAAACGAGAGGCTTGAAGAAATAGGCTCTATTAATTCTTCAACTCTTTGACTTGGAGAACAAATAACATGTAATAAATGTTAGTTGGAAAGAAACTTGGAATAAATATTAATGAAAAAATATTTTGGTTTCCATGTCAAACCCATGCTAGGAAACTGATGTTGGGCACATATTGCATTAGGTGAATACACGTACATGTAGAATCTTATTGCTCATCCTTGGGTGGATTCAGGCCATTATTCACATGGAATTTCAACTAAAGAACCAATAGATTTGACTAGTTGAATGACCTTCCATCATTCAACAATTGGTCCAAGACAAGCACCCAATTTTCCGTAAAGGCTTCCGTGGTCTCTTGGTCATATAATCAGCATGCAAAAATGATCAAGAACCGTAGGCCTTCTTAAGTAACTTTCTCTTATAAACATGATTAGGTGTCGCTCTCAACTTCAATGACTCTTTTACCTTAACATTTTACAATATCTATGGTCCTCAAAATGATGTGGGTGGAACAGAAAAAGTCCATCCATGTGGTTCACTGACTGAGGTAGGTGATACATTTGTTGATAGTTCTCTGCCCTGAAGTTGGAAATTTGTATCCCAATGTCATTTCTCAATGTCACGGTCTCTCAATCTCTGTGTTAGATAATCCAATGGATGATGTCCTCAGATGGGAAGGTGATGTACCTACATGCAACCTTATGTAAGCTTGACTGGTGGACATTGATATAAACCTATTAATCCTCTAGATCTTCCCTGAAGTCCCCTATAAAGATATCCTTTATTTCCTTCCATGTTAACTTCACGCCCTTCTCAATGAACAATTGAGTGTCTACATAAACTAGAAAATTCATTGACACCCGCTCAACTGCTTCTCCCGTGCTACTCTCGATAGTATCCTTTGAGTCTACTCTCTTGGGAGCCATGTTACCTGTAACTGCTAGAGAGCTACTTGGAAACTAATCTACCTTGAGACGGAGAGGACAATCATGGCATGCAAATATTAGCTTGAAACCAAAAGCACTTCAAGAACAAACTTAGCAACAACCTGGGCAAATTCAGGGAAGGATTTCACAATATTGGCTCACAAAGGTAACTAATTTCTAGTAGGAACTGCACAATGTGTAGTCCCAACAGTTAGTGGGAAGATCTTCCTGACTAGAACTATTCAACACACAATTCATTCTGGGCATTGACCAGGAGAGACTGTGATTTACGCAGTCTAAGTGGCTAAACCTCAGGGTTGGCTCCTAGAACTGTGAAATGTACAGCTGGAGCTAGGCCTCAATTTTAGAAGCCAATGTCGAGGCCTTGAGCTCCAAAAATACATAATGCATGCTTGGGCAAACAAGATTTGGGCCAAGGAAACCTAGATCTACGCAAGGGAAGTGAGAAATTGAATAGATATGAAGGATTGAATGATGATGGGTGTATATTTAAGTGAATGATAATGCATGCAAGTGAAAGAAGTGAAGGAATAAATCAAAACAAAGGAGAATGAACCATGTGTAGTGAGTAGTCGCAAGGGCGACCAATAGTGCAAAAACTGGGTAATGCATGCAACGCTTGGGAAAGGAAAAAAAAGCTTAAAAAAACATTTCTAAAAGCTAAAACAAGTTTAAATGTCAATGGTCATTCAAAAAAATGAGTGAAACAACACTCTCATGAGCTAAACAAACAAAAGTGATAGAAAAGGTAGCAAAAGACTAGAAAAGCAAGAATTACCCGGAAAAGAAATGATGACTACACCAAAGGTTCCTTGATCTCCTCAGGAGTGCCAGAGCTCCAAAATTGAATTTCAAAATGAGATTTGGTAGTGTCTATTAAATAGATTTGATCAATTTATCATTTATGACGCGAAGGAAAAAAATCATGGAAAATGCGACACTTGGTGGCAGTTTCCAAAATAACTCAAGTGTCTCCTCTGGGATGCTAAAAATAGAAACCTGTTTTCTAGGGATGCTTTTTGCTTTTATATTTTTTCCTTTTTGCGAAAAGCTTCCATGCATTTTCCGGAGAGATTACGTAGTTCTAGGAAGGATTAGGCAACTCACTGGCTTATGCACTGAGCAACTTCTGAGCAGGAAGCTTCTATGCAATTTCTGGGTTCATTGGCTTTGGGATGCCTCTGATTCTTAGCATAGTTTCGCAGGTGAAGACAGGTTGTCAGTTGTCACTGCGCAATTCTGGAGGTGAAGGCTCATTATAAACTCAGACTACGCAATTCTCCAGAGCAAGGCTGGTTGCCCTCAACGATTATGCAATTCACTAAGGCTAGCCTGGAACCAAAGTTGAAACCAAGTCAAGAGATCGGCTTGTGGGTTAGACACTAAATCATGTGAGAAAACATAAGCCATAATGCAAAAGATAAAGCTTCATCAAAGCACAAATACCCGGGTCAGTGCGAGATGAGATACTGTGATTTTAGGAGGGAGCTCCAAAACGAAACATAGACAAAATTTTGAAATGTGGTTGTAGCTTCTACAACAATATCATTAATGGTCATAACATTAATCAGTAATTGTAAAAATTAAAACGAAATAGAAAATAATTTAAAACTTTTAATTAATACATACCACCATATATTTAACATGTGAAATTAATTTCTTTTTTCCATATATTTTATATGTATAATTAATTCAATATATAAGCTAGTAACTACTAACCGTCGTTTCTTATACCACAACCATATTTTTAAAAATAATTGTTAACGTCATAAATATTGACTTTACAAATTGACATTTAGTATATTGAAAAAGTACTCATACTATACATATTACAAATCTCTACAAAGTCATGGATTTATATAGAATTAATTATTATATTCGCAACGTGTTTTGATTCACAACGACAAGGTTCTTCCAACTTCATGCTCCCTTGTTTTTCCTTCTTCTCTTAATAAACAAGCAACGTGTTTTGATTCACAACGACAAGGTTCTTCCAACTTCATGCTCCCTTGTTTTTCCTTCTTCTCTTAATAAACAAGCAACCTATGTGATTGCAAGAAACAAAAAAAACGACGTCTTCCACTTATTTGAAAATTTAAATTGGCATGGAAGAGTCCGCTCCTGTGATGTTGCATGTATGAACTACATACTTCCTATCACCATGTCGCACACAAATATGATGACATATTTTCCAAGTGGCATAAATATGTTTTAATTAAAAATAAGAGATTAAGAGCACACCAAGTTCTACCATATTCCGAGATATAATAAGTGTGTCCTGAATATCACAGGTAACAACCATTTTTAGAAGGTGGGGTACATTAATTGGCAATTTGAGATTTGACATTTGTTAATGCACAATAATTTTGTATAAAGAAAATTTATCATTATATCTCATATTTTTAACTATACTTCTAGCTATGCGGGCTTGTATAATGATGTATTTATAACGTTCGTTCATATTTCTTCAATTTACTCACGAACTAAGTTCAATAAATAAGGTGTGTTAATGGGCGGTAAATGTGTAAAATTGTATATTCCTATTGTTAAATTTTGTCAAAGTAACTATCCAACTGTGAATTTACAAATTCCCTGTAAATTGCTATGATTGAGTTGTGTAGTTATCTTGGTTCAAATGGATTAGTTTTGACTTTAACAGAAACCGTATTCAAGTGAATGATTTTGGCTTTAAGTGATCTTTCAAATGCATTACTTTGATTAGGAAAAAGAATTGAGAATAAAAATTCTTTCATGTTTTACTAAAAGCAATTTTAAAGTATAGATTCAAACATTTTCTTTACCTTACTCTAAATGTGATATAAATGAGAAGAAAAAAAGAAAAACATCTTTCAAATTATAAATGCTATGAGTTCTTAATAATATTTTACCTTCTCTCCTAGTTCAAGTGCAACCCATATTTCGTGTAATTATATCTATATTATCTTTAGTTTGGAATTTAATAATATAAATCAACGATTTGAATTTTCAATGCTTTTTATCCTATTTCTTTTTTCTATTTTTAAAAATGGGAAACTATTTATTTCATACCTAAATGAGTTTTTTAAGCTAATTATACTTTGATATTATTTTAAATAAAATATAAGATTACAATGGCTTGTTATGTGATGAAAAAGGCCATACCATATGCAAAAAGTTTCGTTGGAATTATCCTATTTCTTATTTCTATTTTTCAAAATGGGAAACTATTTATTTCATATTTAAATGAGTTTTTTAAGATAATTATAGTTTATATTATTTTAAATAAATGATAAGATTAAAATGGCTTGTTATGTGACGAAAAAGGCCATACCATATGCAAAGAGTTTTGTTGGAGATTAATCTAATTATCTTGTAAGACCGTCTCTATGAGTTGCGATGGAATCATTTTCCTTTTCACCATTTTCATGGAAGTCCAAGGATGTAACTTCTTTAAAATGAAAATATACTTTACTCATATGCTTTATGACTTCGAATTGCAAGATATTAATGTTGTGGAATTTTTTTTATTGTAATCACTTTTTTCCACCAAAATCTTCCCACGATGGTTTTGATATGTTAATAGTGGTTAATATTTTGTATATACAAGATTTACTTAGAGCACGTGTTTCTCGGGTCTAATATGCAATGATCATTGTTTTTTTACACCCGTACATCAGATTACAAACACCATTTCACCCTATCATATTATTTTTCTACATTGATCTTCTCCCTTGCAACATGGAGTGTGTGTTGCTAATATTGAGTAGTAGAGGATCTAACATTAACTTAAACACTTGAATAGCGAAGCTCCCTTCTCCCATGGTGTCCATGGTGACATTGAGGATGTAAGATAACAAATATTAGACTCGAAATAAGAGGAATAAGGAGATATCTAGCACAAATAGGGATACCCAAGGAAACTAAACCTAGTCAAGGATAATTTTAGGGGCGAATGTTCGCCCTTTGGCGAAATTAAGGGGTTTTAAATTTTTAGTGGACGAATATTTTGTATCATAGTATATTTTTACAAATCACCTCAAATAGCCCACCTTATTTTAAGGGAGAGGGTAAAAAAGGTAAATTTAGCCCTTGAAATTATGACTTACAACCTTCCATTCGCCCATTTTCAAGAATAGGTTTTATTTAAGTGAATCCATTCGCCCATTTTCAGGAATAGGTTTTATTTAAGTGAATCCTATGGGCCAAATACCATATTTATACAAGAGGTATGGTAAATTAATAAAAATATAAATAAATGAGAGGTATGGTAAATAAATAAAACATTTTTTATACTTACTCCATAAGTCACCTTATATACATGTAAGGGTGTAAACAAATAAAAATATAAGTAAAGTGGAGGTATGGTAAATAAATAAAACGTCTTTTTATACTTACTGAAAAGGTATGGTAAATAAATAAAAATATAAATAAACTAGACGTATCATAAATAAATAAAACCTCTTTTTATATTTAGTCCATAACCCTCATTCTATTTATGAAGGCTCAAGAAAGAGGTTTTATTTAAGTGAATCCTATGGGCCAAATACCATGTTTGTAAAAGAGGTATGGTAAATTAATAAAAATATAAATAAACGAGAGGTATGGTAAACAAATAAAACATTTTTTTATATTTACTCCATAAGTCACCTTATTTACGAACACTCAAAAAATGGGTTATATTTAGGTGAAACCTATGGCCAAAATACTATGGGACAAATACCATGGACTAGATTGTTATTAATACCATGCAAAAAACCATTATTAACCCTAATATTAGAATTAATAAAAATAAAAATGGCACATGGTATTGACCCATGGTATTCACCAAAATGGCACATGGTATTGACCCATGGTATTCACCTGGAATGTAGCCTATTTAAATGGGGGAATTAAACCAGCATGTAGCCTATGCTAAGATTCACTAGGACTTTACAAAGGCTAAGATTCACTAGGACTTTACAAAGTTTTATTATTTAGTGAAAGACTCACCAAAATCTTATAAGATTTTATAATTGAGTAAAATATTCGCCATGCCTGGTGAGAGATTCGCCAAAAAATTATATATACATATTATATTATTGATGAAATCGCCTTTCATTTTTCCTATATACCATGGAGATTCGCCCATTTATTATATTTATAAAGTTAGGGGGGTTCTTAAAATTTTCCCTGAACCTAGTAAATTTCATTTAAAAGAATGCAAAGAAAAGGGGTGGGAGATCCAAGCCAAGCAACAATCAAGAAAAAAATGGTATGAAAAATGATGAAGTGGCCTAAGAGGTGGAAAACCCAAGTTGATAGAGTGAGAGGGTTGCTTGATTACCTTTTTCAAAGATTGTTTCCTATAGGAATGAAAAATGCAACCAAAAAACAAAGAAAAATAGAGGAAACATATCCAAGCAACATAGGAAGTTGGATGTCGTTTTGAAAATGCATAGCTTTTGAATCCATATATCCTTAAAATTGAAGTCATTTCCATCATGTTTGACGAATGCATTAGAGCCAAATTGCAATAATGATCAAAAGTAGCAGTGAACATTGGTTAGTCCAAATTGAACCTTAGGTGATGTCCCTTAACCACCATCATATTCATGCTAACAGAAAGGTTGTATAAGTGACCAAACTATCTTGTTCTCATATTTACAATAATGACACTTAATTAGGAGTGAAATTATGTGGGATGGTTAGACAATACACCTACAATGGGGGAATCAAATAAGTATATTATTTGAAATCCATTTATTTGTTTAAATGTGAATGCATATGATATCTTGGTACAATCCTTCTCCATGGAAATTATAACATTGGCCTATTTTCTCATGTCTTTTGGGTCACAATTTTGCATAATAATATAACTGCATTAAAAATCGATAGTATTTTTTTGTATTCACTTACTTTAGTGTTAGATTGTTAAGTAAGAAATAAAAGTTTCAAGCACATGGTGTTGATGGTATCTCCTACTATACATGTGGTATTACATGCAAGTAAAGCCTTTAGGCATTCTTCATTATATTATGCCAGAGTTGAAAAAGCAAAAGGTTCAGTTGTATGGGTCGAGGGTGTTGGATGGCTTTAGAGAACATGGTATTGGTGGCATATCCTACTAAACATGCAGTATTACCTGCATTTAAAACCTTTAAAAATATTAAGGATTTGTCATTGTGACATGCTATAGTTGAAGAAGAAAAATGCTAACTTGGATGGGTCTAGGGTGTTGTATTTAATTCAAAAGAGAATTACCCACTTGCCATTTTCTACGGTAAATCACGTTGTCCATGGCTTCCGTGTTTTGTTTATATGTATGATTCATTCACATTTCGTTTCCTTGCATTTTTGTTTGTAATTGGTATTAGTAGCAAATCAAGCACTGAAGAGGAGAAGCTGCTACTTTGTGAAGAAGGTATTATAGTGCTTGGTAAATTTGTGAAGGGGTCAAGAAAGTGCATGGAAAGCCTGCTTCGACATGACATCATATCACTAGTTTTGTACAAAAATGAAAAGGAAAAGACTAGAACCGACATAGATAGAAACTAGATCCTCATGTCTGTTGTGATGAAGTCGCATGAGGAGAGCACCTAGGGTGAGCTGGTGTGAGTGGAAGAGAATGAAAACATAAGTGTCAGGACATCAACCCCCCAAAAAAAGATACTTTGGAGATGAAAATTTTGTAAACTACATGGATATGGACATACAACCATAAGACTTCGTTAGCCATGCATACCTATGCTAGTAAATTCTAAATGTGTTAGCAAATAAAGGTGGAGGAGGGTTGAGATAATTAATATTATCTTCTTCATTGTACCATGTCTGGTTGAGAGATGTGGTAATGCGATAGAGATTTGGTAATGTAATATCGGGTTTAACATTTTCACTGGGTCAAATTACATAAAACTAAAACTGAAAATAAATAAAATAAACATAAAATTAGTAATTATAATTATACTTGTGATCAATAATTAAATTAATTTAGATGCCTCTTATTTTTTGATCTACCAAGTCTCTAGAGGGATCAAATGTCTTGAGATACAAACCTTTTTTTAAAGTGAGTTGTCTTTAGTGCGACTTTCTAGAAGATTTTCCAGTGGGTTTTTCTGATCTAATTTCTCTAAAATCCAATAGGAATTTATTGAAATCACAAGCTTGATGGCTAACCCATGCACAATGGAAGTTCCCTATGGGTTTTTAGGGGTATTGAATCCATATATAAAGTCAAAAAATCAATTTAAATAATACAAATCAAGATTTCACTTCAAAATTTTACACGAGATTAGAGCAGCGGAAAGTCCAAAAAATCGCACTAAAGACAACTAGTAGAAACATTTTTTAAGAGAAGAAAAGAGATTTATCCTCTTTGTAACCCAAACTTGTTCTGTGTTTATTTTGTCTAATCTCTTCCCGTGGCCTTATGAAATTTTTGCCAATATCACGCTCCTCATAGAAAATTTCAGTTGCATTTACTTTTGAAGCCACTACATTACTCTGATTATTTTCTGACTAATGATCAGGCTCAAATAAACTATTATTTTGAACAAGAACCGGTTCAAAATTACTCTTTTGTAATTCATGTAATTCATCTCGCTAAAACTGGGATTCTAACTCCAAAAATTAAATTTTTCTTTTCGCATTTTGCAAACAGGAGTGGATGTTGGAAAGCGTGTCTTGGTTGACTTGGACACTGTTATGAACTATGGATTATATTAAACTGCATAATAACTACAACAAATCATCAACTTTGGCCATTTTCTCCAATAATCAACTTTGAAAAAAGGGGTGTCGACTACCACCAAAAATGCACCCAATATAAACAAATTTATGATGAATTAACCAAGTGTCAGGTTCAACCGAATAAGCACGTGTTTACAAAGAATATTCAAGAATAAAGAGATTATATAGCTGCAACTACACAATTAAGAAATTTTATCATTGCTCCATACAATGAATACCATGAAAAATCAAGTTTGTTGTGAGTTATATCCAATATGCATGAGTTGCAAATGTGTCAATAGTGACATGCTTAGGGTCGCCAACGGATGGAAACCAAAATCATGTGCATAACCTCCAAAAATATCTCCCAAAATTAACGTTAAATAATATCTTTCAAAATTGTCTCTACAAAAATTTGAACTTTAGACTTTCAATAGACCAAATAACTATGTAAACTTCACTAACCACAACACCATTTTCTCTTCTTTATTTTATATCCATAAATTATGCTATTTAAACTTCAACAAAAACAAAATCAAAACTTGATTTCATTCCCCAGAAGCTCCTTTTCTCCACTTGTCACCAATCAAAATTACTCCATTTAATGAAAATAAGAGAAGGAGCAAGCCTTACCACTTCTTTTATCTTGGCTCCTTTTACGTAAAGTTTTTTTTTTTTTTTAGTTCACATAGAAATTATTTTTTATCTTGGCTCCTTTTACTTAAAGTTTGTTGTTCAGTTGACTTTAATTTTTTTAATAGTGAATTTTACATGTGAACATTATGGAGGCACACTTAGAGTTACTCCTTACTCCTAGGTATTTTTTATTCCTTTCTCAATTTAAAGAAAACTTTCATAGCTTTCTCAAACATTAGTGTTCACATTAAAAATTATTATTTTAATAATTTTCAAATTTTACCACAATTTAATGTGAGTTCCATTTCTTCCATGCTTATCGACTTATTATACATTATACCTCTCTCTTCTACAAGCTTTGCATAGTCAGTTACTCACTGGTTTGAGATTTCGCTACAAAATCCTCACACTCCCCTTCACACTCCCACCAAATATAGAAAGTGACAAAATCTCCTTTTCAAAGCTAGGACAAGCAGAAAATTGACAACTCTTCAATTAAAAATTTAATTCAAACCACCAAAAAATATATATCTTTCATTTTAAGTATTCTTTAGAAATCCTTCAGTAAAAACTTTGTATCCTTCAAAAATATTTCAGTAAAAACTCTGGTTTGAAATAAATGTAAATATTATCCTTTATAATCTTTAGTTACTATGATTAAACTCTTGCTTACCGTCGTAAATGAAAATACTATAGATTAAACTATTTTTTACTGTAGTAAATGCAAATACTATCCTTTAGAAATTTTACTGTGAATGCAAATACTATCTTTCAGAATTTTCACTATAAGTAAACTCCCGTTTGACACAATAACTGCAAATAAAGCCTCCCAAAATTAAAATAACAAGTGGTGCATGGAACTTAGACTTTTAGCAAACAATCCAAAAATTATTAGTATTCGACTCCCAAAATTAAAATAACAAGTGGTGCATGGAACTTAGACTTTTAGCAAACAATCCAAAAATTATTAGTATTCGACTCAGTATTGGCAATTTGTATTGAGAACAACAAGCACTCAAAACTCCAACATGTATTTCAATTTCAAAGAATATGTTAAAAAAAAATTATGCCACTAAATTTCTCCAATCATCTTTCATTATGGCTGAAACATATAAATCTTACAAAGAGTCAATAGTTTGGATGTTTCATTGGGCTAAACTTATGTTGCATTCAACTATCCTCACAACCTTCATGCTACGTGTCTCCTTTATGCCATAGACTTCAAATACATGGAGTTTAGAAACAACTCAACTAGGGTTCAAATTAACCTCTGAAGTCTTAGAATCATTCTATTTCATAGAGAAAATTAAGCATACTCTCATTCAATAGAGCATCTCACCTGCTCTGATACCACTGTAGAACACATGAGACTCGAAACCAAATCAAATGTATATTAATCAATCTCAAAGAATTATGTACATGTTGTACATATAAATACATATAGGAAACAATTGAATTAGTTCCTGGGAGTTATTGGATTCCAATAGCTACCCAAACTGAACCAACGTTAATCCCAAGGATTAGCTATCTAACAGACTGCACACACCCTGTCAACTAAAGGAGACCGCAAATTACATCTTGACCCTCAAGAACCTGGTTCAAGCCATGCAAGTACTTGCATACTACTCCTCAAATTTGACCGCTCATTCTGCTCGTCGGGTCTATTTTAAACATACACCTACTAAGTTTAGGAAAAAGGTCACCTCATGTTGCATAACCAGGCAGGTCGTTATATATATAGGACGAGGAATAGAAAATATTATACCGTGTGAGGGTATGATGGTTTTAAAGATATCCTTTACCTAATCTATATTAAGAATATTACTGAAGTCAGATTTTGAGACTAATTTTAATGGGTTCATAATGGGACAAGCTATCTGCTATCTGTAAATATTATGTGCTTCTAATCATATTTATCATCTTTCTTTTTAAAATAATTTTTTCTAATATATTTTACTGGTTTTGGATAGATTGTAATGGGATGATCTATTGGAGATGATGAAGAAATAGCTTTACCAAACTTACAAAAAAAATTGTAACATATACAATAAATATTTAATTTTTTATAATATAATATTTTTATTTAGATTAATATTTTAATTTTTTCTATATTTATAACAATGTCATGTATTTTTGTGTTAGTATTTTTAATTTATGTTACTGTTGTTTAAACACAGCGTGACTGAGCCTGATGGTTAAGAGCATGTGTTTCCTCCTAAGGTCACAGGTTCAAAACCAAAGGGGGGTAGAGTATGTATGGCTTCATAGACTTAGTAGTCAAATCGCTGCGTGAAGGTGGGTCCCTTGTCCCACAAACAAGGGGGTCTCATACACAAATTTGGCAAAGGGGGTCTCATACACAAATTTGGCAATATTTTTATAAAATTAATACTACATGTTTCATAATCTTTGTTGCAATACTGACCTTCCTAGCCTTTTACGATGTCAAAATTATAGTGAGCTCGGGAGGCTTCTCTCCAAGTGTTTTGAGCATGGGAATAAAATCTTAAATAAAACTAAATAATTAGCTTGTTTAAATCCAATAGACGAAAGTTTGGCCTTAGTGGACGTTAACCATTATCGTCATCATCATTATCATCATATATATTTATTTAAAACATGAAATACTTTAAATATATATATATATATATATATATATATATATATATATATATATATATAAAATTATAATTATAATTTATGATTATTATCTTTAAAACTATTCATCAGAATTAATTAATATTTTTATATTGTTTTTATTTTTTTTATTTTAATTCAAATATTATATAAATTTATACCTCTATAATCTCAAACTTTTTATTTTTTTTTTACCAAAAAATCCTTTTTTCCAATTAAATTATACTAAGTAAAACTATTACTATACACTACTTGACTTATATTTATATTTATCTAATTACGAAATTCAAACATATATTTCATTCCCTTTTATTTAATTGACGGAAGAATTGAATATAGGTTAGTTTTGTGGCATGGCTCCACATATTAGAATTTAAGGGATTACATAATCTCAATCAAGACATTCCGTATTTAATCTCATTCATTGATCATTTCCAAATAAAGTTTATTTTTAATTTAGTTTTGCGACATGGCTTCGCACATCAAAATGTGAGTTCTCACATGATTCTCAACGCTGACATTTCCTATCCAATGTGATTCTCAATTTCCGTGATTATCACATAACAACTCGAAAACCAATCTTCATAAGTTTTAAAATGATTGAGAATTGCCTTCCCTTAAAACATCGCCACTGTATAAAGGAGTTGGAATCCAAGAAACATAGTCTACTTGCCATAGAAGAAGCCTCACGGAGATTAAAAAGCAGAGCCATATGGTTAAAGGAAGGACACAGGAATACCAAATTCTTTCACAGATATGCAAATAAAATGAGAGAAATTAATACAATATGGGAGATAAAAGACGAGGATGGTAATATGGTACATTTTCAAGAAGATATTTCAAATGCAGCTGTAAACAATTTCAAAAAATCATACAGCAAGAATGAATCCAGCATGGCTGAAGACATTTTCTGGGGTATTGACCCTTTCCCTACCATGTTTGATAAAGAACAAAATAATTACCTCTATCAACCCGTCACAGAGGAGGAATTATTATTGGTAATGAAATCTTTTAAAAAGGACAAAAGCTCAGGACCAGATGGATGGACGATAGAGTTCTTCATTCACTTTTTTGATCTTATCAAGAAGGACTTACTAGGTATGGTGGAAGAATCAAGAAGGTCGGGCAAATTCCACCAGCACATTACTTCAACATATATTGCTCTCATTCCAAAAAAGGAAAAAACCTCCTCTTTTTCGGATTTCAGACCTATATCTCTGTGCAATGTAATTTATAAGATTGTCTCCAAGATCATTGCTGGTAGAATCCGAGGTACCCTAGGAACAACATTGGTTCCTCCAAGACAGGAATATCTATGATGCGGTGGCAAACACACAGGAAAGTCTACATTCCTTACAGAAAAAGAAGCTTGACACTGCAATTCTGCAAATTGATCTCAAGAAGGCCTATGATTGTCTTGATTGGGGTTTTCTAAGATGTCTACTCTCCAAAATCGGCCTTAATCATCATGTATCAAATTGGATAATGGCATGTGTTGAAAATGTAAATTTTGTTATCCTAATCAATGTATACCCATCAGCTTTGTTCTCTGCGGTGAGAGGACTAAGACAGGGGTGCTCCCTCTCCCCTCTCCTATTCATTCTTGCAATGGATTCCTTAAGCCTACATTTAAAAAGAGTTGTAAAGGAGGAGCATAGCCATCCCATGATGATCTGCAAAAGAAATTACATTTCTCACAACCTTTTTGTGGATGACATATTGATCTTCGGAATGCTATGCCATATCACCTAGAGCTGTATTTATAACATACTAAAGAATTTCCAAAAAGCTACAGGCCTTCAAGTAAATGAAAGTAAGTCCACCTTCTATCATGGGGAATGTGAAAAGGGTATTATTGAGTACTTGACTGATATGTATGAAATTGAAGCAAGACACATTAAGGAAGACATGAAATTTCTTGGATACTACTTAAAGCCTTCCTGTTGTTCAAAAACGGATTGGCAATGGATCTCTGATCACTACTACAAAAGGATAGCAGGTTGGGAAAACAAGTGCCTATCGATGGGGGGCAGGGCCGTATTAGCACAATTGGTGCTAGCACAATTAACTATGTATTGGGCCCATCTGTTTTACATCTCGGCAAGCATTATTTCTTTGCTGAACAATATGACAACAAATTTCATCTGGGGTGAAAGAATAGAAAAAAAGAAATATCATCTAACAAAAGTTTCAATTATTACACTTCCAAAAGAACTAGGAGGATGGGGAATTATGGATTTTCAGAAATTTGGGATGGCCCTATTATGCAAATCACTTTGGAGGAGTATTTTTGGGGATATCCCATGGAGTATAACCACAAGGAACAATTACATGGGCAATAAATATTTATCATACTGGTATAGGGAAGGTACTATAGGGTCCCCATATGGCTCTACAATTTGGAAAAGTTGCCGTAAAATAGAACCTTTTTTCCTCCAAAACCTCTCATGGAGTTTACAGAATAAGAACAGTGTGTATATAGGGTATGATACTATATTGGGAGCAGAGGATGCCTCTATTATTCCACCAAAAATAAAAACTACTTTCCAAATTTCGGGAATTTTTGTATGGAGTCAAGTCATTGGAGGTTGGCAGGGACCTTCTCCTACTTGGAAAGAAGCCCAAGAGTTCGGACTAAAAGGATCACTAGCTCACCAATGGCACAGGATACTGATAATTATGAGGAATATCAGTTTCTGCCACACTGAACCCTGTTATTTTCTCACTTGGAAAGGAAAAAGGGAAAAGAATAACATAAGTGTAAAAGATATCTATTAATCTTTGACCAAAATCCATCTTCCTCTATTAGATTTTTTATTCCCTTCTTCACTATGGAAATCAGGTGCCCCAAGCAAAATTATCATTTTTTCCTGGCTTGTCTATCATAACAAAAATCTCACATGGGAAAACCTGCAGAAGAGGAATTGGACGGGCCTGGGTATATGCCTAATTTGTAAATATGGGGGGAAAATAACTATGACATGTTCTTTAATTGTAGCCTCACTCTTTAGCTATGGAGGAACCTATCATCCTATTTGGGTTTCACCTTTATATCACATTCTTCTATAAAAGAGGCACTTGAATGGTGGAGTTTTTAGAAAAGATCATGAAAATCATACCACAATTGTTTTTTTAGACAATATGGAAGTGGACAAACAAATAATTGTTTCAAAATAGACAGGATGATTTTCACTCAGTCTTTGAACATATCATATTTTTGTATAATTCTATACCACAAAAGACCATACAAAACAAAAAAGGAGATAAAATCAGGAAAGATAATTTTAACTAGATGAGTTTCCCTACAGCCTTTTTTGATGGAACAATGCAAAATGGGTTTTGTGCCTATGGTGTTTTCATTGCTATAAACGAGGAACAAACTTTTTCTATTCACTGGAATGGTGGGAATGCTACAAACAACAATTCTGAAGTGATGGCACTTTTGGGCCTCCTTCATTCTAGCACTTTCCTTAGCATTCTGATCCTTCAAATCTATGGGGACTCAAAAATCATAATTGATCATGTCACTGGCAAACATTCAATAAAAAACATTTTGCTAGCAGGGTGGATGGACAAAATTGATTTCTTCTGGAAAAGGAAAAAGGAATGGTCTATTCAACATGTCGATAGATCACTAAATACTCAAGCAGACAAGCTATCAAAGAAAGGGCTTCTAATTCAACCAGGTAAATGGAAAATGGATATTTCCCTAACAGACACTACTTACCAGATTGTGGATTTCTTCCTCCCTACAACATAACCTATGTTTTTCTCGCTTCTCTTTTCCGTCTGGGTTTTGTATCTAGCAAAGGCTTAGTCTCACGGAAGCACATTATACTTCCTATTCAGGTGGTACTCCTAACTATAGGTTTCTATCTTACTCTTGCAAAACTCTTGGATATATCTTCTTTGATTTCAGACATTCTCTAATAGTCTTGTCATTTTCTCAGCTTTCTCTTTTTTGCATACTTTCAAAAGTAATAGATACTGAAGAAGACTATTTATAGCCTCTTTTTTGACCATGTTTATAGCAAGTGGCTTTTACCAAAAATATATACTATGTGACTGATCTTATATTAATATAAAATTTGGCTTTGAAAAAAAAAAATCCAAAAATCGTCCCTCTCAAAATATTCTTCAGAGTTATCAAATTCAGTAAATGCTCGATGCTATTCCAATGCTTATATGATATTTATTGGAGACAAAAAGTAATTCCGATGATATTATCGTGCCAACAAAGATTATGATGTTTGTACAATGCTCGATCACAAAATAAAGTTATGGTAAAGATGCCATTTTGCCATCATTAAAACATTGAAAATAATATAAAATGATTTATTTTTTTAAAGTTCACTTCTAACACATTAAATAATATTAAAATAAATATATTTTATAAACTTTTTACAAAACAAATTTTAGTGACATTTTCTTTTGATTCTTTTCGAATGCAAAAAAATGAAAAAAGAGATTCACAGGTATTTAATTTTCTTTCAGGTTACAATATGGGCAGGTTGGAAATATTAATAGCAACAACCACTTTAAACACAGTTAAAACCAACATACTTTCCAGTGAATTTTTGGAAATATTAATTTCAACCACCCCCTTAAACAAACTGACAACCACCATACTTTCTTAGTCAACTTTTGCACGTTGTAATTTTCTTTGTAGGTAGAAGGACTAAAGTTATGAGGAGAAGTACACACAATAGATAGTTTAAGGCACTTAATGAATTTCAGTAAATACGTATGTGTAACACTCCACAACACCTCCAATCGCACATATTGTTGATTATTGATTTTCTCTGTCATGTATTAATTTAAAAAATGTACGTTTGGATAAATATGAATGTAAAAGTCATTTTGTGTGGTTCACCAACAGAGGGTGAAAGTCTGAGAGGTGAATAGAAAATGTTGGAGAAAATTTTAGCAGCCACTGAAAAACAACAGTCACTATGTGTTACTCCACAACCAATGGTGAAATGTAAATCACCGTAAACTTTTTTTTTACTTTGTGAATGAGCCGCATTCTCATATGAGTGTATTTTCATGCATTAGAATTTAATCCTAAGTTTTATTGTGTTGCTCCAAGATTTACTCTGCTTTACTCTATTTTTTCATGAGTGAATTCTGTGTTTTAATTAAATCTCTCATATCAATGTATTTTCATGCATTAAAATTTAATTCTTAGTTTTATTTTTTTGCTCCAATATTTACTCTGCTTTACTATGTTTTTCAATGAGTGAATTCCGTGCTTTAATTAAGCCTCCGCAAAATATTTCTGAGCGAGACCCCTGTCCTTTGCCCATGCAAAAATTTTCTAACCAGACTCCCCTCCTCTAACCCTCTCCTCTGCCACTGTAAAATTTTTCTAACGAGACTCCTCTCCTGTACCCCTACAAATTTTTTCTAACATGGTATCGAAGCAAGTTAAACTTTGTTAGTGTAAAAAGAAGTGTTTTTTAACTAGCAAATTAAAATTGTTTTGAGGGAAAATTGTTTTTTCCTTTGGAGGGTATTTAGCAAATTTTTCCTACACTTAAAAATGAAAACATCAAGCACAAGCTTGAGTAATCCTCAGATAACTCATTTTAATGGAAAAAATTATGATTATTTGGCAATTACAATGAAGGCCCTGTGTTCTTCTCAAGACATTTGGGATTTGGTGGAGAATGGTTTTCAAGAACTAGCAGATGCAACAACATGCAATGCCTTATCTCAAGCAGAAAGCGGTTTTTTGAGGGACAATAGGAAGAAGGATGTAAAATCCCTCTTCTATACTACTCAATCAGTTCATGAAAGTATTTTCCCAATGGTTGCAATGGCAGCGAAGTCCAATCAAGCATGGGACACCCTCTAGACAACCTACAGGCATGGCAAAAGTGAAGAGAACAAAAGTGAAAATGTTGAGAAGAGATATTAAAACACTTTGTATGAAAGAGTTTCAGAATGTAGAATCATTTTTTACACATGTAATTGGGTTGGTTACTCAAATCAGGTCTCATGGTGAGACACTTTAGGAATGGATAATAGTTGAGAAATTTTTGAGAAGTCTCCCAGCAAGGTTTGATTCCATTGTTGAAGCCATAGAAGAGACAAAGGATCTCTCATAGTTTTTAGTAGATGAGCTTCATTCGTCATTGGTTTCTCATGAAAATAGATTGAATAGAGCAATAAGCTCCTCACTGGAGCATGCCTTCAAGAAATAAGTTTCATTTGTTTAAGGTTGAGGTAGAGGAAGATCATATGCTAGAGGAAGAGGAAGAAGCCCACACAGAGGTGGAAGAAACATCCCTTCATTCTCAAGTGGAAGGGGCAGCAAAAAGAATCCAAGTCAAGGCCCAAATCAAAATCAAGCACAAGTTCAGTCGTATGGTAAATCTCAAGTCCAATGTCATCACTGTAAGAATTATGGTCATTATGCAAATGAACAAAAAGAATCCAAGTCAAGGCCCAAATCAAAATCAAGCACAAGTTCAGTCGTATGGTAAATCTCAAGTCCAATGTCATCACTGTAAGAATTATGGTCATTATGCAAATGAACGTAGAAAGAAGCAATATGACATCAGTAAGAAAACAAGTGTAAATTTCAAAAAAGAAAACCATAACCATGATAGCATGTTTTTATCTTGTAATGTAGCATAAGACAAACAAAGTGATGTATGGTATCTGGACTCAGGGTGTAGCAACCACATGTCAGGGAACATAGAAATGTTTTCCAATCTAGATGAAAGTGTAAAATATGAAGTGACATTGGGGATTGATAGTGAATTCTTTGTCATCGGTAAAAGAAGAGTTAATATCCTAAAAATAAGGGGGAGAAGAAGTATGTATCAGATTTTTAATTTGTCCTTAGTTTGAAGCATAACCTCATAAGCATTGGACAACTGATGCAAAAGCAATACAATGTTTTCTTCAAGAATGATGAGTGCACATTTTTGGATAGGACTCCAAGTAGACAGTTGATTGCAAAGGTTCAGATAACAAACAATAGAATGTTTCCCCTAAAAATAAGATTTGGTTTGAAAGAAGAAGATGCACAAGCACAACTATCAATGAACTCACAAGAGGATGGAAGAAAATATGTTATTGTCAGACAAGTGAAAAAATAAGGAGACGTAAAAGATGAGAATTGGTTCTGGCATTTGAGATTTGGTCATTTCAAATTCGGAGGTTTGAATTTGCTGCATAGGAAAGGCATGGTGAAGGGATTTCCACTCATAGAAAAACTGGACATCTTATGTGAAGGACGTATCTTGGGCAAGTAATGTAGAGAGACATTTCTAGCAAGAAAGTCAACAAGGACAAAGGAATCTTTGGATATTGTCCATTCAGATTTATGTGGACCAATGTAGACACCATCAATTGGTGGTCGCCATTATTTATTGACCTTCATAGATGACTACGTAAGGAAGACATGGGTCTATCTCCTCAAGCAGAAAATTGAAGTGTTAGAGTGCTCCCGTCAATACAAATCTCTTGTTCAGAAGTAAAGTGGACACTACATCAAAGTTCTTAGGACAAACAAAGGTGTTGAATACATGTCAAATGATTTCCTTCATTTTTGTACTGACCATGGAATTCAAAAGAAATTTACAACAAGGTATACGCCTCAACAAAATGTTGTAGTGGAAAGGAAGAATAGGACCATTATGGAAATGGAAAAGAGTACATTGAAGGAAAAGAATTTGCCAAATTATTATTGGGTTGAAGTTGTCGTTTGTGCAACATATATCTTGAATAGATGTACAACAAAAAGTGTTAAGAATGTGGTTTTGGAAGGGGCATGGAGTGGAAGAAAGCATAATGTCACTCACATGAGAGTCTTTGGATGCATGGCATTTGCACATGTCCCAGATGAGTTGAGGAAGAAGTTGGACAACAAGGGGAAGAAATCTATATTTTTTGGATATAGTGATGAATCCAAAGCATACAAGCTCTACAATCCATCAACCAAGAAGATGATAATAAATAAAGATGTGCAGTTCATAGAAGATGAAGTATGATGGAAGTTTAGAGAAGACAGTCAATGTGAAATCATGTATCCCACATGAGGACAAAGAGGAATTGATAGCAGCAAGCAACTCCTCAATAGTGACTCCCTCTACTCCTATTCAAGTACAAAAAAGCAGACAACAAGCAACACCATTAACAAATAATATGATAACGTCGCATAGTCAAGTAACTGCTTCTCCAAGCACACTGCAAAGCACAAAACCGAGTGACATGACAAGTCCATATTTAGGAAGCACAAGAAGACCAAAATTCTAAAATTTAAATGAAATTTATGACCAAAATGAGGTTGATAGTAATGTTGGTCTGAATTCCTTATTTACATTATTTTGTCATGTAGATGACCCAATCCATTTTGGGGATGCAGTCAAAGGATAAAAATGGGTTGCGGAAATGGAGGAAGAAATAGGAGCATTAGAAAAGAATGACACATGGGAGTTAGTGAACCTTTCGTAAGGAAAAGAAGCCATTAGAGTGAAGTAGGTCTATAATACCCAGAGAAACATTGAGGAGAAAATTGATAGGCATAAAGCGAGGCTATTTCTCAAAGGATACAAGCAACAACATGGAGGACATTATTAGGATACATTTGCGCCAGTCCCGAGGATGGAGATAGTGCGCACAGTTGTGGAGATTGCCGCGCAACATAAATGGAAAGTGTATCAAATGGACATAAAATCAACGTTCTTCAATGGAGTATTGAAAGTGGAAGTGTATGTTGCGTAACCACCTAGTTATGGGCTAGAACGCCAAGAAGGAAAAGTGTATTGGTTGATAAAAGCTCTTTCTGGGCTGAACCAAGCACCACGTGCATGGTATAGCAAGATAGATTCTTACTTGTTGGATAATGGTTTTGACAAATGTGACGGTGATCCTACTATCTACATCAAAGAGAGTGATGGTAAGATTCTTATAGTTGTCTTATATGTAGATGATTTGATCTTTATAGATAGTGATGATTTCCTCATCGCTGATTTCAAAAAAGTCACAAAGAGTGAATTTGAAATGACTGACTTTGGGTTGTTAAGGAATTTTTGAGGCATAGAAGTGAAGAAAATAGAAAATGGCATTTTTATTTCTACAACAAAAGTATGTAGTAGACATTTTGGAGAGGTTTAATATGCAGAACAGAAAGTCCGCACTAACTACAACTATCATGGGGTTGATGTTAAGCAAAGAAGATTGTAGCAGTAATGTCAATCCGACATTATACAAAAGTATGATAGGAAACTTGATGTATTTGACCACCACTACGTCGGATAGAATGTATGTAGTAAGCTTGGTGTCGAGGTTCATGAGGACACCCAAGGAAACACATTGGTAAGCAATGAAAAGGATTCTAAGGTATGTCAATGGGACAAATGAGTATGGTATTCAATGTGCCACAACAAATGATTTCAGGCTTGTTGGTTACACTGACAATGATTGAGCAGGAAGTGTCGATGACAGAAAGAGCACATCAGAAATAATTTTTCAATTGGGTTCTGGAGCCATTTCATGTGCCTCCAAAAAGCAGCCAATAGTGTCATTGTCAACAATAGAAGCTGAATATGTTCCCACAATAGAAGCAATGTATCAGGCAGTTTGGATGAGAAGGATGTTGAGGGATCTTCGCTGCGACCAAGAAGGAACGAAAACTATTTTCTGTGAAAACACATCCACAATTGCGTTGTCAAATAATTATGTCTTTCACAAGAGGAACAAGAACATTGATGCTAAATATCATTATTAGAGAGTTAATTAGCAATGATGAAATTGTGTTGCACCACTGTAGATCACAGGAACAATTTGTTGATATTTTCAGAAAGCCATTGGAATATGAAAATTTTGTTTATCTAAGAGACTCTTTGGGAATTGTCAATGGCAGCAGTTGTGATTAAAGGTGAGTGTTGGAAATATTAATCTCAACCACCTCCTTCAACACACTAACAACCACCATACTTGCCCAGTCAACTTTTCTAGGTTGTGATTTTGTTTATAGGTGGAAGGACTGAATTTGTGAGTAGAAATACAACACTGACCGTTCTGCAACACATCAAAAAGTTTAAGGCACTTAATGAATTTTGGTGGCAGTTGTGATTAATGGGGAGTGTTAGAAATATTAATCTCAACCACTTCCTTAAACGCATTGACAACCACCACTTTCCCAGTCAACTTTCGCAGGTTGCGATTTTTTGTGCAGGTGGAAGGACTGAGGTTTTGAATAGAAATACAATGCTGACCATTCCGCAACACATCAAAGAGTTTAAGGAGCTTAATGAAGAGTTTAAGGAGCTTAATGAATTTTTGTAAATACGTATGGGCAAGCATTCACTTGGCCACTGTTAGCCACACTCCACAACACCTGCAAGGTCAAAAAACCATTTATTATGTAAAATGGTCCATAGTATGTATTCATGATTTTCTTTGTCATGTATTAATGTCAAAAATGTAGGTCTGGATAAATATGAATGTAAAAGTCATTTTGTGTGGTTGAGTGAGAGAGAGGGTGAAACTTTGAGAAGTGAAGAGAAAATCGTTTGGTAGTCACGTGGAAAACAAAATTTACTATGTTTTACTTTGTGTTACTCCATAATCCATGGTGAAGTGTAAATCGTCGTAAACTTTTTTTTGTTACTTTGTGAATGAGGGAGACGCTGAAAGGAGGTGAAGAGAAAATAGTAAATCATTGTAAACTTTTTTTTTGTTACTTTTTGAATGAGAAAAAGGGTGAAAGGAGGTGAAGAGAAAATCGTTCCGTGGGCACGTGAAAAACAAAAGTTACTATGTTTTACTTTGTGTTACTCCGCAATCCATGGTGAAGTGTAAATCCTGTTAATTTTTTTTATTTTTTTTCGTACTTTGTGATTGAGCTGCAGTGTCATATGAATATATTTTAATGCATTAAAATTTAGTCCTAAGTTTTATTGTGTTGCTCCAGGCTTTACTATGTTTTGTGGTGAATGAATTTTGTGTTTTAATTAATCCTCTGTAATTGTGATGTTCTTGCCACAACTGCAATTTTAACTTTCTGTAACCAATATCTGAGCCTGATTCCTCTCCTCTGCCCTGCAAAAATTTTCTCAGAATACATGAGAATTTTGTTACGTATAATTTCTGCTAACGCGAGTTGTTATTGTACATTCAATTATATTTTATGTAGTGCGTATCATCCATCATTCCAAGGAAGAAAAGCATATCGCACGATTATAGGCATGGCATATATCTTTGTCCATCACATTAACCGGACGAAATAACCGTGGTATGGGCTACCGGCAGAGGGAACAACCTATAAATAGATAGCCATGGCTTTTTCTTTATGTCTATAAGTGTTTGATTATGATGTGAATTCTGCACATTCTCTTTCCAGCGAGTGGTTGCGTCGATTTATCTTTATAATAAGAAGTTTGACAAACAGAATTTTTGACAATAGAATTGACAATTCGACAACGCCTATTATTTCGGTGGAGTGACATGGCCATTATTATTATTCTCTATAATGAATACACAGTATGCAGCTATTTGTAGTGCCATTCTGCCACAACGTTTCTATAAATATGCCACAACGTTTCTATAAATATTGTTCCTGACTGCATGAGCATTCATGGATTCTTTATTGCGAAGGCAATTTTCCGAGACCAAACATTGTCATATGGGAAAAAACTTACATAGGATATGTGGAGAAACAATAGCGTCTCAACCAGTTTATCTGGAAATGGAAAGTAAATTATGCCATGCTTGTTAGAAAAACTAGATTACGAATACGTCCAGTCACTACAAGAATCGTTAACAATTTGTTCATCCACATGCTACAAATTCATATGAAATTATGAGAAATACGGATGACATGATTCGTTTTGGCGATATATATATATATATAAAATTTTCGAACTCAATATTTTGTGTGTTCCTTACCATAGTTGAAATTTTTTAATTAGAAGTTAATAACGTAATCCATTTCAACTAAAAAAATTATGGTGAGTTGAGTGGGATTAAATTTTTATAATTGTATTTTTTTATAATTTTGATTTATTTTGTATATATGATAAATTTAAAGTTAATATGATTCAGATAAAGTATACATTATTAATTTATGTCGATTGTTGTATTAGCTCAGGTTCAGCACGTAAGGAATTATATGTATATATGTTATTAAAATGTTTTAGCTATTATGCGTAAGGATTTTTAGATGTGATAATTTTTTTTCAAATTTAAGATCTTTTTTTGAATTTATTTTTATAATGAATTGTAAACTGTGATCTTTTTGTTCTTTTTCATACTAAAAACAAAGAAAGAGGGGAGGAGAAAGTGATTCATTTCATAATCACTGGATGTGGTATGGTTAGGATCAATATGAACCTATTGATTTTGTATACAATACAACTAGAATGCCCAATACTCAACAACTTATTAGAAATGCAAGAAAACCAATGACCGATACTCAGCAACTTATTAGAAATGCAAGAGAACCAATAAAGAATAGAAAAAATATCCTCCTCTTCGAGGATGTCCTCAGTGTGGAGGATTCTCTGCTAGGGTGTATGTGCCACTCCAACCCTATTAGATTCAAGAGGGAGAAGCTTGACAACTTTTTAGAAATGAAAGAAAACCAATAAAGAATAGAAAATAATATCCTGCTCTTAGAGGATGTCCTCAGTGTACAGGAGTCTCTCCTAGGGTGTATGTGTATCTGCTAGGGTGTATGTGCCTCTCCAACCCTACTAGATTCAATAGGGATTAGACTGAAATATTTCTTCTCATTCTAACTTTTATGATTGGAGGATAGACCTAACATTTTATTACATTGATAAGAGTCCGCTTTATTGGAATTTTGCACTTTAGTGATTTTGCTAATTCATTTTTTTTATCGAATGGTCTAAATTGAAGAATGCCATCTTCATTGCCACTCTATCAATGAATTAAATTTAAAATGATAACCTCCTTGCATATCTAAATCAAACATTTAATCCATACTTAAATTATTTTTTTACAAAACATGATTAAAATTTCATTGTTATTCATAACCCCATATGATACTCTGTCAAAAAATAAACTATTCACATTGTCAAATGTATGCCTATTCAACCATTTGGTAAGTGTTTTGGCCACTGGATATGCTTCACGAATTCCCTTGGCTGGAATGGTGGGCTATGCGTTACAAATTCCTTTGGCCACTTTACTACCTTGGTGGTTCTTTTCATGGCTAGGTGGTCACTTTTTTAATTGGTGAATGTTTAATATATGTTAGTGGTTGTGTAGAAGATCTCATGGATCACTATGGCCCATGTTCAAATGCATTCAACACTATTTTTTTAGATGACTGAAAACCATGCAAGATAAATGCAATACCCCTCAATTTTTGATAGTGGAAAGGTCATGATAGATTGAATTTAAAGTAAACAGTAAAGTTATTATGATGTAATAAGTAAATTTTATTAATAAATAAAAAAATTGGAAAAAAAATTATTAAGGGATGATAGAGCGATAAATCTTCCATAATAATGATTCTTAAGAATCCCTAGGAAGTTATACATAAGATTTAATGAGATAGGAGAGAAAGATATATTAAATCACTTAGCTGGAGAAAGACACTAAGTATGGGGGGATAAATCATCACAGGAGAGAAAATTGGGCTTTAAAGAAAAAGGAAGAGGAAAGCCTAGGCAAGTGGGTGGGCATACCCAAAAAATTGTGACACCGCTAAGAAAAAAATATTCTATGGAAGAAAATGTATAGAATACATAATCAAGGGTATCAAAAATGTTACTGATTCCCTACCAAGTACATCTCAACTCAGGGGAAGTAGATGATTTAGTTCAAGATTGAGAGGAAAAGTGCAATTTCCCAAGTGTTCTCGTAACAGTGACTACGGTTAAATTTTATGTTACGACATTTTCGTTAGGGTAATTGAACATATGCAAATGGTATTGGAAGAACATTGTCGTCATTAATTTGATTATATTAGAAAATAGATATTACTACTGAGCTAAATAGGTATAGTAGTTAGAAGATTCTAGATAAAAAGAAAGAAAATGAGATGAAGCTTAGATCTATACTTGTGACTGTTTTCATGTCTGTGATATGGTATCAAAATCTTAACAAATTCCTTATGTTTCAAGTATGTGTTATGAGATAAGTTATTGTTTCTCGAAAACTATGTATATATTTTTTATATATGGAAGAAATAACAGTTAGATGTATTACAGAAGCAAAAAATTAGTAGATTCCAATTCTGGTGGAAATAAATTAGGGTTCAATAGGATCTTAGGGTCACATCCGAATGAGAAAAATTGTGTAGGTGCAGAACATTGGTGTATGTAAATCATTCTATGTACCTGCAGCATTACAGGTTATGACTCATACTAACAAGGAAACTAATGTCAAGTGTGTAGATAGAGATTGAGCTAAAGGTTAAGGGAAGAAATTTGTTTAGTAGATCCGGATGGGGCTACAGTAAAGTAGGAATAGGAACTGGTTTGTATTTTCTCGAGCGTCACGTTTTTTAGGGACAGTCAATTTTAATTTTCTTAATCTGGTACGAATGATATGAACGAAAACGTAGTTGTAGAACAACATAAAAAATTAAGAATCATAGTATGTGGACACGCTAGGTTGTTATACAGTAAACTAAAAGGATGCTTTATAATGAAAATTTGGCCAATATAATAAGCTAAGAATAGTTCAATACTACCCCTTTATAATAGGATAATATTCAAGTGTTGAAAAATAGAACAAATGAAAATATTATATGTAATAACCCAGGTAGGTTATTAACCATTCCACTTTCTTCACTTGACTAAATTGTAGAGAAAAACTAGGGTGGTGGAACATATTTGAAATATAAATAGCGCAAAATAGTAAAATATCGGTTCAATAATATTACATACAGAAATGTTTTATGTTATATCGAGGCATGCTCCTCGACTCTAAATTATCTCATATTGAAAAATCCAAACACGTCGGGCCGTAAAATAAATTTATTTTGCACAGTGGGATTATATCGAGCATGGTAATCAAGAAAACAATTTTTTCATACAACAACAACCCTGAGTAGTCATTTCTTTGTCCATATGTTGCACTATACAGTACATTAAACTTTTTGTATTGCGCCCCATGGTAATTAGGGTACCAAGTATCATAAGTACATAAGAATGAAGAAACGTATGAGGATTAAATGATAACCAGTAACTATAGCCATGGAAAACATATTCCATTAGATTAGAGATTTAACACATAGTTTCTTTAGAGGAAATGTAAGGTGAGTATTTCACGACAACACTGGCAGTTAGCGAATTCTAATAGGGTCACTGCACCAGCCAAATCTATTTTTTTGTTTTTGTTATTTTCTTATAGAAGTACCAAAGATTTTTGAAGTAATTATAATAGGGTCACGGCACCGAGGCCTATCTATTTGTGAAGTTATTCTAAGAGGCATATCTACCATTGTTTTAGAGGGAAGCAACTAGGAGATAAACACGGAGGACAATGTAAATAAAAAAGGAGATGTAATACCCATCTATTTCTATAATAATGTTTTTATTTTAGATTTAGACTGATTTATGTTAGAATTGATGTTGGAAAGGCCAAGATTGATTGAAATGAATTTAAAAAGTAAATTTATTATGATGTAATAAGTAAATTTTATTAATAAATAAAAATGTTAGAACTACTTGGGAATGAGATACAAGAGTTAAGAGATTCTTGCCAAAAAGTTTAGAAAAAAATCCCATTGATGGATGAGATTGAGATAAATATTCTGTAATAAGGACCCTAAAAATTCCTTAGAGGCTATAGATAATATTTAATCAGATAAGAGATAAATATTTAATAAATCAGGTAGCTGAAGAAATATGCTAAGTATGGGGGAAATAAAGTGCCGCACGAGAGAAAAGTGGGTTTTAAAGAAAAAACGAAAGGAAGAAAGCCTAAGAAAGTGGGTTGGCAGACCCACAAAAGAGGGACACTACTAAGAGAAAAATAAGATATAGAAGAAAATATATAAAATACATAATTAAGCATCTCAAATGGATTGTTAATTCCCTGACAGGTACATCTCAAATTGAGGGGAGCTGAGGATTCATTTCAAGGTTGGGAGGAAAATAAAAACTTCCGAAGTGTTCTCCTAGAAGTGATTACAGTTAGATTTTATGTTATGATATTTTCATTAAAGTAATTGGATATATGAAAATGGTATTAGAAGAACACTGTCATAATTAATTTGAATATATTATAAAATAAATATTACTATTGAGCTAAATAGGTATAAATAGGTATAATAGTTAGAAGATTCTAGACAAAAAGAAAGAAAATGACATGAAGCTTAAATCTATGCTTGTGACTCTAGTCATGTGTCTGATATGGTATCGAAATCTTTAAAGGTTCACTACCTTTCAACTATGTGTTACGAGATAAGTTATTGTTTTTGGAAAACTATGTCTATTTCTTATGTATGAAAGAAATAACAAATATATGTATTAAAAAAGGAAAAAATTAGTAGATGTCAGTTTTTCTAGAAAGAAATTATGGTTCAATAGGAGGTTAGGGTCACATCCGCGTGAGGAAAATTGTGTAGGCATAGAACCTGGGCGTATGCAAATCATTCCATGTTCCTGGAGCATTACAGGTTATGACCCATAGTAACAAGGAAACTAACATGACATGAGCAGATAGTGATTGACCTAAAAGTTGAGGGAAGAAATATTTTTAGTAGATCGGGATGGAGCTACAATAAAGTAGCCGTAGGAATTGGTTTGTATTTTCCCGAATGTCACCTTTTCTGGACACAGTGAATTTTCATTTTCTTATTTTGGTATGAATGATATGAACCAAACTGTAGATGTACAAAAAAAAATAAAATAAGAATCATAGTATGTCGACATGCTAGGTTGTTCTACAATCAATTCAAATAGTTCTTTATAACGGCAATTTGGCCAAGATAATAAGCTAAGAATATTTCAATACTACCCTTGTGTAATAAGATGATATTGAACTTTTGAAAAAGAAAACAAATAAAGAGATTATATTTAAAACCTAAGTAGGTTATTAACCATTCCACTTTCTTCACCTCAGTGAAACTAAATTGTAGACAAAAAGCTACAGTTCTGGAACACATTGGAAATATATATAGCACAAAATAGTAAAATATCACTTCAATAGTATTAGATAAAAAAATATTTTTTTTATATCAAGGTGTGCTCATAGACTATAAATTATATCATATTGAAAAAAGACAAACACACCCTGAGATGGGCCATAACATCAAATTATTTCCATAATGGGACTATATCAAGCTTGGTAATTAAGAAAACAAAATTTCCAGAACGCAAAAACCCTGAGCAGCCATTTCTCTTTGCACAGGTTGCACTGTATAGTACATTAAACCTTTGGTACTGCGCACCACGGTAATTAGGGTAGTTTGAATCATAAATACATAATAACAAAGAAGTGTATGAGGAGTAAACTATAGCCAATAACTATAGAGATGGAGAATGGATTCCACTAGATTAGCAATTCAATGCTTAATTTGTTTAGAGGAAATGTAAGGTGAGTATTTTACAGTAGCACCGACAGTTGATGGATTTTAATAGGGCCACCTCACTAGACATATCTCTAGGTACTTGATTTTAATTGACATGGAATAAATCAGAGCCGGGATTAAGTGATGACCATGGTTCCCAATTTCGTGAAGGAAGACTTACTCTAGAGGATACCCTCATACCTACAAGCCATGGGAGACAGGGTCATGAGTACCATACTGCTAGAAGGCTAGGCCAGTAGGATAATAGAAACAAAATAAAAAACTATGTTCCATACCTATTAGTAACCAATGTTGGTGCACATCAATCTGTATAAACAAGATAAAATTTTTCCTTAGAATAACATGGAGACATTCTAAGTAACAACATTAAGGAAATATAAAATAGAGAAGGCCAATTTTCATTAGGGTTTGAATAGTGTCATGTTTCCACCAATAAATAAATAATACAATATGATCATTTCAAAAGGAAAAAAATAAATACAATGTTGATAATTTTTTAGTATACCTGTGTTATACCCTGTACCCCCTTTGAAACCTAGGTCGCTGAATCAACTTGGTTTTCCTGTTATTTTTTGCACAAAAAGAGGAAACAAAATTAAAACCAGGAAACTCAAACCATATCTATGGCAGTTTCTTGGTAGTAGTAAATACAAAAAAAAAATATAAGACAAAGGTGGAGACCAACAATGAAAAAATCACCTGAGAAATCAAGGGTATCAGGGTTGAAAGGGAGAGAAACTTGCACGAGCGACTCACCTGAAAAATAAAACTAAATGGAAATATCACCAACTAAAGAAGGCTGAAAATGGATGCCCAAGAATACCAAGGCTATGAAGATCAAATGCTATGACTACCATAAGAAGGCAAGAGAAGTCAAATTAAAATAGGAAAAAAGAATGAAAAAAAAATTAAATGTATTTTTGGGAATGACAAATGTAAAGACCAATAGAGAGATTCATGCCTACATTACGTATGTGCATTAGACTAATTACCGAATACTAAGGAAGAATTGATGGAAGGGAGGCACTGCAATGACACTAGTATCAAGCGACGACAGAGAAAACAAAGTGAAAATGATATTGTTATGGGATAGAAAAGTTAGGGTTAGAGCCTTTAGATCCTATCCTTTGATTTCCCCATATTTCATCTTAATCATTCAATGGTTGTCAAAATGATCACATGAACACCATGTGATAGAAGGAGACGTGGAAACAATAGACTCGGTAATGAAATTCCCAAGGCAGAGCTCTATCACTTAGCACAAGCACGATATAACTAGTATAACTAGTGGTTAGGTGGAATCAACAATGCGCCTATATAATTTAACTATGGATAAGTACCCTCGTTAGCAAACAGAATGCCAATAGTGCATATATAACCTAAGTGAAATTACCTTTGTACAACATATCCATAGGTCGGCATCGAGATGAAATGAAACAAACCATATGCTTAGCAGGAAATTAGGGAAAATTTTAACCATGGAAGTTTATCTTAAAGTTTAGAAACCTTGGCGAATCGTACTAGTCTCTAATAGTTGGTACATTTATTCCTGCCAGGAATAAATGTGCTATTGAATAAAAAATTTGTGGTTACAAATTTCAGGTATATGCACGTGAGTGGAAGATATGTAGTGTTGGATAGGTATAATATAACTTAGGCATGGGTGATTGATAATAACTTCGTAGGTTAAGGGTAGTGCTTTGAAATGGTAAACCCATACTTAAATTATAAGGAGTTTATTAGTACAAGAAAATTATGAGTTGAACTAGTGGAAGAAGGGAATCGCTTTGTACACCTCGATAAGTACCATGTCTATTAGATGCCTATAGACAGGGTGGATTAACCATAGCTAGAAAAAAAAAAAGTTAAAAATTCTTGACAAATTAAAATCACTTTTTTTTAATAGTTTTTTCATGTTGTCAAGGGCACATTACAATAAATCAGTGAGCTATAATTGTTTCTCAGTTGTATTTTTACATGATAATAGTTTAAATTTGTTAAAAAATAATTCTAAAAATAATAAAAGTTAATAATTTTAATTAAACTTGGAGATATAAACTTACACATTCCACTTATTTGAGATATAACGAATAATATTAAATCCAAGCTTTATTTATTTATTTTTGTGAATAAGATATAATATATTATTGAAAAAATTGAGTGATTACATTGGCTGGTTTGTGCGAGGGAGAGGACCCGACATAAGGACCAAGATAGCAGTATAATCTGTCTTCAGTATTCCTCCTATAACATTAAAACTTTGGCAAAATTGGGTTTTGTAGCCTAAGGTAGATATAGTGGAGTAACCAGACAGGAACCCCTTTTAAAACATACTCAAAAAAGAGTGCATAGATTATAGCCGTTGCAATACAGACTAGGCCTAGGGTGTTTATTTTCGAGACATGGTAGTCTACAACAGTCAGCCCTTCAGGGGGGAAATAGACAAAAATGGGCTTGCCAATGTCATTTTTGGTTGGTGGTGACCGCATCTTCGTCCACGCTAATGGGAGTCTCCTGAGTGCTCCCCTCTTGTGGTGCGGAGGTGTTTAGACAATTGGAGGAGGCTACAACATTCTCTTTCTTGTTACTTGGTGAGCCTTCAACTCCAGAGTGAACTTTTGTAGTAGATTTCTTCTCGATGACAGTATATTGTGGAGAGTCCCAAGTAATGAACCAACAATGACGGATGACTTCAACATAGATTACAAACTTTTCAGTAAGACTGTCAATCTTTGTTTCAACCACCTTAGTGTGATCCTCCTACTCCTACATTGCAAAACGCATGATTTTTTTCATCTACCACCATCTTTTGATGGTGCACACATAAAGATAATCACGCACTCTGTTGAGGAAAGGATCGTGGATCCATTCAAAGTCCACATGTACCTCCTCAAGCATGACATCTCTATGAAGAACATCAACTTGGGCTTCCATATTGGTGATGTGCTCTTGGGTTTCTGGGAAGATGGCCGCTGCATAGTTCAAAGTTGCACACCTCATAGAGGTCTCAGCGTGGGTAGTGGGGGACAAACCCATAAAATTACATCGAGAGGCTACGCGACTGTGTGCACCTCCTTGACTAAAGGCATGGGTGGAACAACGATTTAGAACCATGATAAAACCAAAGGGACATGGGAGCAATAGGATCTAGAGAGCAAAGGAAAAGAAGGGGCAAGTGAAAGCAAAGGGAATGATGTGAGGAAGAAGGGTGAGGGGGAAATAAATAGAGTTTAGGGGATCTAGGAAGGCAAGGCATGGAGAGGGGGGTGGGAAGGAGAAGCGTGTGAAGAATGGAGGAGGGGTAAAGGGGGAAGAGCCTTGCAGAGAGAATGTGATAGGAAGGTGGTGACCGCATAGGGGAGGAGCGAGGTGGCAGAAAAGGCCAACACATCAAGCATGCCAAGGATGCATCTTGGTCTGTGTTCCACAGTGTCATCCTTCTTCTAGTACTTAGAATCATCCTTGAATTGATGGAGGGTAAGCGAACAATTATTGTTTGGTAGTATGGTTTTCTTTGTCATTGATGCTTGTGCATTGTTGATAGAGATCACTATCCTTCAGGTCATTCCAAGATCTGGAGTTCAGACGAAGGGTCCATATAATACCCTCATTTTCTAATCCATCCACGAGCTTATTACAATTCCTTTTGATTTCCTAAAAGTGTATGCTTGCCATGTTGTCGATTTTGTGCTTGACTCTCTAATTTATTTTGTTTAGGCACCAGTTGTCTAAAAGCTTAGCCACCGCAATACCCTGCTGAATTTTTTTCCCAATCTGAGTGACCAAAGTACAATCCCCTTCCATGATCAAGGGATTGAGCTTTATCTTGTGCGTAATGGTAATGCCATTTTCTAGAGCATAAACTTCAACATCATTGATTGTTGCTGAACTTATGTTTCCCTCATAAATCCATATTATTTCTCCTTTAGTATTCCTAAAGACACCTCCAAAACTTGCTTGGCTCGGGTTACCTTTAGCTATGCCATCATAGTTAAGCTTTATGGTGCCCAGTTTTGGCGGCCTCCATATGTCTTTCTGTTTATCATTCCTGGAGGGGGGTGGGACTTTGAGAACTCTTATCTAGAGAAGGTCTAGGATAGAGAGAATAATTGCTTCTGAGTTGGTGGGAGGGGCATTGGAAGTTTGAGAAGGTGAATATGCCATTATTTCCTAGATAACATTTTTGATCTTTGATAATATGATTTCCTCCTGAGTAGAGATTCCACAGAAAATTTTGGCATTGTGTTCCTTCCATAGAGCCCAACATATGAGACCTATAGTTAACTTCCATGCATGATTAACCAAAGGATGAGAGGCGAAACAAAGCCTCCAGCCCGCGATGGTGTTTTGTATGGAGGTGGGATCTTGATCTAAGCTGTTGAAGACCAGGAAAACCTGGTCACAAAATTTGGATGCGTATGGATATTCATTTAGGTGATGATTGGGGTATTCTTCTTCTAGCTGACATATATGGCATCTAGAGGGGCCAATGAAGCCTTTTCTCCTTAGCTTTTCCCAAGTAAGTATCTTCCTATGTAGAACCAACCATACAAAGATTGAAATTTTAGGCTTGTGTTTCCTATCCCAAATTAGAATTCCATTTGGGGTCTGGTTGAAGTTGATCAAGCTTGGCTATGTATCCATAGGTTTCTCTTAAATTAAAGAGACCTGCCAAATTTTTGCTGCATCGGATTTTATCCTCTAAGGAGTCATGGAGGATTTCTCTTTTTTGGAGTTCTCATGAGAGATCAGACTAAACCTAAGGATTAATCTAGGGAGCCCAGTTCCCTTGATCCAACTAGATTATCCATCTACCATCATCCACCCTCGGTTTCCAATATTGGCTGACTCTAGTACTCCTCTTATTTTTTATATCAATCTTGATTTGTTGGTACTGAACTTGATCGAGTTCAGACCATTGTTGCCAAGAATCTTCCCAAAATATAACCTTGTTTCTGTTTCCAATCTACCAAAATATATGCTTTTGAATTATCACCCTATTCTCTCATGCTTGATTCTAGATAATTGATCCTTTGATGTTGCGACTAAGCCTAATAATTTTCTCTTATGAGAGGGAAGGGGTATACTTAACCTTCCAAAGGGTTCCTTAGGGGGAGTTGGGTTTTGCAATCCATCTCGATAGATTTTTGGCTCCCAGAGCCTTCCCGAGGAGGTCTTTGTCTCTTAGACCAAGACCACCGTCTTTTTTAGGCTTGGAAATTTTATCCCAAGAAACGAGAGCCCATTTTTTTTACCTCTGTGCCTCTCCATAAGAAATTTCTCTACAGGTCTCTAATTTTGTTGGAGATTGCTTTTGGAGCTACCAGACTTGATTGCAAGTAGAGCAGGATCGCCTATAAAATATAAGAAGGATGAGATGATCCACCAAATTGTGAGATCTGAAGGTCCAATTGGCAATTATTTTTTCTATCTTGTTGATAAGGTCTTCCTAAGTCGCCCGGGAGAGCACCTGTATATTAGGAGGACCCCAAGATAGATGGAGGGGAGGGTGCTAATGGGGAAATCAAGGAGTTTGTGAATGTTCTTTCAAATAGGAAGAAGGGTGTTGAAGAAGAACAACTTGGATTTATTAGGGTTGATGGAGGTACCATAGGCTACAGAAAAGTCAAACAGAATGGTCTTGAAAGAGTAAGCTTCTATGATGGTAGGTAGCCCCATGAGCAGGGTGTCATCCACAAATTTTTGGTGCGTGGAGGGGCAGCAAAGGCATGAGGCTGTAGACTTGAGAGCTTGGTAGCATTCAAAGAAGTAGTAATTGAGTGACTTAAACCTTCAGCCATGATGATAAAGAGTAAGGGAGAGATAGGATCCCCTTTACTTATACCTCTAGAAGGATGGAAGGGTATGAAAGGGGAACCATTCACAAGGATGAAGAAGAATGATGCTGACACCATTTCCATGATCCATTTGATACTATCTTTAAGGAAACCAAAAGCATTCATAACTTGTCTCATGTAATACCAACTAATCTTGCTAAAGGATTTGGACATGTCTAATTGAATCATCATCCTAGGCTTGTTTTGGATTTTGAGAGAGTGGATGACCTCATGAGAAAAGATGATACTATCCATGATTTGCGTACCTTCCACGTCACCAAATTGGTGATGAGAGATAAGGATGGGTAGGATGGATTCAGCTCATTCGCAAGGACTTTTGAGATAATTTGTAAATTACATTACAGAGGGCTATAGATCGAAATTTGTCCAGAGAGTCAGTTGATGTGCCCTTGGGAATCAAGGTGAGGAAAGTGGAGTTGAGGACTCTTAGGACAGACTTCTGAACGCAGGACTCTTCCTAAAGGGCATGGACTTTTGATTTAAGGATGAGCCAGTGGACTTTATAGAAATCTATTGTAAAACCATTTGGCCTAGGGGCTTTTCCATTGGGCATCCCCATAACCACTTCTTCCACTTCCTGTAGGGGCACTTTTCTTAGGATAATTTTTTTATGCTCTTCGGTAAGGATTTTGGGGATGTGGTTGGTGATTTTTTTTATATCCTGATCCTGGTCATTCCTTGGGTCTTTGAGAAGAGAGCTAAAGTAGTGGGTGAGCTCTGCTTCCAACTCCTCTTGACAGTGAATGAGTTGTCCCTCTTGGTTCTTCAGAGCCAAAATTCGGTTGTTTCTCCTGTGATATATCATTGATTTATGAAAAAATGTAGTGTTCTTTTCCCCACATTTCAACCAATTGATTTTGGATTTTTGTTCCCACAACTTCTCTTCCTAGATGGCTCTTTCCTCCCAGCCTTGGTGTAGTCTTTGTTCCTCTAGCTTGTTTCTCTCTGTAAACCCTTATTCAATAATGTTTTACTGGAGAAGCTCCAACTTGAGCTCCAATTTTTTTTTTGCCATGATGATATTTCTCCATTTTTGAGTTCTTATTTTATATGTTTTAGCTTTTCTTGGAAAGTGTACATTTTTTTTCCGGATCTAGTGGGAGGGTTGGTCCACCATTGTTTCATTTTGTCCATGAAATTCGAGTGATCCAACCAAAAGGCTTCGAATCTGAAAGGCTTATTTTTAGGACCATTGGAAATTTGAATCTTGAGAGAGATAGGCCACTGGTTTGAACCTGCTTGCTGTAGAATTCACGATTATGTTTCCCAAGAGTTAATATAAGTTTCCTCCGTTAAGAGGAACCGATCTAGCCGAGATGGAATTTTTCAATCTCCTCCTCTTCAATTATTCCAGGTGAAGGTGCCATTGCTAATGGGAATGTCCATGAGGTTGATATTTTTTGTGGTTGTGAGGAAAACCTCTGAGTCCTTATCTAGCTTCTTAATGCCACCTCTCTTCTCTACCAAATTAGTTATCGTATTAAAATCACGTGTTATTTTTTTTAAAGGGAGATGAATGGGATCGAGAAGATTAGATATGCATTGAAATACTTTGATTCTCTATATCACCTTGTGATGGGCATAGACAGTGGTTATGCATATGCTTTCATTGATGCCAATAATTCTCAGGACTGTTGTTATAGAATGATGAGCGTCTAAAGAGTATATGAGGTCAAACTTAGAGTTTTTCCAAGGAGTCATTATCCTTCCCACCGAACCTATGGCCGAGTTAGCTAAGAAGCTGTAACTCTTAAAACAGGAGTTTAGAAGGAGATAAGGGTAAATTGACTCAAGTTTGGTTTCTTGAATTAGAAGGATATGAGGATTGTCAAACAGGATTTTGTTTTTCAAGATTCATTTCTTTCCACGAATATTAAGTACTCTAATATTCCAAGAAATGAAATTCATAAGCATGGAGAGGAGTTTAGACCAAGATCTTTTACCTTCCTTTCATTTATTAGCTTCGCTCCTAGTTCTTGGAGGAGTTGACTAGTTTTCTTTCAACCTCTTTTCCGACATGAACCTTTGAGGTTGAATCCTCCTATTGGAATGTTGGCTAATATTCCCTTTGATGTTATGCTTTCTTGTGTGGGTTGGATAGCCTTGAGTTTTAAATCTTCTTCTAGGAGGTAAACACATTATATCTTGGAGTAGCATGATCCAGATTATCCACAATATTATGTTCATTTTGTCGACGTTTCAAACCCCAAAGGGGGTCCATCATCAAGACCAAAATATGAACTTGAGAGAAGAATCTTCCGAAAATTTCTAGGTTTATATATACTCTGGTCAGAAGATTCTGCTCTCAAGTTCATATTTTGGTCCTGATGATGGACCTTTTTTGGGGTTCGAAGCATCGACAGAATAAACATAATATTGTGGATAATCTGGATCATGCTACTTCAAAAAACTACCACAGAAGCTTAAAGTCTATCATTATATCTTTTCTAACTAGTGTTCTGGTATGGCTTTCTTTCCATTTAGATTCCATTCCTCAGCAATGGTTGCTAGTTCTACCCCCTAAAGAGTTTCTTATATGGCGCTTTCCTCTAGTTTTTCCTCTAAGGCTATTTGCTCCATTTTTGTGTCCTCTTATGAGTGCTCATTTTCTCTGTTACTATTAACAGTTTCCCTGTCATCCTGTTCTCTGTCTCGCTGGGTTGGCTCCCTTTTTCCTGCTTCATCTCCTGTCAGATAGTTTGGATCCATTTGTTCATGAGTGACGTCCAATGCATCAAACGGATTTTGACTTGCCTCCTTATGTTGATTCTGCTTGGGGATCGACCTTTTCCTGTTGTTCTTGTTCCTGGAGTTGACATTAGTGTATCCTTCACTGTATTATTTTTTGCTTTCCTTCTCAGGAGGTTGAGTGGATTTGTTTAAAGGTCAGTCTCTGAAAAGATGACCATGCTCATGGAACTTCCTGCATCTGAAGGGGATGCATTCATAGTCTATACTTCGAAGCCAAAATTCATCCCTGAAGATTAATTTTCTTGATTCTGGAAGGGCTCCAGAGACATTTCTATATACACAAATACAAGCATAGGAAACGTGATGACCATTTCTGGTTCCTTCTAACATTTTGATGTACTCCCCCAGGACCCAGTTGGTCTCCTATACCTTTTAGAAGTGAAGGTGCCCAGTAATCAGTTGGTAAGGACTAGAGGCGTACCCAGACTTGGTCTCTTGTGAAACCCTCCTTTTCTATTATGAAGTTGTCGTTCCAATATATCATGTATAGTCCGACTGAGCTGTAGTAATAGGGAACTCCTTTAAATATTCTATCTTTGTCTTCTAGGAGGTCAAAGATGACTATGAAACATCCTTCGGAACCTAGATGAAGTCTTATCTCCCCCTTAGGTGTCCATTTTCTTTGTATCCACGAGTTCAGGGCCCTTTTCGATTGGCCATATGCCTATGAACTTGCATATTACTACCTGTTCTTGCATGTATTCTCTATATATTTCTACTCCTGGGTCTTGGATTTCTGGTTCCAAGATTTTCTTAGCTATGGGGTTGTAGTTATTCATTGTCCTTTTTATTTGTTCTTGCATCTACTCCTGAATCATTTTTGAGTTTGTGGTTGTGGAGGAGGGGATGTCCACGACCTTGCCTATTGTTGAGTGAGTTTCTTCTTTTCTCCCTTTCTTTGTCTCTCTATTTCTCTAAGCAATGCTTTTTGCTAATAGAATCTTGTATCTCCATTACGAAAGTTTCCTCCTGGGGGTTAGAAGGCTGAGCTAGAGGTAAGCTTTGTGAAGAAAGAATCTTGGTCTACAATTCGACCAGTGACCATATCATTGAATGAGTGGGAACCTAGGTTTAAGTGTGGTTCCTCCATGGTAGTCAGGGCGCAGCATGGCCCAGACCAGTCATTCCAGAGGAGTCCACGAAGAGTGCGGACACTGGGATTAGGTTACAAGAACCATTGTTTGACGTCTTCATGTTTTTCATCTCACAAAAAAAATCATATCTTCTATATTAAATCCAATTTATTAAATATATCACGTCATCCACAAAGAATTATAAGTTTTAAAAAAATAATTAAAAAATTGATATGAATAGCATAACCAATAATATTGTTTAACAGTTTATTTTATATAAATATCTATTTTTTAATTGTGTAAGTAAACCATAACCAAATCAATTCAATGTCTTGATCGATCAATTCACATTATAGTCAATCAATTCTCAATATTTAAAAGCTAAGTATCTTCAATAAGCATGGATTATTCTACCTTGTTATCTTTCCTCCAATTGTTTAATAATAAAATTAGCAATTGCACCAAATGTTGCAACGAAAATGTTGTAAGGAGATAGTATATCGCACTAATTTATGCTTCTTTGACAATATTTGGGAGACAAAAAAATTCTACAAAAGGCAAGGACCATGCTACAATGAAATGTTATTGCAATATTGCTTCCTTGAGACTTACAAATCATGATTCGTATGTTAAGTTAAAGAGAATGTCTGATTGTGCTAACATGAATGCCTTGTAAATAAGATCACATTTCTCTTTACCACTTATGTCCTTGGTGTCTGCCATGTTCTTATTTTAATCCAAAAATTATGCTCAAGAAAATATAACCCATGTTATGCATTTGAAAGGGTAGAGATCATTCAATAACTTTTATCCATGGGACCAATAACAAGATTACTCATATCCTTATAAAAAATAAGGTATTAGCTACCTTTAACCCCCTTAGTACCATCAGAAGCTCCCTTAGATATGTTAAGGACCTAGGTGACCCTAAAGACATGAAAGCGGTTTATTCAATCCCTTCTTCTTGTGGGATTCCCTACATTGGGAAAACAGGTCGCTCCACCAATCTTCATATCAAGAGCATGCTACATACATCAGACACATGAATTCCCGCTCCTCATCTATAGTTGAGCATGAAAAGAAAACTATGCACCATGCCTGTATTGAGGACTCCCAAGTCATTGCTAGGGTTAATCACTTTCACCATGGGAAGACACGTGAGGCCATTGAAACCGAAAAGCATGTGGTAAATCTGAATAAGGATGATGGTAGGAAAATAAATAGGAGTTAGGTCCCTGCCCTTTTGTCTTGACTTCGCAGTTTTTAGTAAATTTTATTTTGCTTTGTTGTTTTGGTTTTCGGGTTTTTCATTTTATTTATTTTGGTTTTGTTTTTGAATTATGCTTTCCATTCTTTTCCTCTTTTCCATTTTGTGGCTCTTTTATGTTCCTTTGATTATCAAGATTCTCTTTTTAATCTTTTAATTTAATTTTATTAATATTTAAATATTAATTTTATTATTATTTTTTAGTTATTAAGACTTGCACCTTAATAATATATTAATTAGTTATTATTTTTATACCTTAATTTTTTTTTTCGACATTCTCTTTTTTTCTTGCCCTTTCATCTTGACTTCTTGGTTTATTAATAAATTTTATTTAGTCCTTTTTTTGGTTTTGTTTTTCATAATTTTTCATTTTATTTATTTTGTTTTTGCTTTTTGATCTTTTCCATTCTTTTCCTCTTTTCCATTTTGTGGCTCTTCTATATTCCTTATTTAATTATTTTGATTGTTTTTAATCTTTTAATTTAATTTTATTAATATTTTATTATTTGTTTTTAATTATTTTCACCTTAGTAATATATAAATTAGTAATTTATTAATTTTATACCTTATTTATTTTATGTTTTTTACCTTCTCTTAAACATCACATGTTTTTCCTTGGTCTTTAATTTTAGTAATATTATTTATTTTATATTTTATAATTCCTAACTTATTAAATTCTTTCAATATTATTTTGACCTAACTATACGTTAACATTCATCTTAAAATTGAAATTATTTAATTTATTAACTAAATTTCCAATATCTACTTCTAGCACCCGAGGCATCTATGCTATTTATACCTAGTGATAAAAGTTGTTTTTCATCCTTGTCTTGAGGATGAACTACAATAGATGGTTCGAAACGTTGACTCAAAAACCAAGATGTGATTACTCTTAAACACATTTATGATAACAATGTGGACCACAGAAGTCTAAAATCATTAAAATTTAAACTTCACTATAACAAAATGAAGAAAAAACTATATTCTACAGTACAATCTGAAATTCAAATAAGATTTCACTTCAAATAACCTAGATATATCTTAAAAGGAAGGAAACCATAACCTGCCTCATTCATTAAGAAAAGAAATTTAAAACTGGATAAAATCATGTGACCATTTCATTTTCTCTAATCACAACTCAATGCAACTCATTTTATCAACTTATCAGAATCACACAAGAACAATAACAACTATCATCCATGTAGCACATTCATAAAACAATAAACAAATGGAAATGCAAATGACTTGATCTTTATGAATATTTGTTATTTTCCATTTTAAAACAACATTTTTTACAAAAGTAGATGAAAAGTAGATTTACATAAATGGCATTCTTAAGCAACAATCTTTACAAAAGTAGGGAAAAAATAGATGTAAATTACTTTATAACTTTAAGCCACCAGATCTAACTAGTCTCATGGTAAATATCAACAAACATGCTTAAATCCCATTGTCCCAAAAAATAGTCTTCCAAATAGAAGTAACTGCTCTTCTGCATTGCAAGGTGGCAGGTTCAAATCTGGTAATGAACCAATTCCATGAGGCCTCTAGCTAGAAGATCACTTTATGGTCTTTGAAAATAAATGAAATTAAATCACAGTCAATATGACAGGAATTTGGGTCAAGGCACACAGATATTGTTGTCTGGACCAAATGTAGGCCTCGACATCCATGTCTAGTGGACAACTCCTCTTCAAGGTGTTATGTTTATTTGATATAATGGGGATATTATCTCTTAAGTATCGTGAAGCACTTTTCCTTGCAAACTCCTCTTAGGAAATACTCAGATTGATGTTATGCTTTGTGTCATGATTAGTGTTACTATTAAGATTGCTCCAACACTCTACAATGCTTCTTAAAATTGGACTCCTTTCATTTTATAAAGGAAAAAGAACAAAGTTGAATGGTGAAAAAGATGATTCGCAAGTTCCTCTTTTTTTTGTTTAGCAAGGAAAGAAAATGGCTTGAAAGGGGAATTAGTACCATGATGTTTTCATTAAAGAAATTGACAGTTGGGATCTTGATGTCAATGTCCAACTTAAGCCTTTGTTAAAAAGTAAGTGGATGCTAAACTGACTAAATTTCAAGATTACCTCCTGAGGACCACAAAAATATTTTGACCTAGGCACTCAACCTAATTGTTAGATAACTTATAAACTTCTCCAGATTCCATACAAAAAGAAAAAATATAGAAAAAAATTGCAAGAGACTAACCCCTATCTTCTCTTGTGGCCCACTTTGATTTTTGGCCGAACCAAAACTGATTGTTTCATAAGGATGTGAGTGGACTACAAATCCTTGAAAAAGGTCACCATCAAAGATAAGTTGGTCTATGAAAGATGCAATTGTCCTTTCCAGGAAGGATTTAAAAAGGACCAGCTTGGGATTTCGAAGAAAGATGCATCAAAAAATAGCTTTCATGAATTGGGATAAACATTATAAATTTTGGTAATGCACTTGTCCAAAACCATGCTCCAACTACTTTAATGAGATTGATAACATAATCTCTTCAAGTCATATCTTGGAAAAAAATTATAGTTGTGTTCTTGGCTGACATCTAGGAATATTATAACATGTCAAGGACAAGGAAGAACACAAGGCCCGTTTATGAGTGTTAAAAATCAAGTCAAGAAGCTAAACCACATGCCAAATTCTCCAAAGGAAATAAAAAAAAAAGAATTGGGTAACTATAGGCAGTATATCATCTTTATCTAAGGCTAAAGTAACACCTCTAGTTGTCTTTATTGCTCTGTGAAAAAGGTACTTTTCCTGTGTACAGTTGGTTTTATTTACAGAGTATAGCTGCAATTTCTTGAAACTTATGAGGCAATTCCTCCTTGTTTGCACTTGTTTTGTTCATATTATTATAAGATTATTAACTTCACATCAAGAAGTTCCACAAAAAATTCCTTCACACATCTCATGGGACTTTTCCACACATCTTAAAAGTTAAAATTTTTCAGGTCAACTTGCAATTTCTCTATTGGTCAGTTCACACTCTACAACTCATTACCGAGAATGTGAGAATGCATATCTTATCAATGAGATACTTTTACTTTTATTCTTCACAGGAGTTAACAAACACCTTAAAATGACCATCATCTACATGCACATTGATGAAAATGTTTTCTTAAATGTATATCCAATCAATGCCATGCAAATGTTAAGACTGACCAGAGGCTTTCTGTACACTACAAACACAATCCATTTGAAGGGCTGACATAATTGTGCCATGAAACAACATTTATTTATAAATAACATTAGTCTCAAAATGTGTTTCTAACCTTGTTTCGGATCTAAAATCTCAATCAAACTCTAAATAAAGCCACTGAACATGCTAACTTTCGTGGAAATTTGAAGGTCACACAATTCATTTTATGTAGTTGGAAACTCTATGGTGATTGTTCCAACCATGGGTTTATTTGGGTAATCTTATCATTACCTGTTATCACCAGATTTGTTGTCATCATTATTATCATCGTGCTTTGTGCTAGCAAAATTTATTCCTTTGAAATCAATTCATTCAACCAAGAGTACAACCACTCATCTTCTTTGCCAATAGTGTTTCACTATTTAATATCAAGTAATGTTTAATTTTTTTTCTTCAAGCACAATTTTGCTCATCGTATTTAAAGTGAAGATCCATTGCACTCTCAGAAAATGTAGCTTGATTTATCATCTTGTGGGATCTTCATATTGATTAGTCAATTTATGGTCTAAATTAATACTAGGATTATACAAATGCCTTGTAAATGCAAAAAATGGATTCACCGTGAAATAGCACTAATGATTACATAGATATCCCATCGGGCATTTCAGTACAATCCAAGTTGAAGGACAAACCACTTCCAACCTTGAGCATATAACATGATAAAATTATCAAGGAAAAGGTTAGTTTTCATTACATTCTTCATAAGGAGAAAAAACGAGAGAGGAATTGTGACCTCCAAATCCAAAAGAATTGGATAAAGAAACTTTAATGTCTAACCTCTCCTTTTTTTTGTCCAACAATGAATTTCATATCTTGGAAAACAATTTTTCGGAATCAGTATGGTTGTAAAATGTATCCATGCTATGAAGGAAGAACCAAAAACTAATGAGAAATTTGAATTAGTTGATACTTAAGTATTTTCTATATGGTAAAATTCCACATACAACAAAACAAAGAAAATTTGATGTCTACTTACCACATCTTTTTTTGATTTTCTAGGTTGATAGTAGGATGAACCCATCCTGTGCGAATGGCCTGCAAAATCCAGTTTGGTAGAATAATTATCATACACAAACATACAGGCATATGTTAATCATGTCGTCAAGAACAAACTAGGTGTAAAGTTGACCAATATATTGGAACTCAGAAATAAATGGTTTCAAGTTTACACTTATGTGATTCAAGTAAAAATCATGGATACAAAATACCATTTGAATATGGAAAATCAAATGATCAAAGAAGTAACTTATTTTTTATATTTATGAGAAATAGATAGGAGATTCTTTGACATCTGTTCCAGCATTTTACTAGAATATCTTGTACATTTTTGATGAAAAACATGTAAATTCAAAAGGGCAGATTTCAGGAGTTCTCCTTTCCACCCAAGTATCGTATAGAAAAACAATTTCTAGTTGCAATAGTTACATGCATCCTACAAAATTATATTCTATTGTAGTAGATGTTAGGAACGGGTTCCCACAAGAGCCAGTTTTGGCGTAAAAGCCCATGTTTTAGTGCAGAAGGCCAAAATTTTGTAATAAAGATGTAAAGCCTCTGGATTTTGTGGTCGTGGAGCGCGAAGAGGTCATAGGGTTGTACACCCTTGTTTCCTGAAGTCCCATGTCAGCTGTAAAGATCTACCCATGGTCTGTGGACCCTGGGCTTGTATAAAAATGGAGTCTTAGAAGAGTCTAAGAGAAAAAGGAGGAGGAAGGGCTTTGGGTAAGAAGTTCTAACTGTTCTCAAGTCTTAGCATAGGCAGAGGCTCTACAGCTGAGTGGGTAGAAGCCTAGGGTGGAAGTCCGCTGCTGAGTGTGTAGACCCCTGCAGCTCTGTGCGCAGGGTGGATCGAGTTTGTACTGAACTTGAGATATCAATAAAGAGAAGTATTTTGCAAATCACTGTGTATTTTGTCTCTGTTTAATGCATCTGATTATATTATGATACGATCTAGGTTTACATTATAATGCTTATTTAATGCACGAATGTATTCGATTATATCTGTTAAATGAATGCAAGCAAGAGTAAAGGATTACGCAAAGGTAACTATAAATGCATGGTAGATTAGGTAACACTTAAGATAACTTGGGAACTTATACAATAACGTAGTCACAGAGGTGCGTAAGTGCCTGGACCTTGGGTTAGGGCTGCACGAAGATCAGTTGGGCATCATTGTGGAGGTACTAAAGGAGGGGAGAGAAGGAACATCGATAAGCTCTAGAAGCTTATCGATCTGCACAAAGGCAAGATTAGGAAGTATAAACTAACATCATGACCATCTCAGTGTGCAGAAACTTGGTTCCTACATCCCCCCATACTGCTTCGGGTGAGACTTCGTTCCGCACTCCGCGAGCTAATGCCAAAAGGGCCAGTATTGTAGGGATTTGCTTGGATGACTAACACTGAACCTAGGTCAGGGCCCATCAAGCCAACAAATGGTTCCATTGTTGGGGCTCAGATCTACATGAGGGATGTTTGATGTCGTATCATTGGAATCCAACTAAGAAAGAAATTGAAACCTGGTTGGATAGAAATATCCAGGAATTCGTGGCGCATGAAAACAAGAATCCGTGATTGACAAAATAAATGTGGCTGGACAGATACCTGTACACAGAAATACACGAAATATTCTTCTATTCCTTCTCGGTTGAGTTATACAAGTGGATTGCGAAGTTGGTAGACGGTGAAGGAAGGTGGAGGCTTGACAAGCCGATTGTTTGGACATTGGGGCTAGTAAGGAGGTTAGAAGCTTATGAGGACAAGATCATGTGCATTGTCGACCATTGGCTTGACTACATCATAGGAGGATTTGTGACTGAGTTCACAGTCGATACCTATATCAGTGACAGTGAAGCAGAGTGCCACGTCTTTAGAGGACTGCGAGGTAAGTATTTAAAATCACTGAATATTTGGATTAAGATGCTCTTCTGTGAAAAATAGGCTATGCGGTTACCTTGAATTTTGGAACTACGTGAAGCAGAAAACCTTTTAGGGACGGAGGAAGAAGAGGTCCTGAGTATAGCCCAGTGATCGGATCCCCTTTAACTGATGACGAACGAACAACACATATTTCTTCCCTGAGCGCTAGTCAGTTGATAAGACAAGGGTTCCAGCAAATACATATGTTGCCTTCACCCTCATCACATCCATCCACACCACCTCCATCCTCGGCTCCACCACTCATACCATCACCCACACCACCACCACCTCCACTGTTCAATATAGTGAAATCTGTAAAAGTACCTGTATTCAAGGGCATAGGAAATGAGGACGCGGACCAATTTTTGTTTGTCATAAAGGATGTATGGGAAGCTCAGGGCGTTGCAGATGATCACATGAAGAAGACGACGTTAGTTAGTGCTTTGCAGTATCACGCGCTAACCTGGCACATCAAGTACTCTAATGACAACTAGGAACCTACGTTGGCAAAGATCTAGACCCCACTGAATAAATAATTCATTAGGCCTAAGTCGGAAGTGCAGTCAATTGTGCGGTTCAAGGAAATTGTGATGAAACTAGGTGAGATCCCTTGGGAGTTAGATCAGAGATTGAAGTGTAAAATCTGAGCAGCTAATATGATTTTGACGGATGGGCAGCACCGTGAGTGGTTCATAGGTTTGCTCCTCCCTCACCTAAGGGTTTTGCTGTCACAACAGAAGATTATGACTCAGGTGGAAGCCTTGGAGATTGCAATGAGACTGCACGAAACGCTGATGTAAGATTTGAATCTGGGGGTTCAGCAGATTCATGCATAGTTGCAAAACCTTTGTCTCGAAATGCAAAGTTTGAGGAAGGACAGAACTGCACAACCAGAGGCATGCGAGGAGGTTTGGTGCATAAAATGCAAGGGTTAGGTGCATGACAAGGATCATTGCCCAGTGTTCACGAACTACATTATAGCAGTAGGACCAATACCTCTATGGTCGGAGGTTGCGGCAGGGCCATGTGTAGGGCCTGCGCTATGGTGTGTTATATGTTAGGTAGCAGGGAAACACACGACTAATAATTTCCTTTTGCTACAGAAATTTGTGCAAACACTACAACAACTGTTCTGAAATTTATGTCAATTAGTAGGCCATGATGAGTGAAATTGTCAAAGTTACGAATTGATGATGGATAGGAAACCCGCATACAGAATGTAGATAGAAACATGGCATCCAAACCAAGGCGTTGGGGGAATGCAAGGTGAATATCGAGCATGCGGCCGAGGCCGAGGTGGAGGAGGGCTTGGGAGAGGTTGAGGACAGCTGATTTGTTACAATTGTGGAGGCCCAGGACACTACGTGAGGGACTCTCTGAATCCAACGCGATTGTCATGCCGCTATTGTACTTAGTTTAATCATGCAACTGAGGATTTCCCAATATTGTTGACCATGCACTAGAATGCTATAATGTGACCGTTGAAGAGGAAGAAAAGGATCCCCAAGAAGTTAATATTCTAGAAACTAAATGTCACCATGAGGTTGAAGGTCTGTAGATAGAGGATCCTGACACAACTGTACTATTGAAAGCCAGTCAGGTCAGCATTGGCATAAAGGCGGAACCAAAATTTTCAAAGATTGGGGACTATTGGGATGATGCGATAGTAGACAAGGTCTATGAGCTCCTCTGTGAATATCAAGATTTGTTCCCCATAAAATTTTTTGATCTAAAAGGGATAATAGGAGACCTGGGTGTCATGAAGATCACCCTGAAACTAGATGCAAAGCATGTAAAACAAAGACCTTACCGCCTTAATCCTAAGTATAAGGAAAGGGTTTGCACTGAGTTAGATAAGATGCTCACGATAGGGATTATTGAACCAGTAGATGAGTTCGGTTGGGTAAGCGCAATAGTTGTTTAGGAAAAGAAATAGAAGGAAAAAATAATGATATGCATGGATCTATCGAAGATAAATGATGCTTGTGTGCATGACCGATTCTCGACCCCGTTCACTGATGAAGTCCTAGATAATGTAGGCGGCCAAGAAGCATACACTTTCACTGATGGGTTCTCTAGGTATCATCAGATCAAAATCACGCTTGAAGATAGAAGCAAGATGATATTTGTGATAGAATGGGGATGTTTTCAGTATACTATAATGCCTTTTGGGTTGAAGAATGTGCCAGCAATATTTTCACATGTAGTAATTGAGGCATTCAAAGACTTCATTCATAAGTACCTAGAGGTGTACTTTGATGATTGGACAGTGTTTGGATTGGTTAAGCATCAGGTGGCAAGTTTGTGCTTAATATTAGATACGTGTCAAAGGCACCAGATCGCACTCAATCTGAAGAAGTGTTTGTTTTGTGTCCCTTTTGGGATCCTACTAGGGCATGTGGTGTACAAACAGGGATTGATGGTAGACCCCATGAAGATCGCGGTGATAATCAACTTGGAGGAACCATGGAATGTGAAATAGCTACGCGTGATCCTAGGGCATATTGGATACTACAAGAAGTTCATCAAGAGCTATTCCCACATCACCATGCCAATGGAGAAGTTGTTGAAAAAGGATGCTATGTTTTGTTGGAATGATGAATGCCAAAAGAGCTTGGACATGCTGAAAGAGAAAATGGTCACCACACCGATCCTAGTCTTTCCCGACTGGATGAAGGAATTTCATGTGCACGTGGATGTTGCATGTATCACCTTGGGGGCCATGTTGACACATGCAGGTGAGGGGGAATTGAACTATCCTATAACATTTGTGAGCAGGAATATTTCCAAGGATGAGAGGAACTATTCCACTACAGAGTGCCAAGGGCAAGCCATGGTATATGTACTCCAAAAGTTCAAGCACTATTTGTTGGGAAAACATTTTAAGATGTATACAGATCATTCTACGTTAAAATACCTGGTTAATAAGCTTGTGTTGGGGGGTAAGATTTGTAGGTGGTTGTTATTATTCCAGGAGTATGATTTTGAATTTATTGTGAAACTTGGACGATTGAACGCAAGACCAGATCATATGTCACACGTCAAAGTGGGAGAGGATCTCACTAATTTGGAGTAAGAACTGCCTGACATGCATCTTTTTGCGATACATGTTGCTGATAGTCACTTTCAAGATATCATACAATTCCTGACAACAAGGACTACTCTAGAATGGTATACAAGCCAGCAGAAGAAGGAGTTAGTAGTGCACATACTATAATTCTCCATCATTGCAGGACATTTGTACAAAATGGGGTCAGAAGAAATATTGTAATGCTATGTTCCTAACTTTGAGCGAAGCAGCATCCTCGTGGAGGCCCATGGAGGAGTTGCAGGGGGACATTATGCAGGAAAAGCGAGAGCGCAGAAGGTTCTATGTGCTCGATTGTGGTGGCCAACTCTGCATAAGGACGCAAAAGCACATTGTAGGGCCTGTGACATATGTCAAAGGACTGACATGCCATTGTAGAGGGATGAACTACCATTAATGTTGTAGGTGACATGACAACCATTCGAGAAATGGGCGATTGACTTTGTGGGACCAATTTAGCCTCTGGGAAAGAAAACAGGTGCACGGTACATCATCACTGCAATAGAGTACTTGACCAGGTGGGTAGAGGCAAAGCATGTGAAGGACTATACCAACACGACAACAACGAAGTTTCTTTTTGAATATGTATTGACAAGATTTGGCTGTCCAAAGATCTTGATGAGTGATCATGGTATGCACTTCCTTAATGAAACAATCCACGCGATGACAGAGGAATTTCAGGTCTATCATCAAAAAAGCATGCCTTATCACCCGCAGGCTAACAGGATGGGGAAGCATTCACTAAAATATTGTAGAACACACTGAAAAAGGTCTACAATGCTCATAGAAGTGATTGGGATATGTGCATACCAACGGTGCTATGGGCCTATAGAACGACTTGCAAGAAGTTGACAGGGAAAATACCTTTCAGACTTGTGTATGATGTAGAAGCTGTGATGCCAATGGAATACATTGCTGCTAGTCTATGCATAGTGGCACTCACAGGAATGACGGACCGCAGAGCCTGGGAATAAAGGTTCGCGTAGCTAGCAGAGCTTGAGGAGGACTATTTCTAGTTGGATTTCATCAACAAGTTCCAAAGGATCACGAAAAGGCATGGCATGATTGGCATAGTAAACATTGCACCTTCGAGGCAAATGATCTGGTTTTGATATATGATAGTAAGTTCGATAAATTTCTAGGAAAATTTAGGATGTATTGGCTGGGGCCCTATGTCGTTAAAGGGATTACCGATCGTGGATCAGTTCAATTGGTTAAGTTAAATGGGGAGCCCTTCCAAAGAAAGGTGAATGGTAGCTAATTGAAGCCACACATGGGTGATCTGGCTAGGTGACTATGTGAAGGAAGCATAGTCTTAGTGCTCTAAGCAGCTGAAAAGAGACGCGGGACTATAAACTACATTGCCCGGGTCGGGGAACTACTCGATGAAGAAATTGCACGGAATGAGGAGATGTCACAAAGACCACGCAAGCACATAGAAGGCTACGCTACATGGGATAAAACTACATAGGATAGCTATAATATGATCGTTAAAGTCACTCTTCATGATTTGATGACGCAGCAACGACCAAATGGAGTGGGGGGCTGGCATTTAAGATGAAATTTATGGGCAAGATCCTTGAAAATTTACTGCCAATCTAGCATTAATGAACCGATTTTGGCTGGAATAGTATGATTTTAATTCAAAATGGTATTTAAATTACATGTGGCTGCCCAACAAAGAACACTTGGAATTTTGAGCATGGAGTTGTTCAGCTCTCAGATGCGTATAAACCATGAATTCTTTGAAGCTCTGATAGCGATTTTGGCATTTGAGAAATTACCAAAGGAGACACAAGAACTATTGGATAGCGTCATGTTGACACTAGCAGAAACCATAGATATTTGGGAAGCAGTGATAGCCGAATGGGTTGTGCTAGAGATTTCCATGCAAGCATAGGGAACTGCTCTGGAGGTTGCAGAGATACCCAAGTTGCCACAATCACCTAGACTAAGGCCTACCCAGACCCAGGAAGGCACGAAAGGCAAGAAACGAAAGTAGGCTATGACACCACTAGTGCATGCGTCACCTAGGAGAAACCTGCCAAAGGACAAGCCCACCACTCAAGAAATGGGGAAAACCATTAACCTAGACCTAGAGGAGGGAGAAATTGAGCATATCCCAATGGACGATGAGGATCTTGGGATAGAAATGGAGGACTTTGAAGCTGAGGGTTCTGACCCCATTACTAAATTTCCTAAGTACGTCACTCTACGTAGGGGTAAGGCCAAGGTGCCTAAGGACATTGACGAGAGCAAGGTCACCTTGTACACACCTCTACTGCTAGACAAGATTGTTTTTAAAGGACCGCCCTTGGGGCAGATTCCAATGTTGAAATTGGAGGACTAGCACTTAATTGACACTAAGACATTCTCTCACTTGGAATCAAACCAACTTATGCACCGTGTCCTCCATAAGACCACCGGGGTGACTGCGTTGGAACCACAGAACTAGCTCAAAGTTGTGGATAAGGCAGGCCTGTTCAACCTGCTATGGGTGCCTCACTACAATCACACACCCATTACCTTGCTGGTAATCCAACAACTACTGTGTTTGGTACATGATGGGTGTCTGTAGCTAGAGGAGGCAATACCCATCACTGATAGACTGATCCACAGAATCATGAGACTGCCATATTTAGGGGAGAATCTAGCTATGATGTTTGCTGGAAAAGCAGGCGAGCTGGCCCTCACAGGGGCCATGAAGAAGAAGTTCAGATTAGTAAAGAAGCCACATGGCTATGCGATTACAAGTATTTTCAACCCTGCGGTCAAAGTGGCCACACAAATATTGGCAAGGAAGGTCATGCAGAAGTGTCGCTCCGATGAAGTACCAGTACCCATCGTAGCTCTAGTGGCCCAATGCGTGAAGGGGTTTTAGTTTAATTGGGCCCACTACCTCTGCGGTGAGTTCCTCACAAACTATCACGAGGTGCATGATATCAACAAGACCTTCCACTATGGATGGCTCTTTCTGTCCATCATGCTGGTAGCCTGGGAGCTACTAGAAGACAACCAATTTCCCTTGGTTGTAATAGACCTACCTGAGGCCGCGAAGTACCCTTCGTTATGGGTGACTAAGGATCATCAACGAATCAAGGACATTAATATATTTTGGATCTTGATGGAGATAAATGTGTACATGGCCATCAACCGCAAGCTGCAGTTGTCACCTACTGTCCTTGATAAATTGCAGTCGTACATAGAATTTAAAGTTGATTTCAACCATGTATCCATAAGGGCATGAAAGGACCCCAAGCAGAAGTGGCATGACTTGCCCTAATTAGTGACGAATGATGTGATTCAAGCAGTTATTAAGAGCTGGTTGACAGAATGGCACATTGTCTCAGACTTAACAGCAGGATCTAGTAAGACAACCACATAGTGGAAGAAGGATGAAGCTAAGCCCAAGATGGAGAACTAGGCTAAGAAAAGGAGAAAGGAGGTTAAGGATAAGCCTACGGCAGACTACGCTGCCACAAAGGAGACAAGTGGGAAAACAAGAGGAGAGGAGTGCGACTCTGACAAAGAGAAGTCATGCTCACCAAAAGAAGAGGAAGGAGAGGACGATCCAACAGAACAAGGAGTAGCGGACCCATAAACACCTCCATTCCATATTAAGCATCGAAGGGTATAAGAAAAAGTAGGGCCGTAGAAGAAGTCCAAGGCCAACAAGACGTCCATGGATCTGATCACCCTAATAGAGGGGGAGCTAAATGACATTAGGTATATAGTGTGGGATACCACCATGGAACTACTGGAGCAGTTTGAGCAACAACAGCAATAGGTGTTGGGTGCCATTCAGGAAAATCTATGAGAGCTTTAGATTCGGGCAACATAGACCAACACGGTCGGGCAACATAGACCGACACGGCATCCACCAGTTTGGCCACTAGTATGTCAGAAGTCACTGGGATGCTGCATGCGAAGGACTCATGAGCCATAGTTTCGCTAGATGGAGCATTGACGACAGAGACCATAGCTAAGAGACCCGTTGTCAGAGCACTCAGGGGAGTAGGTCTAAACTTAGTAATGCTTCCTAATGAGGCACTCTGCCTACTGCAAGATAGGGTGATCATAGAGCTGAGGGCACATGAACAATGGGCTTTGCAGGAGATTAGTGAAAAGAAAATCAATGATGCTCAAATGGCCATATAGCGAGATTCTTCCATCACAACTACAAATGACGTGATCGATAATAATAAGCACATAGTTTGGGTCATGGAGGAAGCATGCTAAATGATCTTGGAGTTGGCGATTCCTGTAGATGAGCCGGTAGATGTGCATGTTTGAAAACTTGCTACGGGGGTGCGCGACACCCACACAGAATTGGCAAAGGTTCAGTTGGAGCTGAACCTCCAAATTGTAGAATTACAGTTGAGGATCTAGCTTTGACTCCAACGGAAGTCAAGGAGCAGTGCGCGACTACTATAATAGAGATAATAGTGGCAGTAGAAAGTGCATTGGTGGTCCACAAAATGGTTTTTGAAAACTCGTTTGAAGTATTAACCAGCTTGCAAAAAGACCCCACTGTGCGAAGGCTGGAAATAAAGGCACGAGAGCTACAACAGTGCTACGATGAGGTAAAAGGGACAACGCATACTATTTCCCTCACACAGAGACTTGTGAAGCTGCAGGATGTCAAGGCATTGAAGGAGCAGGTAGATGTAGCTCAGCACAAAGAGGCAGTGCTAAAGGCGTGCATCAAGCCTTGGTTGGATGAGGCCTACCTGATCACGACCTCCATTGAAGGCAAGTTGGCTAGACTGTAGAAGACTCAGCAGAAGCTTCAGGCTCATAGTACAAGGCCAGCAGCATAGTAGTTGGTCGAGGAAATAAAACAGGTGGCTGTGCAGTGCACCATCAAGGTAGCACTCGTACAGGTTGAGCTGGGGGTTATTCACACCAAGATCTCCACACCCGCAGAGTGACTCGAGGGTGAGTCACCATGTTTGTGTTGGGGGGCTATTGGGAACGGGTTCCCCCAAGAGGTAGTTTTGGGGCTAGAAGCCAATGTTTTGGGGTAGAAGGCCCAAATTTTGTAAGAAAGATGTAAAGCCTCTGCATTTTGTGGTTGTGGAGGGCAAAGAGGTGAAAGGGTTGTCCGCCCTTATTTTGTGAAGTCTCATGTCAGCTATAAAGATATACCCATGGTCCGTGGATGATGGGATTGTATAAAAAGGGAGTCTTAGAAGATTCTAAGAGAGAAAGGAGGAAGAAGGGCTTTGGGTAAGAAGTTCTAAGTTTTCTTGAGTCTTAGTGTAGGTAGAGGCTTTATAGCTAAGTGCGTAGAAGCCTAGGGTGGAAGTCCACAGGTGAGTGCGTAGGGTGGATCGAGTCTATACTGAACTTGAGATATCAATAAAGAGAAGTATTGCAAATCACTATGTATTTTTTCTCTGTTTAATGCATATGAGTATATTATGATATGATCTGGGTTTATATTATAATGCTTATTTAATGTGTGAATGTATTCGTATATATCTATTGAATGAACGCAAGAAAGAGTAAAGGATTATGAGAAGGTAATTGTAAATGCATGGTAGATTAGGTAACACTTAAGATAACTTGGTAAATTATACAGTAACCTAGTCATAGAGGCACGTAAGTTCCTAGACCTCAGGTTAGGGATATGCAAAGATCAGTTGGGTATTATCGCGGAGGTAGTAAAGGATGGGAGAGAAGAACATTGAAAAGCCCTAGAATCTTATCGATCTACACGAAGGTAGGATGAGGATGTATAGACCGAGATCACGACCATCTCAAGGTGCGGAAACTCAGTTCCTGCATCCTCCCATAATGCTTTGGGTAAGACTTCGGTTCATGCTCTGCGAGATGACGCCAAAAGGGCTAGTAGTGTAGGGATTTTCTTGGCTGGCTAATCCTGGGTGAGGGCCCATCAAGCCAACAATAGACTTCAAACATCCCAATAGGATTATCATAGTTAAGAAAAATAGTCACTCAATTCATGACCCATGCTCACGTAAGTGGATCAAAGCCTACCCCATGTCAATTAAAAATAAAGTGGTGGCAGGTGCAAGGGGATACTTTATGATCCCAAAGGGAAAAAGTAGCATCATATGCTTGGTGCCTTGGGGTAGCACCAAACAATCTAGCAACAACATATGCCCTTCTGAGGGGTCTCCATTTAGCAAAGGAAGCTAAGGTAGGATCATTGATTATCTTAGGTGATTCCTCAGTGATCATTAGAGAAATGCTTCGAAAAATGTCACCAGTAGATAGAAAGATTGTTGTAATCATAGCTTAAAAGCCTTGAACTAAAAAGGAGGCAAGCACATTAAGAAAAATCTCATTCTACCATGTGAAGTGAGAGCTCAATGTATAGGTTGATATTTAGGTCAAGGAGGCCACCAAACTAACCAAATGTGGGTTTGAAAAAATTGGGTGCACTCACCATGAAACACCGACTAATGTATTGGATTAAATTCACACATCAATTTTCATTTACTACCCTCATGATTCAGTATCGAACATGCCAATTCCATTAGATTCAGATGATAGCCTCTCTCACATGTAATACTTAACAACAACCTTGTGTACTGAAAGATTCAATATGAAAATTTGTCAGATGTGGGATAATGGGATATGGAAGAAAAGAAATTACAAACATATATAGTTGAGACCTTCAAGCATCGACTACCATAGTAACCAATTTCTCTGTAATTTGTCTAGGGCCGTGGTTATTATATTTCAATTTCGAGAATACTGCAAAGGATTGTAGTAAAGGTGAGCATTTTTGATTCAACATTTTAGGTTTGGTTCTCTGGTTCTAGTGAAGGCAGATTGTAAGGGATTTGGAAGAGACTGGTCTCTCAACTCTGTTTCTCTAGGACTTTCCCTTTCTTGTGTGTGTTCCATCTGGACTACTTGTTGTAAGGCACTTCTTTAGGATTTCGTGGTAAATGTTCTCTTGTCCTGGTGTCTGTCCTTTGTTGAGAATGCACAAGGTGTCTGTCACCTTCTCCTTATTTCTCTTGAACCATCGCTCTCATTCTAGAATTTTATTTTTGGTTTGATTGGTAGTGTTTGGGGTTCTCAGCAGAGACCTAGAAAATAGTGAGGTATTGGAATTCAATAGGACTCTAAGGAGACAAAAGGAATATATTCAGTCTAACAGGACTTCATTGTTCTCTTTGTCTCTCAACATGCATCTATAGTTAATTTTCTAATTCAACAAAAACAAAGGCTTGACAATTTGGAAGTCTAATACAGTATGTTGCAGAATTTGGCACTCATCTTTGAAAGGACTCCCTCTCCTCAGCATCAAACAACAAAGTCTCAGCTAATTATGCTTGAGCTGACTTCAATGTAGAAGAGACTAGTAAGAGAACCCTTATCTCCATGAGATTGTCAGCTTTAATACAGGAATATTATACTTTAACAATATTTGTGCGACAAAAATAATTTCTTCACATAATAAAATACAGTTGAAAATAAATGCAGTGACACAGTAACGAACATATCTGACCTTACTTCATTACGAATACTTAGAAAAGATGAAAATGGGAAGGTTCTTCATAGATTAATCTCTACATAAATCTAATTAGCTACAGAAAACCCTTCAAACCTAGAAGGAACAATTAAAAGGTTGAAACACTACATATAGGGAATAAACCCCATCACCAAAGATGAATGACAAACAATAATACTTTGAACTATCGGTTTGAACTTCAAAAGGGTTTCCAAGAGTACCTCGTAAAGAGAGGTCATCGATTAATCTCGATTCAGAGAAGAACTGGACTTGAAATAGACTGAACCACCAGGGCATCAGAAAGCCATACCTGCAAAAACCTAGAAGCGAACCAGGATCTCATCCGTATATAAATTTTAACTACAATCAAACCCTGTAGAATTAGAGAAAAATTCTAATTGCTGAAGGGACGAGAAATACCTGTGAAAGAGTTGCTTGTCCATTGACCCAACCAGAACTTGTGTATCGAGGAGAGAACCCTTTTAATTTCACATTAAACAAAAGAAAAATTATATAGCTATAGGCATTCAGAGTTGCTTCTAATCACTGGTAAATAAGAAGACAAGACTCCTATAATCATTTCAGCAACCATATATGATAACCTGCTAGTGATATAAAGGAAAAAGCTCAGTGGAGAACAATTAACAAGAATCATCAATTTTCAGTGTAAGAGAAGGTATGGTGAACACAAAACTCTACCTGTGGCAAGTAATTGAGTGTTCAACACTCGACGTGATGCCTGTGTGTGCATTAAGGTGAAGGAATGGTAACCATTTGTAGAGCGATGCATGTGACCACCTATAAGCATCATGACAGTTTGATAAATAAATCTTACGAGCTTTCGGTGTTGTGCAATGCAAATGAGCCACTTATCATTTTCTCCATTCCAAGAAGCTCGCTATAACCATTTCAATACAATGTCAGAGTACTCTTTAATCATCTAACATTCGATGCTACACTGCAGACGGATATACAATGGCATCTAGGGGAGTTGATTTTAAAGGGAAACTCCTTGCGGCATAAATATTAATAAAAATATGTAAGTTATATGTGTGCGCCAGATGGGTTTGGCTACCATAATGGATCCTATTTATAACACCACGCCATTACCTATTTTATTCCGTGTGTTGAGGGGAATGAGTGTAGAGGATTTTAGTTTTCTTTAATAAATTTTTCTTTCAAAACATATTTAATTGAAATGTCTGACTCTTTATATTCCACAAAACAACTCAATAAAAAAGAGAAATAAGCACATATATGAGAAAATTTTAACATATAGCACAAGTTCCATTTCATAAATTTTGTTTACTATGCAAGTTAAGGGTTTACTATGCAGCTTCAATTTTCTATACAAGTTCGAAGAAGCTTATCATTCATTGTTTCTTTATTTCTTAAATTCTATTAAGGTTTTCTTTTATAAGATCTTAACAAATTTTGGTAAACAGTTTTGTCAATGTTCCATACATTATAGAGGTTCGTTAATGTTCCATCTAATATAGAAGTTCACGAGTCCACATAGATTGAGATATAGTCAAAAGGAGTTTATTAATTTTTTTGAGACATAGAGAAAGGTTTGAGGTATACAAAAATATCAGCATATATCTCTATGAACCCATGTATGAAAAGTTAAATATGTTCTTATGTTAAAAAAAAAATTAAAACTAGTCTTTGTTAATAAATAGGGTCATTAGCGTGATCGCAAGGATTTCTATTTCTCCAGTAGATGGCCCTGTAATGTCATAGGTTTAACTTTAAAAACTTCATATGTTGTGAAGAGTGCACAAAATTTAAAATAGGTACCCAATTGAAATTGGAACCCTATTATCTAATGTCGAAGGAGCCAACGAGTCAGATTCTGTAGGATTAGTTTTGGCATTGGAGGGGAATAATGATGAAATTTATGTTTTTTAAATGTATATGGTTAAATATTAATCGTATAATACCTATGTGATATGAAAACAATGACACAATTGTTACATGTTTTATGGGCATTTATTACAATTAAAAATGCTGAAAGGAGGGTCTGTTTTCATAATTATATCCAATTACCAATGATTTTATCTGTGATGGTTCTATGTTGTAAAACCCATCTGAGACCAACATTTTCATTTATAAATTTTATAAGCTCTTTAAATGTAAGAGTGAAGTTTTAATTATCTGATAAAGAATATCTTCTATTGATTTTTTTAGTTTTTCCTATTTATATGTGTAACATGTCTTCCCTAATCCTATGACATAAAATTACCATAATTACCATACAATAATAAAAAAAATTGACAAATTAATGCATTGCAACCATGATGTTATAGTAATTTTGCATTAACATAAATATAAATCATTTCACTCATGGCTTACACTTATACATATGATTTATGGTTTATGTAAATATGGCGAAGGCACATTATCACTCTCCACTAAGCACATTTAATTCATAGCTTAATGTTCATGTGATCTTGGTACAAACCTTAAGGTATTTATCTCGGGTAAAACTGGCACCCACCCATAGATGGTTGTAATTTCCCACATAGTCCATCATCCATCGTCCATCTGCAATAGCTTACTAGAAATCACCTAGATTCATTAAGGTGGTTATGGTAACTAATTACCCTACCTAGACCTCAAAACAATCTCTCATTTGCAATCTAAAGACAAAGTTCCAGTGCGCACTAGGGTTTCTTAGCCCAGGCGTCCTATCAAGGTTTTCGACTATTCAGAGTCCCTCTGATATGCTACTCAACTTGTAAGTCCCAGTGGCCCATCGCCATGATTTCTTTTTAGTTTTCCATTGACCATAGATGGTGGTTCATGTTGAAGAACTCCTTCTTTCCTTGCATAATTTGTTTGATGAGAGTGCTTCTGACGAAAGTGTCTTAAAAGGTCCTTCTGGAACCAACACCTGGTATTATTTCAACCCTAGCTTCTAGATTTCCATTTACCCTAATTTATCTTTATTGTTTGGGCTAAAATCAAAGGGTTTCTTCAGGCTTCAACGACGGTCCATCTAAGACTCCTATGTGCTCAGGTAAGGTCTATAATATGTATTGAGACTCATTTCTTCTCAACTCCAACAGAGATAGAGTTTAATATTTTGTATTTGTTATGCAGGAACAAGTCATTATCTCTTTGTTTCCACTTGGGTTGCGGCTACATTATTTCTGGAGCTAACTCCTCACTCTTCCACATACTATGTTTTTATCCTTTACTTCGACTAGGTACAAGGCTTCCCATTCCAATCTTTTCTGAGTTTTTGATGGAGGAGTTTAACCTCTCTCAATTATTTAGTCCTGGGTTGTCTGAGTATTTGTCAAGGAATTGCCTCTTAGAGAGGTCACGGTGTATTGATAAAATGGGCTTCATTTAAAAAAATAATCATAGGAATGTACGTTGTATGTGTTTCGTTTATAAAGACCAACTTCTTGGTCTCGAGCTTCTGTGAAAAGATAATTCAAAACCCTCTTTTCGACTTCGTTTAATTTATTCTAATTTGGGGAATAGTGATGTTAACCCTTGGTTCGACTCCGAACTAAATCATTAATATTTGCATGTGCCATTGTTGTTGTTCTTTCTAGAATGGCGGGTTAAATTACTATGTTATTTCATAAGAACCCATGGTTCGTTTTTCTAGAGATATAATTGAAATGGCATTTTATTTGCAATGTTAGGAACTTAGTTAACTAAAAGTTGATGGAATTTTGGTATTTAAACCTATTTTCTTTCTGTTCTTTTGCAATCCTGAATATAAAAAAAAGGTTTGAATGCATTAGTCAGTTATTCTCAGTATCTACAAGAAATAGTTGTTGTTTTCGTTACTACTTTAGTTATTCCACAGAATATTTGTTCGTCTGAATGCTACATGATTATAAAGCATTGTTTCATGTATGGAATTCTATGAAGATTTTTGGTTGACATGATACAGGTTCCATAAATTTTAACTATATAAGATTTTTATGCAAATTCTTTCATGGTTTGAAATACATTCTGGGTTGTTTGTTGTTTCTAATGTTCCTTATGAATATGTAAATGATAGAGTGTATAGCTATCTACACCCTCCAACTCATACCGGACCAAATATGGAACCTGGATTCACTGAAACCTGTTTGTTGCCCTCAATTACTCTAATAGTTTTAATTATATGAACCTTGGATAGTCTTAAGTGAGCTCCCGCTTGTAGATTTTAAGACTAACTAGGATCTAATAAATAAATACCTCACTGCTATTTGGTATTGAATCCTTAACCTCACTGGTTCTATCTAGGCTCATGGGGTCACATTCTCATATTAAATCTTCCTCAGTACCATATTATAGGTTTACCCAATGTACCCATTTCCCTTCAATTTATACAAAAAAATCTTTCAATATAGCTATTTTACCATTGCATTGCTATTTAGGTACATCATACAAAAAAAATACAGGGTTACTTTAAAAAACAAAGGAAACATCAACCTTGCAAAATTGCTTATTTTTTCCTTGTTTCTCAGGAAAATAATTTCACAAAGAAGACCTCACCACCCAACCTTGAGACTGCACATTAGGTCAAGTCTCCACTTGGGCCTTTTCTTTCCCAGACAGTTTGTCTAATTAATGATAAGGTAACCTATACCGTAACCTCAAGACTATTCAATCCATTTTAGTAATTTCAACATATAGCGCAAGTTCCATTTTATAAATGATGTTTACTATGCAGGTTAAGGGTTTACTGTGCACGTTCAATTTTGTATACAGGTTTGAAGAGGCTTATCATGCATTGTTTCTTTATTTCTTATGTTTTATTAACGTATTTTTTAATAAGTTTCTTCGATGTTCCGTATGTTATAGAGGTTCGTTAATCTTCCATCTGATATAGAATTGAATCAGGTTGCATAGATTGAGATATAATCCAAAGGAGTTTATTACTTTTTTAAGCTACAATGGAAAGTTTGAGGTATACAGAAATATTAGCATATATCTCTATGAACCCATGTATGAAAAGTGAAATATGTTATTATGTTAAAAAACAAATTAAAAGTAGTCTTTCTTAATAAACAGGGTCATTAGCATGATCACAGGGATTTCTATTTTTACAGTAGATGGCCCTATAATGTCATAGGTTTAACTTTCAAAACTTCATATGTAGTGAAGAGTGCACAAAATTTAATGTGTTTAACTTCTAGAACTTCATCTATTGTGAAGAGCGCACATAATTCAAAATAGGTACCCAATTGAAATTGGGACCCTATTATCTAACGTCAAAGGAGCCAACGAGTCAGATTATGTAGGATTAGCTTTGGCATTGGAGAGGAATACTAATGAAATTTAGGTTTATTTAAATGTATATGGTTAAACATTGATTTTATAATGCCTATGTAATTTGAAAACAATGACACCATTGTTATTACAATTAACAATGCTGAAAGGAGGGTTTTTTTTCATAATTAAAACCAACAGCCAATAATTTTCTTTCTGATGGTTCTATGTTGTGAAACCCATTTGAGACCAACATTTTCATTTACAAATTTGAGAAGCTCTTGAAAAGCAAGAGTGAAGTTTTAATTATTTAATATAGAATATCTTCTATTGAATTTTTTTGTTTTTCCTATTTATATGTGTAACATGTCTTCCTTAATCCTAGGACATCAAATTACCATACAATAATAATAAAAAGAAAAAGGTTTACAAATTAACGCATTGCAACCATGATGTTCTAGTAATTCTGCACTAACATAAATATAAATCATTTCACTCATGGCTTATACTTATACATATGATTTATGGTTTATGTAAATATGGTGAAGGTACATTATCACTGTCCCCAAAGCACATTTAATTCATAGTTTAATGTTCATGTGATCTTGGTACAAATCTTAAGGTATTGATCTTGGTAAAAACTTGATTCTTACAGGGCATCAACCCGTACATGGTCCTACTTGCCCACATGGCCCATCATCCATCGTCCAGATTAAACAACTTACTAGGATTGATCTAGATTCGTTGAGGTGGTTATGGTAACTTATTACCCTACCTAGACCTTGAAACAATCTCTCATTTGCAATCTAGAGATGAAGTTCCAAAGCGCACTAGGGTTTTGTAGCTTTGGGGTTCTATCAAGTTTTTCCACTATTCGGAGTCCCTACGACATGCTACTCAAATTGTAAGTCTCGGTGGCCCATCACCATACTTTCCTTTTAGTTTTCCGTTGACCATAAATGGTGGTTCATGTTGAACAACTCATTCTTTCCTTGCATAATTTGTTTCATGAGAGTGCTTCTGACGAAAGAGTCCCGAAAGGTCCTTCTGGAACTGACACCTGGTATTATTTCAAACCTAGCTTCCAGATTTCCATTTACCCTCGTTTATCTTTATTGTTTGGGCTAAACTCCAAGGGTTTCTTCAGGCTTCGACAATAGTCTGTCTAAGACTCCTATGTTATTAGGTAAGGTCTGTAATATGTATTGAGGCTCATTTATTCTCAACTTGAACAAAGATAGAGTTTAATATTTTGTATTTGTTATGCAGGAACATGTGAGTGTCTCCCTGTTTCAACTTGGGTTGCAGCTACATTACTTTTGGAGCTAACTCCTGACTCTCCCACATACTAGGTTTTTATCCCTTACTTCGACTAAGTACAAGGTTTCCCATTCCATTTTTTTTCTGAGGTTTTGATGGAGGAGGTTAACCTCTCTTAATTATTTAGTCCTGGGTTTTCTGAGTATTTGTCTAAGGAATTTCTTCTTACATAGGTCATGGTGTATTGAGAAAATGGGATTTTTGTTATAAAAAAATTCATAGGAATGCACGATGTATTCGTTTTATTTATAAAGACCAACTTCTTAGTCTCGAGCTTCTGTGAAAAGATAATTTGAAACACTCCTTTCAACTTCATTTAATTTATTAAAATTTGGGGAATAGTGATGCGAACCCTTGGTTCGACTTCAAACTAAATTATTAATATTTTCATATTCCATTGTTGTCGTTCTTTCTGGAATGAAAGGTTAAATTACTGTGTTATTTCATAATAACCCATGGTTCATTTTTCCAAAGATATTATTGAAATGGCATCTTATTTTCACTGTTAAAAACTTAGTTAACTGAAATTTGATGGAATTTTGTTATTTAAACCTCCTTCCTTTTTGTTCTCTCATAATCCTAAATATAACAAAAAGGTTTGAATGCATTAGTCATTTATTCTCAATATCTGCAAACAATAATTGTTGTTTTCATTACTACTTTAGTTATTCCACAGAACGTTTGTTTGATTGGATGCTACAGGATTATAAGACATTGTTTTATGTATGGAATTCTATGAGGATTTTTTTTTGACATGCTATGGGTTCTAAAAATGTTAACTATATATGATTTTTATTCAGACTCTTCATGGTTTGAAATACGTTCTGGGTTCTTTGTTTCAGATGGTCCTTTTGAATATGTAAATGACATAGTGTATAGCTATCTATACCCTCCAAGTCATACATGGCCAACTATGGAACATGGATTCATCGAAACCTGTCTGCTTCCCTCGAGTAATTTAATAATTTTAATTATATGAACCTCGGACAGCCTTAAGCGGGCTCCCGGTTGCAAATTTTAAGACTAACCAGGATCTAAGAAAAAAATACCTCACTGCTATTTGGTATTAAATCCTTCACCTCACCGATTCTATCTAGGCTCACAGGTTCACATTCTCGTATAAAATCTTACTCAGTATCACATTATCTCTTTACCCAAGATAGTCAGTTCCCTTCTATTTATACAAAAAAAATCTTTCAATATAGCTATTTTACCATTGCATTTGTATCTAAGATATAGCTATTTTACCATTGCATTTGTATCTAAGCACATCATGCAAAAAAATATAGGGTTACTTTCAGAAAGAAAGGAACCATGAACCTTTCAAAATTACTTATTTGTTTCTTATTGCTTAGCAAAATAATTTCACAAAGAAGACCTCGCCACCCAACCTTGAGACTTCACATTACATCTATTCTCTCCTCAGGCCTTTTCTTTCCCAGAAAATTTGTTTAATTGATGATGAGGTAACCTATACTTGAACCTCAAGACTATTTGAGTCCATTTCAATATTGTACACTTATGAATCAATCTAAGGATTCCACTAACTCTAGGTTCATCTCAATAATCTCATTAGTTCAATAAAGTTCTACTTTGATAAACAAACATTTCCTTTTCTCCACATCCTCCATCCTCTATCCATCCTTGGACCTATTTTCCACTGAGATATAGGATTTTTGGTCCTCTCTAATAAAAGAGAATATAATCATAATTGATTCTAACTCAAGATTTAATTTTCTTTTATTTACTAATCTTAATTCACCATCGAAATTTCCAAACATATTAGTATTTCATCAATTAAATTTCATCCACTTATCATAACATAAAGTTTCCTTATCATGTTTCAATTGTCAATTACAGATGACTGGGTCATGCAGAGTGAAAGTAATTAATTCTTTAACAAATATTCTTAACATTGGGGTGTTACAATATGGTACCTATTTTTCCTAGAATTTTGTGTACATGGTTTGATCGCCTTCTTGAACGTTTTGAGTTTTAAAAGTTTTAAGGTGTAGAATAGATGTGTATCTTTGAATTACTTGATAGTATTAATTTCCTTTTAAAAATTTAATTTGAAACATATTCATTACATTTATTTACAACTTTATTTAAATTCAATAAAAAGGGTAAAAATTTAATCCTCTGTAATATCCTTTCACAAATCAAATTATATTCTTTTACTTGAAGTTTGATACAAATTTGTGACATAGATTTGCTACATTACATGGAAATTTAAATCTTAAAAATGAAGAGAGGATGTAATTGGAATACTAAAATAAAATAAAAGATTTAAAGATGGGAAGAAATCAAAAGATTGAAAGAAAGAGTAATTGAAATATTAAAAATGAAGAGAGGGAGTAATTCCAAAATCAATATTCTGAGCAACAAGAGCAAGAATTAGCTATTTTCTATCCTCGTTGTCAGAAATAGCATAGCCTTAAATAATGTCCATTGGACAAAATCGAGATAAGTTCTATTTGTGCCAAAGATCACTCAAGCAATCATTTTCTCTTGCAAGTTCGTAAATTGAAATTTATATTCAAGGAAGTTGAGAAAGAACCAGAGACAACATATTTTGTGGCACAACAATGAAAAAAAAGAACCACCCACTAGGTACAATTCAAGACCTTCTATTTTTTTTCAAGACAATTTTCTTGACAAAAGTTTCTTGGCTTAGCTTGGAAGGGTCAACAAAACTCTAGTACTTCCTGGAAGCCTCAGCCATACACTTTATCACTGTAGACAAACTAGTCACTTCCTGGTCATTCTAGTCAAAAAAAAAAAAAAAAAAATATCCTGCACCCTCATGAAATAATTTACCAAACAATCAACACCCTCAGCAACGGGTAAATCAACCTACCCAATGTGGTCTCAAAGTTGGTAGCGTCCCATCAGACCAATCAATCAATCAATGGAAACATTCAATTAGTCACAACCACCCTTATAACCCCCACTTCAACTACCTCCAAGCACTCGATCTCCATTACGTCCTCAACAACCTTCACAACCAAATATGAACCCCAATAACAAGATTATGCATTTTTTAGAAACTATGGAAACCCTACATTATTTACCTCCCTCTTTAGAATGTAATGAATTACATCTAAGACTCGAATGAATATATTTTCAAAATATCTTTCAGAGAATCAAGAGAAACTAGAAAACTAAAATCTTGCTAAGGAACAACCTTTAACAAAACACTCTCCTCCTACTGTAATGATTACTAAAACAAAATTTTCCACTAAATTGATTAAATAGGAGGAATCTATTAAAATTAATGAGGATACTCTAGAGTTCCCTGAGATATTAGCCATAGTAAAATCACTTGTATATCCTAACATTGATCTCACAAGGAAACTATAAAATTTGTGTATCAAAATCCCTCTCTTGAATACCTATTTATGCTATAACCATAAATCAGAGAAATACCTATTTATGCTAAAAGAATTAAAGAGTTGTGTGTTAAGAAGCATGGAAGGAAACAAAAAGATTCTCCTACAGTCCATGTTCTTGGGAAACTCTCTTATATTGTCCTAGAAAATAGATACCTATAAGATATGGTGATCCTATAAATCTTGTAATCGCCATCCATATTGAGGGGCATAACTTCCCAAACACTTTAGTGGACTTGGGAACTGCTATAAATACTATAATAATCAAACCTTGTGGTTTCCTTCGTATAACTAGATTTAAACCAACTCCAGCCATCCTAGAACTAGCCAACATATCTGTAGTGAAACCAAAAGGAACTTCGATGATATCATTGTTTATATAGACTCCTAGGAATACTCAGTGGATTTTCTAGTCCTTAATCCTAAAAATAACTTGGAGGGACACCATCTGATATTAGGAAAACAATGGTTCGCCACTGTAGATGCCTACATTAGGTATAAAACTGGAAGCATGACGATCACCAAGGGACTCACTTTCAAGAATATCATTTTATATCCACCCACTAGACCCAACATGCTAGCTGAAAACTTTAGATGGTTCCTTGCCAAATATTAGGAAGGTAATTTACATTCTCCCTTCACTATTGATAAGGATCTTATCTTTAAAATAAATATTGAGGATCATATAATTAATACCTTTCTTAACTAGCCTTCCACCATAGGAAACCCAACATGTTAGATGTTAAAATTTGTCGTGAACAACGAGACCCAAGGAGATCCACTAAAGGATTTGAACAATGAGATATACCCATGACTGCAGTTCATAGTAAGATGCCTATTGAAATTGAACGTGGAAATACCTTGAAATATTAACGCCAGTCTTGATGAAGGTGTCTTGATGACCTTCATCAGGAAAAACTAATCCATGTTCTTTAGAAATATAAACAAGCCTTTGCTTGGGAATATTATGATATGAAGGGCATTCATCCAAAATTGTGCACACACTATATCTATATTGAGAAATATGCCTGAGCCATTCCCCAGCCACAAAGAAGATTAAAACCACACCTTAGGGACATAGTGAAAGAGGAGCTTCAAAAACATCTCAATGTTAATTTTAGATACCCTATTTCTTACAGTTGGTGGGTTTCTCCACTGGTGGTAGTCCCTAAAAAGAATAGAAAATGGAAAATTTTTGTATATTATACATAACTAAGCAAAGCCACATAGAAGGATAATTTTCCTCTTCCATTTGTATACAAAGTCCTTGATATTCTTTCCGGAAAGAAATCTTTTTCTTTCATGGATGAATTTAATGGATATAACCAGATCCATATTTCTCCTAAACTCCAAGATAAAACTATGTTCACCTACCAATGGGGAATGTTTGCATATAGAATCTTACCATTTGGGTTGTGAAATGTACTATCCACCTATCAAAGGGCAATTATGGACATTTTTCATAATCTAATTAATCAAGTGCTTGAACTATATATGGATGATTTCACCCCTTACGGTAATTATTTTGATCAAGCTTTACATAATCTAAAAATGGTTCTTGCAAGATGTATAGCTACTAGGCTATGCCCTAGTAATGAAAAATTCCATGTGATGATGCCATAAGGCGTATTCCTAGGAACATTTATCTCTGTTGCAGGTATTTAGGTAGACCTAGCTAAGGTCAAGGTAATTCTTAAACTCCCTACCCCTTGTACACAAATAGAGCTATGTATTTTCCTTGGTCAGATTGGTTTAGATCACTATTTCATAGCACACTTTTAAAGAATTGCAGAACAATTGTATGTGTTAACTGGACATGTGGAATTTGATTGGGTTGATAAATGTGATACTACATTTGCAGATATGAAAATATTGGTTTCAACAAGTTTGGTGTTGTGGGGACCATATTGGAGTCTACCATTTCATATATCATTAGACGCTCTAGACACGGTGATAGGGGTAGTTCTCAGGCAAAAAGAGGATAAGAGGTCCTATGCAATTTATTACATTAGAGAAAACCTCACACATCAAAACATAAACTATACTATGAGAGAGAAAGAGTCTTTGGTTCTTTTTTACGCTATAAATAATTTTTGTCATTATATAACATGATATCTACTTTTTCTGTACATTGATAATTTTGTGATTCATTATTTAGCTAACAAACATGTTACCAATGGTAAAGTAACTCATTGGTTACTGTTATTGTAGGAGTTTGACACTACTATAATGAACTCATAAGGAAAAGAGAACCTTATTGTAGATTTCTTATTAAGAATCCCATCTGTGGTTGACTCTCTAACAGTGGAATACCAATTCCCAAATGAACATCTGTTTGTTGTGGCCATCAAGACGTCGTGGTATGCTGATGCTGAAAATTACTTGGTGGCTAGAAAACTACCATCACACTGGTCATTCGAGGAAAATAAGATTATTATCCAACGCAGTGCATGATTTCATGGATGGATGGTTACCTTTTCCACACAAGGGGTTTATCTTCAAATTCGTAGATGTATTAGAGAAAATGAGATTTATGACATCCTCAGGGCTTGCCATGATGAACCCTGTGGGAATACTTTTGTTGATCGAAGGACTTGACATAAGGTATTACAGATGGCTTACTTTTGGCCCATGATATTTAAAGACACAAACAAATATGTCTAGAGCTGCAACAATTTTCAAAGAATGGGTCATCCCATTCAGGCTGATGAAATGCCCCTTCAGCCACAAATTGTATTAGAACCATTTGAAAGATGGGAAATGGACTTTGTAGGTCCCTTTAATCCACCTTCAAATCAAAAGACATATATTTTAGTTTGTATAGACTATGTAACCAAATGGGTGGAAGTGGTAGCACTTTTAAGGGCCATAGAAGAAGAAATTATCAATTTTCTATTTGAACTATTTGTTCGATATGGGTTAGCTAGAGAGCTTGTAACCAATGTGGGATCATAGTTAACGGCTCATAAAATTTGTTCTATGTTTCAAAAATGCCATATCAAACATAGAGTTACCTCTCCTTACCACCCATAAGAAAATGGGCAGGTGGAAAGAACAAACAAAGTCTTAGAGGCAATTTTAACTAAGACAGTGTTTGTAAACCGCCAAGACTAGGTCTCCAAGCTTACCAAGTCCTTATGGGCCTATAATACGACTTAGATATTCACTACTAGATATTCACCTTATCTGCTTATTTTTGTAAGGAACCCATCTTTCCAATCAAGTTTGAAGTCAAAACTCTCAAAACTAATAAGGAAGTAGGACTATATCTTACAGAGGAACAAAAATAGTTCCTACAACATATCAACAAAATGGATGAAATGTGCCTTCTTTCTTTACAATGCAAAATCATATTCCAGCAATAGAGAGCTAAATGGCATGATCGAGTGATAAAAAATAAAACCTTTTAGAAAGGGGATAGGGTGTTTCTATATGACTCTAGATTCCAAGAATTTCTTGTTAAAATCCAAACGAGATGGTCGGGTCCTTAGAAGTTAGTGAAGTCTATAACAATGGAATGGTGTGCCTCACTACGATTGATAATTCTGGTATTTCCTTCCTTTCCACTTGGCATCGGCTTCATCTCTGTAACCATCCACTTACACTAAAACGTTCTTTTCATGAAATTAATAATGATGTGAATTTGCAGGTTGTAGCTAATCAGGGAAATATCCCCGTAGTCACATCCAAGTAAATTTTATTTTGAAATACCCTTCATTTTATACATAATGTAAATGATTTTTATCTTTTTATGGTGTGCACATTTTTTCTACTTTGGGAAAACATTGTTGTTTCCTTAATCATAGTTGTTGTTTCCTTAATCACAATTGTTGTTCCCTTAATTACTATTATTGTTTCCTTAGTCACAATTATTGTTTGCTTAATCATAGTTTTTGTTTCCTTAGTCATTGTTTTTTTCCCTTAATCACAGTGATTGTTTCCTTAATCACAGTTGTTGTTTCCATAATCATAGATGTTGTGCCCTTAATTATAGTTGTCTTTTCCTTACTCACAGTTGTTGTTTCCTGAGTCACAACATCAGTCATTGTACTTGTTTTTTCCTTAACAATAATTTTTTTCCCTTAGACGTGATTAATATTTCCCTAGTTTGTTAATATTTATATTTCTTTAGGGTAAGGAATACTTTAATCCCTCCTTCGATATGATGCTTCGACAAATAATTTGCCTAATGATTGTCCTTCAACGATGTTTTATAAGAAATTATTATGAGGATTCTTAACTTCATTAATTTTTTAATTCCCCCAATTTTATAAGAAATATATAAAATTTCTCACGATGTATTACTTCTATCACCACTTAAGGAGCTTTCTTTCACTCCATTTTTTAATGATTTTGCGATATTTTTGAAAAATAAGTTTTGGAGAAAAAATTAGTAAGCTAATGATAATACTCTTCACACCATCCCTATCTCTAAAGGAGTTTATATGCCACCCCATTGACTAAGTAATATTTTATGATTAACAAAAATCATAACAAGAAAATTGAAAATCAAGCAGAGGATATGAGGTCTCGTCTCGAGCCAACCAACCATGATCATAGGATCTAGCAGAGTGACATTACCACCTTTGGTCACTAATCTAGAGTAATGTTCTTTTGTCTTTACGTCAAAGGATAATAGGTCCCATCACAAGCCAAGTTGTTCACCTCATTAGCTCCGGTGACTAGCATTTTTATTACATGGTTACCATGCCAAAACAATGGCCTTTTGTAGATGTTTCATATAAAAAGGAGTTATGAATCTTTCCTAGTAAATGGGATATTGACATCTCAATGGGTTAAAAGGAAACCTTGTCAAGGCTATGGATTCTTGTTGGAAGTAGAGGACATGCTTGTCTTATTAACATAAATTTAAATATTACAATTTAAGTTGGCTATTTTTTCTCATCAATTTTTTTTCTTTGTAAGTCGAAATTATATTCATTCATCTAAAATATGTACATCAGGATTAACAAAAATAAGTGGTGTCACCTAGACTAGATTCATTGACCGCCATTTTCATATGGAAAAAAGACAATGAATAGAATAGGGACATCGTCGATAACCGAGAAGGTCAGATACACCAAAAGACAAGTAACACAAAGATAACACATATAGTCAGGATAGTCATCCAACATGATGGAAGTTGGGTTGTCTGGGGATATCCCAGGAGGAGGCAGAGGAAAGAAGGAGCATTGGATATGCCCTTCAAAGTGAGCCATATAGGACTCCAATTTCTCCACCTTCTCTGGTAGCAGTTTCTATCCACGCAAAAATACCACCACTTGTTCTCAAACCTGGTAATGGAAGTAGTGCATTTTGTCCAAGGTGGCTACAAGTTCAGCGTGCTCCTCTCTTTGGATATGTCCAACCGTTTCCAACTACTCTAGTAAGGATTGTACCGGCTCATGAAAATTCTTCAGAAAACAATGCTAAATTTCCCTCGCACTAGGTGTCGAGGACAATACAGGCCCATGCCTTCCCATGCCACCATGCCGCACACCACCGCTTTGTTGTGGTTGCTGTGGCCTCCCCCCATGCCACGTCACTAAGTCAACACTTCCATGACCACCTCGCACACCAGACTCCATCTGCTGAGAGTGTCTTACTACCTTACCACCCCAGCAAGCTCCTGACACCACCACTCCCAGGTCGAAAGATTTAATTTATCTTTCTAGGTCCCCACGTCTAGCCGAGCTAGGCTTTGCTAAGAGGGTGGATCGCCCTCACCATGAAGATAGGAACATAATGGCTATACCAACAATGAAATTGTTGATATTAGATTCAAGAACACAGGAACTACTAGAAAGCTTCCAAACATGCCTAGCCCTAGACCACTAGGCTCTCCTCGCCTAAGGTTGAAACCGCCAACAACCCAGGTAGGGATGAGAGTTAGCATTTCCCTCCCCGAAGCACCAATGCACACCTGCCAGACTTCTGCCACCCCGCCTTTCCACCCTAGGCTCCGACACATAAACTCACTATATTTTTGAAAGTTCAAAAGAATAACGGTTGAGCAATACTCGATGCATCCCAAGGCACTCTGAGGAGCGCCTCCGCAACCGCACCAGCAATAGGAAACCATGGTGACCTTCAAGGACCTAACTCCTTTCATCCTAGAACTCATAAAAGTCCATACATTGAAAAGTAGATCAGCCTAATTATAGGCCCAACAACGTACAAGGGAGTTCCATGCACAGAGCCGCCACCACACCAGAAGCACCGCTAACTATACCACCTACACCAACTTCCAAGAAACCAATAAACCACAACTTCCGATTTCAAAATGAACTAGAAATACAAACTAATTGAAACGTCTTAAAGTCGCACTATGTATGTGTAGAAAAATACAAGATACCATCCTGGAATAGGAAGGATACTATCTTGTAGAGCCAAGAGTCTGGGAAGAAACTCTAGGGTTTCCACCATGCCCAAAAAAATTGGCAACACTTCCTTCGCCGACGAGCAAAATACCAATAGGGAACGTGAAATTGTATTGAAACTTCAATGCAAATGAATTCACCACAACCTATCCTTTGTCTTAGATCATTACCTCCCCTACTACTAAAGGTGCCAACATATTTCACATGGATTCCATAACTCTCCCCCGTCCTCCAGGTGATTTGAGAGGGTGGGGAGGTTGGCCCTACCCTTATGCCAATTATTTACAAACATGAGCCACGTGATGCATCATGTGTAAGGTTCCTCACCCCCATCGGGGATTGTCTCCTCAAAATTAATGAAGCAATATTATTATATCTATTATGGAAGTTTATAAAACCCTCCTAAAAACTGGTGATGTTAGTTGATCATGAGAAAATAATTATAATTTTTTATATTAGGGATATAAGTTTTTCCGAAATTCGGTATTCTAATTAATTTCTTTTGTTTTTTTCTCTCTAACGATACTGCTTATGCGAATATTGTTTCCACCCATCTATCATCACTAAAAATATTTGCGTGTCTTTACTTCACTCTCATACTCCATGTATTATAATAATCATCCTAATCATTACACCTCATGATTAATAAATAGCTAAATGATTACCTCGTGTGCCACAGATAACCCTCATCCTCCATTTTTATTTATGATAGCTATCCTAGTGTGCCTAAAAAATACCACCTTATTGTTATAGACATTTTTGGGCACTGCAACCCCAATCATAAATGTCCATAAACCAAGGGCTCCTAAGTCCCTAAAGGTGTTGTTCCAACCCCTAAAAGAACAAGGTCAACTGATTATAGCATCTCCGAGAAGTTCCCCATGAAAAACTACTCAGAACTGGTCAAAACTGGACCATTTCACCTTCTCCATGGTCAAAGTGCGTTCTATCCAACCTAAATACACACAGTAGGTGCGATGCATGTTGAAAAACCCTTCTATGGGGTGCGATGGGCAAGAGCGGACAAATGGCAGGGTTAATCCGCAAGGTGGAGCAGCATGGAATCTTCCAGAAACTTCTCCTGTGACACTTGCCTCTCTGCATTCGCCCAGGGATGAGTAAGAGATCATCAACCTCCAAGTGGAATCAAGAACTATCAGAGAGAGGACACTAATCAAATCTCAAAATCTCACTCACCTCCCTTGCAAACATCTATATATGGATCCCTCATCCCAGAGATCTAGACGCTGGAATTTTGTATCTTGTAAGGAAGTGTTGTTGGTTTCTTGGTGAAATATCATAGTGTTGGGTGATTTAAGCTTTTCATGAGGTGAAGAAGGGCTTTCTTGCTGAGAGGATGATGTTGGGTCAGAACAATTGGTTGTAATCCTCTTTGCTCTTTCTTGATTATTGTTGGGCGATTTAGTTGTCTGCTAAATCCCTATCATTTAATTTATCAATCCGGGGTATCGTAAACTTAGAAGCAAACCAAAATATATGGGACCTTAGATGAAACAGGTAAAGAAGTTTGTTTAAAATGGAAATGCATATTACAAATCTAAACTATCAGATCTATTTTATGAAAGCATAAAAAAAAAATGTTTGATCAATGGAATTATTTTACTTTAGAAGATAGAGAAGAGTCTCTTGTTCAAGAGTCCTGATTGTCCTTCTACAATCTTCCTATAATAACATTACCAAACACCTAAGAAAGCAAGAAAGAAAGCATATAAATGAAAGCAAGTAAATATTGTTTTCAATTCAATTCTTAGCTTATGGAGAAGAGTCTCCTAACTTAGGAGGACTTGATTGCCCTTCTCGCATAAAAACTATAACCGAAAGGGAATCAATATTCACATAAATGTAATCTAGGAAAACATATGAGAAAGTAAATCTTATTTCAATTTAATCTAGCTCATGGAGAAGAGACTCCTAACTTAGGAGTTCCTGGTTGTCCTTCTCACATCAAAACTAGCTACTGAAAGGAGATCAACCTTCACACAACAAAACATGGCCACAACATGAATTCATACTGAAATTATCTACAAGTATTTACAGCAAAGAAATAAGATGAACATCATAATTAAAATTAGTATATTCACAACATTACTTTACAACAAAGTGTACTTATCTCAGTATGGGGATCCTTCCATTCCTCAATGAGCACACATGAACAACTATCACACCTTAAGAATCAAACAACACTCATAACTCATGATTTGGATAAAGTGGTATTATTCATGTTGAATGAACATAAATCTAACGCTAATGAATAACTGATAATTGTTTTCTCTCCCTCCTCCCCTCCTTTGAAGGATGCTCTTCTTATTTATACATGAACTAGGGATATCTACTAAATAAATGTAGATCCCTTAAATATCTACTAGACCCATACTTGTCTCAAATTATCCCTAAATACTAGATACAAATCCCATGACACATCAAAATCTCCATGATCTTTCTCCTTGGAATATGGTCCACCTCTTGAGTTGAAATTCGAATTTGATCTCGGGAGGCCACATAAGGGTGCCTTGGAAACTTCCAAATGATCTACACATGTCATCAAACTCAAGCCACTTTTAGGTATAAGCAAATACATGTTATTTCTCTAACTTTTAATCATAAATTCACTCTAAATACATGAAATTAATAACTTTATAAAATGAAAATATAAACTCAGATGGTAATGGAAATATAGGGTTATGTAATGATAATATGATGAAATGAGGTGACAAAATGAGGATAAAGGTGAAAATGGAGTGAAAATTGATGTTAATTTTGTGGCCCAACATACCCCCCAACTTAAGTTATTGCATGTCCTCATGCAATCTATTACATTGATCATGAAAGAACGGCGCCAAAATGTTGGGAGATTTAGTTGTCTGCTAAATCCCTGTCATTTAATTTATCAATCCGGGGTATCGAAAACTTAGAAGCAAACCAAAATATATGGGACCTCAGATGAAACAGGTGTAGGAAGTTTGTATAGAATGGAAATGCATATTACAAATCTAAACTATCAGATCTATTTTATGAAAGCATAAAAAAATGTTTGATCAATGGAATTATTTTACTTTAGAAGATAGAGAAGAGTCTCTTGTTCAAGAGTCTTGATTGTCCTTCTACAATCTTCCTATAATAACATTACCAAACACCTAAGAAAGCAAGAAAGAAAGCATATAAATGAAAGCAAGTAAATATTGTTTTCAGTTCAATTCTTAGCTCATGGAGAAGAGTCTCCTAACTTAGGAGGACTTGATTGCCCTTTTCACATAAAAACTATATACTGAAAGCGAATCAATATTCACATAAATGTAATCTAGGAAAGCATATGAGAAAGTAAATCTTATTTCAATTTAATCTAGCTCATGGAGAAGAGACACCTAACTTAGGAGTTCTTGGTTGTCTTTCTCACATCGAAACTAGCTACTGAAAGGAGATCAACCTTCACAGAACAAAACATGGCCACAACATGAATTCATACTGAAATTATCTACAAGTATTTACAACAAAGAAATAAGATGAAAATCATAATTAAAATTAGTATATTCACAACATTACTTTACAACAAAGTGTACTTATCTCAGCATGGGGATCCTTCCATTCTTCAATGAGCACACATGAACAACTATCACACCTTAAGAATCAAACAACACTCATAACTCATGATTTGGAGAAAGTGGTATTATTCATGTTGAATGAACATAAATCTAATGCTAATGAATAACTGATAATTGTTTTCTCTCCCTCCTCCTTTTCCTTTGAAGGATGCTCTTCTTATTTATACATGAATTAGGGATATCTACTCAATAAATGTAGATCCCTTAACTATCTACTAGACCCATACTTGTCTCAACTTATCCCTAAATACTAGATACAAATCCCATGACACATCAAAATTTCCATGATCTTTCTCCTTGGAATATGGTCCACCTCTTGAGTTGAAATTCGAATTTGATCTTGGGAGGCCACATAAGGGTGCCTTGGAAACTTCCAAATGATCTACACATGTCATCAAACTCAAGCCACTTTTAGGTATAAGCAAATACATGTTATTTCTCTAACTTTTAATCATAAATTCACTCTAAATACATGAAATTAATAGCTTTGGAAAATGAAAATATAAACTCATATGGTAATGGAAATATAGGGTTATGTAATGATAATATGATGAAATGAGGTGACAAAATGAGGATAAAGGTGAAAATGGAGTGAAAATTGATGTTAATTTGGTGGCCCAACATACCCCCCAACTTAATTTATTGCATGTCCTCATGCAATCTATTACGTTGATCATGATTTGATCTTTTGAATTGTCTTGCTTTTAGATGAACTTTGTCTGATATCAATTTTTTTAACTTCACATAATTTTCTTTTTGACAACTTTGTTCCTTCTTGCAAAGTCTTCTCTCTTAAAAACATTTGATTGCAACATATTATTTTGGTTGGTTCTTGTGTGACAACCAAAATTTGTTTAGTATTGGTTCTTGTGTAACAATACCTTCATTGTTTTTGTGTTGCATCAAAAGACTTTGAAAACATCTAATCAACCATTCTTTCTTTGATCATTATTTGCAAAACATGTAACATTTGAATCATAATGCAATAGTAGTTGTTTGGAGAAAGTATGCTGGTTAGGATGATATGTGTAGAAAGGACATATATGACATATGGAAGGTGATAATGGAGTATGAATGTGAATATGAACATGGTGAAACATTTTCCAAAAATTATAATTTTAGTATTAAAGGAATTGTTTGATAAAAAGTTAGAAAAGAACATACCTTTACTTACCTGAGTGGACAAACTGTGTGTATGTAGAAAAGTGTAGCTTCTGCTGTTGAATCATGGAATGAAGAATACAAGAATGTGACCTGTGTCTTGGTTGCATATATGATGGATGAAGTCACGAATGTGGATCTTTTATTACTATTATTGAATCTGTTCCAAAGTATAAAATAATCTGCTCCTGAATCATATAGTCTTCATCTTGTCCCATATCGTGGCACAATTCTTTCCATGTGAATGAATGTGTCGATGTCAAACATGGAAAGAAGTCATTGGATTACCGACCATTGATGAATGTCGTTAACCAATGCGAGGCAAACTCACCATTAATGTCAATGAGTGCCAAGGTACCCAAGTACATATGGCGAAGTGCGAATGAATGAGCTGATGTCGAGCCACTTGCAAGATCCAACAAACAAGAGACATTAATGTATTCCCATTGTTCATTGGCGAGGAGACTTGTCATTAGGGCATGCAAGCCTCAAGGTACTAATAACAACTCTAGTCTTTGTCCCAGATAAGGTGCTGAGGTCGATGGGTCAAGACTTGTTGAAAGGTGGGCCTTAAGGAATCCCACATCAGTCAACTCGAGTTCATACAAAATGATTGGTAGGACTATAAATACAAGATGTTATGGCCAAACGGTTTTTATGGTAAGGAAAGCAAGGCAATGTAGAGAGATGTATGGTTTATTCATGAGGCAAAAAGAGGAATTGAAAGGTAGGAAAAAATGTATGTGACTCAGAAAAGTAGACATGTATGAAGTCATGATGGATAAGGCAATGAACCAATGTACTTTAACATGGATGACTGATGAGGCTTTGAAGGAGAAGTGTGGTTAACATATCATGATGTAAAAAATTTCTTTGTGGCGACAAATGTCACGACATATGTAACTAACTCCTTCAAGCTTTCAATAATGAATGTGATTTTGAGAGATCACATCTGCATGGACTTGGATCATCGCGCACCTGTAAACGCTTAGTACATATCCTGCATGAAAACTGTAAGAGATTTTTGAAAGATATAAAATGCAAGAATGAGTATGAATGCTTAGCAACCAAAATAAAATAAAATGATTTTTTTTACCTATTGCCTTTGCATGCTAGTTCCCAACTCCAACAAGAAAAGTTAGCATAAAATGTTTTCAACTCTTATGAAATGTCCATTTGCAATTTTTTAATTGTTTTGTTTTTTTTTTTAATTGTTTCGGTTTATTTTATTTTATTTGTTTTGTTGTTTTTTTTCATAAAACTAAAATTTAAAACTATTTTTTTCTTATATATATCTATATATATATATATCTATATATATATATATATATATATATATATATATATATATATATATATATATATATATATATATATATATATATATATATATATATATATATATATATCATAACAGTTTGTTTTGATTATATATATATATATATATATATATCGGTTTTCTAAAACTAAGATTTATTTGGTATTGTTATAAAAAAAATAATAATAAATAAAAATAATGAAATCACACAAATTTGTTTTGTATGGTTTTGATTTTTATGTTTTATATATATTTTTTATATTTTAATTGTTGTTTTTTTTTAATTAAAAAAAACTAAATTTATTTTGTACAGTTATTAAAAAACTAGAAATAAATAAAACATAATAAAATCAAATCTATTAACTTTTCTGAAAACCAAGTGCAATCAGTACTATCCATCAACCACGCCTCTATTGACACGATCAATAGAATCGACCCATGCTCCTTCGTTGCTGGCCAAGAATGCAACCATGGAAGCCACATCATCCACCTTCCTCAATCGCTTAAACGTACTCCAATTGGTTTCTGCCTTTCTCCTTCCAGAAAAGAACATATCATTGGCACTAGCTCCTGGGACACACAATTTGCAGTGATGTGGGTGCCCCTCAACTCCTGCGCTAGAATCCTCTTCATTATTTACACGTGTGCTCCCAGTTTTCGTCAGAGATTTGCGATGGTGGAAAAGGTTCAAAATTCTTGCGTTGTTCACCACGATGTGGAGAGGCCCAAACGTTGCTCGACTACGTCAAACAATTGGAGAACTTGGGATTTATCAGAAGTGCCAGAAAATAATGTCAATTGGTGTCTTGATCTCTGTCGTATGTCTGGTGAACAAACTTGTGATACCTCGATCTACAACTCCTCGATTGCTTTGATGGAGTGAGCTCGTCGGCCTTCTCCATCAACTCCTGCAAAACTGAATTCTCGACATCCTTTTCCACATATTTGGAATCCATTAATCATACATCTCTTGCTTAGCAAATTCCTTCAATGGCTTTCCAAGAAAAGTAGTTGAGAGTTGACGAACAAGTCCTTGGCTTAGATCATAAGAATTTACCATGACCTTCTCTCCTTTGCGCATGGTATCACAACAAAACCACAAATGTACATCCACGTGGGTGAATACGGACAAATAGAATGCCATCATTCATGCACAACAGCCACACATGAACATGAACGAAGAGTGGAAAGGATTCTCAAATGATGTGTTGTTTCCAACTCTTTAGTGATTATGTTCAGTTCGAATTCAAAATTCAACATTTTCATTTGCCTCAACGAGCTCGAAATAATTGTCGTAGATGTACTCGAGGCCAAAACCCTTTTCTTCATTATAGCGCCCTCATTTGGGCCGCAGGTAGACCACAGACAAGTGTTCCATGTGCATCCAATGTTCAAAACCCTTATGGAACGATGAGGAATAAATAGAAACCCTACAAAACCTTTTACCGTAAAGATTTGCTCCACGATCCGATGTAAGGGCTCTACATCAACGTCGTCCTTTGGCTGATGCAATGCATTCTAAGCATCGTTGCAATGCTAAGTTAAGATATTTATTATCTTTCCATTCTTCAATGCACCTGTGTTTGTGTATGGTCATGCAGTGATATCATTGACTTTGGCAAACCATCTGGCAGATTGCAGACGACGCACATATATGCAAATTAAATGACTTTGGAATGCGTCTCTATAACTCTGCACCTCTTTGAACATATAACAATAGATTGAGTGGATTGCCACAACCACAACTTCCTCTTCTAGCGAAGCACTCAATAATGAAGCGCTAACCTAATTTTAGGATTTCAAAAGTTTAGCTCAAAGGATATCTTCTACAATTTACATGAGGAATTGGCGCGATCTCTTCCATATTTTATGAACTGAAACCTGATTTTCCTCATGGATTTTCGACATCCATTATTTTTGGGATTCGTTGTCATCTTGCCACTTTTCTCCAAGGCAGCATCTCTTATCTTTCTCCAATGCCCCAACTCTTATCTTTTTCAAACACAGCAGTTGACTTTCTCCCTCACGAAGTGACAAACTCTGCCTCGTTTCCTTCATCAAAAGCATTCTTCGTTCCTTGTCCTTGTTGTCAAGACGAACCGCTGAATGATCTCACTCCTTGGACTCCAGGTGGTGCGCAAAGGGAATGACCGGTTGACAAATATTCTTCCCTTTATTGGTTGTCCTTAGAATTCTGGTGAGCCACAACTGTCTGGCGCTACGCACAGAATATGGCCTATCAGCCCTTCAACTCTTATTGAACCACGACCTCTAGATTCAACAGATTCAGTAATAGCAGCAATATATACGACTCATCAGCTTCATAGTGACTTCTAACAATTAATGGATTGGTTTGTGATCGTTTTCAGGTCATTGTATGACTGACATTTTTGGATTTCGGCTTTTTGGCACTCTGATCCCTACGTGATTGCACCTTGTAGCCTTAGATTATTATTCTCTCGCCAGTATACAAATCTTCCAGTGTGTTGATCCCACTGTGAGCATTATGATATCTCCCGGATCTTCACAAAAGAGAATGGTTAACTTGCTTCGGGAGATATGCAACAGGTCAATGGAGTTTTTGTGAATGGTCAAAGTTTTTTTTACAATGTTTTATTTATTTTCCAAGCGTTAATGTATATTTTTTTTATTTTAAATTTTTTATATGTTTTGTTTTTATGTGATTTTTATTGTTTTGTTATTTTATGCTTTTTTTTAGTTTTTAAATAAATATATATATATATATATATATATATATATATATATATATATATATATATATATATATATATATATATATATATATAGATAGATAGATATATGTTTTTTTTTTTTGGTGTTTGTTTGGTTTACGTTTGTTTTTAAAATTTTTTTAATGAGTTTTGTTTTATTCATTGTTTTATTGTTTTGTTTTATTTATGTTTTTTTTTTTAAACTAAAATTAAAAAATAAATTAAATTCTATTTTTAATTTTTTTATGTTGTAACAAAATAAATTGAATTGAATTTCATTCCTAAAATTTTTTTATTTATTTTTTAACTTGAATTTTATTCTAATTTTTTTTATTAAAATCATAACTTTTTTCTTTAAGAAAAAGAATTTTATTCTAATTCTTTTTTAAATCAAAATATTTTTGAAAAAGAATTTAAATTTTATTCTAACCCTAAAAAGACCTATATTTTTTTATTGATCTACGATTATTTTTTAGCAAATGGAGACAAGTATATTGCTACCCTGAAAACATTTATAAACATTCTACTTTCTGATCCTCGAGATCGTTTGAAAACGCAGGAAGAGAGCATACTTATTTGAATTGAAAATATTATCCTACCTATTCTATGCTGATTGAAAATTACAAACTATTACGTGTAACTAAATTTCCAGTGTAACCATTTACGCAATAGTAGTAAAAATATATTCGTTTTCAATTTCCCAATTTTAAAATGAAAATATACCAGGATGATTGAATCTAGTTTTTGTGAGTATGATCTAATGAAATAAAAACAAAATCGATCTAACCTCGTACTTGTTTGAAACCGTCGAAACCACTTGTCGATAAGGCTTTCATAGGTGTGATTTCTACTCTGATTCAGATCATGTTGCATCTTCTCTTCGTCCTCCTCAATTTCCTGTTCAAATAATTGTTCATCGTCAGATATACAAGATTCTTCAAATGTTAATTCATTGTTTTCTTCTAGAGTAGTTAATCTTTTTGCGGTTGTCAAGATCTCTTCTTCGCAAGAAGAGGAGATCCTAACACTTTCTAGGATTTGAGCGAGTTGTTCCAAACTTATACTCATTTCTTTTATTGTGTTTTTTTGTTTTTTTTAGTGAATGGGGGTTTTTTATTTGCATTCTATTTCTATGTTTTCTATATGAGAATAAACTTAAATGAAAATTCCTAAATGCAACTAACCCTAAATGATCCTAAATACAAATTCTTCCTAAGCAATCTTCTTAACTAGCTTACATCTAAGTTTGCTTCCCCGGAAACGACGCCAAAATGTTAGGCGATTTAGTTGTCTGCTAAATCCCTGTCATTTAATTTATCAATCTGGGGTATTGTAAACTTAGAAGCAAACGAAAATATATGGTACCTTTGATGAAATAGGTATAGGAAGTTTGTTTAGAATGGAAATGCATATTACAAATCTAAACTATCAGATCTATTTTATGAAAGCATAAACAAGAAAAAATGTTTGATCAATGGAATTATTTTACTTTAGAAGATAGATAAGAGTCTCTTGTTTAAGAGTCCTGATTGTCCTTCAACAATCTTCCTATAATAACATTACCAAACACCTAAGAAAGCAAGAAAGAAAGAATATAAATGAAAGAAAGTAAATATTGTTTTCAGTTCAATTCTTAGCTTATGGAGAAGAGTCTCCTAACTTAGGAGTACTTGATTGCCCTTCTCACATAAAAAATATATACTGAAAGGAAATCAATATTCACATAAATGTAATCTAGGAAAGCATATGAGAAAGTAAATCTTATTTCAATTTAATCTAGCTCATGGAGAAGAGACTCCTAACTTAGGAGTTCCTGGTTGTCCTTCTCACATCAAAACTAGCTACTGAAAGGAGATCAACCTTCACACAACAAAACATGGCCACAACATGAATTCATACTGAAATTATCTACAAGTATTTACAACGAAGAAATAAGATGAACATCATAATTAAAATTAGTATATTCACAACATTACTTTACTTCAAAGTGTACTTATCTCATTATGGGGATCCTTCCATTCCTCAATGAGCACACATGAGCAACTATCACACCTTAAGAATCAAACAACACTCATAACTCATGATTTGGAGAAAGTGGTATTATTCATGTTGAATGAACATAAATCTAATGCTAATGAATAACTGATAATTGTTTTCTCTCCATCCTCCCCTCCTTTGAAGGATGCTCTTCTTATTTATACATGAATTAGGGATATCTACTCAATAAATGTAGATCCCTTAAATATCTACTAGGCCCATACTTGTCTCAAATTATCCCTAAATACTAGATACAAATCCCATGACACATCAAAATCTCCATGACCTTCTCCTTGGAATATGTTCCACCTCTTGAGTTGAAATTCGAATTTGATCTTGGGAGGCCACATAAGGGTTCCTTGGAAACTTCCAAATGATCTACACATGTCATCAAACTCAAGCCACTTTTAGGTATAAGCAAATACATGTTATTTCCCTAACTTTTAATCATAAATTCACTCTAAATACATGAAATTAATAACTTTGGAAAATGAAAATATAAACTCAGATGGTAATGGAAATATAGGGTTATGTAATGATAATATGATGAAATGAGGTGACAAAATGAGGATAAAGGTGAAAATAGAGTGAAAATTGATGTTAATTTGGCGGCCCAGCAATTATCAATAAAGTTATTCAACTTTTCCTCCACATTCTTGTATGATTGATGATTTATGCATTTGTGTGGTCAATATATATCTGGTCCTATATTGTTTATGATAATAGATCTATGTTCTTGGATAGTGTTATGCTGCTTTGATTCTACAGGTGCTCTATGAAGCTGGGTAGACGAGGAAGCGAGTGGCGAAGAACTATCAGAAGGGAGAGGAATCGAGCAAGGAACCAAGCGCAAGATAGAGGTTGGTCTCCATATTCCCCTCTTATCTATTTCTCATAAAGGAAAACAAAAGTAGTTTCTAGTTTGTTTGTTTCTAAGGTAGCTAATAGCCTTAGTGGGACTAGCAGCTCTGCATAGACACTAGTTTTCCCTATAACAAAATGGCGACTCTGGGAGGACAACCATACGAGAGTTCACCACAAAATTCAGGCTATCCTAGAATTACATCTAGCGGTTGGGTGCCGATACTGCCTCAACAACCAAGAGTTGTATATTCGATGCAACAATGTTTACCTATGTCAAATATACCAACTATGCCGGCTATTGTGACGGTGTCACAAGTACAAGCGTTTCCCGTTGTATGCCAACCTCAGGTTTCTCAGGTTGTAATGCAACGACCTCTTGTCCCTGCGACTCAACCACAATCGCCAACTAGTGGAATGACATAGGCCCAAACGGGTACAATTACCCCTCATCTTGGTTAAACGGTCAGTATTGGACAATAGCACATGGCTTCGCAGCCATGGCTGGTGCAATATCAACAACTGCAATTCCAACAAGTATACCAAGGATCTGAGCAACAAATCTTTGCAAATAGTGGGCAGTCGTATATTCAAAACGGTCAAAATCAACCATTTTACAATGGTTATGCCCATCAACCTTACCAAAGTTACCATCATCAAATGCATTATGCTGGTATGGAGAGACCAACTGCTCAGGCAATCCCATCTTATCCTGGGTATGCTTCGCCAAACCTGAATCAACAGTTACCCTGCATGGAAAATTTGGAGTTACCGGATCTAAATAGGTTAACGAATGATCCAATTGCTTACGCCCCTTGGTGGCCAGCGATTCCGCATAAACTTCCGTCAGATATTCCAAAACTTATTGGAAATCCAGGTGAAGATCCGTCGAATCATATGATGACATTTCATCTGTGGTGTTCATCAAACACCCTAAACGATGATTCGATTAGGCTTCGCCTTTTCCAGAGGACGTTAACTGGTCCGGCAGCAAAATGGTATATCGAGTTACCCAGAGCTTCGTTTGACAACTTCAGTACCCTAGCCACAACCTTTTTAACCCATTTTCAGTTACCAATAAGGTACGAAACGGGAACAGAACTTCTTACCAATTTCAAGCAAACAACAGCCACTCACATATCTGATCATATTCATGAGTGGCGATGTCATTGTAGAATGGTAAAAACGTATGTTCCTAATCAGCTTTTAGCTGAATGGTTTATTAAGTCATTATTACCTTCCATTACAGAAGATGTGGCAAACAGAGGAGTCGTAACTGAAGAGCAAATAATTGCTCATGCACAATATTTAGACTCGATTTATACTCAGTCTGGCATGCTCTACGATAAAATCCCTGATGCTCCCAGACTGGAATTTTCCGTCCCTCCTCCTCCTAAATCAAACAATGACTCTCATGCCGGTAATGGCGTGATTTGTACGACAGACACGAAATCGACAAAGGCTACATCTAAAAAGGCCCGTAATATTTCTAGTCAAAATGCAAAAGAAGAACTTCTCACCTCAGAAGTAAATGTCATCTCGACTGATAAAGGAAAAGAAACCAAGCAACCAGGAGGCAAGAAGAAAAACAGAGGGAAGAAGAAGAAACATGAGGAATCATCACCTGAAAATTCTTCTACAAACCCTCCTGAAGATAGGAAACCAAAAAATCCATGCTTAGTATGTGATGAGGATCATTGGACAAAAAATTGTCCACATAAAGCTGAGCTTAAAAGATTCTTCAAGAATTCAAAAACCTCGGCGGTATTGACTGATCCGTTTCCAAATCTAGGGACAAATCTCATTGCTAGTGAAAATGCTTCCCTGTCCAAAGTACTAATGTTGTCGGTTTCGAAACAACGAAATGATGCTTTGATATCGACAAGGAATAAAGATTATGGGAATTCACAGCTGTCGAACAACAAGGATAAATGTCAACCTAGTAGTTCGACAACAACTTCAACAGAAGTTGCGGTGCCCATCATTCCAGAGATAACAATAAAACTGCCAAAGGGAGTAGTACACAAGTCGACATTTAATCCTTGTGTCAGAGCAGCACAACATTATAATATAGTGGAAGATTTGGCCCAATCGCCATCCGCTATGTCGACACTCGAGGTACTGCAAAATTGTCCATCCCAAAAGCAGGCTTTATTATCAGCTATAGGTGGGATAGACCCAAAGGATTCTAATCTTGTGTCCTTTAATCATAAAGGATATGATCCTCAGTTACCAGCTCAACTAGCTTTCCTCATTCAAGTGAAAGCCCTCAACAAAACTGTTCATCAAAAAATTATTGATGAGGGCGCATCTACATGTATTATGTCGATGAGTTGCTGGAAAACTTTAGGATCTCCAACCTTGTCGCGATCTTCGACAACATTAAAAGCATTTGACGGACGAACGTATACCCCATATGGTATTCTAAGTAACTTGCAAGTTGAACTAGGAGGGAAAACAGTAGAAATAGATGTTGAAGTAATCGACGGAAACCTCGATTACAACATCCTACTAGGAAGACCATGGATATATGCTATGGCTGCAGTTGTGTCGACCTACTTTAGGAAGATTGCATTTCCTTTTCAAGGAGGAATTACAATCGTCGACCAACAAACATTTCTCCCCAATAGTTCCCAAGTTACGGGAAGCATTCCGATGATCCATGGAAGCCCCCATATGCTTCAAAATATCGGAGTAGGCCTACTAAAAGACCGTATATTAATGGGGACTTTTTCCCTCCCACCTCCAATCAATCTGGCGGAAGTGGTGACAGTAGGAACCTGCAATATGATATCTTCGATTCAAAAGATCTCAAAAAACGATATAAACATGGATCATCCGCATGTATTGCCTCCAAGCCCAATAGAAATATTGTAGCAATCAATGTTTTCGACATGGGAGGCAGACTCGAATCAATGCTCATCAAGCGTTTGGATAGATAGGTCTAAGGAATATGGCACCCCTTCAGATCCTTGGTCACAAGTGCATTACATCGACGAAGGAATTGTTCAGTCAATGGCAATTGAAGGGGCACCATGGGAAGATTACCACCATCATTCCCATCTTTCGAATTGTCAAGAAGATACCACTGATGACCTTCATCATCCTTCAGTTTTTTATTTCCTATCAAATATTGTAAACACGGTGGATTCCGAGCGAAACTTTTCCAATATTGAAGAGACTGTTGCCATAAATATCTCGACCAAAAAAGATGTTGTAGAGAATATTTATGTTGGCAAATGTTGTTCTCCTTCAGAGCTGGAAATATATAACGCTCTTTTTCATGAATTTAGAGATGTCTTTGCTTGGTCATATGATGAAATGCCAGGCACCGACTCGAGTATAGTTGAACACGAAATCAAGATGTATCCAGATGTCAAACCAGTATGACAACGGCTATGGCAGCTGCACCCCAAGAAAGCCACTGCCATCAAGGCAGAAGTTGAAAAGCTTCTCCATTCTGGTTTCATTTACCCAGTTCCTCTAACCGATTGGGTATCGAACATTGTTCCTATGATGAAAAAACAAGGAATGATCAGAGTGTGCGTCGATTATAGGGATGTAATTCAAGCTTGTCCAAAAGACAACTACCCTACACCCTTTATTGACCAGATAATTGATGAATGCGCTAGATGTGAAATATTTTCATTCATGGATGGATTCTCTGGGTATAATCAAATAAATATCCGCCCACAGGACCAGTCAAAGACTGCATTTATTTGTCCGTGGGGCACATTTGCATATCGCAAATTACCCTTTGGTTTAAAGAACGCAGGGGAAACATTTCAGAGGGCAATGAATTATGCCTTCCATGAAATCAAAAACATCGTTCAACCATATATTGACGACCTTCCGGCTCATTTGTGAAAGCAGACCGATCATCCGCAGCATTTGAGAGCGATATTTCTACGTTGCCGACACTACAAGATACGACTCAATCCACACAAATGTGTGTTCTGTGTCAGTTCTGGTCATTTACTTGGCTTTGTAGTCTCAAAGGATGGGATTCGTATCGACCCATGTAAGGTTCATGCAATCATAAATTTTCCTCCACCTTCAAATTTGCTTCAGATTCAGAAACTCCAAGGGAAAGCAAACTTTCTGAGGAGGTTCATTCCAAATTACGCCGTACTTGCTAAATGTTACACAAATCTATTGAAAAAGGAAGTTCCCTTCATTTGGGATCAGGTCGCGCAAGCTTCCTTTGATGCTTTAAAAGAAACCCTAATGAAAGCATCATTAATGTACGCTCTTGATTATCAAAAAGACTTTAACCTGTATCTGGATGCAACGGATACAACCATCGCAATGGTTTTAGTTCAAGAAGGCAGCGGAATTGAACATCCTATATATTATTTAAGTAGGAACATATATGATACAGAAAGAAAATATTCGTATGTTGAAAAGATGGCACTCGCAGTTGTTCAAGTGATACAGAGATTTCGACACTATGTCCTTTGTCAAAAAACTACCATTCTGTGAGATTGCAACCCGATGACTTATATATTGTTGTGACAGTTGCTAGGGGGGAAATATTCAAAACGGATAGTAATTCTTCAACAGTTTGATCTGGAATTTGTAAAATCCAAGTCAAAGAAATCCCTGGTTTTCACATAATTACTATGTGATCTCCCATCGTCGTCCAACGATGAAACATCAGAAGAAACAATCGTGGATGAATCTTTGTTTCTGATATCTTCAAGCAATCCGTGGTATGGAGATATAATCATCTATCTCCAAACCCAAAAATATAGGCTTAATACCTCCCACTCCGAACAAAAACGTATTTGATACCAATCAAAAGACTACATGATCGTCGATGATACGCTTTACCGTCGTGGTGTCGATACAGTTATGAGGAGGTGCCTCACCCATGAGGATGCCGAAAAAGTCCTAAATGATTGCCATTCAGGCACGTGTGGGGGGCATCAATCTGGTTACGCTATGGCGCAAATTTTTTTATGAGAAGGATACTTCTAACCAACAATGTTTAAAGATTGCATAACCGCAGTCAGAATTTTCCATGCCTGTCAAATTTTCGATTGCAAAACCAGAAGACCACCCGCACCTCTGCAGCCAATAGTTTCTGTTGGGCCATTCACCAAATGGAGCATTGATTTCATGACATGTAACCCCACCTCGACCGGGGGGGCATGGGTATATCATAGTCGCAGTTGACTATTTTACCAAATGGGCCGAGGCGATGCCTACATTAGATAACATTGGTGAAACAACTGCCCTTTTCTTTTTCAATCATGTAGTCGCCAGATTCGGTGTTCCATAGGCTATAGTCACAGATCATAGATCGTATTTTCGTAATCACGTGATTGCCAAATTAGCTGCCAAATTAGGGTTGTCTCACGACAGCTCTACTCCATATTACCCGCAACCCAATGGACAAGTTGAAGCAATCAACAAAGTCCTGAAGTGCATGCTGGAAAGGATGATTGGCGTCTAAAAAAGGAGTTGGCACCTAATCCTGTACTCGGCCTTGTGGGCATACTGAACATCGGTAAGGAATGCAACCAGGTTTACACCCTTCCAACTCGTGTATGGCCTAGAAGCAATCTTACCAGTTCAGTGTGAAATCTCGTCCCTCAAACTCGCAATTGACCTTCTCCCCAGAACTTCAGAAGAGGAGGCTCGTTTCTTGGAACTAATCCAATTGGATGAAACCCTTCATGATGTTGCTTTGGCTAACGAAGGCCATAAGAAATGAGTCAAGGCGCAATTCGACAAGAATGTCAAACCCCGTGTCTTCTTAGAAGGTGACTTGGTCTTACTTTACGACCAAGAATCCAATAAATTGGGGGCAGGTAAATTCAAGTCTTTATGGATGGGCCCCTATATTGTTAAATGTGTATTAGCAAAAGGAGCCTACGAGTTAATGGATTATGACAGGATTCCGCTGGCGCAACCCCGTAACGGGTTGTACCTTAAGCGTTACTACGCATGATGCACTGTACTAACCCAAATCCTTTTGTTACATTTTTGTTTTCGCTAAGGGTAATCATTTTGGTCAAGTAATCCACTTTTTACATTTGTTGCAGATGTCGAACCTATTGGAATCATTTGTTGGATATGCCGACGGAGCGAGTCGTAGTTCGCGGAACCTATCTTCTACGGCCTGGGCCATTTTTGATCCAAGCGGCGAGTTAGTAAGTTTCAGAGTGGTATGTATTGGTCGGCCAACAAATAACATCACTGAATATAGCGCGTTGATAGAAATTCTCTCTGATGCCATCACACATGGCATACGCCGACTTATCGTCAGGCTAGACTCACAGCTCGTCATACTACAACTCACTGGTATCTACTCCGTCTGAAATCCAACTATCTATCGCATGTTCCTAAGGGTAAAGATTTTGGAAAGGAAATTTGATTTTATTCAATATCAGCATATTTCCAGAAACTTAAACACATTAACAGACTCATTGGCAAATTATGTGTTAGACATTTGCAAAATTTATAAAAAGAAGCATTTCATCAATATTTACATTCGGATCATGTAACTTAACCAAAATAAAACTCCGAAAATAAAAAATATATATATAATTGTTTATGGTTTACACATAATGTTTTGTAACCAAGGGAAAATTGGTCAAATGACCCAAAACTCAAAACGCTAGGGGGCACCCTAGTCTAATGATGCTGGTGATAACAAGTCACCACCTATGCAATCATGCGTAAAAGCCTAGTCCATCGACTCGGCACGCCGGTAGTATGTCGCTGCAACCTCAAAGGCAGCCCGTCAGTCCTCACATCTGGAATACCGAGAGTGAGGCCCTTGACCTGATACTGTAATGTTGAAAGAGTCTCGGCCACATCAAGGTCGCGAAGGATAGCCTTTCCCATAGCCTCTCCTGCTGGAGCGGCAGCTGGCACTCTCAGGCGTACTACTGGCCGAACTGGTCCAACATCTGCATGAGCACATGAGTTCTGATTTGTCTTGACAAAATAAAGCACAAGAACATTATAAAGAGAAACAATAAACATAGATATGGTCAAAATTTTTACCAATACCACCCCACTGCTCGCCAGCTGGCAGTACCAAATCCGGGTCACCCCAGAAATCCATAGCAGCATATGGATACTCGGAAAAAACCATCTCCTGACGATCGAACCACCCGAAGAAGGTATCAGAAAAGGAAACCTGAGACTGACTAGCATGTCTGGACATATGGTCGACCCATCTCTGCATCTGTGGCTCAGTCGGTGGAGGTAAACCAAGTGAAATATACTGCGGCTGCATCAGCGAGATCTTTTCCAAGGCAAAAGCAGTCAAAATAGAACCATACCCAAAGTTCTTCAATCTTCCATTTTTCACCTTGGTCAATTTTTCTTTCATCACAAAGAGTACTAAATCACACCAGTTGAACCCCTTTGGTTCAAGGCATTCTAAGGCATATTGCATATAAGATCGGTTGGCCACATGAAGAGCCGCACTACCAGCCATCCTAGCAAAAGTGAATAGAATGGTCCTCAAGGGCCTGCTAGTGACATATCGGATATTGATCTTGCCGTCCTTACTCGGCTGAGATCCCTCTCTGCAAATACCTGTAAATGTAATCTCTCACAGATTCACCCCCACAGGTCGAACCTGATAATGAGATAGGGGCACCTCTCCTCGATAAGCCGGTGAAAAAATAGATGTCCAAAACAGTCAAGGGGATAGATTTGCCCCTAATCAGGAACACCTGGCTAGTAGGATCCCAGGCATCGAGCAAATACTGCAACAAGTTGATTTGTTGCCTCATGCTAGAGATGCGGAAAAGCTTGAACAGGCCACAGTTCCGCAGTGCATTTACCATAACTGGGTCATGTAAAGCAAGCATGTCTTCTTCTTCATGCTCATGTTCTCGCCATGTAACAGGCATTTTGCTCCAATGAATCTCTGAAAACAAACAAGAGAAGAGTTAGATCCTGATTTGGTGAAAAATAGGCAAAAATCGCCATGAAAAATTGTGCACAAATTTCCCTCCTCGCGCCCATCGCACCCCCAGCAATGTTCTGGGTGCATTGCAAGCTAACTGTCCAATGGAAAATCCAGCATGCAACACACCTTTCGATGTAGAAAGGGTGCGATGGAGCCAGGGCGAGTTTTTCAAACCCCTGAGGCTCAGAAAAACCAGAAATCATGCTCAGAATTCAAAAAGGAAAGGATAAAATGAAAGAGCTCAGGTTTTTCTCCTACCTAGTCCAGACGGCGCCGAAAATCGCCCACAGAATCTCCCGGAATCAGTTGGTTAAAATCAATGGGGAAAGCACCTCCAAAGCTCCAACAAACCAAAGTTCAAATGAAATGGTAAAATGATGGGTAAAAGCACTTTTAACTTATCTTTTACGTAATTCAAGTAAAATATTAGTGTCTTAACTCATTTTTCAAACATATATTGTTCATTTCTAACTAGTTTGATGAAGCAATTGAGTAGGCAATACAACCTTTGAAGGAACAAAGTTATTAATGGTAAAATCAAGGAAATCAATGACCATTATATCGAGCAGTTTTAACACGGAATTCAAGCTCGTTAAAAAATAAACATAAGCAATGAGCAAGTGTTCCCCCAATGTTTAATCTCATTAAAAAATGAACCATTTTCCAGTAAATAACCATAATGAATGTATTATCATCAGCCTTTTGAAGCCTTGGTCGTGTTCTCATCATCTCCTCCACTCTGTATCGGCCGATCATTCACCTCCACTTGATTGTTTACCCCTTTTGAGGAACAGCTGCGAAGAGTGATCATGTTAGCCATCCTTGTGACACTGCCGTGATTGGAAAATTCCAAACCTTACCTGCAGTCAGCTGGTACACGAATCTATCACCCGTTCCTAAAAAAACAAGTCTCCTTTAAGCTCTTTTCAACTGACTCGTAAAATATGAAAAGATTGTTGAGCCATTGGCCTCTCTAGCTCGTTAAAGTGACCGGAAGTGCTATCCCTCCTTTAGATTTTAATCTTTTTGGACCTGAGGGATTATTACACAAAAAGATCGAGTGCTTGTTTTGTTCGGCTCGTTAAAATTACCGAAAATTCATCCCTTTTGTATTATTTTATACTTTTTCGGACTTAAGGGATTAGATGACGAAAAAGGATTTTTGGAGTTTCCTTTACGTCCCTTTTCATACTCTCTAAAATTGAAAAGGACCGAGTTATCTTTGTCGTTAAACTCGTTAAAACCGAATAGCGACAAACTTGTCCATAATAGACAAGAACGAGTTTCACTATCGCTAGGCTCGTTAAAACATAGGGATGGGTTTGCCCGAAGGGAAAATTATAGAAACAAGTATATGTTATCCTCCTCAAGATTGAAAAAAATAAAGAGGTACTGGTCAGCAATGATTGGGGAAAAATTGGGAAGAAAACTTGAATAGCTTTATTGATAATCAAGAAAGAGCAAAGAGGATTACAACCAATTGTTCTGACCCAACATCATCCTCTCAGCAAGAAAGCCCTTCTTCAGGCTCATTAAAAATCGAAGGCGACTAGATTCATCTTTTGTTTTTTCTCAACTCTTAAAAATTGAAAAAACAAGTTGTGTCAAAGCGTCTAAAATTTATTTTAAATGGAATAAACATCACCTTTCCTACGTTGGTCTTAGGTTGAGAAAAATGGAGTCCACCAACCAAGGAGTTCCCCTTGGAGGAAATCCTAGTCCCTTCTCCTCTTGGGGAGATGTTGGTGCACCCCATGCGGCCACATTGTCTCTTCCAGGATTGACAATCAGCTTGCCCGTATGGCTCTTCTCAACTTCTGTCATTCAGGAAACCGTGATTCCTAAACAATCAAGTCAACAACTAAATGATACCATAGTTACCCCCCAACCCTCTACTTCGTCCAATTCTTCCTCTCCTCCTTCCTCTTCGCTTGATGAAGCTGGTAAAGCCCAAAATCAAGTAACTAAGAAGAAGAAGGAGAAGAAGAAGAAAGAGAAGAAGAAGAAGGAGCCAAAGGCGAAAAGGGGCAACCAAGCATCATTTAGTGAAAATCCACACACTGCACCGACCAGGCCTAAATCGCCATATGTCATTTGCAAAGGAGACCACTATCATCGAGATTGTCCTTACATCCCTCGGATCTTAAGGGACTAGTCTCCTCGTTTGCACAATCCGGTGTCATCAACCTCTGATGATCATGTTGGAAGCACACCATCAACTAGTGAAAGAGAAGCCCCTGGACAAAAAGGAAAATATAAATTTCCTTGTAGATTGTGTGAAGGCAATTACGACGTCCACTGTTGTCCCTTCTTAGACGAAGCTAAAATAGTTTTGGACAACCGTCTGGTTTCACTGCTAGGCTTCCTCCTGGATATAAGAAAATCTTGCCGAGTCTGTCACTAGTTGAAAATCTAGCTGAAACGCCCTTGTGGTCGGCCGAAGCATCTATCATTGAAGATAAACCATCTGAATCCACACCAGATGAAAGTCAAAAGGTAGAGGCAGTAGTTGACTTGGTCTTGCCTTCAGAGGATCAATCTTCAGATGATACAGTCACCGAAGAGAACAAGAACGACACCATTCAAATTCTCTTCGTAAGCACAGACTCTGATGAACATGGGGGCAGTCTACCCGTTCCTTTACTGCAGGAAGGAAGTTCATCAGAGTCGTATCTGGCCGTCTATTCGGTCCCACCTCCAAGCAACCTAGTTGTTTCCTTCGATTGGAATCTACTAGGCAGACCCCGCTTACTGGCTAATGTACCATTTTGAATCATTGCTCAAATATATAGAATGGTCATGGCCGGTACCATCATAGATGAAGGGGCTTCTGTGAGTATCCTTTCCTCAACTGCTTGGAAAGCGCTTGGTTCGCTATCGCTTTTGCTTGAGATGAGAAATCTAACAGGCTTTGAAAAAGGAACCAGTCGACCATTAGGGATCCTTCCCAATGTGCCGATAACATTGGGAGGGAAAACCGTTCACATGAACGTAATGGTAGTCCAAGGACCCCTGGATTATAACCTACTCCTTGGACAAGACTATATTTATTGCATGGGAGCCATTGTCTCCTCACTCTTTAGAGTAATGTGTTTTCCACACGAAGGAAGAGTGGTCAAGCTCATAGACCAACTTTCATTCCCCGCTTCACACATAGCAAATAGTCATATACCAACCCTGAATGGTTTTTTCACGCAAGGAATGTCTCATCAATCTCCAGTCTGTCCTCCTGATGAGTGCGAGTGATTCAGAGGATATGACTGAAACCCAGGGGGCATGCACCATGGTCTGTTTCGGTAGGAAAGCCTTGGGTATAGGGTAGGTTTCCGCAGAGAATATATGACTAGTCTGACACACCCGCCCATCTAAGAAAATGGGATTAGGCTGGAATAATATTCCCTCATCAAAGTTATGTGGGTGGAGGCGTCTGTGCCACTCACCTTTGTCTATTTCGGTAGACATCGCCGAGGAAGTGTTTTGTCTGTAGCACAGATAGAACAATCTTTGGTAACAAAGAAATTTTTCGCTATACCTGGGGGCATGCAAACCTTTTGGTATGCAAGCGAAGAGCGACCATTTATTTTTAAAATTTTTAGGTCCTCTAACCCTTTAAACTCGTAGGATTGATCATTTCCTAACTTGCATAACGAAAGGATGCGGAGCAAAGCTTTGTAAGGTGCAAGGTCCATAAAAATGGCATCTTAGATGAGACATCCTTATTATACGATTGGATCGAGCAGTTTTAAAGCGGAATTCAAGCTCGTTAAAAAATAAACATAAGAAATGAGCAAGTGTTCCCCCAGCGTTTAAGCTCATTAAAAAATGAACCATTTTCCGGTAAATAACCATCGTGAATGTATTATCATCAGCCTTTTGAAGCCTTGGTCGTGTTCTCATCATCACCTCCACTCTGTATTGGCCGATCATTCACCTCCACTTGATTGTTTACCCCTTTTGAGGAACATTTGCGAAGAGTGATCCTATTAGCCATCCTTGTGACACTGTAGTGATTGGAAAATTCCAAACCTTACATGGAATTAGCTGCCACCCGAATCTATCACTCGTTCCTCAAAAAATGAGTCTCCTTTAAGCTCTTTTCAACTGACTCATAAAATATGAAAAGATTTTTGAGCCATTAGCCTCTCCAGCTCGTTAAAGTGACTGGAAGTGCTATCCCTCCTTTAGATTTTAATCTTTTGGACCTAAGGGATTATTACACAAAAAGATCGAGCGCTTTTTTTGTTCGGCTCGTTAAAATTACTGAAAATTCATCCCTTTTGTATTATTTTATACTTTTTCGGACTTAAGGGATTAGATGACGAAAAAGGATTTTCGGAGTTTCCTTTACATCCCCTTTCAGACTCTCTAAAATTGAAAAGGACCGAGTTATCTTCGTCGTTAAAATCATTAAAATTGAATAGGGACAAACTTGTCCATAACAGACAAGAACGAGCTTCACTATCGCTAGGATCGTTAAAACATAGCGATGGGTTTCCCTGAAGGGAAAATTATAGAACAAGCATATGTTATCCTCCTCAGGCTTGAAAAAAATAAATAGGTACTGGTTAGCAATGATTGGGGAAAAATTGGGAAGAAAACTTGAAGAAACTTTGTTGGTAGCAAGTCGCTCTTGAACATGACACTTTCACTCCGCATCTGAGTCGGGCTTGGTTGTTCCATTCACTGGTCACATCACCATGGTTTGGTTACACCATCTATATTTGGGGTTAATGCTACCGATCCATCATGTCAGTGTCGCCGATATGTTCAAGAGAAGTCGCTCAGAGAATTCACCTGTGTCTCACCCACTGCAATACATTTACGCTCCATTCTTTCATGACTGCCACCCTGAACCCGAGGGATGCAAGGACAATCTCGATGATAGTGGTCTCCTTTGCAAATGACACATGGAGATTTAGGCCTGGTCGGTGCAGTGCGTCGATTTTCGCTAGACGATGCTTGGTTGCCCCTTTTCGCCTTTGGCTCCCTCTTCTTCTTCTCTTTCTTCTTCTTCTCCTTCTTCTTCTCAGTTACTTGATTTTGGGTTTTACCAGCTTCATCAAGAAAAGAGGAAGGAGGAGAGGAAGAATTGGATGAAGTAGAGGGTTGGGGGGTAACTCTGGTATTGTTTAGTTGCTGACTTGATTGTTCAGGAATCACGGTGTTCTGAACGACAGAAGTTGAGAAGAGCCATACGGGCAAGCCGATTGTCAATCCTGGAAGAGACAATGTGGCCATATGGGGTGCACCAACATCTCCCCAAGAGGAGAAGGGACTAGGATTTCCTCCAAGGGGAACTCCTTGGTTCGTGGACTCCATTTTTCTCAACCTAAGACCAACGTAGGAAAGGTGATGTTTATTCCGTTTAAAATAAATTTTAGACGCTTTGACACAACCTATTTTTTCAACTTTTAAGAGTTGAGAAAAAACAAAAGATGACTCTAGTCACCTTCGATTTTTAATGAGCCTGAGGTGACTGTATTCCTAAAGCTTCACAAAAATAAAGAGGTACTGGCCAGCAATGATTGGGTAAAAATTGGGAAGAAAACTTGAAGAAACTTTGTTTGTAGCAAGTCGCTCTTGAACATGACACTTTCACTCCGCATCCGAGTCGGGTTGGGTTGTTACTTTCACTCGTCACATCACCATGGTTCCATCACACCATCCATATTTGGGGTTAATGCTACTGATCCATCATGTCAGTGTCACCGATATGTTCAAGAGAAGTCGCTCAGAGAATTCACCTGTGTCTCACCCACTACAATACATTTACGCTCCATTCTTTCATGACCGCCACCCTGAACCTTATATCACTAGATCGTTTTCACCTCCATTAGAATCATTTGCTCCATTCCGTGTCATTGATGTGGGATTCACTAATGCCCTCCTATGACGGATCGCTTCTTGTCGACATCAGCTCATTGTCGAAGAAGTTGATCTAGGAACAACCCTTTCAGTACTTTGAAGCTTGCATGCCTCAATGGCAAGTTTCTCACTTTTGGCGACAGGTTTACATCAATGGCCTTCGACTAAAATATTTTGCGTGGTGTTCAATGCCAAGTCCCTTATTCACACCACGTGAATTGTACTGTAGTACCTTGAGGGTCATCATCATTATCGATGATTCCTCTCACGCCTGTTAACAGCTTACATCATTGGCTGGTAATCAGGCGATGTCTTTCCATGTTCGACTCCAGAACATCTCTCACATGGATCGACTTGTACTTTGAGTGAAGATCGAAAGAGATTGAAGACCCCGGATCTAGTTTCATCCATCCAGGCTGTGATATATATTCAGGAAAATAAAGACATCAAATGTACATCATTGCTGCACAGACAATCATCCAATCTAAGGGATGATGGCTCTACCAGAATCATCAGTCTACACTCAGATGATTGTATATATTATGTACATGAAAATGAATTTATAAAGTTGAGCATGGGAATGCTCGCCTCAGCTAGATCATGAAAATATTATGAAGATAATGTATTGTATTGTATCTTATTACAGGTCGTCTTCCAGCTTGAAAAAACTTCGGATCCTCATGATAAAGCATTTCACCCGACATCAAAAGATTAACGACCTCATGCTTTAGGGGGAAACTCTTATAGACATTTTTGGGCACTGTAACCCCAATCATAAATGTCCATAAACCAAGGGCTCCTAAGTGCCTAAAGGTGTTGTTCCAACCCCTAAAAGAACAAGGTAAACTGATTATAGCATCTCCCAGAAGTTCTCCATAAAAAACTGTTGGCATTTTGGCACTGGTGTGGCTCTATGTTACAGGTGTTGTCCTTGATGGCAACTCACTTTGGTGACAGATCTCAGTTCAGGCACTCAGAATGAAGGAAATCTTGTATACGCGGGTTCACCGTGCCAAAGACGCGTATACAAGCAGGCTATACATTCAAAATTCGCGTATGCGTATACACGCACTTTTATGCACAGAAAAGCGTGTACATGGTGGGAAACTTATTTTTTGTCCGTGGTTGTTAGTCCTTGGAATTTGAACCTATGGTTTTGAACCATGGTATCTCGTCAGAAGTGTGGACCCCAGGTTTGGGCCCTTCGTATTGGTTTATTATGGTTTTGGACCGTGGTATTGTGGAAGGGCTAAAACTATAAAAGAGGAAGGAGATCATGTGGCAAAGGATTATCTGACTTATTGAATATCTGATATCGTGCTAGATTTGGAATACTGGTGATTTGGTTATGGTGCAGATCTAGATCTGAATGAAGGAGCAACCTGAGCGCGAGAAGGATAAGGACTGTTGATGGATAAAAATCTCAAGGCTTGAACATTGGTATCTCTGTGTGATTTTGATCAGTTATATGTGGCGCACTCTTGATCTATAAATCTGGGTTAACTAATGTCTGAATGTTTAAAAGAATAAATTATCCTTTATAGATCTGTACGCAGGTTTAGTGAATTGCAGATGCATATACACGCCTTTTCTGTGAATGAGAGAAGCGTATACGTAGGTTGGTCGTGATACAGAAGCGTATACACGTAGATTGATGAATGGTGAAGTAGCGTACATATCTTGATTTATGTTCTAGCTGCTTCTGTTTTATTGTTGTAGTGTTCTGGGTTCAGAATTGGTGTTTGATTACAGTTACTGTGTTCTGGGTACAGCTGACAGAGAAGTGTTTATCTGATTCAGTTTTTTATTGGTGAGAAGGGTTTGGTTGATGTAGAAATACTTGATGTTTGATTGATCCAGTCTGAAAATTAATGAAACATGGTCCCTGAAAGCAGAGAGAAGGTTGCAGCCTTCTGCAGGTAGGAGCCTGCGTACTAGTATCTCAAGCTAGTACAAGAACTAAGGGGGTTGGAGCTCCCTTCCAGGAAAGCTGGAGAATGAGAGAGAGTTGTAGCTCTCTGTAGGTTGCAGCCTGCATATTGGTAAAGACTGCACCAGTGCAAAACATTGTAAAGAGAAGTTTCTAAATAAAAGAAGATAGAGACGAATTGCAGCAGGGGGTTTTCACCCACATTGAGTTTCCTCCTTATATCTTGTGTTCATGTGTGTGACTGTCCTCTACTCTATTTCACTGGTTCTAGTACTGTTTATTTGCTTGTAATTCACAGATTAATAACTGACATCTGAAAGATAAATCAAATTATAAGTCTGCTTTATATACGCGGTTTTCCTTATCTGAAGTTGCGTATATACACAATTTTTATTAATTGAAGTAGTGTATATTGTCTGAAGTTGAAAAAGGAAATATTTGTCTTGATAATACGATTCATCCCCCCCTCTCAGTATTATTTCCAACAGTTGGAATCAGAGCAGGTCCTTCTGAAGAAGCTTGATCGCTTGAAGGATGATCTTTCATCGTGAGCAACTACGAGAGGGAAGCATCAACCAGGCCACCGGTTTTTGATGGGACAAACTTCGTATATTGGAAGGTAAGAGTTACTGCCTATCTTCAATCTCTGGGTACAGAAGTCTGGGACATCATAGAAACAGGGTATACTTTTCCATCGGCTACCCCTACATATCCAGCTGAGAAGAAGAAATATGAAACAAATGCAAAGGCAGTCAATACTCTTCTAGGATGTCTATCTCAATCAGAGTTCATGAAAGTTATGTAGTTAAAGTCAGCAAAAGAAATATGGGACAAGATTGTCCTAAGCTATGAAGGAGATGATCAGGTAAAATGAGCAAAACTTCAAACCCTCAAGATTCAATATGAAAATCTCAAGATGTATAATGATGAAAGTGTGGCTAACTATTTTGTTCGTGTAGATGAGATTGTTAATTGTATGAAAAACTTGGGAGAAAAAATAAAAGAGGCTATTGTGGTTGAAAAAGTTCTAAGATCTTTGTCACCTAGGTTTGATTCTAAAGTTTCTGCAATAGAAGAAAAGGAGAATCTACAAAGTCTTAAAATGTCACAACTGCACGGAATTCTTACTGCTTATGAAATGAGGAAAGGAGGTCCATCAGACAAGAGAGAGGCTGCCTTCAAGGCTTCAGGCAAAGGAGAATACTATGAATCAGGACATGTGTCAGAAGAAGAAGAAGAATCAAATTTTGTCAAAAATCTTCAAAGGGGTGCCGGACGATTCCGAGGTAAGTTACCTTTCAAGTGCTTTGCTTGTGGAAGAGTAGGTCACTATGCTGCAAAATGTCCTCATAAGGATAATATTGACAAGAAAAAGGAACCTGTTAGATGGAACAAGAAACAGAAAGAAAATAAGAAAAGCTGTTACACTCATGAAGATAGTGATGGTATTTCAAATAGTGATCAAGATGAACGAGGTAATGAATATAAACTTTTAATGGCTTTTGAAGATGATGACTACATGGATGCTATAGATGTAGAAGGTTTTTGTGAAGAGATGACTAATCTCAAAATCTGCTTACAAGAGAAAAATGAAATTATTGATTCTCTACAATGTCAACTGGTTGAAAGGGAAAAACATCTTGAAAAATTGGAATGTGAAATTGTTTGTCTTAGAAAGGAGATTGAGAAAACAAAAGCTATTAATCTTAAATTTGTTAAAGGATCCGAAACTCTGGATGATATTATCAATGTGCAGCATTCTCCACTAATCAAGACAGGTCTAGGATATAATGGAGAAACATCTCAAGCTTCTACCTCCAAAAGTTATCTTGATGCAGCAAGGAGGAGAGAGAAAAGGCCTAATAGAAATCATCAGGTAAATCAAGGACAGTTTACCTCAAGAACGAATAAATACTATCAAGAAAAATGAGGACAAGCTACCTTAAGGACAAACAGAAGCTACAACCAGCCACAGGTAAAATCTTCCCAATTTGCCTCAAGAATGGATGTCAGTAGAAACTACAATCGGTTGGAAGATAGATTTGATAATCGAAGGAGTTTCTTCAATGGCCAATGTTTCTCTTGCCATAATTTTGGTCACAAAGCAGCTCAATGTGTTGCCTATAAGACAATCATGACTAGAGAAGCTCAAAAACAGAGGAATATGACTAGAATCACGAAAAGGACTTATAACAACTTTTCAGCCCTTGAAAATGAAGTTGAATGTTCTATTTGTAATAACTTTGGTCATGAAGATTCTGAATGCAGGAGTAGGTTTTGGAAGACTACTCAAAAGGAACATAGCTCAAGTGCCAGAACATGGAGAATGAAGGAACCACAACCAAAAAGATGTGGGATAGCTTTCTATGGAGAAGGATATGAAAATCTATGGTATATCGACAGCGGATGTTCGAAGCATATGACAGGGGATAAAGAAAAACTTGAATCATATACTTCATTAGAAAAGGGAAAGAAGGTGTCTTTTGGAAACGATACCCCTGCAGCCATAAAAGGAAAAGGAACTACTCAGTTGAAAGAAAAGGTCAAAGCTGGAAATGTTTTGTATGTTGATGGCTTGAAGCATAATCTACTAAGTGTTAGTCAGATGTGCGATCAAGGAACCGAGGTAATATTTCGATCAAATGGATGTAGTGTTCGTGACCTTGATACAGGAAAAACAGTGATCAAAGGCAGAAGAACTCCAAATAATCTATACATATTTGAAGAAGGACAACAATGCTATTTGAGCAAGGATGATGAACACTGGTTATGGCACCAGAGGTTGGGGCATCTAAGCTTTTCAAAAATAAGTAAAGCATGAAAATACCAGACAGTTCGTGGTCTTCCAGATATCAAAATACTAGACAACACCATATGCAAATCATGTCAGTTTGGTAAGCAAACCAGAACTAACTTTCCTGAGAAGGAAGGATCAGCTAGCAGGCCTCTTGAGCTAGTCCATATAGATGTATGTGGTCCATTTAGGACAAGGTCACCTCGAGGAGAAGAATACTTGATATTATTCATTGACGACTTCTCCGGGTTTGTCTGGTTAGGACTTATGAAGCACAAAGACGAAGCATTCGAAAAATTCAAATCCTTCAAAGCCTTGGCTGAAAATGAATTAGATTACAAAATTAATTGCCGCAGGTCCGACAGAGGTGGGGAGTTTACCTCAAATGAATTTTTCGATTTTTGTGAAGAACATGGAATAAGAAGGGAATTCTCTACGGCTAGGACTCCTCAACAAAATGGAGTGGTGGAAAGGATGAACAGAACAGTCCAGCAAATGGCTCGTGCTATGCTTGATGAGTCTGGAACTCCCACAACCTTCTGGGGTGAAGTTGCATATGTTGCAGTTGTTATTCTCAACAAAACAAATGTCCGAGTGAACAGCACTCAAACTCCTCATGAGCTCTGGTATGGTGAGACTCCTTCGGTAAAGCATTTCAAAATTTTTGGGAGCAAATGCTATATTAAGAATACTGATGAGCAGCTTGGAAAACTTGAACCTAGAGCAGATGAAGGCATTCTCCTTGGTTATTCTCCTCACAGCAAAGCATATAAGTGTTACAATAAAAGACTTGGAAGAATTGTTGACAGCATTGATGTAGTGGTTGATGAAAAAGGATACATCCCTAGGCAAGTAAATCATGAAGATATCGATGAGGATGAAGACTACTCTCCAAATCAGACAAATGATGAAGAAGAATTTCAAGAGGCAATAGAGGGACAGACAAGGATAGAAGAGAAGACTCCATCCAGGTACGTTCAGAAGAATCATCCAGAATCTCAGATTTTGGGGCAGAAAGAAGCAGGTGTGCAAACTAGAAGAACAATTGCAGAAGCCTCAAGCTATTTGGCATTACTCTCCTCCACTGAACCACAAAATGTAAAAGAGGCATGCAAAGATGAATGCTGGGTCAAGGCAATGGATGAAGAACTTGAGCAGATCGAAAAGAACAACACTTGGGAGTTGGTTCCTAGACCAAAAGATAAGAATGTCATAGGAACAAAATGGATCTTCAAGAACAAGTTGAATGAAAATGGGGAAGTTATTAGAAACAAGGCCAGGCTTGTTTGTAAAGGGTATGCTCAACAAGAAGGAATAGACTTTGAAGAAACTTTTGCTCCTGTTGCTAGACTTGAAGCCATTCGAATGTTCCTTGCTCTCTCAAGCTTTCAGAAGTTCAAAGTATTTCAAATGGAAGTGAAGTCGGCCTTTCTGAATGGATACTTAGAAGAAGAAGTATACATCGAGCAACCCGATGGTTTCATCCTTGGCAATGATCCAAATCTTGTATACAGACTTAAAAAGGCTCTCTATGGGCTTAAACAAGCTCCAAGGGCTTGGTACTATCATTTGGATAAATACCTTCATCAACAAGGTTTTTCAAAAGGATCAGCAGATAGCAATCTCTATATAAAAATTGAAAGTAACAAATTGCTAATACTTGTTGTGTATGTAGATGATATTATCTTTGGAAGCAATGAAGAAGCTATGAGTCAAAGCTTTGCCTTGGTGATGCAGAAAGAATTCGAAATGTCCTTGCTTGGAGAACTGACATACTTTCTTGGATTTCAAATCCAACAAAATGAAGGCGGTATCTTCTTGTCTCAAACCAAGTACCTCAAGCAGATTCTGAAGAAGTATGGCATGGAAGATTCAAAACCAGTATGTACCCCCATGGTTACAGGATGTAGCCTCAGTGCAAATGATGAATCGGCAGCAATGCATCAACCAACCTATAGATCTATGATTGGAAGTCTACTTTATTTGACAGGTACCCGACCAGACATCATGCATGCTGTGGGAATAGTTGGAAGATTTCATGCAAATCCAAAGGAAACTCATCTTCAGGCAGTCAAGAGAATCTTCAAGTACCTTCAAGGAACTCAAAACTATGGCTTATGGTACCCTAGAGATACATATCTCACACTTCATGCTTACACAGATGCAGATTGGGCCGGAAGCGTGGATGACAGGAAGAGCACAAGTGGTGGTGCATTCTTTATGGGTTCTATATTAGTATCTTGGTTCAGCAAGAAACAAAGTTCGATTGCTTTATCTACAGCTGAAGCGGAATATGTGGCTGCTGCATCTTGTTGCACTCAACTTCTTTGGATGATGCAAACCTTGTCGGATTTTCAAATCACGTGTACTCCACTTGTCTCTATCTTATGTGATAATACAAGTGCAATAAGCATTTCAAAGAATCCTGTCATGCATTCAAAGACCAAGCACATACCTATCAAATATCACTTTCTTCGGGAACAAGTGCTTGAGCAAAAAGTCAAGTTGGAGTATGTTCCTTCTAAGGAACAAATTGCTGATATCCTCACCAAACCACTGCTCAGTGAAACTTTTGAATATCTCAGACAGAAGCTGGGAGTAGTTGATGCTTCATCCTGCTGTTGAAGCTTGTCTGTTTCAAAGAAAATTTGGTGTACGCGAGTTGGATGAGGGGAATCCGCATACATATGCCGATTTATACAGGTGCAGTCGCGTATATGGAGTTCTGAAGAAAATCAGCAAGGACAGTCTCTGGTTAAAGAGAGTTTGATATGGGTCTATCAGAGACCATCAGGAACAGGTTCAGGGGGAGCAGATAATCTTCTAATAATGCATTGTTGGCATTACCTTAGATGCTCTTGGTTCTAGTACTCAAGCTGTTTTTGGTTCAGGTGGATCAGTTGCAGAAAGAAGAGCAGAAGGGGAACATGGTTGCTGATATATACAGTGATTGTCAGACGCTACTGATAGTAGTTATTGGTGTTTTGCATAGTCTTGATATTTTGTCTCTATGTCATGTATATCTTTTTTTATCAAGGTCATGTAACAGCCTATTTTGGTTTCCCCACTATGCCTGGGATGATTGATGCAATTGGTTGTCATATGTAAATTTCTGATGTATCCCCACTTGGTTGGGTGGATGATCCCCACTTGCTTGAGGTGATGGTTGTATGTATTGAGTCTTTTGGTGATAGGAAGGTCTTTTATGATGTATAAGTCATGGTTCTTCTTGAAGAACACCTTTTTGCAGATCTTGCCTACAGTCAGGGGGAGCATGTTCATCACAGCATACTCAGGGGGAGCACAGCCCTTTTCCCTTGATGACAAAGGGGGATAATGACTTTGAGGATCTTGGGATTGCCATCAAGTCCAAAGGGGCAGATTGTTGGCATTTTGGCACCGGTGTGGCACTATGGTACAGATGTTGTCCTTGATGGCAACTCACTTTGGTGACAGATCTTAGTTCAGGCACTCGGAATGAAGGAAATCTTGTATACGCAGGTTCACCTTGCCGAAGACGCGTATACATGCGGGCTATACATTCAAAAGTCATGTATGCGTATACACGCACTTTTATGCACAAAAAAGTGCGTACATGGTGGGAAACTTATTTTTGGTCTGTGGTTGTTAGTCCTTGGAATTTCAACCTATGGTTTTGGACCATGGTATCTCGTCAGAAGTGTTGACCCTAGGTTTGGGCCCTTGGTATTGGTTTATTATGGTTTTGGACCGTGGTATTGTGGAAGGGCTAAAACTATAAAAGAGGAAGGAGATAATGTGGCAAAGGATTATATGATTTATTGAATATCTGATATCGTGCTAGATCTGGAATACTGGTGATTGGGTTATGGTGCAGATCTAGATCTGAATGAAGGAGGAACCTGAGCGCGAGAAGGATAAGGACTATTGATGCATCAAAATCTCAAGGCTTGAACATTGGTATCTTTGTGTGATTTTGATGAGTTATATGTGGCGCACTCTTGATCTATAAATCTAGGTTAACTAATGTCTGAATGTTTAAAAGAATAAAATATCCTTTATAGATCTATACGTAGGTTCAGTGAAGTGCAGATGCATATACACGCTTTTTCTGTGAATGAAAGAAGCATATACGTAGGTTGGTCGTGATACAGAAGCGTATACATGTAGATTGATGAATAGTGAAGTAGCGTACATATCTTGATTTATGTTCTAGCTGCTTCTATTTTATTGTTGCAGTGTTTTGGGTTCAGAATTGGTGTTTGATTACAGTTACTATGTTCTGGGTACAGCTGACAGAGAAGTGTTTATCTGATTCAGTTTTTGATTGGTGAGAAGGGTTTGGTTGATGCAGAAATACTTGATGTTTGATTGATCCAGTCTGAAAATTAATGAAACGTGGTCCCTGAAAGCAGAGAGAAGGTTGCAGCCTTCTGCAGGTAGGAGCTTGCGTACTAGTATCTCAAGCTAGTACAAGAACTATGGGGGTTGGAGCTCCCTTCCAGGAAAGCTGGAGAATGAGAGAGAGTTGTAGCTCTCTGCAAGTTGCAGCCTGCGTACTGGTAAAGACTGTACCAGTGAAAAACATTGTAAAGAGAAGTTTCTAATTAAAAGAAGATAGAGGCGAATTGCAGCAGGGGGTTTTCACCCACATTAGGTTTCCTCCTTATATCTTGTGTTCATGTGTGTGACTATCTTCTGCTCTGTTTCACTGGTTCTAGTACTGTTTATTTGCTTCTGATTCACAAATTAATAACTGACATCTCAAAGGTAAATCAAATTATAAGTCTGCTTTATATACGTGGTTTTCCTTATCTGAAGTTGTGTATATACGTGGTTTTTATTAACTAAAGTAGCGTATATTGTCTGAAGTTGAAAAAGGAAATATTTGTCTTGACAATACTGATTCACCCCCCCTCTCAGTATTATTTCCAACAAAAACTACTCAGAACTGGTCAAAACTGGACCATTTTGCCTGCTCCATGGTCAAAGTGCATTGCATCCCACCTAAATACACACAATCGATGCGATGCATGTTGAAAAACCCTTCTATGGGGTGCGATGGGTGAGAGTGGACAAATGGCAGGGTCAATCAGCAAGGTGGAGGAGCATGGAATCTTCCAGAAACTTCTCCTGTGACACTTGCCTCTCTGCATTTGCCTAGGGATGAGTAAGAGATCATCAATCTCCAAGTGGAATCAAGAACTATCAGAGAGAGGACACTAATCAAATCTCAAAAGCTGACTCACCTCCCTTGCAAACATCTATATATGGATCCCTCATCCCAGAGATCTAGAGGCTGGCATTTTGTATCTTGTAAGGAAGTGTTGTTGGTTTCTTGGTGCAATATCCTAGTGTTGGGTGATCTAAGCTTTTCATGAGGTGAAGAAGGGCTTTCTTGCTGAGAGGATGATGCGGGGTCAGAACAATTGGTCGTAATCCTCTTTGCTATTTCTTGATTATCAATAAAGTTATTCAAGTTTTCCTCCACATTCTTGTATGATTGATGATTTATGCATTTCTGTGGTCAATATATATCTGGTCCTATATTGTTTATGATAATAGATCTATGTTGTTGGATAGTGTTATGCTGCTTTGATTCTACAGGTGCTCTGTGAAGCTGGGTAGACGAGGAAGCGAGGAGCGAAGACCTATCAGAAGGGAGAGGAATCGAGCAAGGAACCAAGCGTAAGATAGAGGTTGGTCTCCTTATTCCCCTCTTATCTATTTCTCATAAAGGAAAAGAAAAGTAGTTTTTAGTTTGTTTGTTTCTAAGGTAGCTACCAGCCTTAGTGGGACTAGCAGCTCTGCATAGACACTATTTTTCCCGATAACACTTATCTCTTAACCATGCCAAATTTGCCAACCTACCAAAAGATTGACTTAGGTTTGTGGTTGACCTTCAACTCTATTAGGGGGGAGAGGAGGCACTGATACATGAATTTTTACCCAAATTTCTAAAAATATCATTACATGTTATCATTGTTGAGTCCCTATGTTTTGTGAAGTATTACTATAATTTGAATTATGCTAATTCCCACTGAAAAATTTCTTCTTGTTGAATACCCGACAATGGGTGGAAATTTAGTATGTAATGAAGCCATTCAATTATAGGCCACGAAACAAGCGTACAACATTTTGGACCATGCAGGATGGTTAGAATACTTCAAATGATTATATGGTTTTGATAGCGACACAACATGGGAATTCACAAAGAATTTGGACAATGGTGTATCAATGGTAAAAAATCATACAAGTACATGTGAGTGAAGGTATAATAGTAGAAGTCACATGTCTTTCGACAGAGACGAAAAATGGTATGAAATGGGACTCCAACACCAAATGGTGTGAGGTCTAGTTGGGACTTCATACTGGGGAGCTTCCTTGAATTTTGGTGGGTCTAACACTGTCAATCAGACTAAGGAATGGGTGAATGCTGAGCTCAAAGGCATTATTGCATACAGCCTTGGTGTTGGTGTACAACCCATATTGGATCAGGTAAAGCTGATGATTGGACCTAGCGAGATGCTTCTTCTACAAATGTAACCAAACTTTGTTACCCACCTAGAACTTATGTGGCACTCAATGTTCATCATGACGCTACTTATACTTAGCATTGGCTCTGTCCAATATGTCATGGATCTACTGGTGGATGTCCTGAATGCACTTAATGAAGCTATTAGCCCGACCAACTTTAGACTAGAAATGAGCCAAATGTACTAGAGTAACTACAAGTGATATGGCCATATCAATGAGACATAGTGGCTAGAATTCTAACCCAACCTAAAAAGGGCTATGGCCAGTGGATCTATGGGGAGCTCTATTGTAGCTGTGTTGGACATAAGGGCAGCTTTCATCCCATGTGTGTGGATGCTTTGAGTTGTACATGCACAAAATGTGCACTATCATCCTATAGACAACCTCTATTTGACCATCAATTTCAGGGTGGCAGGTTGTGGACTTAGTGAGCTTGGTATCCAACATTGACCAGGAGCTTGACCAAAATGTAATCAGGAATCCCTTGTCCTAATCTAATATGATGGACTATAGTATCCAAAAATGTGACCACACTCATTTATGGAAAAGCTTAGCAGTGGCTTCTCTTATGTTATTCTTCTTGCAGGTCACTAGAATAGTAATCTTAGAGAATATGTTGACAACCACACACACAAATTCATTGTCATGCTTAGTAGAAGTAAGGCTCGACATTTAATCCATGGATATGGAATATCAAGGCTGACTAGGAGTATGAATATGAGTATACAGGCTTTTCTTCTTAAATGTTGGTCTGTCAATGGCACAGACATTTCAAGATCTGATGTACTTCCCAACATCCTGTCAAGGTTCAGCCAACAAAAATACTTTTGGAGCACTATCATTGTTTTCTCTACTCCGAAGTGTCCACCAATCTTGGAAAAATTCTATCTTGGTTGGGTCCACGTGCACACCCTGATCATTAATTATGTATCCCAGATATTGAACCTCGGTCATACAAAGAGTGCATTTCTACAAATTTGCACACAATTTGTGTTGTCTTAGGGTTTCAAGGACCTGTTGGATATGGTGTATGTGCTCTTCCAAACTTCTTTTGCATATCAGGATGTCATCTAAGTACACTACCGTGAATGATTTGGTAAATGGCTACAAGATGTCATCCATGAGTAACATGAAGGTTGTGGAGGCATTTGTTAACCCAAAATGCATGACCAACCATTAAAAAAGGCCCTCCTTGGATTTAAAGGTAGTTTTACACATATCAAAGGGTTCAATTGGTACTTGGTGGTACCAGTACTTCAAGTCAATCTTACTGAAATATTTCCCCCTCATGAGCTAGTCGAGATGGCCATAAATCCATGGGATTGGATACCTATTTTGGATAGTGATCTTATTTAGAGGCTTATAGTTAATACATAGTCTTAAGTTGTTGTCTTTCTTCTATACCAACACAATCGAGTTTCCACAGGATGGCGAACTTGGCCTGATGTTAGTTTTATACAAAAGCTCCTAAATATTCCTCCTAATTTCACCGTTCTCCATAAGAGAGCATTGGTGGATCGGTTTGTTAGGTAGTGGAGCACCCGGGGTTAGATCAATGTAGTGTTTGACCTGCCTGTGTAGGGCTACCGTTGTGGGTGAGGTGAAGATGTCCCAATACTCTTCCACAAACTTGCCCATATGCTACTACTTTCCAGAGGAGCCCTAGCCTGTGGATGTGACCATAGTTTTCTTCTTTCCCCAAGGGAAAATCAAAAGGAAGACAAACATCCTAGTCTAGGAAATGATCTTACTGTATTTCCTCATAGAGATCAAAGAGATGGCAGTAGGAGGTGTTGTCTTTGATATACTGTATAACTTATTTCCAAACGAAATAATGACAATGTGAGTCCTAGTCTCATACACAAGATGATGATTTCAAAAATATGGTTGGACTAATAATACACCACAAACATCAAGAGAAGAAACATCACACAATACCTCATCTATGAAGCCACTCGATGGTGTACAACTATAGGTGTGATGTGGTCAATAGGCCTAATCGCTTCACAAACTCTACTGAAATGAGCTTCCTTTGGCTTTCATTATCGACAATGAACTATAGAGAAGATCCCTTCACCCACATTTGTGAGTGGAAGATCTGCCCTGCGTCCTTTAGATCTGCGGGCTCAACCTTCTGGATCTTGCTGGTGGAAACATTGCCACTAGTCTCCACATCAATAATCTGCTCCCCCTTGTGGGTTTTTGAGTTAGATTCAAAACATGCATATGATTCGTAAGCCTTCATCTTGGCTAGCAGTGACTGTTGGGCTTAACACTCACTTGTGTTATGAGTTGGGCTCCTATGGAACTCACACCATTTACTTGCGGCTTTAGAAGGTTCTCCTGGGTCACCCTGCCTTGGCCTTGTCCTTTATTTTTTGGTTTGGGGGCACCTTTTCCTTGGTTTGAATTCACAGATTGAAAGTCTCATTTATTATGTTTAAATTTCTGCTCGATCTTGACAACATATCGATAGGATACATAAAGAAAGGATATGTCTAGGAACTCCATCTTATCCTGGATGTACTTACGTAATAGCCAAGGTAGTTGAGTACCAAATTTCACTCAAAATCCCTGATGCCCAGCTTCATATGAAGGGTATGGAAAATATTTGTGAACTCCGGCACATATTAGCCCCTTACCTACTCCAGCATGGTCCACTTTATGTATTTATCTTCATAGATCCCGATAGAATAATATTGTTCCTTGATGGCCTATTGGAAAGAATTCCAAATGGGTGTGGCTGAAAATATTGAGTATTCCCTCTCGTCCTTTTTTTCACAGTATGGTTCCCACCATTCATTGACATGTGGGGTGGCTTTGAGTAGTTAAAAAGCAATGTTTTCACGATTGGAAAAGTCATGAACTAAAAATTATCCTTCCAATAAATTTAACCATCTATCCATGGTGTCTGCATCTATATGGCCTTCAAATATGGGAATGTCAAAGTTAACATTTACCTCAAAAGGAGTGGCATCTCTAGAGTGGCTACTGGATGAAGATGCGTTGTCTAAGGGTAGCCACTGCAGGATCTAGGCAAAGTTATAATCATCGTGTTCCTTAGTCACTCGAGGACTTCCTCGAGCAATATTTTGAAAGGATCTCCTAACCACTCGTATTTGTTTTCTTCTACCATGAGAGGCCTTTAGGGTTTGCCAGGCTAGTCTTACAAAGGTTCAACTAGTTTTTTCCCTAACTCCTTATACTCTAACCTCGTTGGGGACATGCAAAGAAAAATAGAGAAAGAGCAGTCTGCCATGACACCACTGATCCAAGCTTATGTAGGATCACAACAAAATACAGGTATAAACATAAACAGAAAGATGCAATAAAAATAAAACTTAATTTTATTAATATCAAACAACTGAAATATGCTTACATTGAAGATGGAAATAAACTAGATCAGGTGATGGTAGCTTATCTATTAGAAGATATGTGGCGGCTACTAGTGATCCTTGTTATTGCACCAAGAGTGTTGCAATTCCCAAGGGCTCCTCAACTCTATTTATCAATCTATGGTTCATACAAACTTTGACGTGACATTTCTATATACACAGTAGATGTGATTATACTCATGCCACCCTCAACTAGGACATATGATTAATAGTGCTCCAAGACCATTATTTATATTTAACTATAAGGAAATTAACTACTGAAGGTGCAATTCAAAAGCTAACTCTAATGAAATAAGGAAAATTCTTTTTAAACCTCCACTTGTAGATTTTATTAACTTATAAATGTTATTGAATCAATTCATGAAAAAACACAAGAGCTACACTACTTGCAGGAAGTGAACTACACTATCTTGGAACTAACCATCTAGCTACCAAATCCACTTGTAGAAAGGGAACTACCCTATCAAATCATAACTCAATATTTCATGCATCATCTATCTAGCTCACACTTGCATATAAATCAATGTTCTATTTGTGCTAAATATGTGATAGTGAAACTAATGAATTTATAGCTTGCAATGAAGGAAAAAGGATGGCTAGAATGGCCTAGGTGTCTCCCTTGCTCACGGAGTCACAACTAGGGGTCAACCTACTCCTAAACTAATTCAAGATTACATCATAGGTCAAAAAAGAGGGTGAAACAGAATGCTACAGGAATGCTACAGGAAGCTGCTATAGGTGCCATGTATTACCACAAGAAGGTCTGTAATGTTATACGAAGGCCTTTAATGCTAAAAGAATTATATTGAGAAGGTTTAGAAGGTAGGAATGTTGAGATCAATGGATGGTAAGCTGGATGGAGATTGTGGTTGATACATGAAAGGTGACCAACAACCCTAGCCAAGCTCCACACCTTAGGAATTCTTGTTTGAACAAGGAGCAATGCTCACGGTGACCTAAGTGAATGAGCTCAAGAACAAAATTTTGGGATTCATCAAAGAGGGTGAAGAAGTCCTGGATGGAGATGGTGAAAGGCCCCTTTCTTGCATATCCAAAAATCCCTACAACATCAAATGCACATACTCTTTTATCGTTAACAAAATAAAATAACCAATGGTGGAAAATATGAGTTGAATTTAGATACCATCTAATATCTACCAAAAACTCTAATCTAGTTAATAAATCAACTCCTAAGGTATAGTAAATATATGAAAAATAACATGACTAATATAGACCTTCTTCCAAGAAATCATAAACATGGAAGTTTTGGGCTGTGATTGTAGATTCTTCCATTATTTATCCCACGAGAGAGATGATATATAGGTTGCAATAACCATATTTTTGAGGGGTTATGTTCTAATGAAATGCAGAAAACTAATAAACATTCTAAGCTAAAAATAAATACCAATACATAAGAGGGACCTAAGCCACTGGGGTTGGGCCTAAACCCAAGAGCCTCGGCCCTCTTGAACTAGCTCAGTGATTGATCAACAAGAAAATTCTCATTGTCATTACATCAATGTCAAATAAGTCACATAATCAGTCAAAAATAACATTATCAAGTTATTCTTCTCAATAGCTTCCTAGTTGAAAACATAGTATGAATCCTAATGAGCTCTTTGGAATTTTTATTTATACAAGAGGGTAGCTACCAACATCTCCCTAGAAAATTAGAATATTTGTATTCCAAAACTTGAGAAAGGTGGATCTTGATCTTCTTTAACTGCAATTGCTTGGCTTCCAATGACCTAGTCCTACTTGGCTCCCAATGACTTCAAGCTTATGAGAGAGATTATGGTGATTTTGGCTGATTGAGGGAGTTAAGGAGGTGGACAACCACGTAGAATCTTTCCCTACCATATACTCTGAACTCCTGCATTGAAATCATCTAAAGTATAATCCACTTTCTGCATTTAAACCATATTAGGCCATATGACATAGAAAAACATATTTTAACCCTCTCACTAAGCATAATATAAAAAAAATTGTAAATAAATGTGAGGAAGAAATAGTTCTAAAGTTGGAGGATGACATTAATTTCCTTATAATGTACCTATTGATTAGTCTCATTAGCTACATGCCTATGAAATGTGTTACAATGCGGCTCGAGGCCCTTTTTATTATTGAACAAAATGGGAAAACCTTAAAAACCCAAAACCGTAACCCTAGGAGATGAAACACCAAGATTTTGTGAGCCCTCTTAGGGTTAGTTGGGCATCCAATAGCCCGTGGTCATAACTTCCTCATATGATCTCCATTTGGCATGTATGATATCTCATTGGAAAGACATCTCTGAGTACCACACGATTTTTTGCAAGTGCTACAAAAGTATAAAAAAAAAAACACATCGTTTAGGGGTTAAAAATAGCTCTAGATGTTCAAGACCCGAAAAAAATGCTAAAATTAGTAAATTTTAATTTAGTTAAGGAAATAGACAAAACTGACTAGATGTCTAGGTGGAATAGACAGGTGGCTACCAATATCCACCTAAATCATACAGGGTATTATTGCAAGTTTGTTAATAATTATGGGAGAATAACAACACCTCTAACAACACAACTCATGAAAGATGCACTTTTTTGGATTCTAGAAGCGACTAAGGCCTTTGAACATCTTAAAGAGGAAATGTGCCAAGCACTGGTCTCAAGAAATGGAATGTGGGATGTGATGCCTTAGGAAATGGAATTGGTGTTGTTTTAATGCAAGAAGGAAGACCCATTTCTTTTTAAAGTCATCTAATCAAAGGAAAGTATCTACACAACACTATTTATGAGAAGGAAATGTTGGAAACACTACATGAAATAAATTAATGGAGACATTACCTAATGGGAAGACACTTCAAGGTAAACATGGATCATCATAGTCTTAAATACCTTTTGGAAAAAATATTATCTCTAGAAGAGATACAGAAGTGGGTCATAAAGACGTTGGGTTATGAATTGGAAATCATCTATAAAAAAGGGTAGCAAAATGTTGTTGTAGATGCACTGCCAATAAATAATGAGGATGTGGAGGCATTTCTTTGTTCGATTTATATTATCCAACTTGATTGCATCATCGAAGCAATGGATGAATGGAAGAATGATGAAGAGGTGTGGGAACTCATTCAGAAGTTGCCGCAAGATCCTAGCACATATGATACATTTAGCTAGAAAATGATTCATTATGGTACAAAGATCACTTATACCTTTGTAAGAATTCCCAATTCAAGAAAAATATTCTTTTGGAATTGCAAACCTCCCGCTTAGGAGGGAGCTCAATATTTTTGAAAATTTACCACAGGGTCAAGAAGATTTTTTTTTGGGATGGCCTTAAATCTAATATATAGAAGTTTCTGGAAATGGTTTTTGTTTTCCAATGAAATAAAGTTGAGACAATTAAGACCCATTTCTATCACAACCTTTAGTCATTGCGAGTAAATGTTGGGAGGAGGTCTCAATGGATTTTATCGCAAGTTTATCCAAGTTTGAAGGTAAGAATGTGATCATGGTAGTAGCTGGTAAACTTACCAAGTATGCACACTTGTGTGCATTACTGCATCCTTTTAAAGAAAATATAGTTGTTATTGCATTTAACAAAAGAATTCAAAAGCTAGATGGAAACCTAAAGATTATTGTAAGTGAGAGAGATTCCATTTTCACTAGAAATTTTTGGACAAAATTATTTTCTTGTCTTTGTACTAAACTAGCTCATAGCTAATCTTATCATCCTCAATCTGACGAGACAATTGATATAGTGAACAAATTTTTGGAAATATAGATGTGTTGCCTTGTATTAGATAAACAAACTAGTGTAGCGGTTACAACCATCCTCCAAAATTTTTCCTTAGCTTCATTTTGGAGCCTCCCTACCAACCATCCTTAGCAGCATGTCTTGCACTGCCCAGGTACTTATGCTTTCAATTGAGTTTCTTTGGCATAACAACTTGTGTCACTAACTTTTTTGTCTTTCACCCACAAGCTGACCTCCTATGACTTGGTCTCAACTAGTTCTTCTGCTGACCTGAAAATCTGCGTAGCATTGGAGGGCAACCAGCCTTGCTCTCTCGAATTTCAGAGTGCATCTTGGCAGCTAGCAATACTCTCCAAAATTGCATAGAGCAGGCAGGCTACCTTCCCTAAGAAAATTGTGTAGAGCAACCCATAACTGAGCTTCCTCTCAGCATTTGGGCAGTTCTGGCTGGCATCCCTGGATTTAGTCCCGAAATCGTGCATAGCTTGAGCGGCAATGAGAGACACTCAGCCTAGAAACTATGTATAAGTCATCCCAAGGCTTGTTGACTGTTGCATGTGCTCATAGGTTGACCGATTCCCTCCAGGACTGTGCAATATTTCCTTGCATGCATGGGCAGTTTTTCGCGAAAAAAAAATAAGAAAAAAGAAAAAAACATCACTAGATTTTAGGGATATATTTTAAGTAGATGGGGGTTACATAAAAATCCTTTTAAAAAACCTCTAGCCAAGTGTCTCTCCTTCCTAGAATTGTGGCATGCACGTCATAAGCCTTGATCTTGTCAAAATTATTTATTCAACACCTCAGAGCTCATTCCTCATTTTCGGTCATGGAGTTGTGGCATTACCAATGCATCTAGGAAATTTCAACACACTCATCACAACATTTTCCTGGTAAGTCCGCTTTTGATGTCTCTTATTTCTTTTCTATCGCATTTTACATTTTGGTTTGTGTGAATGTTATTTTCTTGGTTTTATTGAATGCTTTTTGTGGTTTCAATGCATGTTAGCTTCTATAAGCATTGTTTCAAGTTTTGCATTGCATTTCCTTGTTGTCGCATACATGAAAATGTTTTTCACTAATGGTCGTAGTTATAGCGACTCGCTTCACACACTTCATTGTTTTCCCTTTTTACTGAATCTTGCAATGATTGTAATCACATGCATGTTCATTCACTCATGTTTTCACCAACTTTTCACATGCTTTCAGTCCTTACTAATTTTCAGTCGCCCGTTGGTAGGTCTGAACTGCCTTGGCTCGGACCTTGGAGTGCCCGGCTTGCACTGTGCATTTATGGGATGGAAGGCCTTGCCTTGTTCCCAAGAATTTTGTAGATCCCACCTCACACTGGCCTCCCAGGCTATTCCTTGCACATTTTTGAGAGATAGTACCTTTGTTGGCCCCTAGGATTGTGCAATTTTGCGGGTAGGAGTCATGCTGACTGAAATTGGCTGTTGTGTAGTTCCAGTCTTTCGCAGGCCAAGCTAGACTATTCTCTATGAATTTTTAGCAGTTAGTCAAATTATTAGCAACCTAGACTGTGCTCTACGTAGTTTCAATAGTGAGTATCGCAGCCTCTCCTAGAGAAAACTACACAATTTTCCTCGTCGGTCAATCAGGTGCATTGCATGTCAGTCCTCAAGTTTGTTTTGGTTTCCAACTAACAATTTGATTCCCATGAGTGTTGCTCTGTCTCCATGTATCACACATGTTCATTCATCTCTCACAAGTATAGTTACAATGGCTTCGAAGAGAGAAGGATCAAAGGACACCATTGAGAGAACAACTAGAGATGTGGTCGAGGAAGTGTTTATGATCTTGCCCATCTATGAAGATAATAAGTTGATCATAGACAAGGAAGTCAAGATCACATGGCAATACATCAATGAAATCTTTTCAAGTACCTTTGAGGAGAATTTGGGGGATTACAAAATCTATGTCAGCATACACAAGTTAGGCTTGTACCGGGTTGCAAGGAGGTATCTCGCATTTCTATGCGCAAACATGATCCACTGGCTTGTCTCACATACTAATCTAGATATAGTGGTACTGAATAGTTTCAGTGGAATCGAACTTGATAAATTCAGGGTAGAGAACTTTCAGGAGATGCATCACTTACTACAGCTGGTGAACAAAATGGATGCACTCTTCATCAATCCCACCAGTAGTACAAACTGAAGAGACATCTTGAAGAGTTGGGTAAGAGAGCCCTCTAATTTAGGGATGACACCCAACGAGCTATACATGAAAAGGATACTTTGGAAGGCTTATCATATCTTATTCATCTTTGCATGCTGCTTATACGGCCAAGAGATTACAAAGACCTTTGGAGAGAGTTGCATGATTGTGTTGGATCAATTGGTGAACAAAAGAATACTTTTCAACTGGACCGACATATTGGACCTCCAGCTGAAGGGGAAAGTAACAAATGCTTGAAATTCGCCCAAGGGTTAGAAAGAAAAGCTATTCATTTCTGCTTATATGCTTGATGCAATCTATGCCCATCAACAGTTTCGTGGATTGGGTTGGGCATGGACACGTTCAGAAACCCTTGTGCACATCTATTGTAGGTCGGTCTCCAAGTGCAGCTTTCATGGAGTTATACTACAAATATAAGACCACTTTGTCACCCCAGTGTACAATATTATCTTTGAGCAGGATCCTCCTTACATGTCACATGAAGTGATGGAGGTATTGGTTAACATAGCATATTATTATCACTCATCCCTTGGCACCTTCATCTGGACGTGCAGTGCGGAGAAGGCTCCACGTGTTTTACCGAAGGTTTCCATGTTCAAGTTGGTCATGCAAGAGGTTGCATACCACATCTTAATAGGGTCGTTAGTGAGACTTCACAAGAAAAATAAGACACCTTGGCCCACTCTTCCTTTGTAGATCAGGGTGTATGAGATCTAGAGTCTCAAGCATGCTAGGGCTGAGATAAAGGATTTCAAGAGCTTCACCTTTGGCACCATAATTATCAATCCATATGACTTTAATTTCTTAGTGAAGGATGAATATGTGAGAGTGTATCATCCTTGGATCCATGGGGCATGTTGGCCTGAGGAAGACCCATGGAGATATTATTATAACTCCTCAAGGCTCAATGAACCAGTTAGAGTGGTTGTAGTGTTAGGAAATTATATATTATAGATCAATGGAACAAATAAAATAGATTGTAGAAATATAAACATAGAAAATGCATAAAACAAGAGAGACACAGTTATATGTGGTTCACCCAATTTGGGCTACGTCCATGGAGAAACAACTAGTCTTGCCTTTTATATTATCCAGCAAAATGAAGAGATACAACCTAAAACAGATCCGTTGTAATTCCCTCTTCTCTCTCAAATAATATTGTCTCTCTTTCTCGTTTATAATACAAATCTACATAGATGAAATACAATTCCCTCATATATAGCAAGGGGTTTCCTTCTACAGAAAAAAAACCCCAAATTAAACATAACTTCTATCCTCAGATCTATGCCTAATGAACGACCTAGATTGAATACGAAATTACCACATTTTACAAGGAAATTTTACATCTATTTTTAGCTTCAGGGGTGCTGCCCCAATCCCCCACTAGGGGGGGCTCCAAATAATCATCCTCACCCCCTGGTGGTGTACATTTATGGGAAGAATTTCCGCCACATTACGAACTAGGGTCCAATGCAGTGATACCTCTCAATAAAGAAGATAATTAGGCTCCACACCCAACATGTAGAATCATTAGTAGCGCACAAGGTAGTAACACAGAGTAGTACACAAGCACTAGACAAAGGAAAAAGGAAGATTTTTGATACCGCAAAGGTGGAGCAAAGCTACAAGTTCAAGGAAGATCCACTTGTAGTAAGAGAAACTTTGGAGATTGAGGCCAAGAAGTGACAACGCAACAGAAGGATTGCACAAAGACAAAGGGAGAAGGAAAAACTGGAGGAGGCAGAGAATAATTTGCATGAGGTGAGGCAACAACTAAGGGAAGAACAAGAGCTACGCAGAAGGGAGAAGGAAGCACAACAGGAATAGGAACAATAGGAAGTGCAATGTGTACACAATATTGATGAAACTGTGAAAACACAAGTTATTAAATCAAAACAGTTGGTAGATAAAAAACAGTGTGAGCAATCGCAGAAGCAGGAATTTGCTTAGGAGATTAAATAGATGTTGGAGAAGATCAGTGCAGATTTGGTTCAGCCAGAGCATGATCATGATACAAACCTCAAGCTCAAATTCTGAGAGGTCACTCCACCTGCTTCACTATATTCGGGAGTAAAGCAAGTCCCAAGTGATCAAGGAGATATTGAAATACTTGAGGACAATCTGGAAGCAGATGTGCACAACATATCCTTTGATGAGTCACAACACAGAGTTGTGTAGTCACATAGTGTGCCCAGTTTGGATGACCATGCATCTCCTACGGAGTTTCGAGAATGAGTGATCGTGTCCAATGTGCATAGAGATCTAGCAGCATTGGCCAATGGAACAAAGGCATATGCCGAAGCCACCAAATCAAGTGTGAGATTCTTGATAGCTCAGAACAAGCGCATGGCTAGGGATTGCAAGAGGCTAAAAAAGGGAAGAGAATTCTATAGAAACTAGAAGCCGTACTTTAGGTTCGTCACCGTACATAACTCATTTGTCTATCTTAATGGTTGGAGGTAGAGCTATTCTAGGAAAGCACGAATCTTGACAAAAATACAAACTATTGTCGATCACATGTAGGTATTGACAATGAGGTACAAGGGAGCCCCATCGTACTTGCCAAAACTGATGAAGCCAAAGGCAACGGAGTTGAAAACATGCATCTGAGGTCAGATCCAGAACCATGAGGAACTCCACAATTCATCACCAACTTCAAAGCTTCACATGCACGAGTGTTCAAGAGCATGGATGTCACCTTTCACATGCATGCTATCCCATCTATTGGCACACTCACCAAGGTGAAAGGAAAGAACTAAGTCCGACTGGAGATAGACATGTACTTCAAGTAGTTGATGCACATAGCCACCAATGTAGATTTGCAGATGAGTGTAGACACTATGCACCAATATGTTACTCGTTCGGCTTCAATGAAGACCATGATGCACACGTTACTAGATGAGTTGGACAAAGGTGCCATATCAGTGTACCCAGATGCTACCGAGGCAAGATTTTGTTTTCACAAGGATGTCACCACGGAATACACATACACCATAATAGATGACCAAGTTTGGCATCAGTTCACCACCAATTATCACCAAGAGAATGTCAATGATTTAGTCTTCTCACGACTGTCTCAGTCTTAGTGATGTATTATATGGCTTACTCAAGCCCATTTTTGTCTCACATGAGTACATGTGCAGATTGTATTCTAAGCATGTTGTAAAATGAAAGACCAAGTGTCAATAGTAGAATGTAAACATTCATGTGTAAGTTGAAGAGTCATGAGGGTAGTTAAAAGTCACAAAGGGGAATGTCAAGGCTCACCCTACCCTTTTCTATATGTAGAACCTCATAACTCATTATACAGGATTTTGGGGAGCCAAGCTTCTAATAGGTATAACTTATATAAATCTTGGAGTGTATTGTAATGAGCCTTGGCTTCTCCACAGTGCAGAGAAACTACATCTCTTTGGAGGAGCAGGTGACAGTGATTGTAATGTTCCATTATTGGGGCTAGTGGTTTTCATGGTTGTATGTATTATTGGATCTTTCACTCTTTTGATATAACAAAGACAACATGTTTCATGCAAGTATTCTCATTATAGTTTGACTATTCTAGTTACTCTAACAATGTATGTAGTTTTAACTTACCCATGTATGTATGGACTATTCTGTATATGTTTGTATGAATCTTATTGAAGTCTCTTATTGGTTTAACTTGTCACTTTGGATTGTCAACTATTTTTCTTTCCATCTTGTGATGTCTTCCATCTTGTGTGTTCCCTTTCAAGTTGTGTAGTATTACAAGCTTCTAAGTGGCACACTCCTCTCTCCTTCCATGTGTTAGAGCCTTTCCATGCATCTTCCTTGACTTTCTATAAGGTCACACCCTTTCTTCCAACAAGGACATCTTACTTACCTCTATGCGCAACTGCAGTCAAGGTGACATCGTACTACCCACTCCTAGGACACCTACTCCAAATGGTCTGAGGTCTAGTTGGGACATCTTATCAGGGAGATCACCTGACATGTTGGCGGGTTGAGAACCATCAAAATTTTCGGTGATGGAAGGAGGGCCAAAATACAAGTTGAGTCCTCAGAGTCTGTTTTGAATCCTTACACATGTATCATGTATTTTTTTACATTTCACCCTCCAAAATGTCTATCCAATAGACGTATCTTTGAATTTGAGAGGGATTTATAGGATGCTTTGTCACAAATCACATATGATGGTGAAGGCGAAGTAGCATGGCCTAACCTCTTAGATGACTTCCATGCACTCATGGAGAGCTTAGAAGGTCCCACTAAAACACAGGCCTGTACACTGCTAGCACACACACTTAGCGACTACCCATTGCTATGGTGTAGCATACTGCCTCATAACTCCTTGCACTGATTCAAATAGTTCAATGATCAAATAGAATATGTTTTTCACCATTTCGATCCTTAAGAAGTTGATAATCAAATTTTACAACAACGGAAGGCCATGCATGAATCCATAATGGAGTTTTGGGATTGCTTACATCCTCTTTTTTTTGAAGCTCTGAAAAGTAAGATGAAGTTCCAATATATTTTTGAAATATTTTAGTATGTCTATATCAAATCAATCTATCCAAAAGTGAAAAAAAAATCTCAAATCCCTCTCATTATACTTCAATGATGGAGCTACACTATCTCAATCGGATAGAGTCGCCGCCATAAGTGATTGTCCACCTTCCTCTCATCAAACAACTTCACCATTGCAGTGTGATGTGGGAGGGCATGTGCATAAGTCTGTTCAACTATCACATCCTCCCACCTCAACCTCCATCCTCGTGTTCTATTTATTCTCTGGAATGCACTGTCTTATGTTCTTCCATTCTGGACTACACACTTGTTGTGAAAGAGGATCAAGCTATCAACGGAGTTGATGTTGCACAACCAACCAGCGTTTTCATTTACGATGAGTATGACTGGGAATCTAAACATGAACCCATGGTGAAGGATGACCTCCTTCTGTTCGGGCCTCCTTCGCCCTTTCCTGACATCTTTGATGATTTTGTTATTTTGATTTTCCTTGTGAAAATTTATCCCTGGATGCGTCTACTTCCAATCATTCGCCGAACACACTCGATGTTAGTCCATCATTTTATAGTGGAAAGGATAAATCTTTCATTGAGAATACACTCGATATTTCATCTACTATTTCCAGAAATGTAGAGGGTGAACATTCTTTCTTCTCATGTACCCCTTTGTATGATTCATTAGATCACGAGGATGATGACGAACTCATTGATTTTTCTAATCATAGATTTCGTGACCTGTTTACTCCTATATTCGATCACGATGTTGATTCAATCAATGATCTTTCAAAGCCACCCGTTTCTGATGATCTATCTATTGATGAAGTCGAAACCCCGCATGTTGTTGAGGCACTTTATCCTGACCTGATGGTTATGTTAGGCACTCACTGTCCTAAGGTTATTTTGACTTCCAATCAAGAAATTTTTGAAACACCCAATGCTCCTCATCACTCATCTGTATGCACTAAACATCAATGCAATACATAGTTTTCGCTTCCACCACCCAAATCACATGATCCTATCACTCATGCATTGGAGGAATCATACACAACAAGCACACTTGAGAGGCGTAATTTGTCTCTCTTTCTCATGTTCTTTTGTTTTTCAGAGTCAAAAGAGTTTGCATGCTTATCATCTGCAGGGAGTGTGTCACAACATCAGGTTAAGTGCACAGAGTGTCTATATTTCACCTTCATGCTTTTCTTGTCTAGGGATGCGTCTAAACTCAGAGTGTTTTGGTCTTCATTGTTGTATCTTTCATGTTTGTTGGTTTGTATGACTATCCTTTTCATGAACAATGCCTTCACTAACATGGGTCAACCAATGTTTCGATGGCTGCATTGGAAATATCACTACATGTAATCAAGCTCATGCACAGTTAGCTTAGGAGTACGAGTAGTGTTTTCTTTGTGTTTTGTCTGCTTGCATGTATGTTTTCTTTCTTTAGTTTGTTTTTTTTCTTGCTTTCTTTCTCTTCTTACTTTCTTTTCTTTCGCATTTTCTTCTGCTCTTTGCTTTATTGTTTTCTTTTCATTTTTACCTCTATAGGTTAGTTTGCATGAAACCATGTGCGACTCTTAAGACAATCATGGTAGAGTATAAGAGGATTTATACAACTATAAACAATTGGCTATCTGTTGTCCGCTCTTTTTATGAAGAACTTTCTGTCTTTAGTAAATGATACACCAATAGAAAATATGTTCTGTTTGAAGTGAATCTTGGTGAAAAAACAACACTTACGCTCTAACTAGTATCACCTACTCTAGTCATTATTCTTTGGGTTAACCCCTGTCAGCTCAGTCAAGTAGAGTAAGTTGAGGGGGAAAACCTTCACAATTTTTTCAAAAGTATATATAACATACTCCTCTGAAGGATCAATCCCTTCTTCTCTTAATAATTTAGGATCCCTCTTCTACCTGTGAAATAAATAAGTGTTTGATCCAGGTCCAGGTGTGATGAAGGACCCTTCCTAGACCTTTTAATTTCACGATGTGTTAAATTGCATTTAGAAAGAACATTAATGAATACATCTGCATGTAGAAAAGAAGAGGAACATACAAATCATCAACACATGAAAACATAAGCTGTTGATAACAGAGTTCATCGAGGAGGGACTATGTCTCCGGACCCTAGTGTGAAGATGGTGTAGGCCACTACATTAAGTGCTATCAATAATGGTGATGTACACAGAGATGATGTCTCAATCATATAGGGAAAAATGCCCTTATGCAGTAGTGGCTCTAAGAGATGTTCCAAAATTGGAACTCTCAATCAAAATACTACTATCAATATGACACAAAAACATGCATGATGAGTATCCTACCAACATGGCACAAATGGGATCTCAATGCAAGAAAAAGAATGACAACGGCAAGAGAATCCCAACAACATACAACAAGGGATCTCAAAACATAGCATGATGAGTTATGACAACATATAATAAACAAGATCCTACATCAACATCAATCAAGGATCTCTGCAACATAATGCAGAAATAAGAAGTACATGAACACATCATATACCTGAAATCCAAGGGCCATCTGAATAAGTGGATGTCACAATGTTGAAGCTGCTCGAGCCATCAATCTCAAGGCATCAATCGTATGAAGATGGTTGCTCGCACAAGAATGTGGACATATGCACTGGCACTTAAAAAAGTGACTAGAAGAAGAAATGAGAGAATAAGAAATCTGAAGACACCATCAGATTTGTGTCATCGAGTAGTGCTGAATCGACTATCCAAAATCTGAATTCTGAGAAGTTGAGAATTTTGGGCTCAAGGAATCTTTTAGATTCCCTTGGGATTCCTCAAAGATTCTGCTCCATGGATGGACTAGAAATATACAACTCATATGGTGAATCTAATCTCCCCATTGCAATCCCTATGGAAAACCATGAAAAACAAGTATAAACTTGACTATATTCTGAAATGTCAAAATTTTACCTCGGGAAAATTTCATGGCTCATGGTTTTGCTCCCTGTTTTTGCTGAAATCATGGTTCCACGTGCATTCTGGAAATGACCAAAAAATGCAGACCTCTGATGGAGAAACAAACAACACCATTGTGTTTGTGGTGATGAGAGCTGTAAGATCCATAGAAAATTTGTCAAATTCTGACAAAGTGAAAATTTTTCCCTCTTGCAAAATTCATAGTTCCTGCATTAAAATATTAATTAACTACCTTGAAAAGCATGCCTGTCTTCTGCCTCGAAATCTGTGCTTGCAGTCTCTCTCCTCGTGCTCTGGTAGAAAAATGATTGTTTAAATAACCTTACTGGGTTAATTAACCAAGGAATCTGTTGGTGTAATGGCAAGGCATATCGTTGAGGAGAGGTCGGGGGATCAAATCCCGCCCCTCCATATATATATATATATATATATATATATATATATATATTATAAACCAAATGATTTATTAATGGGGGTCAGGTCTGCATTGGGTGGCCCACGCCTTGAACCCCACATTACTACCTTATCGATGCATTAAAATCGGCAATCGGCCTTTGAAATTAGCGTTTAACATGGGGATTGGCGCATATATCAGCGCCTGATATAGGGTTTCACTGATATTTATATCGATGATCAAATTCATTGGTCATCGGTGCTGCATATTAATTGGCTTGATATCTGGGTTTTCGTTGATATCCTTATCGGCGATATATAAAATCAGCGATTGGCGATTATATCAGCGTATGTATCGGCACGATCTGTGGACTGTCGCCGATATATATCGGCAATATATAATCGGCTATCGGCGCGGTGTTGGTACATTTTATATCGGCATATATGGTATATATAGATGCGGTGGTTGGAGGGCTCGGTGGTGGTTATGGCCACTGAACCGAAACAATATATGTTGACCATTGTTGCGATTGTGATAATCTCGGCAGCGGTTATGGCCATTGGCCTTAAACTACCCATGGTTGTTTTAATATGATATTTTTTCATTTGACAATTTAATAACCATATTGTAATAATTTTAGAAATGCTTTTTACTTTTAAATGGATTTTGTTTTTGGGGTATTTAATATTATATTCTTGTCTTTTGCATGGTAAGGAGCCAATGACTATGGACCAAGTGTTAATGGCTAATGGGCTGCCATGTGGGTCTCGCATGCTTACTGGGATGCCATGTGGCATACTGTGGGCCCCCACTTTTCGCTTGTCATGTAAAATTTTGAAGAGCTCTATCTTTTTCATATGAGCTCCGTTTGATGAACTATTTACACCTCCATGATTAGGACGATGAAATCTACGATCTGGTCATGGGTTGAGCATAATCCATAAACTTTGATTTTTGAGCCCTCTTTGTCTCATGTCTCTCTCTAGAGCCACCTGGATCAATCCTCCCACTGAGGAGATTTTGGTCCTCCAAAAGAATAAAAAAATAATCTACACTTTCTCTGTACACTGTCTGCATCTCAAGCATCGTGAAAAGGTCTCGCTTCCCTCTCCTTCACCTTTGTTCTTCGGAGCCTTAAGTGACGAGCCGACACCTTCTACTTTGCAACTTGTAGTACATTGTTTTGCAAATTACAGACTCGAATGACATGACCAACCAAGGACCCAAACACCCACACTTGCCATGAGTTTATAACACATACTCGGTGGTCAAGTTTACAACAAGATGGACGCAATATGCCAGCTATGACAACAAGGCCAACCTATCATGGTTGCTTCAAAAAGTGATGAAAAACACATCATCACTGCAACACATGCTTTACATACATAAGACCAAACACGATTGTTTTGGCAAGTGATGGAAACATAACATCACTTTCATATTTTTAACATGCAACTCAAAATATGACTCAAAACATGACCATACATTATTGTTGTTGATCAAGTGATGGAAACACATCATCACTTTTACACTTTAAAATGCAACAAATGATTTACAAAAGAATGACCATGAAATGACAACATGTCAAAAAAACTATTTTTCGCTTATCAATGTGAATGGGTCACCTCGTTGAGGTGGTTTTGCTTGTCGAATGATTTCTCTTCCTGGTTCACGCATCAACGCTTTGCCTTTAAGGCGTTGCTCTAGATGGAGCTTCCAGCAAGTGGCTCTTTGATGGCCATTTCTATCGTAATGACTACAGTAGGATTTCTTCCTCCATATCTACTTAACCTGTTTCATTTCATGTTGTTGAGAGGGAATTCCATGCCTCATGATTGCTACCATTCTTTTCCAACACTTGGAAAAGGTATGGTTAGGTAAACCACAAAATGTACATATTTTTTGATGCCTTGATCTTTGTCCATTATTAACAACATGATCATAATCAAAATGAACATTCAAAGATCGAAAATGGTTATACCTTCCTTTGCTATTTCTGATGTCAATGTGGTAATGAGAGCTTGCCTCAGTTCTCTCCCTGCCATGGGATGATGGGGATGTTTTCCCATCATTCTCTTTCCTTGACGATGTCTCAGACGAATCTAACACCTTCGAGCACTCCCCTCTAGTGTACCTTGATCCTACAAATGAATGTTCATGCAAAACCTCCAAAGGTTGAGTCATATCTTGGCTATTAGCACCAAGTTCTTCTTTCTCCTGATGCCTCATCCTTGTAAGGAGCCTCATGTTTTTCCTTGTAATTGGGATCTCCAAATCTCCAATAGAAATCATACTATGAGAAGATGAAATCGAAAGGAAATCAACATCTTTTACCTTCTATTTTGATTTGGAAAGAACCGATGAGGGTTTCTCATCATCCGTCGTTGGTGGTTCTCTCGCTGTCTCAATGCATTTCCCAAATTCTATGCTGACATACCCAAGTCTTGCCTAAAGAGGTAATTCCTCTACTTTGATGGGGTTGACAATGTGTTGGCCATTAATCCCCAAGCCTTTTCCTTTGTACCCAATTCTCTTCAACAATTTGGAGCCAATTCTTGTGGTATGATTTTTAAACACAGCGAAATCATCATCAAGAAACATACATGAAGATGGAGAACTACTTTTTACCTCACATGGGTTATAGTACAGTTGTTCAAAGGCCTCGTCCTTTGCTTGCAACTGTCGTAGAAAACTTTGTTTCTCCTCCTCCTCTTCATGCAGATACATCTTCAATTCAATGTTCTATGTTTGAAGATTATGTTTGTTTTTCTTCAGTTCTTCCATGGCCTCTTCTGTGGCTTTCAATTGAAGTTGCAATCGCTTCTTTTCCTCTGTCTCTTTCTGTAGAGTTTCATACAGGATTTCCACATTCTTGGAAATATTAAGTATGGTCTCGTACATTTCTCTTTCATTCTCTATCATCATTCACACTACAATTCACATCAATGCCAAGACTGCTCTGATACCACTTGATCCAGGTCTGGGTGTGATGAAGGACCCTTCCAAGATACTTTCGTGATGTGTTAAATTTCATTTTAAAAGAACATTAATGAATACATCTACATGCGGAAAGGAGGAGGAACATAAAAATCATCAACACATGAAAACATAAGTCGTTGATAACTAAGTTCATCTAGGAGGGACTACGTCTCCGGGCCTCGGTGCCAAGATTGTGTAGGCCACTGCATTAAGTGCTATCAATAATGGTGATGTACATAGAGATCATGTCTCGATCATAGAAGGAAAATTCCCCTCACGCAGGAATGGCTCTAAGAGATGTTCCACAACTGGAACTCTCAATCAAAACACTCCTATCAGTATGACACAAAAACATGCATGATGAGTATCTTGCCAACATGGAACAAAAAGGTTTTCAATGCAAAACAAGCATGATGACAACAAGAGTATCCCAACAACATACAACAAGGGATCTCAAAAAATAACATGATGAGTTATGACAACATGTACATCACATAGAAGATTCTGCATCAAATCAAGCAAGGAAACATGCGAACATGTAATAAATAAGACCCTGCATCAAAATCAATCAAGGATCTGTGAAACATAATGTAGAAAGAAGAAGTACATGAACACATCATATACCTCACGACCAAGGGCCATCGGAAGAAGTGCATGTCACACTACTGAAGTTGCTCGGACCATCGATCTCAAGGCATCGATTGTATGAAGATGGTTGCTCGCACGAGAATGTGGACATCTGCACTAGCACTGAGAAAAGTGACTAGAAGAAGAAATGAGAGAATAAGGAATATGAAGACACCATCAGATTTTTGGCATCGAGTAGTGCTGAATGGACTGTCCAAAATCTGAATTTTGAGAAGTTGAGAATTCTGGGCTCAAGGAATCCTTTAGATTCCCCTAGGATTCCTCAAAGATTCTGCTCCATGGATGGAGTAAAAATCTACAACTCAGATGGCGTATCTGATCTTGCCATTGCGATCCCTACAAAAAACCTTGAAAAACAAGTATAAACTTGACTATATTCTAAAATGTCAAAATTTTAACTCCTTGGAAAAATTTCATGGCTCATGGTTCTGCTCCCTGTTTTTGCTGAAATCATGGTTCCACGTGCATTTTGGAGATGACCAAAAATGCAGACCTCTTATGGAGAAACGAACAACACCATTTTTTTCGTGGTGACGAGAGGTGTAAAATCCATATTAAATTTGTCAAATTCTGACAAAGTGAAAATTTTGCCCTCCTGAAAAATTCATGGTTCCTACATTAAAATATTAATTAACTACCTTGAAAAGTGTGCCTACCTTCTGCCTTGAAATCTGTGCCTGTAGTCTCTCTCCTCCTGCTCTAGCAGAAAAATGATTGTTTAAATAACTTTACTCAGTGAATTAACCAACGAATCAGTTGGTGTAATGCAAGTAAGGCATATGGTTGAGGAGAGGTCGGGGGATCAAATCCTGCCCCTCCATATACATATATTTTATAAACCAAATGATTTATTAATGGGAGTTGGGTCCGCATTGGGTGTGCTTCCCCTTAAACCTCGCATTACTACCTTATCGGTGCATTAAAATCGACGATCGGCCTTTGAAATCGGCGCTTAACATGGGCGATGGCACATATATTGGTGCCTGATAGAGGGTTTCATCGATATCTATATCGGTGATCGCATTCATCGATGGTCGGCGCTACATATTAATTGGCACGATATCTAGGTTTTCACCGATATCCTTATCGGCGATATATAAAATTGGTGATCGACGGTTATATCAGCATATGTATTAGCGCGATCTGTGGAGTGTCACTGATATATATCGGCGATGTGTAATCAGTGATCGGTGCGGTGTCGGTACATCTTATATCAGCATATATGGTATATATATAAATATGCAGTGATTGGAGGGTTTTGTGGGGGTTATGGCCCCTGACCCAAAAAATATATGTTAACCATTGTTACGATTGGAATAAGCCCGGCGGGGGTTATGGTCGTCAGCCTTAAACTAGTCATGGTTGTTTTAATATGTGGTTTTGTGACTTGACCACTTGATAACCATATTGTAATAATTTTAGAAATGGTTTTTATTTTTAGATGGATTTTTCTTTTGGGGTATTAATATTATATTCTTGTATTTTGCAGGGTAAGGAGCCAATGACTAGGGACCAAGTGTTAATGGTTGATGGGCTGCCATGTGGGTCCCACATGCTTACTGGGATGCCATGTGGCATAATGTGGGCACCCACTTTTCCCCTATCATGTCAAACTTTGAAGAGATCTATCTTTTACATTGAGCTCGGTTTGATGAACCATTCGGAAGTCTGCAATTAGGATGATGAGATCTACAATCTCGTCTTGGGTTGAGCATAATCCAAAAACTTTGATTTTTGAGCCCTCTTTGTCTCGTGTCTCTCTCTGGAGCCACTTGGATCAATCCTCCCCACTGAGGAGCTTTCGGTCCTCCAAAAGCATAAAAAAAATAATCTACACTTTCTCTATACCCTATCTGCATCACAAGCATCCTTGAAAGGTCTTGCTTCCCTCTCCTTCACCTTTGTTCTTCGGAACCTTAAGCGACGAGCCAACACCTGCTACTTTTGCAACCTGTAGTACATTATTTTTCAAATTATAGGGTGGAATGACATGACCAACCAAAGACCCAAACGCTCGACACTTTCCATGAGTTTATAACACATACTCGGTGGTCACGTTTACAGCAACATGGATGCAATACTCCAGCTATGACAACAAGGCCAACCTATCATGGTTGCTTCAAAAAGTGATGGAAAACAAATCATCACTGCAACACATGATTTATATACAGAAGGCAAAACACGACTGTGTTGACAAGTGATGGAAACATAACATCAATTTCAGAGTTTTAACATGCAACTCAAAATACGACTCAAAACATGACCGGACATCATTGTTGTTGATCAAGTGATGGAAACACATCATCACTTTTACACTTTAAAATGCAACAAATGATTTACAAAAGAATGACCATGAAATGACAACATGTTAAAAAAACCATTTTTCACTTATCAATGTGAATGGGTCACCTCCTTAAGGTCGTTTTGCTTGTTGAATGACTGCTCTTCCTGGTTCATGCATCGATGCTTTGTCTTTAAGGCGCTGCTCTAGATGGAGCTTCCAGCAAGTGGTTCTTTGATGGCCATTTCTGTCACAATGACTGCAGTAGGATTTCTTCCTCCATATCTACTTAACCTATTTCGTTTCATGCTATTGAGAGGGTATTTCATGCCTCATGAGTGTTGCCATTCTTTTCCAACACTTGGAAAAGTTATGGTTAGGTAAACCACAAAAAGTACATATTTTTCGATGCCTTGATCTTCGTTCATTATTAACAACATGATCATAATCAAAATGAACATTCGAAGATCGAAAATGGTTATACCTTCCTTTGCTATTTCTGATGTCAGTATGGCAATGAGAGCTTGCCTCAGCTCTCTACCTACAATGGAAACTACCATGGGATGATGGGGATGTTTTCCCATCATTATCTTTCCTTGACGAAGTCTAAGACGAATCTAACACGTTTGAGCACTCCCCTTTAGTGTACCTCGAGCCTACAAATGGATGTTCATGCACAACCTCCAAAGGTTTAGTCATATCTTGGTTATTAGCACCAAGTTCTTCTTTCTCCTCATGCCTCATCCTTGTAAGGAGCCTCATGTTTTTCCCTGTAATTGGGATCTCCAAATCTCCAATAGGCATCATACTATCAGAAGATAGAATAAAAAGGAAATCAACATCCTTTACCTTCTCTTTTGATTTGGAAAAAACTGATGAGGGTTTCTCATCATGTATTGTTGGTGGTTCACTCGTTGTCTCAACGCATTTCCCAACTTCTTTCTTTACATACCTGTTTGGTCAATTTAGTGTGTTCTAAATTGCTATTTAAAATGTCAATCCGAGGTTCGTAAACTAACGAAGTGAAGTGTACTATATGTACTAGACAACCAATTCCTTAGTCTTTTGTCGCTTTTGAGTTTTTTAGTTTGTTTTTGGATTTATCTTTCCCTAACGTGTGATGGTGAAAATGAAAGTTAAGTATGGATGGTGATGGTGATTTCTGCAGTGATTTTTCCCAAACTTAAAAGTTCTCAAAAAGAAAGCTTTAAAACAACTGTAATGAAATCAATTCTTAAGAGGAAGTAAATGTATCAAACAGTGAACTAATGACAATGGCCCAATATCCTTGCTACTGAATGAAAAAGAAAGTAAAAGCTGAACTTAAAGCAACTCAAACTAAAAGAGAAGCAACTAATTCACACTACTTCAACTCTTCAGATCCTTTACCCTTCAGCTCAATCTACCTTGTGGGAAGCAATCATGAACAAGTCAAGCTATATGATATCTAAATGGAAAGAAATTAAATTGCAGAAAGGAAACTAATCACACTACTTCAACTCTTCTGATCCTTTACCCTTAAGCTCAATCTACCTTGTGGGAAGCAATCATGAATAAGTTTAAGCAATATGATAACTAAATTGCAAGAAATTAAATTGCAGAAAGGAAACTAATCACACTACTTCAACTCTTCCGATCCTTTACCCTTCAGCTCAATCTACCTTATGGGAAGTAATCACGAATGAGTTTAAGCAATATGATAACTAAATCACACTACAATAAGTAATATTCTGATTTCTTACTAATAGAGTCACTTGACTATAGAAAGAAACCATAAACTGATGAGTAGTATGATGTCCAAGTAACAGAAAAATAAATAAGCAAATCACAACTTGAAAAAGAACATTGCTGGAATTAAACTTCAGAAAAAGAAAGTTAGCAGGAAGGACAATATGATCTCATATGTCAATAGTTATAAAAAAGATGAAAATTTGCTGGGGCTGCCTAAGAAAACCTGCAGAAAAGCCTTGATCAGCTGACAGCTATAAAAAAAACGGAAGTGAACATGTAAATAGTAGTGAATTTAAAAACATCTAAACAACATGTTATATAGAAGCTAATGATTATGAAGACAGGAACATAATGAAATCAAATGACAACTATACAGGGCTTTAGTGCACAGGTGCCCTCTGCCACCTCAGCCAGTCAACGAACAGTCACAAGAACGAGCTCAGCAAAGTAGTCTTCTCATGTATTAAAGCAGCAACAACATATACAAAACAAAGTATAGTGCGGTGCTAATAAAAACAGTTCCAAAAATTACATCGCAAAAGCTCCTACACAGCATTTATCAATGCGTAATTTATAATGAAAAGGTGCTGAAACTAACTAACTGAATCCTATGCTATTAACTGCATTGCCAAGGACACGTAGATCTCCTCAGCCGAGATCTAGCGTAACTGCCATCATGTCTCTTAAATCTTCGGAGTGGTAGTTGTTGGATTCAGGTTACGGGGATGATCTCCAAGTGTGTCGGTGTCTTCGTGGGCTGAGGACTGTACCATGTAAATGTTCACGTGCTCAAAACAGAGACGTGCCACCGCTAAATTCCTTGGTTGGATTTGCCTTTGACCCTTGTTGACCGTGACCTTCTATGGATGATTTGGCTGATTTGAAGGGACACGTTCCATGTACCCGTCACCTGTAGCTTGCCCATGTGGCTCATTTCTTCATAGGACACCTGTAGCATAGCTTTTAACAAAATAGCTGCGAAATCCTGTGCTGGCTGTGGAAACCTGTGCTGTCAGTTTCCGCAGCTGCCTGAACAAAAATCTAAACCAAACAACAGTCATAAGAATAGTCAGAAAACCATGTAAAAATATCTTTTTAGACTATAATGCAATGATTTAACAGCTTGGTGGATGAAGTAAGTGGAAAAAGAAGGCTGAGAGGGTGTATAGGAAGGTGCAAGTTTGAGGCTCAACATACCCCCACTGTGAAGGTGTTGCATGTCCTCATGCAACCAAAATTTAGTTATTTCCCTCTAATCCATATGTTCTGAGGCTTCTGCAAGGACATCTAGCCCTCTTTTCTTCTTCTTTGATGCTAACATCATCCTTGGTTTCTGACTAGACATTTGAACTTGAGATTAATCAATGCTCTGCTTAACTTTTTGCACTTTTTCTTCAGCCTCCTATTTTTCTATTGCCACAGTCCTAAATGAAGCATAGTGTTATCATGGACAATCTTGTCTACCTTACTCTGCTCTTTGAGTGCTTCATTTTCCTGTTTGATGTGCCTATTTAGGACTTCTAATTCAAATACTTCCTGTTTCAAAGACCGAACTTGTGCATCAAGTGGCAAAGTGGTACTCGGTCCTGCAACTGATTGTTCTAAGGATTCCAAGTAGTTATATACCTCTTGCTGATTAGGATCTACCTCAGGTGTCTTTCTTGGACTAGGCTCAAAATCTGGTGGAGGAGGAAGACTGCTCTCTCTTTCCGGCTGAAAAGGGCTTTCCTCACGTGGAGGACTTGATTCAATGCTTGGCTGAGCTGGAGATTTCTCAAGGGTCTCTTCACCTAAATCAATAAAGTGAGACTGTTTTTCTTGGGTTTTATTCCCTCTCCCTTTTAGCCTAGTGCTCCTCCTTAAGTATGGACTAATACTCTTCTCTTCTGCACTTTGTTTTCCTTTTTTCTTTTTCCTGGCTATAGCAGCAGCCTGAAGGTGTACTAATCTTTCTGACAGAGGTTGATAATACTCTTCTATGGATTGCTCAGGGGATGGATAAACTTCTTGAATGGTTCTTTTGCCTTTTTCTTTCTTCTGTTTCTTATTTTTAGCTCTATTTCCTTCTTCTTTTTGGACGGTTTCTTGAATTTCTATTGTAGGGGAGTCTTGGACTGTAATGTTCTTTTCTTTCCTCCTACTTTTCCTTGGAATCTTTGGTGGACTTCTTCCAGAGGCCTCAGACGGCTCTTGGAAGTAGTTCCTTGTCAAGAATTGCTCCCAAGTATCCTTAGTTTTCTTTAACTGGTCCCCAATAAGAATTTATATGAATCCATGATGGCAAAGATGAGGTTCAATGTTGCCTACGTGTTTTTGAACTGTAAAACTCATCTTTTTCAAACTTAATAGTAGAAAATGAGGCATGTTAAGAGTGTGACCCTCTATGAAATTCATCATCAGTCTGGGATGATACATATACATAGAACCAAAACGACCTTCACACGTGATAAATTTCTGGATGACTAATAGTAGACTAGACCATTCCTCTTTTAGTGGATGAACAGGGATGCCTCTTGTAAATACGGTGGTATCCATACCTTGGTTTTGTAGCATGATTTTCCATATTTGATCGTCCACACTTCTATTTTTAAACCACCTTTCACCTTCTTGAGGTAGACCTGTGGCAGCTGTTACTGTGGCCTCAGTCACTGTAAACCTTAAGTCTCCAATCTCCACTATTTGTCCATCAAAAGATTGCGCAAAAGCTTTGGTCACCTCCTTGTTATGCCCTTTAAACTTTTGGATAAATCGTAGCCATCTGGTTAGCAATTCCTTAGTTTGAGGATAACCCTCCAAGTATTTCGGTCCTTCTGGCTCGGCTCTCAGTAATTTTCCCATCTGCTGTTTTAAATCCCAACTGAGAGTTCTTCTTCATGTGAGGGTTTAAAAAAAAACAGCTCTGTTACAAGGTTTAGGATAGACTGTAGTGACTGCAGTCAGGGTTTTAGGATGATTGTAGTGACTGCAGTCGGAAATGGAGAATAGGGAATGGAAGTACTCAAATTACCTGAAGAACAGAGGGTGAGCAGCAGTGAACAAGGTTAAAATGTGGATGCATGCGAGGAGTATGGTATTAGTGGAGTGGTAAACGAGTGGAATAACGGCGGGATTCTTTCGAATCGGGTGACTGTGTATGAAATTTTTACACGTCTCAATAGATGGCTGCGAAAATTACGGCTAAGAAGAGCCGTAACACAATAGGTCACGTCTCAAGAGTATGGGTAATAAATAGAAGTGCAGTCAGTCTTGAGTGTAAACTCGGAATAATCATGAGACCGTTGGAGAAATGAATGCAAGGTGTGTGGAGTGATATCGTGGAATAGGAGTGGTAGTGGAGCTATCGTATCAAATCATTGCACATAGTAGAACTTGTTATGGTTTAATAACTATGCATAATTATGACTTGAATTGTTATTTGATAAAGATTTTTGATCATACCTTCAGAAACTTTGTCATTTCTTGCTCAAGGCTTCTAACCAATTACTCTTCTTTGATGTCTTGGAGATGCCCCATGTCTTTAGCTCAAGTACACCTGCATTTCATGATTATGGCACTAACAGTTGACTGTGAATTTTAAAAACAGAGTGATGCTGGCTGTGGAAATTGTTTCTGGCTGCGGAAACTGCTTCTGGCTGCGGAAACGGTTTCCAACTGCGGAAACTGAGACAGCACCCCCTTAACTGCACAAAGATAGTTAGAGAAGAACTAACTGAATGAAAATAGTTCTGGAAGGGACTTTTATTGATGGAGTGAAATGGAATGAGTGGAATGAAATGAAAATGAAGTGGAATGAAGTGAAATGGAAATGAGAATGAGATGGAGGTGAAGTGAAATGGCAAATGAGATGGAGTGAAGATGGCAAGAGAAGGAGAGGAGATTTTTTTTTGGAAAATATAGAGTGTCATGTGTCCCTGATTTTCACTCTATATTTTCTGTATAAGAATGCCAATCTATGACTAGTTTTCAGGCCTATACGATTTTTTTTTCTTTTTTTTTTTTTAGCTGAAAGAAACAAAGGCTAGGCTGATGGGGAAGAAGGATTCTTCTCCACCAGCCTTATTGCAGAATTCTCTTGGAACATTTTGACAAATTCCTCTTTTGAGAGTGGCTTATGATAAATTTTCAATCGGTGGCCATTCACAATGAGAGGAGTATGAAGCTCATCAATGGTCTTGATTCTTACCACTCCATTGTTAAAGACTTTTTCAATCTCATATGGCCCAAGCCAATGAGTCTGAAATTTTCCTTTGAAGTTTTTAAACTTGGAGTCAAACAGTAACGCTCAATCTCCCTCTTGAAACTTTCTCTCTTTGATATATCTGTCATGCCACTTAGCTCTTTGATGTTGAACTAGATCAGTCCTTAAAATTGCATCTTATCTGATCTCATCTAGCTCATTCAGCTGCTCCATTCTGTGCTTTTGGGCTTCTGATAGATTCATCCCCAACTGAACTGCCATCTTGAAAGTCTTGACTTGAAACTCAATGGGGAGTAGGACTTCTTTCCCATAAACAAGTTCATAGGGAGAATGTCCTATTGTGTTCCTCCATGTAGTTTTGTAGGCCCATAAGGCTTCAGGGAGCCTTTCTGCCCAATCTCTTCTGTGTAGGTGAACAGTTTTGGTGATGATATTATCAAGAACTTTGTTTGTAGATTCCACTTGGCCATTTGCTTGCGGATGGTAAGGAGTAGATTTTCTGTGCTTGATTTTGTATTCTTCCATAAGCTTCTCCATCAAGTTAGATGTAAATTGACTTCCCTGATCTGTCACAATTTCTCTTGGGACACCAAAACAAGTAAAAATATCCTCAAAAAGAAATTGAACAACTGAATTTTTAAGTGGCAGAAGGCAATGCTTTAGCTTCTACCCATTTAGTGACATAATCAGTGCATACCAATATATACTTCTTTTGTTTATATGGTGGATTAATGGGTCCAATGAAATATAAAGCCCATTTTTCAAAGGGTTCGATGAGTACCTGTGGTTGTAATGGCATTTCATTTGAAAGAGTCGGTCTCCCAACTCTTTGGCAGCTGTCACACCTTCTGACATATTGTTTTGCATCTTTGAAAAGGGAAGGCCAATAATATCCTAAAGAAAGGATTTTATAGGCCGTCCTTTTGTCAGCAAAGTGTCCACCGCATGGTTCATCATGACATGCCTTAAGGATGTCAGGCATTTCGTCTTCCCGAACACATATTCTGATCACACAATCTAGCCATGTTTTAAACAATTCATTAGAAATCCATGAATAACTTGAGCTCTCCTAAATAATTTTTCTTTTTTCACCAGGAAATAGATGTGGAGGTAGCTTCCTGTAACCAAGTAGTTAGAAATATCTGCATACCAAGGAGTCTTAGTAGTTACTGCAAACAAATATTCATCTGGAAACTTATCCTCTACAGGAGAATCTTCGTTAGTATTTTGGATTCTAGACAAGAAATCAGCTACTGTATTTTGTTTCCCTAGCCTATCCAACACAGTAATATTGAATTCTTGTAAAAGTAAAAGCCATCTTGTAACTCTACCATTAGTAACAGGTTTGTTCATGAGATATCTAATTGCAGAATGATTAGTATGGACAAAAGTTTCATAGCCTGTTATATAATGTCCAAACTTGTTGATTGCATGAACAACAGCTAAGAACTCTTTCTCAGTCACAATATAGTTTAACTCAGTGGGAGTCAAATTTTTACTGGTGTAGTAAATGGCATAGGGAACTAAATCCTTTTGTCCCAACACAGCTCCTAGAGCTATATCTGAAGCATCTATAGAAATATGGAAAGGAAGTTTCCAATTTGGACCTCTCAAAATGGGTGCTTCAAATATTCTTGTTTTCAAAGTTTCAAATGCAGATTGACAATTAGGATACCATTTGAATTCACAGTCTTTTGTAAGTAATTTGAAGAGTGGAGATGCTATTTTGGTGAAGTTTTCAATAAATCTCCTATAGTATCCAGTAAATCCAAGAAAACTTCTAACATCTTTTTGACAATTTGGAATAGGCAACTTGGAGATGACCTCAACTTTTGATCTATCAACTTTAATCCCATCTCCTGAAATATGATGTCCCAAAACAATCCCTTCAGTAAACATCATAAAGCATTTTTCATGACTTAATGATAGGTTTGTTTCTTTACATCTTATAAGGACTTTTTCCAAATTCTCTAATGCCTCTTCAAACGAATTACCGTAAACTGTAAAATCATCCATATAAACCTCTACACAATCATGGATTAGATCAGAAAAGATTCCTAGTACTGCCCTTTGAAATGTTGCGGGTGCATTACATAATCCAAAAGGAAGTACTCGGTAAGAAAAAGTTCCCCATGGACAGGTAAATGTGGTCTTGTCCTGATCTTCAGGTGCTACCTGAATCTAATTGTAACCACTAAAACCATCCAAAAATGAAAAATACTTTTTGCCTGCTAAAGTATCTAATACCTGATCGATAAAGGGTAAAGGAAAGTGATCCTTCAAAGTTGCTTTGTTCAATTCCCTGTAATCAATGCATACTCTCCATTTACCATTCTTTTTAGGTACTATAACCAAAGGAGAAACCCATCGGCTATCTGAAATTGGATAAATGAAGTTCACGTTAAGTAACTTTTGGAGCTCTTCTTTCACCATCTCCCTAAGGTTTGGATTCATCCTTCTCTGAGGTTGTCTGATTGGTCTACTGTTTTCCTCAATGTAGATGTGGTGAATGCAAGTCTTAGGGTCAATACCTTTCATATCGGTATACTCCCATGCAAATGCAGTAGAATGTTTTTGCAAGATTTTGGTTAGTTCTTCCTGTTGTGATCTTTCCAAATTTTTGTTGATATTCAATGTTTTTCCTGGAAAGATCTCAATGGCGGAACTACCAAATTCTTCCATAGAGAAAAGAGACATTTGTCTAGATGATAGATACTCAATGTCGGAATCTAACTGAAATTGTGTGTGGTCATATTCTGAAGATGTTTCAAAATTTTCTAATGTGTTCAAAATTTGACTATCTTCACTAACTTCAGAAATGGTAAAGACAGGTTGTATAGTATCTTCATCATCAACCCACTCATTATCTCCTATTTCTGTAATTGCTTTTGCTGGAGGATACAGATTGAACTTCTTTGTCGAATTACCATCATAAATATACATATCCTCAGACCTACAACTAATGAAAGCATCGGCTGTGGCTAGCCAAGGTCTTCCTAAGATGAGAGGATGTCCTCCTAAATTACTCTTGGGAGTTAAAATCATGAAATCCACTGGATATTCCCAAGAGTCTAAGGAGATTGAAATGTCTTCTAATACACCATCTGGTTTGATAATTGATCGATCTGCAAGTTGCAGTAAAGTAGGTGTCAAGAGAAGATTAGGAAGTTTCAGCTGTTCCATAGTCTGTCTACTCATAATGTTGCTAGCAGCCCCTAAATCAATCAAAGTATTTGGAATTTCAACCCCATTGATATGTGTTTTGACAATTGGACTACCGGGATCTACATACTTCTGCATAGTAATTTTTCCCATCATGATGTCTGCAATTTTCCCTACCAGGTGGATTCTTCTTGTGTCTCTAGGTTTCCTTCCTGGTCTTTTAAGACTCAACTTCTTTATTGTTTTTGCTAGAATAGGAATCTCTTTAATGGCTTGTAACAAGGGAATATTGATACAGACATTCTTCAATTCATCTAGAAAATCATAGTCAAGCAACAAGATTTGTTTTTCCACCCCTTTGTCAATTTGTAATCTTTCAAGAAAAGGAGGTGTGAATGAAGATGTAGGTTGCTCAACTATAGGAGTTGTGGGGGTTAGCTCTTTTTCTTTTTCTTTCTGAGTGTTTGGATTTTGAAGAGATGCTTCATAACCCTTATTGGCTTCAAGAGACTCTTCCTCAGAAATGCTTTGATTTTGGGCATCTATAGAAGGTTTATCTAGAACTCTACCAGATCTGAGTTGTACATCATTGAGAGGAACAATCATATAGGCAGGAAATTGTTAACGTTTTATCATGTAAGCATTTTGAGGGTTTTTATTATTGGGGTTTGGCAATGGCTGAGAAGGAAGTTGATTTGACTTCTGTTGGAATGGAAGCATGAGTTGAGAATTTGGGTTTTGTTGAGAAGGTTGTTGTTGTTGAAATGGCAATGATAGTTGTGGATTTTGATTTGGAAGTTGTGGAGCTTGTTGGTTTTGAAAAGATGGAGGATATTGATAAAATTGAGCAAATATCCCATAAGGATTTTGCATACATTGTACACATGATTGAAAAGGATTCTAAGGTTGGCACCAAGGTTGTTGCCAAGGGTTCCAATTTGGTGGGGGTTGAAAGTTCATAGAGTTGTTAAACCCTTGATTTTGTTGCCCCTGCCAAGGTCTCCTTGCAACAAAATAGAGAGACTCAATTGTATTTGGATCTTCTTGAAAGACAACTTTGAGCCCAGGAATTGAAGGACAATCCTTGGTCTCATGATTCTCTGAACAAAGCACACATGTTTCTACAACTTTTGCATCCAAGGGACATTCCCTGAGAGCATGTTTTTTTCTACATTTTGGGCAAAAGATGGCTAAAGCTTCAGCTTCTGCTTTCTGCTTATTGTGGATCTTAAGAGTGTCTAGTTGCTCACTAACACTCCCTAAGATACTAGTTATGAATTCATCAAGCATGTTGCCAATCTCAGCCCTACTTACTGATCCAGTTGCATATTTGTTTGCTCTGATGAGAGAAGGATCTCTAGGCCCTTTTCCAGTTTTAGATTTTCCTCTTGAGAGATGGACACACGGTTCTACTATATCATGAAGTGGAAGTTGAGATATGTCTCCTTTTCCCATCATGTTCAAAATATCTATCCATTCATCTCTAATGGCTTTTAATAGATGGGCTTTCAAGGTCTCCTCATCTAAGTCACTCATTTTTCCTCCTTTTAGGTTGTATTGAAATCTTTCAAGTAAATCCTCCAAGTTTTCATCTTCTTTTTGTACCATTTTGAATACTTCATCCTTGTGATTGGTGGGCATACAATAGTCTAGGTATCTATCCAAAAATGTTTGTTTCATATCATTCCAAGTCCTAATGGATTGAGTGAGTAATCCCATGAACCATTTCAAAGCTGCTCCTTTCAATGTTGAAGAAAATAGTTTGAGTTTTTGAGAGTCTTCTAGATAATCATAGGTTCGACACACGACATCAAACTCAAATAGAAATGTTTCAGGATCTTCATTTCTTAACCCATGAAAGTTTGGGAGGACAGATGGTGAAATATTTTTCATTGTTGCTCAAGAATCCTCATCAACTATAGGAAATCCGAATGAGTTATCTCCATCCCTATTGGCCCCATTGTTACCTCTACCTCCTCCATTATTTCCTCCTCCTCCTCCTCTACCTCTACCTCTACCAAATCCATTTACTCCCTCTTCTGTCATGGTAGTTTTCTCAGAGATTTCAGAGTCCTCTGGTTCTTCTACTAATGGCAAACGAGGAGGAATTTCTCCCTCTTCTTCCTCAGGTGATTCTACTTCTTCAATTACAATGTGTCTCCTTGTAGAAGAAATGAAAGGATCTATTCCTAATTTAGATTTGATGGATGGCGTGGGAGAGTCAACTACTGCCTCTTGAATTCTAGGAATCCTAGGGCTAGGAGTGTAGGTTGGAGATGATGGAGGTGTCTCTTGTCTATTCCTTGAAGTAGAAGGAGTTGTAAAAATCGAACTCTTGGCTCTAGCTAAAAACCTTCCCCTAGAGTCTCTTGCTCTATGCATGTCATTCTTTTTTTTTCTCTCTTCAAGTCGGGCTAATAATTCTCTTTCTGATCTTCCAGGTCACTCTAGGTGCAAGAAGAGAGCATACTCAAGAAACTATTAAACCAATAACTTTCTCTTTTCTGATCCTCCAGATCACACTAAGTGCAAGAGGAGAGCATACTTTGAGAGGTTATCAATTTTCCTTCCTTGAAATTTTGTTGTGTTTTTTTTTTTTAAGAAATTGGCTACCTAATTTCACTTCCCCGACAACGGCGCCAAAATGTTTGGTCAATTTAGTGTGTTCTAAATTGCTATTTAAAATGTCAATCCGGGGTTCGTAAACTGACGAAGTGAAGTGTACTATATGTACTAGACAACCATTTCCTTAGTCTTTTGTCGTTTTTGAGTTTTTTAGTTTGTTTTTGGATTTATCTTTCCCTAATGTGTGATGGTGAAAATGAAAGTTAAGTATGGATGGTGATGGTGATTTCTACAGTGATTTTTCCCAAACATAAAAGTGCTCAAAAAGAAAGCTTTAAAACAACTGTAATGAAATCAATTCTTTAGAGGAAGTAAATGTATCAAACAATGAACTAATGACAATGGCCCAGTATCCTTGCTACTGAATGAAAAAGAAAGTAAAAGCTGAACTTAAAGCAACTCAAACTAAAAGCAAAGCAACTAATTCACACTACTTCAACTCTTCAGATCCTTTACCCTTCAGCTCAATCTACCTTATGGGAAGCAATCATGAACAAGTCAAGCAATATGATATCTAAATGGCAAGAAATTAAATTGCAGAAAGGAAACTAATCACACTACTTCAACTCTTCTGATCCTCTACCCTTCAACTCAATCTACCTTGTGGCAAGCAATCATGAATAAGTTTAAGCAATATGATAACTAAATTGCAAGAAATTAAATTGCAGAAAGGAAACTAATCACACTACTTCAACTCTTCTAATCCTTTACCCTTCAGCTCAATCTACCTTATGGGAAGTAATCATGAATGAGTTTAAGCAATATGATAACTAAATCACACTACAATAAGTAATATTCTGATTTCTTACTAATAGAGTCACTTGACTATAGAAAGAAACCATAAACTGATGAGTAGTATGATGTCCAAGTAACAGAAAAATAAATAAGCAAATCACAACTTGAAAAAGAACATTGCTGGAATTAAACTTCAGAAAATGAAAGTTAGCAGGAAGGACAAGATGATCTCATATGTCAATAGTTATCAAAAAGATGAAAATTTGCCCGGGCTGCCTAAGAAAACCTGCAGAAAAGCGTTGATCAGCTGACAGCTATAAAAAAAACGGAAGTGAACATGTAAATAGTATTGAATTTAAAAACATCTAAACAACATATTATATAGAAGCTAATGATTATGAAGACAGGAACATAATGAAATCAAATGACAACTATACAGGGCTTTAGTGTGCAGGGGCCCTCTGCCACCTCAGCCAGTCAACAAACTGTCACAAGAACGAGCTCAGCAAAGTAGTCTTCTCATGTATTAAAGCAGCAACAACATATAAAAAATAAAGTACAGTGGGGTGCTAATAAAAACAGTTCCAAAAATTACATCGCAAAAGCTCCTACACAGCGTTCATCAACGCGTTATTTATAATGAAAAAGTGCTGAAACTAACTAACTGAATCCTATACTATTAACTACGTTGCCAAGGACACGTAAATCTCCTCAGCCGAGATCTAGCGTAACTGCCATCATGTCTCTTAAATCTTCGGAGTGGTAGTTATTGGATTCAGGTTACGGGGATGATCTCCAGGTGTGCCAGTGTCTTCGTGGGTTGAGGACTGTGCCACGTAAACGTTCACGTGCTCAAAACAGAGACGTGCCACCACTAAATTCCTTGGTTGGCTTTGCCTTTGACCCTTGTTGACCATGACCTTCTATGGATGATTTGGCTGATTTGAAGGGACACGTTCCATGTACCCATCACCTGTAGCTTGCCCATGTGGCTCATTTCTTCATAGGACACCTGTAGCATAGCTTTTAACAAAATAGCTGCGGAATCCTGTGCTGGCTGCGGAAACCTGTGCTGGCTGCGGAAACTGACAAGTTTCCGCAGCTGCTTGAACAAAAATCTAAACCAAACAACAGTCATAAGCATAGTCAGAAAACCATGTAAAAATCTCTTTTTAGACTATAATGCAATGATTTAACAGCGTGGTGGATGAAGTAAGTGGAAAAAGAAGGCTGAGAGGGTGTATAGGAAGGTGCAGGTTTGAGGCTCAACAATACCCATGTCTTGCCTGATGGGGTAATTCCTCTACCTTGATGGGGTTGACAATGCCTTGGAAATTAACGCCCAAGCCTTTTACTTCATACCCCATTCTCTTCAATAGTTTGGAGCCAATTCCTGTGGTATTATTTTCAAGCATAGCGTAATCATCATCAGGAAACATACATGAAGATGGAGAACTACTTTTTACCTCACATGGGTTGCGCTATAGATATTTCAAGGCCTCATCCTTTGCTTGTAGCTGTCATAGAAAACTTTGTTTCTCCTCCTTCTCTTCATGTAGATACATCTTCAATTCAACGTTCTTTGTTTGAAGATTATGTTTGTTTTTCTTTAGTTCTTCCATGGCCTCTTCTATGGATTCCAACTAAAGCTATAATCACTTCTTTTCCTTTGTCTCTTTTTGTAGAGTTTCATACAAGATTTCCACTTTCTTGGAAATATTAAGCATGGTCTTGTACATTTCTCTTTCATCCTCTGTCATTGTTCACACTGCAATTCACATCAACGCAAAAACCACTCTGATACCACTTTATCTAGGATCGGGTGTGATGAAGGACCCTTCCAAGACCTTTTACTTTCGTGATGTGTTAAATTTTATTTTAAAAGAACATTAATGAACACATCTACATGTGAAAAATAAGAGGAACATAAAAATCATCAACACATGAAAACATAAGTCATTGATAACAAAGTTCGTCTAGGAGGGACTACGTCTCTGGGCCCTGCTGTCAAGATGGTGTAGACCACTGCATTAAGTGCTTTCAATAATGGTGATGTACACAGAGATGATGTACCGATCATACAAGGAAAAATGCCCTCAGGCAGGAGTGGCTCTAAGAGATGTTCCACAACTCGAACTCTCAATCAAAAGACTCCTATCAATAAGACACAAAAACATGCTTGATGAGTATCCTTCCAACATGGCACAAAAGGGATCTCAATACAAAACATGCATGATGACAACAAGAGTGTCCCAATGACATACAACAAGGGATCTCAAGACATAACATGATGAATTATGACAGCAAGTACATCACATAGAAGATTCCGCATCAAATCAAGTAAGGAATCATGAAAACATGTAATAAACAAGATCCTGCATCAACATCAGTCAAGGATCTGTGCATCATAATGCAGAAAGGAGAAGTACATGAACACATCATATACCTCACAACCAAGGGCCATCTGAAGAAGTGGATGTCACACTACTGAAGCTGCTCAGACCGTTGATCTCAAGGCATCGATCGTATGAAGATGGTTGCTCGCACGAGAATGTGGACATCCGCACTAGCACTTAGAAAAGTGACTAGAAGAAGAGATTAGAGAATAAGGAATCTGAAGACGCCATCAAATTTGTGGCACCAAGTAGTGTTGAATCAACTATCAAAAATCCGAATTCTAATAAGTTGAGAATTTTGGGCTCAAGGAATCTTTTAGATTCCCATGGGATTCCTTAGAGATTTTGCTCCATGGATGGACTGAAAATATGCAACTCTGATGGTGAATATGATCTTCCCATTAGGATCCCTGTGAAAAACCCTGAAAAACAAGTATAAACTTGATTATATTCTGTAATGTCAAAATTTTACCTCCTTGGGAAAATTTCATGGCTCATGGTTCTGCTCCCTATTTTTGCTGAAAACATGGTTCCACGTGCTTTCTGGAAATGACTAAAAAATGTAGACCTTTAATGGAGAAACAAACAGAACCATTGTGTTCGTGGTGATGAGAGGTGTAAAATCCATATAAAATTTGTCAAATTCTGACAAAGTGAAAATTTTGCGCTCCTGCAAAATTCATGGTCCCTGCATAAAATATTAATTAATTTCCTTGAAAAGCATGCGTGCCTTCTGCCTCAAAATATGTGCCTGCAATCTCTCTCCTTCTGCTCTAGCAGAAAAATGACTATTTAAATAACTTTACTGGGCAGATTAACCAAGGAATTGGTTTGTGTAATGACAAGTAAGGCATATGGTTGAGGAGAGGTTGAGGGATCAAATCCCACCCCTCCATATATATATATATATATATATATATATATATATATATATATATATATATATATATATATATATATATATATGTATATATATATAGATATATATATGTATATATATATATATATATGTATCTATATATATATATATATATATATATATATATATATGTATATATATATATATATATATATATATATATATATATATATATATATATGTATATATATATATATATATGTATATGTATATCTATAAAACAAATGATTTATTAATGGGGGTTGGGTCCACATTGGGTGGCCCGCCATTTAAACCCCGCATTACTACCTTATCGACGCACTAAAATCAGCGATCAGCCTTTGAAATTGGTGCTTAATATGGGCACTGACACATATATCAGCGCTTGATATAGGGTTTCATCAATGTCTATATCGACGATCGCATTCATCGGCGGTCGGTGTTGCGTATTAATTGGCACGATATCTAGGTTTTCACTGATATCATTATTAGCGATATATAAAATTGGTGATCGGTGGTTATATCGGCATACGTATCAGCGCGATCTGTGGACTGTCGCTGATATATATCGGCAATCAGTGCGGTGTTGGCACATTTTATATCAGCATATATGGTATATATATATGCAGCAGTTGGAGGGTTCAGTGGGGGTTATGGCCATTGACCCAAAACAATATATGTTGACCATTGTTGCAATTGCGATAAGGCCGGTGGGGGTTATGGCCGTCGGCCTTAAACTACACATGGTTTTTCTAATATGCGATTTTGTGATTTGACCATTTAATAACCATATTGTAATAATTTTAGAAATGGTATTTATTTTTAAATGGATTTTGTTTTCGGGGTATTGAATACTATATTCTTATCTTTTGTAGGGTAAGGAGCCAATGACTAGTGACCAAGTGTTAATGGCTGATGGGATGCCATGTGGGTCCCACGTGGTTATTCGAATGCCATGTGGCATACTGTGGGCCCCCACTTTTCCCCTGTCATGTCAAACTTTGAAGAGCTCTATCTTTTGCATACGAGCTCGGTTTGACGAATCGTTCACACCTCTGCTATCAAGACGATGAGATCTACGATCTAGTCCTGGGTTGAGCATAATCCAAACACTTTGATTTTTGAGCCCTCTTTGTCTTGTGTCTCTCTCTCGAGCCACCTAGATCAGTGCCTATGCATAGTTTTTTGAAAAAATGAAAAAAAATAAAACTGAAAAATGAATAAGGCAAAAGATGAGAAAGTCTTCCATCACAGAGAGGTGATGAAAGTAACTCCGCTGGGGTACTCACCAGTCTCGTTGGTAGTGGAGCGATGCTTGTGTACCTGCATGACTTCGACAACATACTGTGTAGGTGTACTGGTAGCGGAGCAACAACAGAGATGAAAGTTAAAGTATGATAGTCATATTACTTTTGCACTAATATACACCTCATCGTTAATAAAAAAAAAACTAAATTGACTTGGGTTGGAATGTGTGCTAGCTGATCAAGAGAATGAAAGGAGCTACATCTTTCAATCAAGCTAGTATGGAAACCAAAATGATCAAAGAATCAAATATAACTTTCAGAGGAGTTAGACATGCTTTTTAGAAAACAAGGTCCATTTAGAGAGCTAGAGTTCTACCATTGTGTCGCCAATGTTGTAGCAGCTACAACCATCCTCAAAAATTTTAATTTAGCCTCGTTTTGGAGCCTCCCTACCAACCATCCTCCAAAATTTTAACTTAGCTTTGTTTTGGAGCCTCCCTCCAACCATCCTTAGTAACATGTCTTGCACTACCCAAGTATTTATGCTTTTAGTTGAGTTTCTTTGGCATAACAGCTTGTGTTTGCTAACTTGTTTGTGTTTCACCTGCAAGCTGACCTCTTGTGACTTGGTCTCAACTGGTTCTTGTGCTGACTTGGAAAACTATGCAGCATTGGAGGGAAACCAGCCTTGCTCTCTAGAATTGCACAATGCATCTTGGCAGCCAACATTGCTCTCCAGAATTGCAGAGAGTAGGCAGGCTACCATCCCCAAGAAAATTGTGCAGAGTAGCCCATCACCGGGCTTGTTCTTAGAATTTTCACAGTTATAGCTGGCAGCCCTAGCTTCAGTCTAGAAATTGCACAGATCTTGAGGGGTAACCTGAGCCACTTAGCCTAGAAACTGCATAGAGGTCATCCAAAAGTCTGTTGACTATTTTCTATGCTCATAGGTTGACCAGTCTCCTCTAGGACTCTATAATCTTGCCTTGCATGCATGGGAAGTTTTTCCTGAAAAAGGAAAAAAAGAAAAAAGAAAAAATCATCCCTAGAGTTTAGTGATCTATTTTTAGCAGCTGGGGGTTACATGGAAAATCCATTTTAGAAACCTTCCGCCAAGTGTCACTTTTTCCTAGAATTGTGGCATGAACGTCATAAGCCTCAATTTCATTAAAACTGTTTATTTTATGCCTCAGAGCTCATTCCTCACTTTCGATCCTCGAGCTCCGACATTCCCAACGCATCTAGAAACTCTTGGCATGCTCATCGCAACTTTTTCTGGGTAAGTCAACTTTTCATGTCTTTTGCTGCTTTTCTGTCAAATTTTACATTTTGGTTTGTGTGAATTTTGTTTTATCAGTTTTATTGAATTCTTGTTGTCATTTCAATGTATCTTATCTTATAGAAGTGGTGTTTCAATTTTCCCATTGCATTTCGTTGTTTTTTCATACATGACATTGTTTCTGCACAAACAATTGTCATTTCAGTGACTCGCTTAACACACTTCATTGTTTTCCCTTTTTACTTAATCATGCAATGACTGTAATCACATGCATGTTCATTCACTCATGTCTGCACCAACTTTTCACATGATTTCAGTCCTTACTAATTTTCAGTCGCTCGTTAGCAGGTCTGAGCTGCCTTGGCCCAGACCTTGCCTTGTCTGGCTTGCACTATGCATTTCCGAGATGGAAGGCCTTACCTTGATCCCACAAATTGTGAAAATCATACCTTACACTAGCCTCCTAGGGTGTGCTCTATGCATTTTTGAGAGACAGTACCTCAGTTAGCTCCCGGTATTGCGAAGTGAAATTTTTTGGATAGCAAACATGCTGAATGAAACTGTGCGTTGCACAGTGCCAGTCCTTAGTAGGCCAAGATGGAATATGCTCTAGATAGTTTCAGTAGTTATTTAGCTCACTGACAAACTCGACTATGCTTTACATAGTTTCAATATTTAGCTTCCCAGCTTCTCCCAGAGAGAACTGTGCAATTTTCTCAATTAGTCAATCAGGTGTGTTGCATGTCAGTCCTCAAGTTGCATTTGGTTTTCAACTAATAGTTTTATTACCATAAGTGTTTCTCTATCTCTAGGTATCACAGGTGTTCATTAGTCTCTTATCTTTATAGGTACAATGGCTTCCAAGAAGGCAGGGTCAAAGGACACCATTACAAGAACAAATGGAGGTGTGCTCGAGCAAGTGTCTATGAGCTTGCCCATCTATGAAGATACTAAGTTATTGATAGATAAGGCTATCAAGATCACATGGAAAGACATCAATGAAATCTTTTCAGTCACCTTTGAAGAGAATTTGGAGGACCACAGAGTCTATGTCAACATACACAAGTCAGGCTTGTACTGGGTTGCATGTAGGTATCCTGCATTTAAATGTGTGGACATGATCCACTGGATTGTCTTTGATACTAATCCACAGACAATGGTACTGAATAGTGTCAGTGGAATAGAGCTTCCTACCTTTGGGGAAGATAACTTTAAAGAGATGTATCACTTACCATAGCTGGTGAACAAAATGGATGCACTGTTTACCAATCCCAAGAGGAGTGCGAACTCAAGAGACATCTTGAAGAGATGGGTACGTCAGCCATCTAAGTTCAAGATGATAACCAACCAAATATACAAGACAAACTCACCTTGGAAGGCTTATCAGTTCTTGGTCATCTTTGCATACTACTTATACGGCGAGGATATTACAAAGAACTTCCTACAGAGTTTGGTGATTGTGTTGGACTAATTGGTGAACTAATGAAGTCCTTTCAACTGGTCTAACATGTTCCCTCCAGCTGAAGGGGCAAGTAACAAATGTCTGAGATCTACCCAAGGGTCTACAGGAAAAGCTATTCATGTTCACTTGCATGCTTGATGCAATCTATAACCGTCAATAGTTCCCTGGCTTGGGTTTGACATGGACACCATCAGAAACCTCTGTGCACATGTAGTGTAGGTTGTTCTCTAAGTGCAACTTCCATGGAGTTATACTACAACTACCTGACCACTTCGTCACCCTCGTGTATAGGATGATGTTTGAGCAGGATCCGCCTTGCATGTCATGGGCAACGATGGAGGCATTGGTTAACATAGCATATTGGTATACCTCACCCCTTAGCACCTTCATTTGGATGTAAAATGTGGAGAAGGCTCCACATTTCTTACCGAAGCTTTCCATGGACAAGATGGTCATGCAAGAGGTTTCATACCACATCTCAAAAAAAAATTCAGCAAGATTGCATGGGAAGAAGAATGCACCTTGGGTTGCTTTTCCTTTATGGATCAAGTTTTATGAGATCTATAATCTCAAGCATGATGAGGCCAAGATGAAGGAATTCAAGAGGTTCACCTTTAGAACCAGATATTTCAATCCATATGACCTACATTGCTTAGTGAAGGACCATTGTGTGAGATTGTATCATTCTTGGGTCCACAGGGCATGTTAGTGGCTTGAGGAAGACCCATGGAGATACTTCTATAACTACTTAAGGCTCAATGAACCAATTAGAGTGGTTGTAGAATGGTTAGCAATGCACAAGGCAACAATACTTGAAAGAGCAACAACTACAATAGTAGCAGAGAGAAACAAACTTATGATAGACAAAGGAAGAAGGAAGATTGCTGACAACGCAAAGGCAGAGCAAAGCTACAAGTTCAAGGAAGATCCACTTGTATTAATAGAAACTTTGGAGATTGAGGTAAAGAAGTGACAACACAACAGAACAACTGCGCAAAGACAAAGGGAGAAGTAAAAGTTGGAGGTGGTAGAGAAGAAGTTTCATAAGGTGCAGCAACAACTAAGGGAAGAACAAGATTCGTGTAGAAGGGAGAAGGAAGTGCAATAGGAACAAGAAAAATAGGAAGCACAGTGTGTACACATTGATGAAACTGCGCAAACATAAGTTATTGAATCATAACAAATGGTAGATAGAAAATAGGGTGAGCAGTTAGAGGATTAGGACTTTTCTCAGGAGATTGAATAGATGTTGGATTAGATGGACACAGATTTGGTTCAGCTGGAGGAGGATCAAGATACATACATTATGGCCAAAGGGACATAGGTCACTCCACTGATTTCACTAGATCTGGGAGTATATCAAGTCCCATATGATCAAGGAGACATTAAAATCCTTGATGAAAATCTGGAGGAAGATGTGCATAATATATCCTTTGACAAGTCACAACATAGAGTTGTGCAGTCACGCATAGTGCCCACTCTGGATGACCATGCATCTCCTGTGAATTTTCTAGAATTAGCGATCATGTTTGATGTGTGCATACATCTAGCTACATTGGCCAATGCCACAAAGGCATATTCCAAAGCCAACAGCTCAAGTGTAAGATTATTTATAGCTGAGAACGAGTGCGTGGCTAAGGGATTGCAAGTCGCCAAGAAAAGGGAAGAGAAAGCTACAACATCTGCCAGATCATATTGGAGGAACATGATACTTGATGAAGTATCATCTCTCGGGATAGTCATGCATAAGTTGTACTTCAAGTTCTTCACCATGCATAAGTCAGTTGTCCATCTTAATGGGTGGTAATAGCATTGTGCTAGGAAAGCATGCATCTTGACAAACATACACAATGTTGTCGATCCCGTGTAGATATAGACAATGAGGTACAAGGGAGCCATGTTTTACTTTCCAAAGCTGATGAAGCCAAAGGCAGTGGAATTGAAAGAATGTATTCGGAGTCAAATTTGGAACCATGAGGAACTCCCACAACTGATCATCATCTTATAGGCTTCACATGCATGAGGGTTTAGGAGCATGAATGTCATTATGCACATGCATGTGATCCCATCTACTGGCACACTGACAGAGGCGAAATCAAAGAGGTAAGTCCGACTGGACCTAGACATGTACTTCGATTAAACCCAGCTGGTCTGAATGCACTCAATACCATGATGCACATGTTACATGATGAGTTGGATAGAGGTGCCAGATCAGTGTACTTGGATGCTATGGAGGCAACAATTCACTTTCAAAAGGATGTCACCACGAAGTATGAAGACACCATAATAGACTACCAAGCTTCGCATTAGTTCGCCACCAATGATCACCAAGAGGATATCGACGCGTTAGTCTTCCCACAGTTGTTTGAGTCTCAGTGATGTCTTGTATGGCTTACTTAAGCCCATTTTTATCTCACATGGGTACATGTGTAGATTTTATTCTAAACATGTTGTAAAGTGAAAGACCAAGTGTCAATAGTAAAATGTAAATAGTCATGTGTAAGTGGAAGTGTCATGAGGGTAGTTTAAGAGTCACAAAGGGGAATGTCAAGGGTCACCCAACCCTTTTCTATAGATAGGACCTCATAACTCATTGTACATGCTCTTGGGGAGTCAAGATTCTGATAGGTATAACTTAGGGAAAGCTTGGAACGTATTTTAGGTACAACTTAGAGAAAGAAAGATACATCTTGAAGAGCGAGGTAATAGAGCCATCTAAGTTCATGATGACACCCTACCAGGTATACAAGACGAAGTCACCTCGGAAGGCTTAATAGTTCTTAGTCATCTTCGCATGTCACTTATACAACTAGGGGAGTATAGAGACCTTCCCACATAGTTGAGTGATTAGGTTGGACCAGCTGGTGAACGAAGGAGGAACTTTCAATTGGTCTCACCCATTGTCCCTCCAGCTGAAGGGGAAAGTAACAAATGCCCAACATCTTCCCAAGGGTTAGAAAGAAAAGCTATTCATGTTCGCTTGCATGCTTGATGAAATATGTGCCCGTCAATAGTTCCCTGGCTTGAGTTGGGCATGGACACCTTCAGAAACCTTTGTGCACATCAATTTTAGGTTGTTCTCTAAGTGCAATTTTCATGGAGTTATACTACAGCTATCAGACCACTTCGTCACCTCGGTGTACAAGATGATCTTTGAGTAGGATCTACCTTGCATGTCAGAGGCAATGATGCAGGCATTGGTTAACATATCATATTGTTATGCATCACCCCCTGGCACATTCATTCGGATGTATAATGTGGAGAAGGCTCTGCATGTGTTACTAAAATTTTCCATGGGAAAGATGGTCATGGAATAGGTTGCATACCACATCTCGACAAGGTTATCAGTGAGACTGAATAGGAAGAAGAAGGCTCCTTGGCCCGCTTTTCCTTTTTGGATCCGGTTTCATGAGATTCAAAATCTCAAGCATGTTGAGGCCAAGATGCAGGAATTCAAGAGGTTCACATTCGACACTAGAAGTTTCAATCAATATGACGTGCATTGCTTAGTGGAGGACCACTATGTGATAGTGTATCATCCTTGGATCCATGGGGTGTGTCATTGGCTTGAGGGAGACCAATGGATATACTTCTATAACTCCTCAAGGCTCAATGAACTAGTAAGAGTGGTTGTAGAATGGTTAATAGTGCACAAGGTAGCAGCACTTGAGAGAGAAACATTTATAGCAATAGTAAAGAGCAGCAGACTTATAGTAGACAAAGGAAAAAGGAAGATTGATGACAATGCAAAGGTAGAGAAAAGATACAAGTTTAAGGAAGATCCACTTGGAGTAAGAGCAACTTTGGAGATTGAGGAAAAGAAGTGGCAGTGTAACAGAATGATTATGCAAAGATAGAGGTAGAAGAAGAAATTGGAGGAGGTAGAGAAGAAGTTGTAGAAGGTGAAGCAAAAACTAAGGGAAGAACAAGATTTGTGTAGAAGGGAGAAGGAAGCACAATAGGAACATGAACAAAAGGCAACGTAGTGTGTACACATTGATGAAACTATGCAAACACAAGTTATTGAATTAGAACAAATGGTAGATAGAAAATAGGGTTAGAAGTCATAGGTGCATGACCTTGCTCAACATATTAAACAAATGTTGGAGCAGATGGACACAAATTTGGTTGAGCTGGAGGAGGATTAGGATACATACGTCATGCCCAAAGACCCAAATGTCAGTCCATCGAGTTCACCAGATCTAGGAGTAGAGAAAGTCCCAAGTGATCAAGGAGACATTGAAATCCTTGAGGACAATCTGGAAGTAGATGTGCACAATATATCCTTTGACGAGTCACAACATACATTTGTGCAGTCATGCACAATGCCCACTCCATATGACCATGCATCTCTTTCTCATTTTCGAGAACGAGGGACCATGTCCGATGTGCGCAAACATCCAAGTGCATTGGTTGATGCTACAAAGGCATATGCCAAAGCCACCAATGCAAGTGTGAGAATATGGATAGATCAGAATGAGCACGTGGCTAAGGAATTGCAAGCGTCCAAGAAAATGGAATATAAAGTTAAAAATTCTCCAGAGCATAGTGGAGGAACATCATACTTGATGAAGTATTGTCTCTCAAGATAGTCATGCGGAAGTTGTATTTCAGGTTCGTCACCATGCATAAGTCATTTGTCTAGCTTAATGGTTGGAAAAAGTGTTGTCTTAGAAGACCACACATCTTGACAAACATACACAATATTATCGATACCATGTAGATATGGACAATGATGTATAAGGGAGCCCCCACAGTACTTGCCAAAGATAATGAAGCCAAAGGTAGTGAAGTTGAAAGCATGCATTCGAAGTCAGATCTAGAACCATGAGGATCTCCCACAACTCATCACCAGCTTACAGGCTTCACATGCATGAGTGCTCAGGAGCATGGGTGTCATTGTGCACATGCATGTGATCTCATCTGGTTGCACACTTGCTGAGGTGAAAGAAAAGAACCAAGTCCAACTGGAACTAGACATGTACTTCGAGCAATTGATACACACAACCACTAACATAGATCTACAGATGAACATATACACTATGCACTAGTATGTCACTGGTCTGCTTGCACTCAAGACCATGATGTGCATGCTATAGGGTGAGTTGGACAAAGGTGCCAGATCAGTGTACCTGGATGCGATGGAGGCAAGAGTTCTCTTTCAGAAGGATGTCACCATGAAGTATGCAAACACTATAAAAGACTACCAAGCTTGGCATCAGTTCGCCACCAATGATCACCCGAGGATGTCGACAAGTTAGTATTCCCATAGTTGTCTGAGTCTCAGTGATGTCTTGTATGGCATACTCAAGCCCATTTTTTTCTCACATGGGTACATGTGCATATTGTATTCTAAACATGTTGTAAGGTGAAAGGCCAAGTGTCAATAGTAGAATGTAAACAATCATGTGTAAGTTGAAGAGTCATGAGGGTAGTTGAATAGACACAAATGGGAATGTTAAGGGTCACCCCACCCTTTGATATATATATAACCTCATAACTCATTGTACATGATTTTTGGGAGCCAAGATTTTGATAGGTATAACTTATAAAAAGCATGGATCATATTGTAATGAGCCTTGGCTTTTACAGACTGTAGAGTGAGTACATCTCTTTGGAGGAGCAGGCGGCAGCGATAGTAATGTTCCACTACTGGGGCTAGTGACTATCATGGTTGTATGTATGATTGGATCTTTCACTCTTTTAATATAATAGACCCAACACATTTGATGCATGTATTGTTATTGTATTTCCACTATGCTTGTTACTCTAACAATGTATGTAGTTATAACTTATGCATGTATGTATGGACTATTCTATATATTTTTGTATGAATCTTATCAAAGCATGCTATTGGTTTAACTCATCAATTTGGATTGTCGATTATTCTGATTTCTATCTTGTGATGTCCTTTAGCGAATTTCTTCCCTTTCAAGTTGTAGACTATTAGGGGTTCTAAGGGGCACACTCCTCTCCCCTTTCATGTGTTAGATCCTTCCATGCATCTTCCCTGACTTGTTATAAGGTCACACGCTTGCTTCCAACAAGGACATCTTACTTACCTCTACACGCAACCAGAGTCTAGGTGATACCGTACTACCCACTGTTTGGAATCCTACTCCAAATGTTTGAGGTCTAGTTGGGACTTCTTACCAGGGAGATCCCCTTGCATGTTAGTGGATCCAACACTATCAACACAAAGAAAATGGTTCAGTGGTTACCTCTAGTTCAATGGTTGTATAACACTCTCTTCGATGTTGCAGCAAAAATTACCCTATTTATGGAACTTTATGGATATGATCTAGCATTCATCACATCATATTTAATAGAAAATTATAAGGTTTAAGTAGTGGAAGATCACATTAAGCATCAACAACAAGTTCTCCAACTCTTAAAGGATAACCTCACTCTGGTGGATAATCGAATGAAGCAATAGGCAAATCAACCTCACAAAGAAAGAAGTTTTGATGTAGATGACTGGATATTTTTACGGATACAACCATACAAACAAATTTCCCTCAAGCAAGCTAAGAAGGATAATAAATTATCACCCAAGTACTATGGTCCTTACAACGTGTTTCAAAAGATTGGTACTATGGCATACAAATTGGAGTTGCCTACATCTTCCAGAGTACACCTAGTTTTCAATGTTTCATACTTAAAGAAGGTTATTGGTGATAAGCTCCAAGTTCAAAGAGTGTTACTAGAACTTGATGAAAAATCCAAAATTATATTTGAGCCTGAATTAGTTATGGAAATAAGAACCCAAAAGCTACAAAATCGATTAATTTCAGAGGATCTCATTAAGTGGAAGAACTTATCCACTAAAGATTCCACATGGGTGGATGATAATTTTATAGAGAAGCATATGAAACTACTCAAGCTTTCAGCACAACACTTTCTTGAAGGAGAGGGGCATGTTAGGTCCCTATAATACTTGTGTATTACCCTTATTTTTATTATTGTAGCCCCGTATTGTTATTGTTGTGCCCACGTATCCACCATGTTGTTATTGTTGTGCCCCATAGAAGCCCACTATTATATTTTTGTGCCCTTAAATTATTATTTTTATGTAGGATCTAATTATATTGTGACCCCTTAGACTCCTATATATACCAAAGAGGTCTTATCATTTGAATCATCCAAGAATTGTTCATTTATGTAATGTAAAGGAGGTTTCCCCCTCAAAGAGGATAATTTTTAAGTCATTGATCTATCTTTTCCGTGAGATGGTTGCATAACATTTCCTTAGGAGGCCACTATTAGCATGAAATTTCCCCTAATGAGGTAATTATAGAGATTTTCATTTCGTTACATAGGCCCAATACTACTCAGGACAAACACATGGGTTTTTCTCTCTTCTTCTCTCTTCGCCTATTCTAACATAGAAAAAATATCATTAAGACAAAATAGAGGTTGTGACTAACATGCCTCAAGTACATCCTACAACTTCCCTATTCTATAAACTAAATTCCACTTCACTAAATCTAAAATTTACATTTGTCCCATAAGGGTTCCTCAGCATAACTTTCGAATAAGAACATATTCTCCTAGCTAAATGTCATGATTTACAAAAGGATTTTTTCTTAAGGGGAAAATAAATTCTTCACTAGGATGATCCTGCATCAAGTAAGTGTTTTGGTGGAGAAATCAAGCAAGGAAAGACAAGTGCAATAAATGAAAGAAGGTATTTTGTTTTATACATATATCTTCATATATTCTTCTAGAGACCTATGAGATGCTTCCAACTAAGTAGGAATATGCTTCATTTTGACTTATGCTCACGTCACCTCATTGAGGCCATAGATAAAACGTTTTTTATAAAAGGAATTTATTAAGTTCCTTACATGGATCAATATTTTCTTAAAGGATGACATAAATCTTTTTACTGAACCTATTTTACATACGCTAATAATCCAAAAAAAATAGTGATTATCGCACTCAAAATATGCATGTATAATAACAAATTAATTATAGGTAATATATCTCACATATAATTGTTTATGACATTGGTTTTTTTCATATCCCAATACAAGATAGCCACACAATTTTTTCATTTCACTAGTGATGCTTTGGAGGGTCAAACAATGTTCCATTTGAGAAAACAATCTTCAAGTTCAAAACCATCAAGGTTATTCAAGTCCACCTTAAAAATATCATTCCATATGTTATTATGTATTATTTTATGGTTGTGATTATTTGAGGATGTTTATAGGTGGAAAATAGTCCCTAGTGAGAATTTTATTTATGATGTAACTCAATGTGATGTGTATTCAAGTGTTAGTATTTTAGTATGCCTCAATCGATGAAATCCATTGTCTTCTCTTTCAATATTTTTTCCAAGTTGTCAAACTTTTAATCCAATTATTTATCCTAACTAGTTATCATATACTAAATTTGTTAACTATGGCCTTCAAGACTCATGTATTGATTGTCAAAGTGATCCATTCTACCAATAGTAGAGAAATTGGACAGACTGTACAGGGAGTTTGTATGAGGTGACTTATTAGGATCCACTATAGGTGAGCTAACTATAAATGTTTATTAGATATTAAGGAAAAGAAAATGTTAGGTGCTATAGCTCTCTTGCAATTCCCCCAACTAGTTGCTAAGGCGTAATAATACCCATGTTCCACCTAGAACATGAATTATCTATCATTTTTACTATTAATATGTTTTTTGTAGTAATTGTTAAACATGTCTAGTGCACCCTATCATGTAATGCATCCTATCCCACCTTTTCTCACTGTCACGGTTACATCATAGTCACTATTGACTACTTCACCAAGTGGGTCAAAGCCATTCCTACTTTCAAGACTGATGGAGAAATTACTGCTTTATTCCTATTATGCTAAGTCATTTCCCAAGTCAGTGTTCCTCACATTATTGTCACAAGCCATGGATCAAATTTTGAAAATCACAGGATGTCTGAGTTGACTACTATGCTCAATTTTCACCAAGACCACTCATGTTCCTACTGCCCATTGGCTAATGGCCAAGTTGAAGCCATCAATCGCATCCTCAAAACCATGGTATGATGGCTAGTAGGTAACTAAAAATCTAGCTAGCATAGAATGTTATATTTTGTGCGTTGTACATACCAAACCTCAGTTAAGACTGTTATAGGCTTCATACCTTTTCGAGTAGTTCACGCCCTGGAAGTAGTCCTTCATATCACCTCACTTTGGAAACATTATGGAATTTATTTCGACATTTAGAATTTGGTTACTATATAACACAACTGTCTCAAGTACTACTAGACTAATACTTAGAGTTCCTTCTTTGTAATTTGACTAGTGTGAATGGAAGCTGTATTGTAGATATAAATAGTATCATTCTAGATAAGAATAATCTTATAAATAGTAGTAGTATTTGGCCTCTATATTATGATGGGTCTAAAATGTAGGATCGATCTAGTGCAAGTTTAATCATAATGGACCCTAGAAGGAAAAAAATTATCTTTTAATTTTACTTAGAGTTTGTATGTACCAACAACATGGTAGAATATGAGGTACTCGTCTTTGGGCTGAAAACAACCATTGATCTAAAGGTAAAATGCATCATGGTAATTGGTGATTTCGAAATAATCATCAGATAGGTGCATAATAGAATCAATTTTTTATTACCTCATCTAAAAAACTACCAACAAGAGTATGTCATCTCATTTATGGATTTAAAGCTTTTATTATCATTTCAATTCCTAGAATTAATAATGTTGCACCTGACACCTTAGCAAATGCAATAGGTCAATTTAATCATCTTAAAGATGGTTTTTCTATTGAGATTGTTTATAAACCCACAATCCTCGATAATGTGACTAACTTCAATTTTTTCAATGATAATACAAAAATAAAAGAGTTTTCCACCAATGCACTCACATTTAAGGATGTGTCCATCAATGAAGAAGAACATGATAAATCTATGGAGGAAGAAACCAAGCTATGGAAAGGGAATCATATTCCTAAAGGTGCCAACTTGTTAGAAATGTTATATTATCTACAAATTCAATTCAAAGTGCCCACAAACACTAAGACACAAATCTCAACCTTGATATATAGGAAAATAAATCTAAGCATGAATAAATATCCCAAGTTCGTCAATCTCTGTATGTGGTGTACTCTAGCTGAACATCAACAGTTTATACAATTGCTCAAATTTGTAATGACATGTTTTTCCTAGACCTAAGACAATATTAGGACTTAAGATAATTGTATAATCCAACACGTGATCCCTATAAAAGAGGATGCCGAGAAATTTCAATAAAATTTATGAAATGTCCACCCGACCTTGGAACCATTCATATAGAAAGAATAAATATTCAACTTGGATTTCAAATCTGCCCTTTATTAAAAATAAGTTACCACATATAAGATGATGTGTAGAATTTTGAAATCTCAATTTTGAATTAAACAAAGATAACTGTTGAATATCATCCTTATATTTTTTTTTAAATGGTATTAGGTTTTGAGATGTTTTCCTTACTTTATGGATTTTTGAGATATAACCAAGTCTTAGCATCTGAACTCGATATGTTTAAGACAAAATTCATGGGGTCCTTTCGAGTTAGTAAATGTCAGAGCTACTTTCCAACTAGCAATGGACATTACCTATTGGGGTCTGATAGGACACAGTGTGGTCGTATACTTGGATGATGTAACAATGTTCCCAAAGTAGTTCTCATATCATATACACCATCTCAAACAATTTTCCAATCACTATCACAAGTATGGCATCTTGCTTAATCCCAAGAAAAGTATTTTTGCAATATTTGAAGGGGACCTCTTAGGACACATTAATAAGAAGAGAGGGATTATTTTTGACCCAAGGAACATTAAAGAAATCACACATATCACGTACCCCAAAGGTAAGAAAGCTATGCAATATTTTTTGCGGAAGATTAATTTTGTTAGAAAAGTTTTCTGATTTTACTGAAATTATGAAACTACTTCAACACAATACTAAAAGGGATGCAATTTTCAAGTGCGATCAAAAGGAAAAATAAATATTTGCAAAGATTAAAGAATTAATCTCATTGGCCCTTGCCCTATATAATCATAATTTAATTAAAGAATCCATTCTCTACACTTTTTCATTTGACTCCATTTCTACAGTTCTCACCCAAAAGGATGATCAAGGACATGAACACCCAATATCATTCATGTGTATAGGTGTGCAACGATCCAAGCTTAATTACTTTGATATCGATAAACAAGCTTATGCAACATATAAAATAGTGAATCACTTTAGCCTTTACATCCTAAATATCCATGTAAAATAAGTTGGTATCCAACATCCTCCTTGGCATAAAATATGCCCAATAATGAAAAATTGCATGCATAAATAAATAAATTAAAGGGTAAAGGCATTATAAACTATTCCTGCATGGAGAGTGACACAATAAACTTTGTCAGGGCTATAGATGCTTGCTTGCAGAAAAGCGATTCTTGTGATTTATTGAGTGACTCAGTTAGGGATATGACGAGTTGCTAGAAGCAAGGAAACATCAAAGGATCATATATAATTTTGAACATTTTGAAATCACATACATAATATCTCCATCTTCTACCAAATATTTTGGCGTTTGATACATATTTCAATATGTTTGTTACATACTAAGACGAAGAAAAGTAATTGAGAGAATAGTCTTTAATCAGGACTAAACAACTGAGCTATTTATACCCATTGATTCAGATCAATACTTCCTTAATGATTAAACTCTATCATAGTAAGTGCCAAAATAGAGATGTTGAGATCTTATCTATGAATCACCAATTATTGTAACCACTACAATAGCCCAAAATTTCCGACATATTCCAAAATTTGGAGTCCCCTTTCATTTGGTGTTTTATTCTAAGATAACTAAGTGAAATGGTTAAATATTTTATTTTCTTTATAAATAAATTAGTGCATATTACGTTCCTAATTTGGCCCAACATTGTCCAATAGTTTAGCACAACATAGTTCTATGGACTAGAATTGCATAGTCTTACTTGTTAGTGTGGTGAATCACAAAGAAAGTCATGCTAGTGCATTCCCACTAACACATCAACATGGCTCATTGCACCTATGTAGTTTAGCACAGTACCTTAAATATTATCACAAGAATTCTCACGTGGATTCCTTTAATGCACATGAAGGATCTTTCATGTTCAATAATTTTATATATACGATGATGCCTTGATAATTGTTACCTTCATTCTTGTCGGTCAAACTTATAACTTAACACCGCAAGAAAGCAAAGTAGTTCACAATCTACTATTGTAGATCTCACTACCACTAGGAGCCAAGGAGTCATGCTAAGCACTAGTAGGTCACCACACCTGACCTTTCATTTTGTTTACTACTTAATATTCCACAACCCTCCAACATCTAACCCATGACTTTCTCATGTCCCTTTATCATTTTATAAATTACTAAATGCCGTTCATTTCAAATTTTTCACTAAACACTCTATTGATGATCTAGGAGGATATTGGTGGCTACCCTCCTATTACAATTAGACCCCAAATACTATCTATTTTATTTTTTAGTTTCCTTAATTGTAGCACAATTTACTAGTTTTTCCAATATTTCGGGTCCTGAACTTCCAAAGTCATTTTGAGGCCCTAAACAATGTTTTTTAGGGGAAACAAAGAGACTTGAAAAGTGCTAAATGGACTCCCCTATTTTTTTTAGCCTATTCTTTGAGATATTTGAAACGAGGTATTATGATATCCAAATGGAGATTGCATGCCAAAGTTACGACCACAGGAAATTGATGTAGCAATTTACCCAAATGGTGCCCACAATTTTGGCGGTTCATCTCCTAGGGTTAGGTTTCTAGATGTTTAGGTTTCTCCATTATTTCTCAATAATAAACAGTCCTTGGAGCCTCACTATAACATAGTTCATAGGCATGTAACTATCACATCTCTTCTTAGAGATAAGCTACCATCCCTCGAGCTAGTTTATTTCCATTCTATTTGTAAGAATATTTCAGGATTATGATATTAATGAAATGAAATGTTATTTCCACTACATTTCTATATTTATGGTTATATTTGTGGTTTGTTTCATCCCTGTTTAAGGTCAGATTAGTGGCATCAAAGTGGTCTGATATTTCTCTGTTTTTGTTTGCATGTCCCCAACGAGGTTAGGGTATAATGAGTTAGGGCTCAATCTAGTTGAACCTTTGCAAGAGTATCCTCGCAAACCCCGACGACCACCCATGGTGGAATAAAATAAAGACTAGGGGGAAGGAGAACCTCTCAAAATATTTCTCGAGGGATGAATCCCTCGAGCAACAGAAGAACATGATGACGGATAACTTTTCCCAGATCCTTCGACAACTACCCACAGGCAACGCATATTCATCCAGCATCCACTCTAGAGGTGCCACTTCTTTTAAGATACAATTTAAATTCGATATTCCCATATTTGAGGGCCAAATAGATGCAGATGTCATAAATGGTTGAATCTATTGGAAGGATAGTTTTCAATTCATGAATTTTCCAATCATGAAAAGATTACTTCTATCACTTCTTATATTTGCCCCACACGTCAAGGACTGGTGGGAAACCTACTATGAATAAAAGTATGAGAGGGAATCTTCACTGGTTTTAGCCGCACCCACTAGGGATTATTTCCAAGATGCCATCAAGGAACACTATTACCCTACTAGGAAATATAAAGATAAATACATAAGGTGGACCATGCTATGGTAGGGAAGGGACCAATATGTGTCGGAGTTCACAAATATTTTCCATACCCTCCACACTAAGTTGGGTATCAAGGGTTCTGAGCGGCATTTCATACTCAAGTATTGTGGCTATCTACACAAGTACATCCAGGATGAGATGGAGTTCCTGGACATGTCCTTACTTAGCACGACATACTGATACACTGTCCAGATTGAGCATAAGTTTATATAGAATAAGTGAGACTTTGGATCTATGAATCCGAAGTAAGGAAAAGGCACCGCCAAAATACAAAGAAAATATTGGGGCAACCAAGGAAAACCTGTTGCAAACACAAAGCAACACCATGAAGACAAATAATGAGATGGGAAAATGGTGTGAGTTCCATAAGAGCTCCACTCATAACACAAGTGAGTGTCGGGCCAAGAAATCACTAGTAGCCAAGATGAAGGCTTTTGAATCAAATGCATGTTCTAACTCTGAGTTAGAATCTGACAAGGAGAATGAAAAATGGAAACATATCATTGATGTGGACCTCAGTGCCACTATGGCCACCACCAAAATCTAGAAGAATGAGCTTGAAGATGTAGAGGAGCAGGAATGCCTCTTCCACTAAAACATGTGGGTGAAAGGTTCTCTGCTGGAGTTCATTGTCGACAGTGGGAGCCAAAAGAACCTAATTTTAGAAGAGGTCATGAAGTGGTTGGCCCTACCAATGATAACACATCAACAATATTACACCACTGGGTGGCTCCACCAAGCATGAGATCTCTGGGTCTGCCAGCAGTGTCACCCTCCCTACAACATCAAGCCCTTCACAGATGAGGTACTGTGTGATGTTTCTCCTCTTGAATTTTGTGATGTATTATTAGGACAAATATACTTGTGGAAGAAAAATGTTATATATGAGTTTAGACTTCTCTCTATGATTATTACTTTGGGAAATAAGTTGTACAGGATACTAGAGGTAGCCTCACTTATCACCATCTCTTTGATCATTGCAAAACAATGTAGTAAGATCATTTCCCAGACTAGGAATTTTTTTTCCTTGTGATTCATCCTTGGGGTAAGAAGAAGGTTGTGGCCACAACTTCCACACAGGGCTCCACCATAGAGAAAAAACATATGGATAAGTTCATGGAGGAGCATAGAGACATTTTCACCTCACCTAAATGGGAACCTATGCACTGTTAGGTCAAGAACTCCATTGATCTTACCCTGGGCGCGTTACTACCCAATGGACAGATCTATCGATGCTCTATTCTGGAGAATGCTTAGGTTAAGAGGTAGATTCAAGAGTTGTTGTAGAAAGGGCACATCCGGTCAAGCTCATAATCCCGTGGGAGCCCGATTATATTAGTATAGAAGAAGGCTGGGACATGGAGAATTTTTATTGACTATCGAGTGTTGAAGGAGATCATTGTCTGAAATAGGTACCCAATCCCACGGATTGATGACCTTATAGTCTAGCTTAACGATGCCAATTATTTCAGCAAGATTGAATTGAAGTCTAGTTATCACGAGGTGCCTATTGAATGCTCAAATGTGTGGAATACTACCTTGAAATCCAAGGAGGGCCTTTTCGAATGGCTAGCCATGCCTTTCAGGTTGACGAATGGCCCTGTAACCTTCATGAGATTGATGGATGACATCTTGTGACACTTCACCAATGCATTCATGGTGGTGTATTTAGATGACATCTTGATCTTCAACAATAGTTTGGAAGAGCATCTCCACCATATTCGATAGGTCCTTCAAACCCTGAGACAACATAAGCTGTGTGCCAATTTGGAGAAATGAAACTTTGGCATGAGCCAGTTTCAATATCTAAGGTACATCATTGATGAGAAAGGTGTACATGTGGACCTATCAAAGATACAAGTCATTTAGGATTGGCCATCCACATCCACTCTAACAAAGCTCTGCAACTTTATGGGTCTTGCCAATTTCTACCACAGGTTCGTTTTAGAGTTCTCTCATATCATCTGGCCTTTAAGTCAAGTCATCAAGGGCAGATCAAAAGAAAATCTTTTTTGGTCTAAAACCCAACAAAAGGAGTTTGCCAAGTTGAACCATTGCCTCTGCTCTACACCAGAGCTCACATTCCCAGAACTGCAACAACCATTTGAGATTGAGACAAATGTCTCTGACTATTTGATTAATGGAGTTCTTAGTCAGCAGAGGCATCTAATGGATTACCACAGTGAGAAATTTTTTGAAAAAGTTTGGAAGTATTCCACTTACACAAATGAATGTATTCCATGAAGCAGGTATGTCGTCAATGGAAGCAGTATATTATGGGGTAGGAAATGGTCATCCACAGAAACCACCAATCCCTGTAGTTCATACAAACACAAGGGATGTTGCAGAACGATCACCATCAAAAATGGTCTACATACCTACAAAAATTCCATTTGAGCATTAAGTATAATAAGGTAAACATCAATAATGTTACCGACTACCTCAGATGACCACCAATCATGCGGTTGCTCATTGTGATTGACTCTTGTGGGCATGAGACTTCGGGGTGGCTGCATCTCTGAGAGCGATCCAAAATTTGGAAACACATCCCAGACAGTCCTAGGAGGTAAAAAAGTTCAAAATTTGCAGCTCTAAGATGCACTATTATGCCACCTGGGACACATTTGTGTTATTTCAGGCGACTAGGCTAACATGATTTGGGAGGCACACTACTATTGGGTCCCTGGACATTTCAGAGTATAGAAAATAATGGCAGTATTGCAAAAGTATTTTTATTAGCCAAAACTTCATAAATATGTTTGGAGGTACATTAAATCCAACACTTCCTGCGCCATTTACAAACTAACCCTCAAGAAGTAAGGCCTATATAATCCTCTTCCTACTTGTAGTCGACCTTGGGAATCCATCTCCATGGATTACATGTCGGGCCTTCCTTCTACGAAGCATGATGATGACTGTGTTTTCATGGTCATTTTCAAATTCTCTAAGATGGCCATTATGGCAGCCTCCAAGAAGAGTATCACAACATAGGCCACTACAAATCTCTTCTTTGAGTGAGTTTGGGTACAATTTCAGACCCACAGTTCATTGTGTCTAATCAGGATAATAGATTCCTAAGTGCATTTTGGTCAAGGCTCCAGTCAATGCTAGATACCAAACTCACTATGTCCATGGCTTTCCATCCCCAAATTGATGGCTAAACAGAAGTCCTCAAAAAGATGATCATACGCATTCTGTGCATTTACAACTTGAATCGTCGACATAGATGGGATAAAAGCCCTTCTTATGTCCAGCACAGCTCCAACAGAGCTCTCCACAGCTCAACGGGCCACAACTCCTATCAGGTAGGGCTAGGATTCCAACCATTATGTCACATTGATGTGCCCATACCATTTTCACCTACTCAGGTAGATTCAATTCATGTCCAGTCCAAATCTGACACGATTAACAACTTCATTGAGCACATTTAACACATCTACCAGCAGGTCCATGATATATTAGATAGAGCCAATGTTAAGTACAAGCAGCGTGATGATCAACATTGAGTGTTGCACAATTTCTAGGTGGGTGACAAAGTTTGGTTACATTTGTAGAAGGAGCACCTCGATGGACACCATAACAAGCTTCTCTCACTCTGATATGGGCCATACATGATAACCAACATTGTAGGGTACAATTCATTCAAGCTGAGCATTCCACCGTTACTTGGTCGACACCAAGTGTCCAATGTAGATAACCTTTGGCCATACTTTCCACCATTTCTAGACACACCCAACATTGCAGAACAACTCACACAAATGGAGCTAAACCTAGACTGCATGGAACATGCCACAACTGATCAGATCATGGACACATAGATCAATAAGACTTACCAGCATAAGGTCCAACTATATCGAGTTGTCAAAGCTGACTAACTCTTACACCAATGCAAGTGGCTCATTAGGGACCAAATTCAATAGAAGTTTCCCCATCTCATGGAGGCACTCAATGCAATGGGAGCCATTGTTTCCTTAGGGGGGAGGACTAATCTAGGTAGATATAGGTGGCCACCCCACTATTCCACTTGGACCCCCAATAATGTCTCTTTTAGTTTTTCAGTTTCTTTAATTGTAGCACAATTTACTATTTTTGGTAGCTTTTCGGGTTCTAAACTTTCAGAGCTGATTTGAGGCCATAAATGACATTTTTAGGAAAAAAAGAGAGATCGTAAAAGACCTAAAAGGGTTAACCCAATTGTTTTCGACTTACTCTTTGAGATCTTTTAAACAAGGCATTATGATAGCTAAACAGAGATCGTATGCCAAAGTTACGACCCCGGGAAATTGATGTACCAATTTACTGAAACAGGGCCCATAGTTTTGGCACTTCTTCTCCTAGGGTTACGTTTCTAGATATTTAGGGTATTCTATTGTTTCTTAATAATAAATAGGCCTTGGAGTCTCATTATAATACATTTCAGAGGCATGTAGTTGCAACATCTCTTCTTAGAGATAAGCTACCATCACTCGAGCTATTTTATTTCCATTTGGTTTGTAATCATATTTTAGTATTGTGATATTAATGAAATGAAGTGTTATTTCTAGTCCATTTTTATATTTATGGTTATATCTGTAATTTGTTGTGTTGATGTTTAAGTTCGGATCACTCGCCCTCTGTTACTCAACACTTAGACATTTCTTTTTAATTTTTTGTTCTCCTTGACCATGAAGCGCATGTTGATGCATGTGTTCACACAACAACTACCATTCTACTCACCTATTTTTTCACAATGCTTTTTGCAATTGCGAAAATTTTTCTAGTAGGAAGCTATCCTTTCCTCCTCCAATGGTTCCCCCAAACCAATTTTTTTTTACTATACTTTTCTATACTGTTTCCGCTCTTCCCTTAGTTATAAGACACATTTTGCCTCAATTCCATGTGCTACAATGCAAAATTTAGTGCATAAATACCTGTTACGGGAATAAGTACCCTAGGGCTTTCAGTTAGAACCCCAACAAAGTAGGAGAAAACTACAACAAGAAACACTCATTCAACTTAGGCAAAATGCTTATATAAAAAAACTACGTAAGAGTGATCATACCTAGATTTCCTTCATTCGAGTAGGTCTCGTAGGGTTCAGACCCTCTGCAACTCTCGATGTTCTTCAAACCTGAAAATAACTCAATTCAAACATACATAACAATATAGAAGTAAAGCATATTCATGAAATTTGACTTTATATCATATAAGCAAATGATTGATCATACATCAAAACAATGTTCATATATTAATTACAACATAATTTGATGCATAAACAAAGTTAATTTTGGAAACAAGATAGCATTTCTTTTATTGCAGTAAGCTATAAATAACATGGAGAGAATTCACCTGTGTCTTCTTCTTCCAGCTCCAAGCGGAATTGTCCTCTAGATTCATCCTATCCCAGCCTTCAACAATCTTCTTCCATAACCAACACCATGATATCTCAAGCAAGAGGTAGAATACCTATAATCAAGGAAACAAGGGATTCCTGAAGCTTGTGGAAGTGCATGCAACACAGGGATTCATCAGACTTAGTCAGGGATAATCCTAGTATAATAACTCTATCTCTTCTCCTGCTTTAGGCCTTCCCATAGAAGTCTATTTGTACTTCTCCCAATTAGTTTTTTAGTTGGGAAACTGTTGGGCCACAGGAAATAGGAGGTAATCAACAGGTAAAACCCATGAACTCCACCCATAATTAATGTTATTTTTTTTAAGAGTTTTAACACATATACACGTGTTGGGTATTTAATAACCCGCGTGTACATGCTTTTATCTCAGGGATAAGTAGCGTACATGGAATAAAACATTGTTTTTAATATATTTGGACCAAGTTTGGAAGGAGGGGTTGCCCTAGGCCATAAACCAAGCATTACAAATACCAAGGGTGATAAATGGTGCCATAACAATACCCCCCTTTCCTATGCGCAAAAACATAATTCTTGTGTTACAACTTACCTCATTTCCTTACACAACTGTGTCATCTTGAGGTCAAACCTGCATAGCTCTAGCACATTCCTTCCTTAGTGTGGACTTTCCACATGGATCATGCAAAAATTCTATAATTGTCCTTTCCATTTGTGGCACATCATAATTTATTATTGGTCTTCTTCTAACATCTTTTCATAATGAATATTTTGAAGATCTTAAGTACCATAGACATGGAGTGCCTCAACATTTCCTCATTATCGGAATATGTGGCTTTGCCCAAAAATATTAGAACAGGTAATGAGATTGTAGAAGATAATTAAGAAGGGGAACTAGAAAGTGCTATAATCTCAGCTCCCATCTATGCGAACACAACTTGCTACATAAAAAGAAAAAAGATATGAATGAATTGGTATGGTGTCTATCAATCATTTGCTTGAAAGGGGGCACCTGAAGATGAAGAGGACAATTAAGTGTATCATAATTTATAGAAATATTAGCTCCATGAAGTAGCAACACACCTTATCACTCTACCATGTGTTAAAACTATTGAATTGATAATCAAGTGCATAGATATAGATGATATGACTATTCATGACAACCACGGCTTAGATGTAGAAACATACATATATCTCCACATCATCGAATATTACAATTTTTCAAGCTACGAAGTGGCCTTAACAACTAAGTGATTTTGCAATTTTCCTCTAGACAACAAGGATATCCATAAGTATTTGTAGCAAGATCCTAGTAAGTTCCAAAACTGATCCAACAGGATGTATAAGACAAATTTCCTAAGAAAGGAATACCAAATGGTGGCAAAAATGTGTTGCGTATTTTATGGAAGACAACATGAAAAATTATTTGAAGAGAATTGGGTACCAATGATGTACACTTGTACTCAAGATGATATTATATTTAATTGGGAAAATATTTCCATAGCGTCCATCACAAAAAATGTAAAACAAGCGTAGAACCCAGCAAATGGATGATAACATGAATTTAACATGGAATCTTAACTGTTGGATTCCATATGCATGAGATGTCAATTTGAGGCATTAGGGTGGGCATGGAAAATTTCTCTAGAAAAACCACCTATCCACATCTACTACAGAACTCTATGGGATACAGTTTATATCAGGATGTAGCAACAAATTGCCGGGAATTGTTTTTAACCCTTTTATAACATACTTTTCGTTACAGAATATCGATGTGTGTAATATATATCCAAAATATCATTACATGATATCATCGATTGGTTCACACCTACAAATTAAACTTATATCAGAGTATTCATAGCTTTCATACCTCCTCACCAACTTCCTATGTTTGTTAAAGATAAAATAGTCTTGCAGGAAGGTGCACACTATGTCACAATGTGGTATAACATAATTCTAGTTCACGCAAGGAAGCCCTCATGGCCCACCTTTCCAATATATGTTGGCACATATTGTGTATGACGTTTTAAAGAAGCAAAGGAATAAGTTAGTAATTTTGAATGCTTTAATTTTATTGAACTAAGCTTCCATAAATATGATTCCAGGGGACTCACTGGAAATAATTGTAAGAATATAAAGTATGTATGAACATACTCCCTAACCATTAATGAGAAGGAAGAAAAAATGAAGAACTTTCACAATGCTACACACACTGTGGAGGCCCAGAAATAAGGACCTCATAGTTTGCAACTTAAAAATGGTATCAAAACCACAAACAAGTAATTGTCCAATGGAAAGGATACGAAAGAAAAGAAAGGTTCTCTAAATATGGAAATGGAGAAGGAGAAAACAAACAAGGAAATAACTAAAAGGGAGAAAGTGAAGCAAGAAGCTAAAAACAAGAGGAGGAAAAGGAGAAACATGAATAAGAAAGAAAAAATAAAAAAAAAAAAGAGGAAAGGAAGAAACAAGAATAGGGAACCAGAAGAAATCAAGAGGAAGGGAATAGAAAATAAGAAGTAGCAACAAATATGGTCGAAGAGAAAAAACCTACAAAAGAGAGGGAATATAGGAAAATGTAGGAAAAACTTAGACAAAATGAGCAAGCTTATAAATAAGTAGAAGTCATATTGCTACCCATGTATGTTGAGCCTCCTACTCCAGTCACTAGAAGACATATACCGATTGGAGAGATGGGCATCCCAACTGAAGAGGGTGATCAAGTGTCAGACCTTTCAAGTTTTAGATTTGACTTTCCATTAAGACAGGTAGTTTAAGAAAGAAAAAAGTATGTTCGTCAAGAATAATCAACTCCAATATCATTAACTACCAAAATAGATAGAGTATTAGATACTACAAACAATCCTATAGTGATAGCCTCTACAAAATCTGCATTTTCTGCTACAATAGTGAAGAACATTGAATGTCTAATAAATAGGGTGAAGGAACTAGAAAATTATCTAGCCAATGAAAAACAAGAGAATCAAAGGATTTACATATAATTCCAAGTCTTGACAGCCTCAAGTTATCATGAGGAGGATTTCCATATAATTTCATTAGAATATAGTACAGTTCTAGAAAATGTCATGAAACACATATATACAAAGATGATTATTCGTTAAAAAATAGGTTCCTCATTAATGGATTTCCAAAATGAGCTCAAGGGAAAAGGTGCAATGTTAAAATAAGCCTTGATTGTAGTAGACCTCATGTATGAATGGTGAATAAAATATCTTGACTTGCTAGCTAACTTACCCATAAATGATAGAATAGGCAAGGAATGAGACAAAGAAAAAGTTAGGATGTCCATGCCACATTGAGAGAATTTGGGAATAGATGTGGCTATAGCATTCAATAACTATTTCTAACTTCATAGTGCATTTGAATCCCTTATCATGTCTTAGAAAACAACTTCCATAAAAGCACAAGGAATAGTAAGACTAAAGCAAGAAATATTGTGAGAAATTTAGGAGATGATGGATGTAAGAAAACAAGATATTTCTCAGAAAAATATGAAACCTATGAAAGAGTCCATTGCAAAACATTTGATAGAACCTGTGGAGTTCCACACAATGCTCTCCACACTTTTCAATCGGGCACAAACTATAACATACCTAATTTAAAAGGACTTCGTTTATCACTATAATTATTAAACGAGATTATATCATGAAGTAATTTTGGTAATCCTCATTGTACATTTTCTCTGAATTGAACAAAATCAAGAGTTTTCATTTACATTGCTATTACTTAAATGGGATCACGACAATAATTGCACCATGGTTTCTTTTTCTACTCATTAACACTACATCTCTATATTTCACATAGAATTTATGTTTAAGTTGGATATGGTAATAGATGAATTCATAATACTCTAATTTATATTTTATTATATTACAATTTGATCCCCTTAAGGATATTCTCTATACCTATATACATATAGGTATTACAAACTTCAACCAAAGCTACGTCACTTAGTACTATAAACATGATTTAATTATTTAATATATGGATCGTGCTAGGATTATTATCTTGTATTAATTTTATGTTAAACATAATATAACAGTTTTGGTCTATATGTATAATATTTTGGGTAGGGTGTTGACCATTCACACCACATTGCATAGTCATGAGCCGGCCACACAAGTGTTTGCTCATACGATCCCAAAGGTGGTCACATGAACTCAATGCACTGAAATTGATCAACGATTATGATCAAAATTTTGAATCCAACAATGGATATTTCCTTGAATATTTCCACAAGGTAAGAAAACTCTAGACTCAATTCTCTTGGCTCAATCATAAGGTGTTGTATTTCCAGAGCATCGATCTACTTGGTCTATAGTTTGTGTCATGCTTTTAAGCCATATGAAAGTGAAAGTGTGCAAATAACACAGTATGGGCAAAAGTGGGAAATCAACCCCACATGCAGTTTCAACCAGTAAAATAATATCACATTGAAAGGTCAAAAATGAAGTGTGGCCTTTCCATCTTGGTAGAGTGTAGTAAATATTCCATGTGAACCATGAGACATAAGTGGGGTATGAGACGTAGAAAAGGTAGTTATGTGTGTTCTAAGTGTTTATGAGAAGGAATGCAAAATCAGTTCATCTGCAATGAGAACTGAGGGGTATATATTTATAGGCCAATACTTTTGAATAAGGAAGGGAACACAAAAAATATATTTATAATGGTATAAAAATTACAAAGAATATTTTTAGGAAGTTTTTATTCATTTATATTATGTAAGTAAAATAAAGTCAATAAATTTTCATAGACCTTTTATGTTATCAACTTATAGTGATTTCTTTAGGCCCTAAATAATGTTTTAAGGTAATGAATAGCCGTGAAAACTGCGTGGTCCTATGGTACATAGAGTTTCTAGATCTTAAATTAAATATCTATGGGATATGTTTCCACCAACATATCACAACTGTTGAACATAGCCTGTATGACAATGTTAACAATGAAACAATATGTGTAAATTAATCTATAATTTAATTTCTAGAGGTATGAATATCTAACTAGATCTCTAATTTGGACACAGAGTCATTGAATAAAAACTCTTGGATATTAGAACACAAAAATGGAACCGGGTTTCAAATTTTACAAAACATTTGAAAATTTTAGCATCACAAACCAAATATTTCAACAAGGATAATACAACTACTTTAAGAAAATGAATAGCCAGTAGAAATTTGGGAAAATTAATAGCCAGTATAATTTTTTTAAGATGGATAATACAACTACTGGCATACAATTTGATTTGGGATATGAAAATTCTTAAGAAAGTAAAAGAAGGTTCCTAATGGCTCACGAGAACAAAATTAACATGAGGACCAGAAGTATGGCAGATACTCAATATTAGAGTCATGAAGAAGAGGTTAAAGGTATGAGTGTTAGCATAAGTAATGTTAGGATAGAGTCAAATGGACATCGAATGAGAATCCTGGAGATTCGGTACTTAGAGGAGGCCATGGGAAGCCTAAAAAAATGACGATGCTTTAGCTATACGAATGATAATGCAATATTGAAGAAGAAAACAATAATAATAGTTATATTTTTTAGACCTTAGATAATTTATAAATGATAATGGACAAGAAATCTAATTGTAGGTAAGTAAAGGTAAATGATCTAGAAGTTAGGGGGAAGGACGCTGGAGATTCAAGGAATTCTAGGAGTGATATTAGGTAGTAGCATCATTTTTGATGGCATTCAGCCAAGGGAGCCTATGTTTCCTTTATTTATGGGAGTAGTCTAATTTTAATACTAATGAAACAATAAATAAGAAAGCTTGACTTGGGTAACATTAAAGGATATCTTGGTAATATTAAGCATCCTACATTTGATGGTGAGCAGAATAAGATAGAGGATGTTGAAGATTGGATATTGGAGATGAGAAACTACACCCAATTACATAATTGTTCACTCAAATTAGAGGGACAAATTTGCAATATGCCATTTGAAAGGAAAATAAAATTTGTGGTGGGAATAGATTTGGGAATTAAAACACTTAGATGAAAATAAGATCACATAGAGGAAACTAAAAAGGTAATTCCAATGGAAGTACTTGTCAGAACATTACCATGAAAGGAAAATGAAGTAGCTCCATAAACTCAAGTTATGGAATATGGAAATGGAAGAATATGGTAGAAAATTCACTGAATTATGGACATATGTTGGCATTATGAGTGATGAAAATCTTAAAATACAAATTTTTGTAAGTGGTTTTCCATAATTCTATGGTGGTATAATTAAATTCGATGAGCCATATAATTTGGATGAAGATATGAGGAAGATAGCATAACTTTATGAGTAGGGTAAAAGTAAAACACTGTGATAGAAAATTTTGAATGACATGAAGAAAAACAAGGTGGAGAAAATGAAAAAGAAATATAAACTTTCCTTTTCTGTAATAAAATCCCAATAAATCTGGAAAAATTAGCCAACCCAAAGTGAATCAAGCGGACCCAATTCACTGGAAAATAGATGAATATTTAATCCCATAAAGTGTTGGTCTTGTGAAGTAGAAAACATATACATGGACCACACTCACAAAGAAGACAAAATGAGTATTATACACCATATTCAAGGGCATCATATATTGGAAGACATGGGTAGAAGCATTCCCAAGATAAATGTTGCATTGGACAATAGGTAGACTAGCCATTAGGAACATATTATCAAAGTTTAGCATAATATTAACAACCAATGCATTACTGTATTAATTTATTTTCACGATAATCATAATTATATTGATACTAAAATTGCTTAAAAAAATAATTGAAGGAGAATCAAGCATTGCGAGACTTGGTTAATTGATTTAGTTATAGGAGTTGAATGAAGAATCATTGAAGTTATAAAAGAATTTCAAATTAATATGGATTGATTGAGCACAAGTGTAAATTTTAAAGTCATACCATTGAGTTAAAACAAATGCTTAATTAGTATAGATTGGATGGAAAAGGAATGCAAATTCCTATATTGTTATAATAAACCATTTACTTGCATCGACAAAGAAGGGAAACAAATATAAATTCATGTAATTCTAACACATATTGATAACAATTGGATATCAACAATGCAATTGAATAAGTGTTTTTGAAAGTAATGCAAATTTAGGTAGCGCACATAGAAGAGGAAAGGGAGGACAAAGTACAAAGTGTTGAAGATCATCGGGTACTTAAGGAGTTTGAGGATGTGTTTGCTGAGGTCTGAGGTTTACCCCATAAAATGGATATTAACAATTTTTATAGATTTGGTACCTAGAGATACCCCAATTTCCAAGACACCATACATGATGAGCACACCAGAAGTTAAGGAATTTTAAATGTAGCTAGAAGAACTATTGAAAAAAGGGTACATACACCCAAATGTGTCACCTTGGGGTTCCCTAGTTCTTTTTTTTTAAATGGAGGATGGTACAATAAGGTTATTCACATATTTTAGACAACTGAATAAAGTAACAATGAAGAACAATACCATTTTCCAAGGATATATGACCTGTGTGATCAACTAAGGGGAGATAAAGTATTATCCAAGATTAATATAAGATTAGTGTAACATAAAGTAAGAATTAATGAGGATGATATTAGTAATATAAAATTTCAAACTTGATATGGACATTATGAGTTTGTGGTGGTACCATTCAGGTTATCTAATGAAACAAGTGTCTTAATGTCCCTTATGAATGCCATTTTTTGGAATAATTTAAATAAGTTTTTTATTTTGTTTTTGCATGAAATGGTAATGTATATAGAATATGTGAAATAATGTGAGAAATATTTAGGAATGGTGTTGTAGGTACTCAGATAAAATTAGTGGTATGGAAAGTTGATTAAATTTCCATTTTATCAAAGTCAAATTCATTATTTGTGTCATGTAATTTTGGAGGAAGGGGTGGAAGTAGACCAAAAGAAAATATAAGAAAGCGATGATTTGTTAGCACCCAAAAATGTGATCGAGATTAAATCCCTCATAGGCTTATAAAACTAATACATGATATTTTTTGAGTGCTAAAATGTAACACATCCTATCACTTCTTTGGAAAACTTTGGTGTGAAACTTGAGTCGTCTAAAAAATGTGAAGATTCATTTAAACATCTGAAAATTTTATTAACAAGTGCACCAATACTAATGATAGCTAACCAAATTAATATTTTATTTTGTCCATTAATGCATGAAATGAGGGGCTCGGACAAGTCCTCAAGAGAAATGGGTATGTTGTATGTTATAAATCAAGCTAAAGAAGCATGATAAAATTATGACACTCATGATTTTGAGTTGGAATCCATTATCGATGCCTTGGAAACTTATGGAGGTATCACCTTAAGCAGAAAGATTTGAATGGAGAGGAAACCATAATGATTTGAAGAACTTGCTTGAACAACCAAACTTAAATTTTAAAGAAATGAGATGGATAGAATTTCTAGCTGATTCTTTATTTCAAATGAAACATATAAAGGGCAAGGAGATGGCTAACCAAGAATTACCATATGGTTGCATACAATGCATGCTACCACATAGGTCTATGCAAATCTTATTTATAAATTATAATTTTACAAGCTAAAAATTCTAATCAACAAGAGCATAAAAATAAAATAAGATATAAAAGCAAGTAATTTATATAAAAAACACAAAAATTATAAGCTAAAAGGGGACGATTTAAGATGTATAAAGGAAAAATTTATGTTTCAAATTCTCAATGGATAAAAAAGTATAGTATTGAATCCGATTCAAAAAGTGCATTATGTTAAACATCCAAGGTACTAAAAACCAATTTCAACAGTCAAGTACCAACACTTTTAGACTCCTCTGAAAAAATAGGTGGTTGGTTAAATTACCAATTGTTTAGAGTGTAAAAAATATAACACTAAGCATAGAAATATAGCTAGATTTCTACAACCAATAACTATTCCTTAGTGGAATGGGAAATTGTTTCTATTGATTTTATTAGAAATTTGTCAAAGACTGAGAGGAATCATGATGCCACCATGGTGTTGGTGGATAATCTTACTAACACCACTCATTTTATTCCAAGGAATTCAAAACGGAAGGCATAAAATAATTCATATGAATAAAATCTCCACAGAAAGTCTTGTGCCTAAAGCAATTATTTTGGATAGGGATCCTAAGTTTATATCAAACTTTTGGATAGGGTTATTTAAGGGATTTGGGTACAATAATGGGTGCAAATAATATTTATATATTATACCATTTGAGGTCCTCTATGGAGAAAATTCAACATGCCTATGAGTTGGGACAACTGTATGGACAAGGCTATTGTTAGGATAGACTTTCTTAAAGAAATGGAAGAGAAAGTAGTGAAAATAAAGAAAAATTTACAGGCTACCTCAGATTGATAGATAATCTATGCAAATAAGAACATCCTAAGCAAGGAATTGAGATTTTGCATGCATCTTTTCTTAAGAGTGGTGGAATTTATTTTTTTTGAAACTAGGTAGTTGTTCAATGTTTCCAGCCAAATTTTGTGGGCCCCTTAAAATCCTGGAGAAGATTGGCCTAGATGCATATAGGAGTACATTGTGATCATCCATGCAAATTCATAATGTGTTTCATATTTCATTACTTAAAAATTATGTTGTTATGTTAATCATGCGATTTACTAGAATATGATTTAGGTAGAGCTTGATGGAGTCTTTTAGGTCTAGCTAATGGGAATTTTGGATAGGAAGGCCAAGGTGCACTACAATCAAGCCATCAACTTGGTAAAGGTGTAGTGTATACATTTCGATACTAGGTATGCCATATGGGAGCATGAAGATACTATCAAAGCATAATACCATCATCTTCTTCAATAATTATGTTTGTATTTGTTTATATATCTATGTGTGTGTAATGCATCATGGAAATGCATAAAATAATCCCAACTTGACTGCAAAATTGTAAATGAATATGATACTTAGGTTGGTGACTAGACAGATGTTAATTAGGATGGTTATATGAAGACTATTTTGGGGCTATTGTGCCCATGTGCATATGTGTTTTAGGCTAGTGTACTCATGTTTATACGTTTCGAGACTACAGAACCTAGTTTCCTAAATATGAAATTGCATGCATATTACAAAAAATACACCACTGGTGCAGATCAAAATGGAGAAGAGAATGTGGGGCTCTAATACTCCAAAAATATGAAAGTTGGGTTAGGGGATAATAATGAAGGTCTTAAGCCTAGGTTGCTAAAATATTATTAAAATAATCCTAATTCAAAAAGTGCACATGTGTTATCTTATGTCCATAAATTGACTTTAGGGAGATCCATGTGTTGAATCAGTGATATACACATAAAAGTGAAGGTGATTTGTTTCATTACACACACAACATCACACGACTATTAGGGAAATATGATTGAATTCTCTAGAGGGAAATAAGGAACATATTATGACATGATGCAACACGAGTAAAATTAAAGGAGGAATCAAGAAAAATGGGATAAATTCCATGATATAGTTCGTAGAGGTACCTGGAGATCCATGAGGAATTTGGAACTCCTTAAAATTATAGGATCTTAAAGAATCCTTAGGTGAAGTGGTTTAACATCTTGGAAGAGTATTAACACAACTTAGTGGACTACAAGTTTACAGTAAGGGGTGAAATTAGTTGTGGGGTTGATAGGGGATGTGAAATTAATTGTAGGAGGTTGATGGGTTTGGTAGCTTGACATAGTTATGTATGGTAGTCGTATGCACCTATCTTGTGACCCTACTGGGACAAAACCCCATCTCTATGGTGAATTTCTATTATGATATTATCAGCAACATGGTCTATGGGTGTGTGGAACCGTCTATGGTATATAGTGAGTTAGTGTTTTCTTGAAAATATAGGTATTTATTTTTAATGCTTATATGTTTATGCTGGCTAGGTCCTTATGATATTAATAATTTGTATATAAAGCATTCAATATGGAGGTTTAATAATATCCCCACTTCACAGAACATCCACTCAAACCACATAACTAAATACACCAATTATAGGAAATATAACACATGTCGATATTATATTACACATAATAGGTAATTACAAAGATTGTCATTTCATTACATAGTCCCAATACTACTTAGGACACATAGATAGGCTTTTCTCTCTTCTTCTATCTACTCATGTCTTGACCTAGACAAAATATCATTAAGACAAAATAGATGTTGTAACAAACATACCTCAAGTACATTCTAAAATTGTCCCTATTTTATAAGCTAAATTCCACTACAGAAATTATAATATTTACTTTTTTCCCACGAGGGTACCTCAGCATAACATTCACATAAAAAAAATATTCTCCAAGCTAAATATCACGATTTACAAAAGAATTTTTTTCATGTGGGTGAAATAAAATTCTTCACTAGGATGCTCCTACATCAAGTAAGGGTTGCGTTGGAGAAATTAACCAAGAAAAGACAAGTGAAAGAAATAGGGTATTTTGTTTTATACATATATTGTCATATATTCAGAGCCCTGTGAGATGCTTCAAACTAAGTAGAAATATGCTTCATTTTGACTCGTGCTCACGTATCCTCCTTGAGGCCACAACTAAAACATTTTTTATAAAGGGAATTTATTAAGTTGTTTACATGGATAATTAATTTCTTAAAGGATGAAATAAAGTTTTTTTACTAAGACTATCTGAAATAAGCTAATAAGGCACCACAAATAGTGGCTGTCTCACTCAGAATATGTGTGTATAACATTAACAAATTAACTGTAGGTAATATATCTCACTTATAATTTTTCATTACATTCCTTTTCTTCATATCCAAATACAAGACGCCTACACAAAGTTGTATCTTGTCACCAATGATGATCTAGAGGGTGAAACAATGTTCCATTTGAGAAGCCCATATTAATAGTTCAGAACCATTAAGCATATTCAAGTCCACCTTAATAATATCATTCCATATGTTATTATGTATTTTTTTATGGTTGTGATTACTTTTGGAGGTTTATAGGTGGAAAATAGCACCTAGTGAGAATTTTCTTTATGATGTAACTCAAAGTGCTATGTATTCAAGTTCTATTCTTTCAGTGTGCCTCAATCAATCAAATCCATTGAGTTTTGTTTCAATATTTTTTCCAAGTTGTGAAAGTTGTCAATTAATTATTGATCCTAACTAGTTATGGTATACTAAATTTGTTAACTATGGCCTTGAAGATTCATGTATTGACTGCCAAAGTGATCCAATTTGCTAATAGTAGAGAAATTAGACATATTGTATTGAAAGGTTGTATGAGGTGAATTATTGGGATCCACTATAGGTGAATTAACTAAAAATATTTATTAGATATTAAGGACGAGGAAGGTGGCATAGATCTCTTGTAATTCCCCCAACCAATTGCTATGGTGTACTAAAACCCATGTTCCCCCTAGAACATGAATTATCTATAATTTTTACTGTTAATATGTTTGTTACAGTAATTTTTAAACATGGATAGTGCATCCTATCATGTAATGCATCCCATCCTATCAATGTCATCATTTCCCATCATATCATCACAAGGAACATTGTCGATTAATCTTGGTTTAACTTCTTCAAGTATTTATTCTGACAATACATTGTCGATATCATCTTCATCCATAACATTGTATCGATTAACACATTCTTGAACTTTCTCGAAATCTTCGTCTAACAGATGAATTAATTTCTCCTCTACATCATCTTATCCCTTAATATCAACTTCTTCTACTAAATTATACTTTATCATCCTTCCTCTTTGATCATATCTAAGAACAGAAGGCCAACCCCCTCTACGTGGAACCCCTGAGTAAAATACTTGTGTGCTTTTGGTTGGAATAACATAGGGCTTTGATCTTGGCTCAATATTCCTTGTATTAATCATGGTAAATGCATTAGCATGATAAACAATAGTTTTATTAGGTTCATGTCGATTCACTCATAGTCTATACCAATTTATTTCCAACATAACTATTTTGAAGGATTTACAATAACACTCAAGTATATATTCCAAATACCCATAGTATCAATTTTCAAAGACAATTGGATATCTGTCACTTCTAGAGGAAACCTTAATAAACTAAAATACAATAGTAATTTCACTATCAAAAGTTTTCATCTTTTCATCTAACCTTTTTATGTAAAGTTTTTTGCAATTGCAATATGTCAAGCACGTGAAAAATGAGGTGTCACTCGATAAACATATTTATACATGGAAATTATGTGAATAAAGAAAAAACACAATGTATACATAAATATAACATTGAAAAAGAAACAAATAGTATGGGCGTATATGATTTCCTATTTATATTTTAAACCATTTTCTAAATCAATTTCCCTTTATCTAAGATTGGTATCCCTTTCAATGCATCATTCTACTTCTTTGACCAATGTAGCCACATCACCCCATGATAATTTACCATCATTATATTGTTTACACTGTTAAATACATACCTTCATCCATTCAACATTGTTTGCAATGTATAAATGTATTGCATCCCACTCTCGTCCAACTGTATTAAAATAAAAACATTCGCACATAATTAGTTTCCACGGTATACGTTCATAATAATGGATTATGCAGGAAGACTAAAAATAAATAAGTATGATGTACATAAAAACAAAAATTAAAATGTTTTATAAATCTCCACCTTCTAGTTACAGATCAATTTCCTCATTCTACCTTTCCCTAATATGTGTTACCCTTGAAATTTGTTTATGGAGTTGACATGTTGTTGTGCTATACAACAACCCTCCCCATTTCAAAATTTTTCATAAAAGACTTTAATAAGAAATGGGTACCCTTTAGAATATAAATAAAATCAATAAAACATTTGAAAATATTTTTTTATAATAGGTTATATAAATATTTTCTTTTAGGGTAGGTTAAATCGCAATCGCAATTTGCAAAACTTTTGAACCCATGGAAGTCCTTTTAAGAAAATCCGATTCGATTTGAGTCATAATAAAACCTTATCGAAAATATTTATCAATTGAAATAATTATAAAATCAAATTTTCGCATCGCGCACATCCTTTATATCAATGGTGGACTTGAAGTGTTCCATTGAGATTCACTGATGCGACAACTCTATCAGAAATGGCATATCGCTACTCGTTAAGAAAACATCCCAAGTGTTCCATGGAAAACCTTCGATGCCATAAGCTGATAACAATTGTGCATCACTAAAATCATAAGACACATCCCAAAAGATCCTTTGAAATCTTCTTATGTCATTTCATTATTGTACAACATGCGTTCAATAAAAGAAAAACATGAAATATTACGAACATGTGCAGTTTAAATTTATAAGTCAATTATAAAGAAAATTTAAATGATTTATCAATTTTAAAGCATGCCACCTCCCCATGCTAGCTCACCACTGATCACAATCACAACCATGCAAAGGAACCATTTGAGCATGGCACTTGTAACTCTCAATCTGCAATATGCGATTATCACTAATCATCGATCGAAAAGTCTCTATATCCATTCTAAAAAAGGACCGTTATAAATTTGTGATGTAAGATATCGTCATGGCATTAAAGTTTCCTATTGGAAGTTACAAGGAAATCATTAAGAAGAAGTTATGGTTGAATCCTTCAAGGATTTCATCCGTGGTGGCTTAATATATCATAGATTCGTAGCATCTATTACGCTTAATTATTGTTAGTCTTGTGTGCTGTGTATTAGCTTTTAACAAGTTTTTTTCACTGTTATGTCCATCTGTTTCATTTTGCAGAGCGAATCTGAAATAATTGGTCCAACAAAAATGTCTAAGAAATCTCAAAAAGCAAAGGTCCCTGTCATAGCGAAAGATGAACCAGCAAAGTTGGCACTGATAGCTGATACTACCTGTTCAGGCCTTGGTAGGACTTCATGGGAGGGCATATATTATCTACTCAAATTCGAGGAGCCAATTGTAATTGAAGAAGAAGGAGCAATGGTAGGTTCAATTGATAAATCAAAAAATACTCTTAACATTTTAGCCAGCTCCTTCCTCCACAAAATAGCAGCCCATGCGAAAGTGTTACCATACAATGGCCTAGCGAGATGGGTAATAGAGAGTATCAACATAATCGACAGAGCATTATATACAGCCAATGGAAGGATGTTCGAGACATTGAAGGTAGAAGATATCAAGAAGATGTATCATTTGCTAGACCACCAGAAACATTACAACAAAGTATATTTAGAAGCTTTCACCAAGGAGAATGATGTAGAGTTAGACCCTATCAAGCAATGGAGACATTTACCAAACAAGCATAAGCATGAATCCTCTAGTATGTACTCTATGGAATCCTTAGGATCTCCCTATTGCTATGCTGGTGCTATGATATTTAGACTCTTTGGAGCCTCTTATTCAACTAAATTTTCCATAGAAATGGTGCCTTTAATGGAAGCAGCGATTAACTCTTTTATCATGGATTGGGCAACCATTTTATCAGATAAAATGGCCAACCACATCCTCGATTATAGAAGAAATAGGTATGTAACTACCCAGATAATACCCCCATTCTATATGAGTGCCTACATTATGGATACCATCTATTTCAATTCTAACTTCCCCATTCTAGGTTGGAAATGGACTCCTCAAGACCCAACTCCTATTCACATTTATCATAAGTATTTGTGGAAGGCCCATTATAAAGATCATATATATAGAATTTGCCATGGTTTTTTTTACCCGTCCATCAGGCCATATTCAATAGACCTACTCCTTGGTTATTTGATGAGGCCAGTATTGACCTAACATCAATCGGCAATTGGTTTTGTGAAGAAAAGTTTACCTATGTCAAACTATTTGGCAGCTTCACAAATCCACATGTTCTCCCATTTTACATTCCTAATAAGCTATTGGCCATAGAAATATCTTACCAGATAATGGAGCAAGGAATTTCCAGGAACCTCAAGTAGTCCGAGAAACAAATGTCGCCTACATTTCCCCTCCATTGTGGTACTTACTCACTGCATGATTTCAAACATGCTGAGAAAGAGGCAAAGAAGATAAAAATTCTAAAATTAGTAGTCATCCCTAAGAGACAGTATGACCCAAACGAAGTGGCTTACAACTTTACCTCTCAGGTGAAACTTGCCAAATTTGAGCACGAGAAAGATGACTATGATGACTTGTTCGCTTCAGCTGAATCATTTTCACAGGTAAAACATCTAGCAGGGATCAAATTGGGAGCAGGAGAGATAGAGAAGTTTATGCAGTTTAGGACACAGAGGTTACAAACACTACCTCTAGATTTATTGGCCACTACGCCTATTGTGGAGTAAGAAGGCCACAGTGAAGAACACACTTCTAAGAAGATTCCTGAAAAGGAGTAGACAAATGAAAAATCCAATGAGCTCCTAGATACCAATGTGCATATTCATGCCAACTTAATCAAGGAATGGGAACAATTCAATCAATAGATCAAGAACTAGAATGACTCCCAAAACAACATTACACCAAAATCACCCGCAGCACAGGAGCCTATTGTTACTAGTATTACAATTGAAGGGGCAGTTGGCACAGTTGACACTCAGCATGATATTGAAATAATTCCAGAGAATCCTTTCGAAGAGATAGTATTGAAGGTTGAGGAAATACCACCCCTACATGTATTTTACAGTTCAAAGCATAGGGATGTGGTAAAAAAAATAGAGGAAAAGGAGGAAAATTGACCAGGGAACATTCTCAACTCCTAAAGCTAAACTTATGAATGTGGTATGGAAAGACTCAGAAGTTAATCCTTCTGAGGATTTAACTAAGTTATCTCAATTTGAAGGTGCCTATATATCTGCTACAATGGGCAAGGCCTTCAAAGTTAGCCAACTGATCAAGGAAAAGGATCTAAGGATCACTCAACTTGAAGAGAAAATGGCAGTGGAATAGCAGAAGATCGGTCATCTTGAGCAACAGCTAATGGAGCAAAAACAAAAGAATGAGAAACTGAAAGAATAGTTAAATATGGAGAAACAAAAGACCAATCAGCAGGTTCTCTAGAAACAACAAAAGTTGTCTCAATAACTGAGAAAGCTTCAAGTGGCACTTCAGTAGAAAAAGAAGGCCAAAGAAGAACAAATCACATAGTTGCAATTACAGGTAGAGAAATTCAAAGGTTATCCGAAGATTGATGAATTCAACAAAGAAGCCCTGGATGTGACTAAAGCCTTATCTCGACAACTGAATATCCTTTGCCATAAGATATTGTTGGTTGACCCATTGTGCATCATCACTACATCACTCATTGAAAAGGCAATTGATACTAGGCTAGAATTTGAAAACGCAAACATTAAGGTCACAAAATTTCTCTCTTGGCAAAGTTCAGAAGAAGGCATGGCTGCTAATCTACCGAAAATCCAAGAATCGCACAAAGAAGTCTTGTTTTCGGAGTGGGAATCACAATTAATAAAGGCCAAAAGAGCTACTTCCAGAGCCAGGGCTACAATGAATAGTGTGATCGAGTTGGTAACTGACGGCTTATATGGAGCTAACTTGAACTTCGATTGCTCTCTAGGAAATCTCCCAAAGGCAAAAGCCCTAGAAAGTCAATGGAGATACGATCTGGTAAGCAGAGAAGAACAAATCGGTAAAGTGCAAAACTTGACTTGGGATGCATTTTGGTTCTTCCTAGTCAAGCCGCACAGCTAGCAGATGGCCACCAAATGCCTTGCCAATGCTGTCAATCACATGGTTCCCGAGCTTTCAGATGCCATATATACAGGTCAACTACATTCAAGGTTGAGTCATCCGCTGAAATTTGAGAAATGCTCTCAATTTGTCAGCTACGAGTGCAAGAGGAGAAGTAGACACAATGGATTAGTTCAAAGGCTATGTCACTGTTGTTTTCATAAATCAAATCCTAGATTTTCATGTTTTCAGTTTCAAACAGCTCAAAGCGATTTTTATTGACATTTGGTTTTTATTTCATTATTTAAACCCTTCCATGTCTTGGAAGAAAGAGTCCTCAATTTGCGTAAAATCGGGATTTGAGAAGTTACACTTTTGTACTTCTGAATATATTTTTATCAGCAGTGGATCAAGGTTCTATATTTTTGTGAAGAAAATTTTTCAAGACCTACACTTTTGTATCCCCTGGTAGTTTTCTCAAATAATAAAGTGGAATCAGAGTGTTATTTACATTGGCAAGACTCAAATGCATGCGGTATTTTTATCATTGTTCTTTTGTCTTGTTTCCTCATGTGATGAAGCATTCCTTTTAAAAGTTGCTATTGTTGATGTATGTATGCTCTTCAAATAATTCTTTATGATGTCATTTCTAAAGATTTAGAATTGTTATACTTTAAAGATATATGTCAGTGATATACATTGTTATGAATGCGATATGTTTTATTAATAATTACATTGTTTAATTTCTTAAACAAATTAATCATTATCTATGAATGCATCTTTATATAGATCAGTAATTCATCTATATGATTATTTTTCTATTAGAAATAATCGGAAATCGCATCATTAGTACATTAACTGGGTTAGATAAGTATATTTGTATATTTTTGAGTTTAGGTTAAAGCACTTATCATATTTATTATACATTATAAAACAATCATCCATCAAGCCATTCATTATATGGGAAACGGGTCCCATAATATCAAGTCGGAGCCACCACACCAAATAGAAAAGGAGCTGTACTAAGGTCCTGACTGGGTGGTTATCCCAAATGTTGGTGCAAGGATTTTAGAGGCATCAATACATCCCAAATATGATCAACAACAAATTAATTAGGAATATATTAAGTAATATACACGGTTTAAGATACCATATATCCTTCTACCATAGAACCCCCATGGCATGCTCTTTTTCTAACCAAAGCCTTCAATGATTTCAAGTGCCTCTCAACCATCCACATTGACCTTGTGTTTATAGGTCCATGATTTTGAATCTCCTGAACCAGGTGTATGTGGTAGTGTTCTTGTGCATTGAAAAATGTTAGAGGTAGATACGTTTGCATTCCACACATTAGATAAGGAATTTGTCTCCTCTAATACATTTTTGATTCTTTATCAATTTCTTTAGATGAAAACCATATATAATTGATTCAAGCATATTTTCAACAAAAAAGTATATATAAGTACATTACAAGTACAACAAATGAAATAAATTTAAGTTACACGAAAAATTAAACAAATTAAATTACATTTTTTATATAAATCGCCACTTACATCATGTATTTTCCAAGATCATATATAACTTGTTTGAAAGTGTTGTCAAAGTTGTGTGACAGAGATAGAGGTAGAAAATGTTGTGAAAAAATAATTGAATATTCATTATTTATTCGTGCATTCATAGAAAAACTCACTAACAATATTTTAAATAATATAGAAATATATACACCAAAATTATTACCTTATTAAAGGTATCTAAATCATTATTTTTTACCCCACCTAATTCACCTTTCTTTGTTAATATATTGATGTTTTAAGAAAACATAATGGGAAATTTATTTTATTCAATTAACTCGTTTACATCCTTGCTTTGCTTCTTATCTTTTTTTTTTCTAGTTAAGACTAACCTAAGTACCCATGGGGGATTTGAACCGGTGACCTATCGCAAGGAGTGCCTTCACAGCGCACTCATTCACCGTCAATCCAAAACCCCATGGGCTCTTGCTTTGCTTCTTATCAATAACCATGGAAGGGCACTTATATTTTGGTCCCCATCAATATTTGAATGAATCGTACTTTTCATTGCATGATTGACCTCCTTATTTTCATTACAAATCTTGACATTTTTTCTTTGCCACTCCTTCCATCTAAGATTTTCCATAATGTTTCTAATACATTCTAACCAATGTGCATTGTATCAAACAAATGAACAATTTCTAGTTGCTCATAGTAGAGGATCTTACTGAATTGTACGGGATAAATTTTCTTTCCTCATCGAAGCACCCCATTATACTATATTCCTTAATGATAGAGACCTTCAAGGTGAAGTGTAGTTAAATATATTACAACAATGTTTTTTAATTAGCATAGTGACCAGAATGCAAAAGGATATAAAAGATTCCAAACATTTCATGTATGATACATAGATGATTTTTCAATCCATGCCTTGATGATTAATTCTATTATATTGCAATTTCCATAGATGGGGTTTCATTCTCTGTGATTTTAATCCAACATCTTCTTTCCAATTGAAAATATGCTTTTTGGTACTTCAATACCTATAGTTCTTAGAGAGGAAGTGCCTATACTCATCAAATACCTCTTTTCCTAAACTTATAGAATGACGATATTTTTTCTTAGGACCACACACAGATATGAATTAAATTATATACCCGTTATTTGAAGTATGTTATTTAAAAATGATCCATGACATGAACTTCATAAAATTAAACAGTATTTAAGTGTAGTTTAATTTTTTAACACACCAAAGAAATGTGTTAGTTCTGGGGCATCGTGACATTTCCATACGAGCATTTCCTAGAATTTAACATCCCTTTGTGCACCTACTAGTCTAGAGGTATCATAGACAATGACACCCTTCCATAACTCTAGTAACTCTTTGATAAGAGGTCGAATATATGCATTCATATCTTTTACATGGTACTTACCTAATCGATTGACATAATTTATATAATTACCACATATATCAGTAAATAATAAAATATCAAACATATAAAACATATGAAATAAACATGAAAAATGAGATGTTATTGTGTTTAAAAAAACTATTCTAGACAAATACTCAGAATAGTCATTTTCAACATTATGTCCTTCCTCTTTATTGACGTCCATGGAGGAATGTTATTGTTGGTAACAAAAGCAATCCACACTGAGTAAGTAGATATGAGCTTGCCAAATGGATCGACACCATCAACTTCCATTGAAAGCCTATGTTAAAATTGGCAACCAGGGAAAAACTTCATGTGGGTCATCTTATTCGTGGCTGATAATATTTTTATTAGATTCCTCTCGTCGAGAGGTGTACGATTGATATAAATATCATCTGATTTCGATAAGTATTCATGGAGATATGAATTTATTTTGATTATGGAATTATTATCAAGCCGACCTACAACTCATGTAGGCTCAGAAGCCCAACAGTCGCATCTATTCACCCACCAACGTTGTGTATAAATATAAGAGGAATTTTCCTCATTTCGAATCACTCATCTCATCACATCTCTCTCTCTCTACTACGTAGAAATGAGTCTCTTCTCTACTGCGCTGAAATGGGTCTCTCTCTCACACATGTGAAGCCGGAGGCTGTTGAATTTGAAGATGCAACTGCAGAAGTAAAGATTGAATTGCGTGGCCTAGAATATCTCCTCTTTGGAACTACACTGTAGGTTCATCTGAACCTCCTTTGAAAGCCGCAACTTTTGGTGGTGGAATGAAGTCAATCCGATGAACGGTTTGCAAGATATCGACTGCCCTAGTTTGAAGCCGGAAACTGCTGAAACTGAAGCTGCAACTGCAGAAGTAAAGATTGACTTGCGTGGCCTAGAAGATCTCCTCTTTGGAACTGCACTATAGGTTTATCTGAACCTCCTCTGAATGCTGCAACTTTTGGTGGTGGAATGAAGTCAATCCGATGAACGGTTTGCAAGATATCGATTGCCCTAGTTTGAAGCCGGAAACTGCTGAAACTGAAGCTGCAACTGCAGAACTAAAGATTGACCTGCATGGCCTAGAAGATCTCCTCATCCGAACTGCGTTGTAGGTTCATCTGAACCTCCTCTAGAAGCTGAAACTTTTGGTGGTGGAATGAAGTCAATCCGATGGCCAGTTTGTGAGATATGGTCTGCCCTAGTTTGATAATGAAGCTGCTAATGTTGATGTTGCTGATCTAGGGTTTGCTACTATTGATATGAATCAGATTTATTGTACTATTTCTCTTTGCTGAATTATTGAAGATAAAAGAAGATTTGATCAAAGGGTTTCCCCACACATTGTGGGGTTTGTCCGTGGCTAGCCGCCACATCTTGTGTCTCTTGTCTTGGCTTGTTTTCTGTTGATCGTTTAATGTTCTATATGCACTTTACTTTATGTACATGTGATTGCTAATCGGTGGAATATAATAAGAAAAAGAAGTAAACTGTTATAAGCATAGAACATACCATAACTTAACATTGTGTCAGAGCTGAGGTGAAGACAAAGCCTGAGCAAGAGCAAGAGAAATCATCGAAGAGAATATTGGTAAGGCTATCCTAAAAGAAATATGGGGTCCTCAACACTCTTTCCTCCTGAAGACAGGCTTCGTGAGAAAGTTGACTATCATGAATGGAAGATGTCTATCGATCTAACCCTTGAGAATTAAGGAGTGTTGGATCATGTGAGAGGCAATATTTTTGAGCCTCCATCAAATGCATCCGCTGCTGCCTGGAACAAATGAAAAAATGGAGAAGTCAAAACAATAGAAGATCATCCGGGACTCTATCGACAAGCACTTGGTGGCCTACATCTCTGAACTCGACACCTCCAAGGAAATCTACGATAGACTGGTGAGTTTATTTAAAGTTAATGATGCAAATCAAGTTTTTTTTCATAGAAATAAGCTGAGGGAAATCAAGAAGGGTAAAGATGAAAGTATGCAAGCATACTTCTTAAGAATCATCGAGATCAAGAACGATCTCCTATGTATTGGGGAAACTATTACTGACAGAGAAATGGCACTCACAACTCTTGGAGGATTTCCATTTGAATGGTATGTGTTCAGGACTACTCTTTTGTAATTCCTGGTTTTGAGGAATTAATGGCTAGATGCATTCAAGAAGAAACAAGGGAAGAAGTGCAAGAAAGGCCCATGCCTAAAGGTCCTCTTGCTGCCTTTTCTTCTCATGCAAAGAAAAGAAATAATTCCAGGACCAAATCAAAAGGAAAGGCTGGACCTAAGGATAGAAGAAAATGACGATGTTACATTTGCGATAAAGCAAGTCTCTATGTATGAGATCATGAGCATCATGATGAATGAGATCATGGACATAAAGGGCAACATGAGATCATGGACATATAGGATAGCATGATGATGATGCACACTAGTTTGAGCAGCATTATGATGGATAAAATCATGGACATGGGCAGCATGATGATAATCATGATTAGAGAAGCATGGTACAGTATGCAGTGGTGCAACTCGAAATCCCTCTGATGGCAATCAAAGGAATGAAAAATTCAATAGCAAAGGTAAGAGGAGAGCTGGGAATCGAGGAAGAGGACAACCATTCAAGAAGGCTAGAAATTCCAGGATGTATTAAATGCACTTGACCTCAAAAAGAACCTAGTGTCCATCTCGGCAACGGAAGACAAAGGCTACAAGGTAATCTTCAGCAATGGCAAGGTACGTATATGAAAAAATAATGTTAAGGATGCCTTTACTCTTGGGTTTAGTGTTGATTCATTATATCAGGTTGATGGAAGTTTGCTAGGTGTCATGTCTTACGACTCATCTCTTTAGTCCAAACTTTGGCATCGGAGGTTTGCCCACCTTCATTACAAATCTCTACCCAATGTAAGACAGATGGTAACAGGGATGCCCGAATTCCAAGTAGAGAAAGAAGGTGTATGTCTGGGATGTGCCAAAGGAAAGCTCAAAAGGGGACCATTCCCCTCAAGACAAAGCAAGACCTCCGATATATTACAATTGGTTTACCCAGGCATACCTGAGGTTGGAATTAAGAGGGAGAATACTACACCACATAGTCCTGAGAAGAATGGTGTGGTGGGAAGGAAGAACCAGATGATGATGGAAGCTGTCCAGGCCATGCTACATGATCAAAGACTTCCAAAGTTTCTATGGGCTGAAACTACAATGACCGCCATATATGTACAAAATCGATGCCCTCATCAAGCATTGGGTTCCTAAACTCCTAAAGAAATGTTCACCACCGGTCAAAGGGAAGTCATGATTAGTCATGATGTCACCTTTGACAAAGATATGGCTCTCAGCAAGGTGGACAATCTGCTGACTTTGAGTAGCTCTCAAGAAGTCGACACCAGGGAACCGAAAGAAAAGGATGATGAATCAATGCCTGATGTAGAAGAACCCATGGATCCAATTGATCCTCATCCACATGAGCCTTCCTCTTCTAGGAAGAGGCCTTCATGGCTTAGGGGGATACTTGATGATGCTGAAGGACATGCTGCACCCTAAGGAACCTTCCATCAAAGTAAGAAACTTAACAGGTATCAGGGATACCTGACCATCATGAGCACGATCATTCAAAATGAACCTTCATCATTCTCAGATGTCATCAAGCATTAACTATGGAAGGATGCTATGACCATAGAATATGAGTCTATTATGGAGATTTATGTCTGGGAAGTAGTTCCCAGACCCTGGACAAGACAATTGTTACTTCAAAATGGCTTTGCAAGATAAAGAATGCAGCAAATGGAAGTATGGAAAAGTATAAGGTTCATTTTGTTGCTCATGATTTATCCCAGAAGGGAGGTATAGACTATGATATTCGCACCTGTTGCCAGATATACGACCATCCGCTTGATCATAGCCCTTGTGGCTTCACAAAGATGGAACCTACATCAGATGGATGTTAAGACTGCATTCTTGCATGGTTCTATCAAAGAAGAGGTCTATGTGGAGCAACTTGAAGGATTTGACATTTATGATTGAAAATCTCATGTATGCAGGTTGAAGAAGGCTCTCTATGGGCTGAAGCAAGCACCCCGAGCATGGTATGAGAGGATCGATAGCTACTTGATGAAGCTGGGATTCACTAGGAGTGAAGATGATCCTAACCTTTACTTTAAGGTTGACGATGACAAGCCTCTCATACTGGTGTTCTATGCGGATGACCTCTTTCTAATAGGTGCAAACCCTCTCATTCACAAATGTAAGAGGGAGATGGCTTCTGAATTTGAAATGAAGGACCAAGGACTTGAAGTGTGGAAGAAGCCAAGGGAAATTTTCCTATCTTAAGGAAAATATGTGGTAAATATATTGGAAAGATTCGGTATGATGGACTGCAAGCCTGTGACTACCTCGAGGATCTTAACTTTTAGAAGTTATATGGTAGTGATGTCGGACCAGACTTAGGAAATGCCTCTGAGTTTCAAAAACTCATTCGCATTGATGTTCTCGGTGAACCTCCGTACGAACATATGTTTTGCAGTTAGCATTGTGAGCTCATATTTGGCTGAGCCTCACTGGATTGATGCCAGGAATCTTCTGAGATGTCTTCATGACACAATCTCTCATGGATTAAGATACATTGCTAGAGATGTGAGACTACTTGGATATACTGATGTTGATTGGGCAGGCAGTGTGGTGGATCGTAAGAGCACTTCCGGGTATTGTTTCAAGTTGGGATCTGCTTCGATGTCCTGGATGAGCAGGAAGCAGAAGTCGGTGGCTTTGAGCACCGCCGAAGCAGGATATATTGTTGCTAGCATAACCTCGTGTGAGGCAGTCTGGTTGTGAAAGCTCTTCAGTGAGCTATTTGGATTTACATTAGATACCGCTGTGATTCTCTGTAACAACCAGAGGTGGGATTCGATTATTGAGGAATCACGTATTAGTCAATTGCTCCAGCAGATAGACATCATTTGGGATATGGCAAGTCGATGAGAAAGGAAGCTCCATCACATTAAGATGATGTACAAGTTGATACACCTTGTCAAAGTCCCAAGGAAAGATCTAATCTGTGATTTTCCCAAACGACTTGGAGTCGGAAAGAAACCCTTGTGCAAGTGTCCTGCATGTTGCATACATTGAGCTCTGGGAGCTCTGAGGGCTTGCGGTTCCTACTGGAGCAACATATGAACACAGGGTGACTCACCCTTCCCTGGTGGTGCACACTGGAACAAGATGATTCGCTCTCTTGTGGGACAAGATGATTCGCTCTCTTGTGGAACAGGATGATTCGCTCTCCTGCGTAGTAGGATGATTAGTTCTCTTGTGAGGCCTGGATTGATGTGTTCTCCATGGCAGCCTGGATTGATGTGTTCTCCACGGCCATTGTAGCAGGATTGATGTGTTCTCCTGTGAGGACAGGATTGACTAGTTCTCCTGTCGAAGCATCCTACCCATGCAGTCTGGGACTCATGGGAAGTACCTCTCATCTGATCAATGAGCAGGGAAATGAAGTTAGGTACCATAGTAGCACCGATGGACGCATCATTGTATCTACCGTACTCCCTATGCTAGGATGACCTCCATTGATCTGGGATCAATGATACTGGTCTGCAACCAGTGGTAGGAGTTGTACCATACTATGACACTGACTTGGGGTCAGTTGAGACTGGTCTGGGACTAGTGGTACATACTCCGAGACTGACTTCGTGTCAGTGCAGTACTGGTCTGGGACCAGTGAGAGTGGTACATACTATGACGCTGACTTCGGATCAGTTGAGACTGGTCTGGGACCAGTGGTACACTATGAGACTGCGATACTGGTCTGGGACCAGTGGTAGGAGTTGTACCATACTATGACGCTGACTTCGGGTCGGTTGAGACTGGTCTGGGACTAGTGGTACATACTCCGAGACTGACTTCGTGTCAGTGCAGTACTAGTCTGGGACCAGTGAGAGTGGTACATACTATGACGCTGACTTCGGGTCGGTTGAGACTGGTCTGGGACCAGTGGTACACTCTTTGAGACTGCGATACTGGTCTGGGACCAGTGGTAGGAGTGGTACTTACTATGAAGCTGACTTCGGGTCAGTTGAGACTGGTCTGGGACCAGTGGTACGCACTCTGAGACTGACTTTGAGTCAGTGGAGGATGATACTGGTCTAGGACCAGTGGAGTTGTACTCACTATGACGCTGACTTCGAGTTGGTTAAGACTGGTCTGGGACCAGTGGTACATACTCTGAGACTGACTTTGAGTCAGTATGATACATCCTCGATCATTTCTTCTTCTTCATAATTCAGACAAAAGCAGAACAGAACAAAGCAATGCAAGAGCAGAGCAAAACGGAGCAAAACAGTACAGATCAGTGCAGGGCAGAACAAGACAAAGCAGAACAGGAAAAATAGAGCAGAGCAGGGCAAGGGTCAGGCTGTACAGGCAGTGCATTTAATGGATGAATAGTAACGACCGATAGACAGATTGCAGATGAAGTTCTCCATGGTTGAGAGGGAGTGTTCAAATTGGCAACCAAGGCAAAACTTCATGTGGGTCATCTTATTCATGGCTGATAATATTTTTATTAGATTCCTCTCATCGATAGGTGTAGGATTGATATAAAGATCATTCGATTCCGGTAAGTATTCATGGAGATATGAATTTATTTTGATTCTGGAATTATTATCAAGCTGACCTACAACTCATGTAGGCTGAGAAGCCCAACAGTGGCATCTATTCACCCACCAACGTTGTGTATAAATATAAGAGGACTTTTTCTCATTTGGATACACTCATCTCATCACATCTCTCTCTCTCTCTCTGCTACGTGGAAATGCGTCTCTTCTCTACTGCGCTGAAATGGGTCTCTCTCTCACACATGTGAAGCCAGAAGCTGTTGAATTTGAAGTTGAAACTGTAGAAGTAAAGATTGACTTGCGTGGCCTACAAGATCTCCTCTTTGGAACTGCGCTATAGGTTCATCTGGACCTCCTCTGAAAGCCGCAACTTTTGGTGGTGGAATGAAGTCAATCCGATGAATGGTTTGCAAGATATCGACTGCCCTAGTTTGAAGCCGGAAACTGCTGAAACTGAAGCTGCTGCTACAGAACTAAAGATTGACCTGCATGGCCTAGAAGATCTCCTCATCTAAACTGCGCTGTAGGTTCATCTAAACCTCCTCTAGAAGCCGAAACTTTTGGTGATGGAATGAAGTCAATCCGACGGTCGGTTTGTGAGATATGGTCTGCCTTAGTTTGATAATGAAGCCGCTAATGTTGATGTTGCTGATCTAGGGTTTTCTACTATTGATACGAATCAGATTTATTGTACTATTTCTCTCTGCTGAATTATTGAAGATAAAAGAAGATTTGATCAAAGTGTTTCCCCACACACTGTGGGGTTTGTCCTTGGCTAGCCGCCACATCTTGTGTCTCTTGTCTTGGCTTGTTTTCTGTCGATCGTTTAATGTTCTATCTGCATTTTAATTTATGTACATGTGATTGCTAATCGATGGAATATAATAAGAAAAAGAAGTAAACTGTTATAATCATAGAACATACCATAACTTAACAGCCTAAGATTACGAGGTTCATCTTTAAAAGGTGGCCATATTTCCTTTATCTTCTTAAATGTAAATCCATCTACAGGCATTTGAAGAAAGCAGTCTTTACTTATGTTCTTTGCATGGTAATACATAAATTGTGCTATGATTTTTCACTTGAACAATGACAACAAACATGGAATTATGGAAATATAATGAAGAACTTTGCAAGGCACATAATTTTTTTCTTGATCAATTCGATATATACTAATTTAGCATTTCAGGAATTTTTCTTTCAACACATGTTCTCTATAGTACAAAATATTAGCATAGGGACATGCATGAATAACTTGATACTCCATTCCGATCAATTTCATAATTACATGTAAATCTTGGTATGTGTGAGGTAAAACATTTGATGATGGTAACAAAAGTTCACCTAACAATCTACAAAACAATTAAAAGTTAATTACTACTTAATATGGAGAATTTTGATTGTACATATTTCATCCAAATATTACAAATGATCAACTAACAATAAAAATAAGGAAAAACTAAACCTTTATCATCAAGTACTAAATGTCACAAAATATATTACATGCCTTACGTTCTGTGTCACAGAAGTTTTTGATGAACCATTCATAACCTTTAATTTCACTATGACCAATATAGCAAAGAGAAGACTTGATTTGGAGCCTTGATAATGAGTTCCGGCTACCTTCTCAATTAAAGGTCTATCAAAAAAACTAACTACTTGGCCATCATCATCATGAATTACAACATTCTTAAATGTTTCCTGGATCAATATATTTTTCCCTTCTTCTTCAACTATGTTATTAGGATCATCATCTTCTTTCATAATATCATTAACTAGATCTTTAATATTTTCTCCATGTTCCTGAATGGACATTTGTATAATGACAGAGTCATTCTGATCCATGGCCAATGCCCTAGGGAAATGTTTCTTTATAATTAAAAACAATCAAGTAATATTATTATATGTAGCAAATATTTAAATAATACAAACATAGAAAAATATAATATATGATAACAAAGAAAACAAAGACAATGATAAAGACAACTTAACTCAGAGTGAGAAACAAATAGAATATATCAAAGATGAAGCTTATACAATTTATCAATATGTTTATGAATATGTTGAAAAAAATAGGAAGATTATTAGTTTTCTTGACATTTATAAAGGGAGACACTTTCTGAGATATATACCCACAACCAACAAAATAACCTATTCTTATTTTTCCTTCATAACTATGTCATATTTTTTCTTGGTTTCACTTGAAGACAACAACTTTGTTGTCGATGGAAACTTTTCTGACCACAACTAATTGAACACTATAATTTAATTTATAAGGGGTTTAGAGCTGAGCGATTAGCCGCTAACACATTAGGGGTGAAGAGGTTATTGTCATCCATGCATTAGGGGTACTTAGGAGTTGGTAGTCAAGATGGATCAATCATTTTACATGAGAGAGAGAAACAAACAAACAAATCAATGATGAAACTTGTGCAAGTTATCAAGATATTTATGGAATATATTGATTTTTTTTTTTAAATGTTAATTTTCATGACATGTAGAAAGAGAGACATTGTGAGATAGTCACAACCAACAAAAATAACCTATTTGTATTTCGCCTTGATCATGATTTCATATTCATCATTGATTTCACTTGGTGACCATGTGGCCTTTTAAGTCAATGGAAATTTTCCTTCTAATCCATAACCATTAAACCACCCCTAACATCTAAACCATTAACCAAACCTAACCCTTTAATCTAGCCAAACCCCTAACCTATCATCCTTAATCCTTAACACAACCATTCTACCCTAATCCCTATTAACGTCCCTAAACTCACCTAGGACCTAAACCACTTAAAATAAATAAATTACACAAACACACAAATATATCTATATCTATATCTATATATATATATATATATATATATATATATATATATATATATATAGATAGATACATACATACATACATACATACATACATACATACATACATACATACATATATATATATATATATATATCTATATATATATATATATATATATATATCTATATATATATATATATATATATATATATATATATATATATATATATATATATATATATATATATATATATATATAGATATATATATATATATATATATATATATATATATATATATATATATAGATATAGATATATGTGTGTGTGTGTGTGTACTTTGAAAAGGAAGATAAATTTTGTTTTTTATTGCTTTTGATTAATAGTAATATTTTATTATTGTCCATGTAGGGTAGCTCAAGTGACGATGGTTGCGGAATGAAGTCTCACCGAACCAGAGACCTTGCATTCGAATCTTGTGCTACCCTCCCCCTGTAGTGGGTTGAATAATGGAAATGTAAACTCAAAAATCAAAGAGTCCTATCAAGCTTACAAAAAAAAATCATTATTATTTAAGAAAATTTATACTATAATGTAACCTTTATTAAATCAATTTATTAAATTTTAAAAATTAAAAGTCGAAGTGTTAGGAGTACTTAAGAGTTGGTAATTTAGATGGAGCAATCAACTTAGGTGAGGGAAAGAAAAAAAAAAAAAATCAATGATGAAGCTTGTGCGAGATGTTTATGGAATAGGTTGATTTTTTTTAGGAAGAGTGTTACCTTTCCTAACATGTAGAAAGAGGGACACTTTGTGTGATATATAATCAGAACTAGAAAAAATGAACTATTCTCATGGTACCCTAATTTGTTCCTCAAAATGTAACTCATTCCATATAACCATAAAGAATGTTGAAAGAAACATCAGTTAAAAATCCACTTTCAAATATTCTTTAAATTTATATATGCACACGGTCACACACACACACACACACACACCCACACACATCATAGTAACCCACCCCTAGGTAACTTCTAAACAATTAACCCCTAACCCCTTAGATGATATCCCCCTAATCCTTAACACCTTTTCCCCATTCCTCCTATTAAGCCCTAAATCGCCTAACCCTCAATCCCTAACACCATAATCACTAACCCTAAATCCCTTAGACCATCAACCCCTAATTTACAAAAAGATATGCTATATAAATATATATAATGAATAAATTACAAAGGGATGATATTCATGCCCGCCTTCAAGATATCCGAAATGTCTACAATTTTGTTTAGATGTTATCATTAAAACTCCCCTTCAGTTGCAATACGGTGATGTGTGGTTTAATGGTAAGTTTCACTAGGTGAAGCCCACGAGACCACAATTCAAATCTCATTGAGTATAGTGTCCTGCTATGATCTCTGCTCAAGGAGTAGACTCCCCTTATCCTTCTGAGTCTCGGCTCTTGCTAAATCATAAGAATTTGGTATATCTGGCTTGCAGGTTGTTGGATATACTCTTGGTGTTATAGTGGAAGCAACGAGGGTTGATCTTGGGTCTCCCTTAGATTAGTCCAAGTAGTTACCGATTCACCATGTGGTTAAAAAATAAAACAAACCCTCAGTTGTAGCACCTACATTTAGTACAAGGGCCTCCACCCCTCCATAGTCAAAATCAATATATCAAGGGAAGCAAGCTTTCTCTCAGTGGCCTCAAATTGCAAATCGAGACAAAGGTGAAAAATTGACCATATATGGAGCAAGTGAGCTATCTTCCTAAAAAATAATTTAGGTTAGTTTCCAAGTTACATTCTTACAATCTCACCATTTGAGAAGTAAAATTATTTATTCTTGTTTCTTATTCCCTTTTTTATTTATATTCTTCATTGACTAGAGAAAGAAATCATAATAAACTTTAAAGAAAGAGCGGGACGCTAGCTTGCTATTTTTGTGATAGTGTAGATATGAACTGGAAGAATATGATAGTATGGTTGAATTTATGTTCCCTTTTTGCAATGTAGAAAAAGAATCAAGAGCTTACCTGGAATCAGAATGTAGAGGAACTTCAAAGGAAATTGAAAGAAAAATTTCATTTGCTGCATCCCTTTTTGATGCATTTTGGCTACTTATTTTGGTTGATCAATCTCACAAATCCCTATAGGTTGTCTACTTCCAAGAGATAATTGTAGAGCTGCTAACTTATTCTCTAAGTTTTCTATATTAGTGACATCAAGGGTAGATAAGGATTCCCTTCAATTCAGTAAATATGTTCCCCTACTCCTATAGCTAAGTAATACACCTTGTGACATGATGAGATCATGATTTTTATGATGAAGAAATGACCAAGTGAGCGGTGCAATGAAGCAATTATGAGAAAATGATCAAACATATATTTGAGATTCAGACAATACTATATCAATGGATTCTTAATCCAAGATATATATCCATATAGGACTTAGCATAGTTCAAATAATATAATATTTTCGAGCTATATGTGTGAAGAGAACTTTGGATACTTATCTAATACTTTTACTATACATATATACATGGGCATTGTAATTGGAAATATAATTTAGCTCTTACAAATCCATTTTGTAAGATAATTATTATTTATTATTTAGATATTATATAACTACCATCCCTAAGGATGAGCTCAGGGTGTTTAGAGCTATATGCAAAATTTTTTAATATTGTTTCTCATTATTGGTAATATTATTATTACTCTAAAAATAATTTATTATATGATTTTATTAGTTAAGATGCATCTAGAACAATTTAAAATATTTTGTATGTACCCAAACTAGAGCCTCTTCCTACACTACAACCAAAACTAGACTTTACACTTTAGAGCTATCTCGCATACATCCTCATCATTCGATCTATTGTGATTGATTAGCTTAACTACTTAGAGCCCCGCTCTATTTATATAATCCCATGGTCCATGGACAATGGGTAGATATTTTACAGTCGTCATTACAATAACAAAATAACGACGGACAACCGTATGACTCTACACACTCCACGCCTACAAAATGCAGAGTCTTTACATTGGAATTACAAAATTGACCAAAATTTTGGCTCTAATCCCCAAAAATTTGCTTAGAGGATCCCGCACCCAATAGGCCTCCAACACAAACATCGTGCCTCACCCTCGAGTCACTTTGTAGGTGTGAAGATCTTTGAATGAAGACCTCCGAAGTCCTATTGGATCACTGCAAGTTCGACAGTGCACTAAGTGGCTACCTGTTGGACTTCCTATATGCATTGTTCAGTGACCGTTGTGGCTAAACTGCTGCCCTCAATCCTCTCCTCTATTGCTTGAAGCTACGCAAGATTTGCTTCAATGGAGGCTATAACGGTATAAGGCTCATTGATCCATGGTTGTAGGTGCGCTTTCAAAACTGCCTCTTTATGCCAAGCAACATCCACTTGTTCATTGAGCACCTTTTCCTGTTACATCCTTGCAAGCCTCTGTGTAACGACAATCATCTATGTGGTCCCCTTTACCTCACCATATCTCTGCTGCAGCTTGCACACCTCTATCTCTAGGCGCTCTATGTTTGGGTCCTCCTGCAGGGTGGTGAGGACCTCGAACGACTGCTCGAACATCTTCATGCAATATGTCACTGCACTTTCAACCGCCGCCATCGCAGTTGTGATCATAGTGGTGCATTGTTCCTTAACCTCCAGTGGAGTTGAAGGCTGCACCTTCAGCTATAATTTTGCTATTTGAAGGTTTAGCTCTAGCTGAACCCTGGCCATTTCTACCTTTGCCTCATGCACTTCTGTGGCTAATTTTTGGACGCGCGCCTCCACCGGTTCCTCTACTTGGATGGCAAACTCCAGGACCATCTGGAAGGCTTCCTCCACCACCTACAATATATCTCTATTCTACTCCATGGCCTCATTGCATTGCTGGCTCAACTGCTCAATGTTGATGCATTGCTCGCTCATTACGTGTAGCGCGTGACTCTCCATGGCCTATAGTTCTACAGTGACTCCATCTTGCAAAATATAGAGCATCTCCTGAGGAAGCGCAACCATGTTTAACCTGATCCCTTTCAACCCACTAACCATAGGCCTATCGACCTCATTCTCTGTAACGATTGATCCATCTGGAAGCACTATTGTGTTGGTCATCTGGGTGCGAAACATTTCCTCGGTTGCAGAGGTGTCGATTGCGAGGCTGGTTGACACTGTGCCAGCCTATGGAGTGCGCATGTGAAACTCCTTTATTTTTGTCCAGAGAGCCCCCAATACCATCTGATGTTGTTCCTCAAACTCCTGGAGGGCCTCCTTGGTGATGTCCCTCACCATTTCACCAATATCATGCAGATCCCCTTCAGTAAGGGTGATAGGGTCAAAAGATGTTTTGAGGCCTTTGTCTTCTTCTATAGCCCTACCTGATCTCATGGTCACAAATGCTTTAGCTGGGTGGACATTGTCTATGGGTCCATGCCACCTTGTTCTGTATCAGTCTCTATCTTCGGCGAAGCCAAATTTTATCCTTCCCACTCTTTTTCTGCTGTCTCTTGTTGCTCCTAGGCCAACTTCACATTGTTGCGTGCCACCTGGGCCTTAGCCACTGCTTCTTCCCTCCTATGCTTTTCCACTAGCTACACCATCCATAGTTTTGCCCCTTCCTTCTTTCGCTACATGACAAAATTCTATGCTTCCAATGCGGAACCAGCTAGAGTGTGCCACTCCGATGGCCAAGACTCAAGGACTATGAATATCACATCGTCAGTCGCCAAATACGGTAGCTCATGCCACGTGTTTGTGGGGTCCTTTCGTACCCTTATGAAGACATGGTGGAAGTATGCTTTGAACTTTGTGAAGCTCTATAGATTGTTGTAGATCGTGGGCGATAATTGGGACTTGTGATTAATCCCTATTCTGATGTTCATCTCCATGAGCACTAGAAAGGTCTTGCTCTCCCTTATCCTTTGTGTGTCCCTTGTTGCCCACAACAGAGTGCACTTCGCTAGCTCACGAAGGTCATGTGCGATCGATGGGAACTGGCCATCTTTGGGCAACTCCCATGCCACCAGTACTATCGATAATAGAAGCCATGCATAATGGAATGTTTTACCCTACTCCTGTGCCTCGCGGCAGTTCTCGAGGAATTCACCACATAGATAGTTTGCCCAATTGAACTGGACCCCTTCTACACATTGCGCTGCTAGTGCAACCACTGGCGTGGGCATCTCATCTATGCAGAACTTCTGCATCACCTTCCCCACCAATATCTAAGTCGCGGCCTTAATTGTAGGGTTATTGATGCTAGAGATGGCGTACCCTCCTTTCAGCTGCCTGGAGCACTCAAAATGTGCTTCTGTCGGTTAATCAGATGGTCGCGCCACCTGTGTATGTCTTCAAACGACTGTCGTTCACTTTTCCTAGGGAGGGTCCTCCATTCGACTTAACCAGCTGGACTGCACTACCATCTGTAATCTCCTTAATAACATACGGCCCCAACCAATGCATTCTGAGCTTCCATGTAAATTTATCAAACTTACTATCATATAATAGCACCAAATCATTAACCTTAAAGGTGTGCAACTTAATGTGTTAGTCATGCCATGCCTTTTCGCGCTGCTTTTGGACCTGCTCGTGAAATCAAACCAAAAATCATTCTTCTTCTAGCTCATCCAATTGTGTGAGCCTCTCCTCCAAGTCTCCGCAATCTCCCATACCTATGAGTGCTTCTATGCACATACTAGGCATGATGTATTCCATAGGCATTATGGCTTCCACTCCATAGACAAGCCTAAAAGGTGTCTGTCCCATCAGTTTCTTGCATGTCGTCCGATAAGCCCATAATACTGGAGGTATGTGTAGGTCCCAATCACTTCGTTGTGCATTACATACCTTGGTCAGCACAGTTTCCAGTACCTTTTTGAACGTTTCTACTATCCCATTAGCCTGTGGGTGATACGGTGTGCTCTTTTGATGATACACTTGAAACTCTTCCATCAACGCACTGATAGTTTCATTTAGGAAGTGTGTACCGCGATCGCTCATAAAAATATTCAAACATCCAAATCGCGTCAGTACATGTTCAAATAGAAACATCACAACAGTCGCGCCCATGCAATCCTTCACCAGCTGCGCTTCTTATGAACGAGTCAAGTACTTTGTCATAGTGATAATATAACTCGTGCCTATCTTTCCTTGAGGTTGAATAGGTCCTACAAAATCTACTGCCCACTTTTCGAAAGGTTGCAATGTCATTTGTAGACTCAAAGGAATTCCATCCTTGTGTGATGGCTTATCTGTCCTTTTACATACATCACATGCTTTACAATATGATTTTGAATCCTAATGAACGGTTCGCCACCACAACCCTGCGCGTAGAATTTTCTACACGGTTTATCTTCCTGCGTAATGTCCTCCCATGGCACCACCATAAGCGTCCACAAGGATGCTTCTTCGTTCAAGCTCAGGTACATTCCTTCGCAGTATTTCATCATTCCCCATCTTGTATAGATGCCCAACAATGATAGAGAAATCTATCACGCGCACCACTAATTCCTTCTTTTGCTGGAAAAAGTATTTTTTTGGTGCAATTCCAGTTGTTAGAAAGTGAATTATATTTTCAAAATGTCCATCCACTATGTGCACAGTAAAGAGTTACACGTTGGGTAATCCTTCCTCCAAACTATTAGGTTCTTCCCCCGTCTCAATGTGCGACAAGTGATCTGGTCCCACATTCAATCGTCCAAGCTTCACAACAAATTCAAAATCATATTCTTGGAAAAATAAAATCCATCTACAGATGTGTCCCCCCAACATAGGCTTATTGACTAGGTATTTTAGCATGAAGTGATCTATGTACATCTTAAAGTGACCCGTTAGAAAGTAGTGTCGATAATTTTGGAGCGCATATACCTTAGCTAGTCCTTCGCATTCAGTGGTGGAATAGTGCTTCTCTTCTTTGGATAATCTGCGACTTGTGAACGTGATATGGTGATCCAAGTATTCTCCTCCATCCTATGTTAGTACTTCTCCCAGTGCTATACAAGGCACATCCACTTGGACATGAAATGCTTTCTTCCAGTTTTGGAAGAGAAGAATCATCGCAGTAACCATATTTTCCTTCAATATATCTAGGCTTTTTTTACAGTCATCGTTCCAGTAGAACGTGACATCCTTCTTCAACAATTTTTCCATCGGTGCGGTAATCTCAGCATAACCTTTGATAAACATTCTATACTACCCCATATGTTCCAAAGTAGCGCGCAGCTATTTCACACTTCGCAGCACTGCCAAGTTCATAATCACCGCGATCTTCATGGGATCTACCATCAGACCTTGTCTGCAAACCACGTGATGCAATAGGTTCTCAAGAGGAGCAAGAAACACACACTTGTTGAGGTTGAGCTTGATTTGGTATCTTCGACAGGTATCTAACATCACGCGCAAGCTCGTTACATGGTGCTTAACTAGCCCAAATATAGTCTAGTCATCAAAATAGTCCTCCGACAACTTATGAATATATTCCTTGAATTCTGCAGCAACCATGCGTGAAAAGATGGTCGGCGCGTTCTTCAATCCAAACGGCATGATAGTATATTGAAAACAACCCCACTTAGTCGTGAAGGTTGTCTTGCTCCTATCCTCCAGTGCCATTTTGATATGGTCATACCCTGAGAACACATCAGTGAAAGAATATGCTTCCTGGCCACCTACATTGTTCAACACTTCATCTTTGAATGGAGTTGGGAATGGATCATGCACACAAGTGTCATTTAATTTTCTGAGATCCACTCATATTCTTATCTCATCCTTCTACTTCTTCTCTTGTACCACCATTAGGCTTATCCAATCGGATTCTTACACAGGTTTAATGATGCTTGCTGCGAGCATTTTATCTACATGGAGTACTTTGAAAGAAAAGCCCTTGACTCATACCACCTGAAGCCAGCATGGTGGAAAAGATTTGTCGATGACACCAACCTGAATTGGACTCATGGTAGGGCAGAGCTTGAGAAGTTCTTCAATCACCTTAACTCTATATCTTCCGAAATCAAATTTACGATGGAGCTTGAGGAGAATGGTAAGATCCCCTTTCTGGACGTTCTGATCAGTAGAAAAGAGGATGGTACTTTGGGACACCAGGTCTACAGGAAGAAAACTCATACTGATAGCTATCTTCATGCTGACTCTTACCATCATCCCTCCCAAAAATCCGGCGTCTTAAATACCCTGGCTGTGAGGGCTTTCAGGATTTCTGACCCTGATCACATAAAGGATGAGATTGAACACTTAACCTCTGTCTTCAAAAACATTGGATACAAGGAGTGGAGCATTAAGAAGGCTATAAGAAGGGCTCAGGATAGGGCCCTCTCTGAGCATCCCCCTCGAGGCAAGAAGGAATATCAAGGGAAAGTTTACCTTCCATTCATCCAAGGAATTACAGATAAGATTGCGAAAATTTTAAAGAAGAAGAACATAGACACTCAATTTACAACATGTGGAACGATAAGGCAAATGATGAGGTCAGTTAAGGATAACATTGATCGACAGCAACTCAAGGGAGTATACAAGATCGATTGCTCATGTGGCAAGTGTTATATTGGGGAAACAGGTCGGTCTCTGAAAATAAGACTTAAAGAGCATGCCACGGACATAAAGAATGAAAGATCCCGCTCATCGGCCCTTGCGGAGCACTCGTCCAAGACCAAACATCATGTGTGTTTGGAAGACGTAAGGGTAATTGCAAGAGAAGACAACTATCATAAAAGGAAAATCAGAGAGGCCATTGAAATTATGAAGTTTCCTCAGAACCTCAACAGGGACAATGGGAGTGAAATCAGTGGAAATTGGCTTCCTCTGATCAAGCAAATAAACCCCCCCGGACCCTTGGAAGCATAAGATCAAAATGATGGGTCGTTCATTCAGTAAGTTTAATTAATTAATTTAAACAATTATATAAAATTAATCTAATTAATTTAATTTAATTTAATTAATTTAATTTAATTTAATTAATTATATTAATTAAATTAATTAAATTAATGGTTTAATTAATTAAATTAAATTAAATTAAATTAAATTAATCTAATTAATTTAATTTAATTAATTTAATTTAATTTAATTAATTTAATCTAATTTAATTTAATTAATTAATTATATTAATTTAATTAATTTAATTAAATTAATTGAATCTAATTTAATTAAATTAATTCTTAAATAAAAAGAAATGAATTTGTAGTTAATCTTATCTATAATAATTTTTAATTATGTATAATAATTTTAATTGATGATGATGATGATGGTTAACGTCCGCTGAGACCAAATAATGATCTATCAGACCTAAAAAGACAAATTATTTATTTTGATTTAAGATTTTATTCCTATGCTCAAAAAGCTTGGAGAGAAGCCTCCCGAGTTCACTATAATTTTGGCATTGTAAAAGGCTAGGAAGGTCAGTATTGTAACAAAGGTTGTGAAATTGAGATCTAATGTGGTTGTATGCAGGGCACTCTAAGAGGAAGTGGTTTTCATCCTCGATGCTCCTATTCTCACAAATATGGCAAATTCTTTCCATCCATGGCGTTTTAGGAACTACCCAGCGGCCAGTTTCACTATGGAGCTCATGAGATTCTAACCTTTGCTATATTAATTTTCTTTTTTGAGCTAGTTAGAATAGAGAGATACTTTTGATCTTCAAGGGTGGGGTTGATGACCTTCTTATAATAACTTAATTTTCTTTTAGACGCTAAATCTTTCTCACACCACAATTTTTCTTTGAACTTAGAAGTAACAATATCTTTAATGTTATTTATGTTTTGCAAAGCATCATTCTCATTGATCTCCCAATAGTTTAACCAGGCCCTTGTGTCCTTATGCCATCCTCGGTTAAGCCTTAGGTGATTTTGGCTGGAATTTAAAGCTAGCTTAGGAAGTCTATGATTGTATATGTTATTGAGCTTGTGCTTGTACATCAGAAACCTGAGCATAGCTAGGCTCTCAATAGAAGAAAGACCTGCTTCTATAAGGAGAATAGGATAGGGTGTATTACTTTTAATTTTCAGGTTATAAGTTATAAAACGCTTCTGGATTTGCTCAATCTTCCTCCAAGATTCTCTGGAGATGCTGCAGCCCCAAACTTCACAGCCATATAAGATAACAGGAGTGACTAAAGTTTCAAAGAGGAACTTCTTTTTATCCCACATTACGAGGTTTACTGTTTTACAACTATTTTCAAGACCAAAATAAGCTTTCCATCCCCCATTGATCCTTTTCTCAATGCTATGGTTCCAGTTGAGCTTGTGATGGATATCAATTCCTAGGTACTTGTAAGAATACACTTCCTCCAAGTTATTATTGTCATACGTAAAATTAGCGCAAGTGTCCTTCTTAGATTTGATAATCATAACTTTTGTTTTGTCTGTGTTAACAGTCATACCCATGGTAGAGCAGAAATCCTTAAGAAGCTTGAGTTGCTTATCAAGATCAGAAGGGCACCTTGCCAGAAGAACAATATCGTCAGCATAGAGAAGAAGGATAATGACTATCCCAGCTAAGATTGTGCCACCACATCCTGCTTCTTCTAAATAAACTTCGAGCTTATCGATGTAAATGCCAAATAGAGTAGGGGAGAGGGGGCAACCTTGTTTAACTCTGATGTTACACTTAATATCTTTTGACCACCCCTCATTGTTCTTTAGCTTGGCAACTACATTCTCGTATAGCCTTATAGCAGCAGCTCTTAACTCAAGAGGAACCTTTAGCTCTTCTAACCTATTCCAAAGGTTGTATCTAGGGACCGTATCGAAAGCCTTTCTAAAGTCTACAAAGCAGCAGAATAAATTGGATTTATCATTACGACATTCCTCCGCAATGATCCGTAGCGTAACAAGGTGGTCTGTTGTTGAGTGATGCCTTCTGAAACCTGCTTGGCCTTTAGCCCGCTTACCTTCACTTTCAAGCCATATGCTTAACTTTTTTTCCAGAATACTACCATATAATTTGGCTAGGAGAGGGCTGATCATAATTGTTCGATAATTAGAGGGGTTATTTGTATCTCCACTTTTAAAAATAGGGTTATTTGTATATTCAAATATCAAAATCTTTTAATCAATCAAATTAATAAATTATATTAATTTAATTTAATTTGATTTAATCTATTAAATAAAAAATTTTAATCAAATAAAAATTCAATTTTAAATAATTTTAATCCATTAAAAATAAAAATTAAATAATTTTAATCAATTAAAAATAAAAATTCAATTGGTATGAAAATTTTTAAATAAATTAGAACAATTTTTTTTTAAAAGAAATAATAATTTTAATCAAACAAAAAATTCATTTGGATTAAAAATTTTAAATTAAAATTAAAGGGAAATAAGAAAGTCTTATTAATTGATAATAAACAAATTTATTTTATTAATTAAAAACAAAAATTTAGTAACTAACCAATTGAAAAATAAAATAATAATAAAATTAATAAATAAACTAATTTAATTAATAAAAAGAATTAATCAATTAAGATTTATATAAATTAAATTAAAATAAAATTATATCATGTGTCGGCCATTATTTAAAATTAGGGTTCTTAGTTTATTTATATCCAGGTTGCTTTCTCTCTTCTCTCAATAATAATTTCTCATTCATATTCTTTTTGTTTCGTCCTGATGATGGACCCCCTTTGGGGTTTGAAACGTTGGCAAAATGAACAAGAAACTGTGGATAATCCGGGTCATGAAGCTACATTTTATCTAGTTCTACGGAGACCTTCTCCTTGTATTTCGGATTTAAGCGCTATGGCCTCTTCTTAACTAGCTTCACATCAGGCTTTAACATGATCTTCATTACCCGTAAATATTCGATTATTCCTTTCAAATCTGTAAACTTGGTCGGCAATAAGTCCTCATATTCAGGGAGTAATTCAACGACCTTATCCACCATCGCGTCATCCGAATAGTCTCCGATCTTCGCGAATTTGGGCTTTGCCTACGTACCAATATTCACCTGCTTAGTCTTCACTGATGTGGTTATGTCAAGGTCCTCACTCTATTGTCCTTGAACCTCACGGAGGCCTTCCATCACTAGAATGTTAATTTTTTGCAGATATTCATCCTCTTCTTCAGCAGTTACATTATAATATTCCAGCACGAAACTCAACTAAGTAGCCCACTCAGGTGGCTCTAGGTCTAAAGCATCATGAGATCATGTGGAATCCTAAAGATGGTTGCTTTTCCTTCTTGTAGTGCTTCTTCAATACCATCAAACCTATCGTCAAAACTGAAGGTCATCATGAACCCTTCGCTTAGGATATCCCATTCGCCTGCTCCATGGTGAAGCTGTGTTTTGATATACCAGTTCATCGGTATAACATCTACGGTATGAAAAAACAGGTTCACCCAATCAGGTTGTGGATTTTCTCCATACCCCTCTGTCCACTTTGCTAGATCTGCGCGCAAGTCATCTTTTCCATTGTACTTGTCTATCAGTCGCACCTTATGCTTCCCAAATAATGTGTGCATCATTCTCCTATACTCGCGCTAATCATCAAAGCTTCCTTTCTATGTACCCCACCATCTCACGGGCGTAACATAGAGTACCCAATCCAAAGCCTAGAAGCATTGCTTTTCTGTCACCTCCCTTTCAAATGCATCCAAGAAGGTATCTGCCTCATTCAAATCATCATAAGTAGGAAGATTTCTTACTTCTGTCGTCATGTAGCGCAGCAACCTGGTCATCATATTACAATTTAGTGTAGTTACTTCGTGTAACCGATTCTACCATCATTATATTTCTTCCTCAAAATCCAAAGTGCAGGAGATTTCACGCTACCATGTAATCTTCCCATCCGCGGTGGGATTCACCCAGTCTTGGTCTCAAGCTGCTATCTTGTAGATGCGGTCCAAATCATCATCAGTCTCATAGTCACGGACCGGCTCCGTATAGCACGATCCCTTAGTAGGGTCTAGGGGTACAATTAAGCGTAGTGAATCTTTCTAAAAAATCATCTTTCACTTCTTCATATTGATTACCCTGTTCATATCAGTGGCCCTGTCAATTTCCAAGAGTACAGGGTAGGGATTGTTGTCATCAATAATATCTATCACTTTGAAAATCTTCCAGCGCGCTCGCTCCCTCAATATCCACAGTTATTCCCTGCAATCGTCCCCAGGGTATTACTTTATTTTGATTCACCATCCTTAGCTGAATTGGAGACCATTGCAACGTGGGTCTCCCCATTCGCTCCCATGTATGTTTTAGCAGAACATTCACATCTGATCCCAAATCTAGAATGACTTTATCCATCTCATATTCTCTGATCTACGTGGTTAGTCTCATTTATCGTCCTGCTTGTGTCTTATGCTTTACGATCTTGCGGATTACATGTAGTCAACCTAGCATGGTCCCATAATATATGTTGATGAGTTCCTATAGCCCTTTCATAGCCTCAATATCATGTAGTAACTTCATACATTTTTCTAGGAAAGTTGTGAGCGTAAATGGGTCCATTTTCAACTCCGGTTTATCTTTGCATCTTGAACTGGAGGCATCAGTGATGAGCCCCAAAAATGGGTAATTATATGGGCTCATTTTACCTCTTAATTTGACTTAATCCACCATTCTCATTATTTTATTGAATGTTTATTACTATATTTATGCTAATAGACTGAATTGGGTCAGTCATTATGCCAAAAAGTCTAATGTGTCCTTTATGCAGATTTTTGGTTAATTTTGAGAGAAAATCAATGGTTTAATGAGCATTTGGCAGCCAAATTCATGGAAGAACAAGGGAGAGGATTTGTAGGAGGGTGTCCCCTTCATTTATGAGCCCTTACCTTGAATTCTCCATCAAAACTTGGAGCACAAAGCCAAGGGGCATCCAAGCAAGTCAAGTAGGATTGTTGTTATCTTCAGTTTCAGGAAGCCGAGTTCCTTGACTTTAGGACGACTGTTGGAGGTCCCCATTTGTATAAATAAGAAGGCTTAAGGCGTCAGTTTTGTTAGTTAGATGTTAGCTAGATTTTAGTTAGATTTTAGTCATTGTTTAGTCTATTTTCGCACTCTAGTGCAGCCCTGTATCAGCACATTTTCGAGCTTTTTCTTGTAGATAGTTTTTAGGATGTAACTATTATTTCTTGATCAATAAAGTTGAATCCAACTTTGCACAAGCTCTAATATTTCTTAGGATTTTTTAGCTCTTGGGATTGGGCCATCCCAAGTGCAAGTACCTCCTTTGTGTACTTTTATGTGTCTTTGTTGCATTCATAGATTAATTTCTGTTATTTAGGTTAAAATCTTGCTTTGTTACTTAGGTTGTTTTTGATGATTGAGATAGCTTTCCATTCTTCAGGTTGATTTGATAGTTTTTTAATAGAAAATATCCATAAGAAGGCTATCAAGTGGTCTTTTATCTTATTTCTTCCTCCTTGGGACCATGAATTAAGACCAAGGCATACTTGCTACCACAAAAACATTGTTTTTGCCTTCCAATGCAATTGCTAGTGTTAGATTTTAAGTTGGAAAAGTTGATATCAATTGTGTTTGCATGTTTAGATCTATTCTTGCTTAGTTTCAATAGCTCTCTTGCATGATTTCCTGTCTATAAACTTTTGTTCATCATGTTTATGGTTTTTAGGTCAGATTAGGTCAACATAGATAGATCTCTATTTTTTTCAGTATTTGTTCGATCAGTTTTGGAAAATAGTGTGTAGAGCACCTGTGATACATCCCTACCTACCCTTCCTCCATCATACAACCTGTTCTAGACCCTAATCCAAGATTCCTTCCCTTCATTTGCCACACTTTCCCAATTTTCGCTAATTTTAACATTTTTGTGCAATATTGCTCCCTCCATCCTTGAACAAATCCAACCACCTTCATCACTCCTTAGATTCATTTACCAGGTCGTATACCCCTTCACATCCTCATCCGTCCTCCATTTCCACTTTCCCATCATTTTTCCACCATCAACCGTCTAAAATCCTCTTTCGGCTCTTCTAGTAGAACATCCTGTAGAACCCCTGCAGACTTCCTGTAGAAGTTCACGTGAGCATTTTTTCAAGATATGATCACTGTGAAACTCTATGAAAGGGTGCTATGGACCCCTTAGGCCCTCTTCTCACCTTCCCAACCTCCTACAAGCACCCACTCCATTTCCTTTCGCCAATCAACCTCTACACAATAAAAAATAGTTAAAGCACATGCATAATAATTCTGCAAAATTACCCAAAAATACAAAAAGATGATTTTTTCATATTTTCCTTCAGAAGTAGCTTAGTCACATGCATTTTACCTTTCCAAGAGTCAATGGCATCCATTTCAGCAACTTTCATATCTTTTCTTGCACTAGTAGGGTTAGTCGGTAAAACTAGGGTTTGCTAGGGTTTGCATTTCCTTTCAGCTTTTTGTTTCCTTCTGTAAGTAGAGTAGCCTCTTTTGAGTTAGCTTTCATCCATCACAGTTAAGAGCTTCTTCTAAGAACTCATAGAGGTTGGCTTAAGCTTCTAGCAAACTTGTGCCAGCTTATCAAGTTGCAACCTGCAGTAAGAGCTAGTACTTGTGCATATAGCACCGTCACTTCCAAGTTTGTTGCGAACTACCGAGTTGATAAAAGTAAGGGAGTCACAAGAGTTGCAGCATCATTGCTGCAATACTGGAGCCCACCATATTTTTGGTGCCATTGTTGGGGAAGCATTAGAGTATTAGTGATTACTGCTTTTCTTCTATTTTCTACTGCAACATTCTGCTAAGTAGTTTATTTCAGCAAGAGTACAGTAGTTGCTTCATTTCCATTCTATAATGTCATTTCAGCAAGCGTAGATTAGACGTTTTCTATTTTCATTTCATTTCAGCAAGCGTAGACTAGACATTTCCTGCTTTCATTTCAATTCTACAATTTCACTTCTGCAAACTTAGCTGAACATTTCAATTCTGCAATTGTAGCTTAGCATTTCAATTCTACAATTTCAATTCTATAAGCGTAGATTAGCATTTCAATTCTGCAATTTCATTTCAGGAAAATAGATTAGTCCTTTCCTACTTTCATTTCAATTCTGCGTTTTCGTTTCAGCAAGATAGATTTTAGTTAGTTGCAATTTGTTGTTGAATAAATTACAGTTTTGCAGGTACAAGCAGAAAAAAAAACAAAAATCAACCAAAAAGATTTCCATTCATGCCTCGTAGGAGTAGAGATAATTCAGAAAAATGTTTGCACATCACCCCCACTGCTTCACACAGCCCAATTTCTCTCTTCTTCGATGGTTGTGATTAATAAGAACCCTTAGGTGGACAACAAGACATATTTGAAGAACCTCTAGGGGAGAAGAAGAAGAAAAAATTCCTCTGGAGCAAATGGCTGAAAACAGAAATGTTTGGAGCAGTACCTTTTCTTCCAACTCATCCATTGAAAGTGAAATTGGAAACATGTGGGAAGATTTCAAGAGTGAGATAATGCAATTTCTTACCATGCAAATGGATACCTTGTGGATCCAAAGGAAGCAAGAGGAAGTCGAGAGGGCTTTGGCCATCTTTTGTTCTAGGTGCACTACAAAGCATCCTAGGAACGAATGTTCATTGCACTACATAGAAGTGTGCTTTGTCAATGAAGGAGACCATCCTATGAATCAGTACCCTTCCTTGCCCAAAATTAAAGCTGCATATCAGAGGGCCAAAGGAGCCACTGAACCACTCTATTATATGAACCAAAGGAGGCCACATGGAACCATACCTTACCACCAGGGAATGAAAGGGACATCGCAGACTTATTACAACCCCTATCAAGCCACTTCCATGCCTTCTTAGGGTCCCCCTGCTCATCCTTCCTGGTCCACACCCCCTCCTTGGTCGTATCCATCTCAATATCATGCTCAACCAGCTCCTCATCCATTTTACCCCTATGCTCAGCCACAGCCTCAGTGGAATGCACCTCATCAAGCATGGAGGCCCTAGTACAACTCTCCCCCTGCTCCTTTGCCTCCACCACCTGCTCAACCGCAACCATCACCTCCTACTCCACCAACACAGCCCCAAATGCCTGCTCAACCAAACCCGAACCCAAATAACAGGCAGGCTCAGCAAGTATATAGTGGGAAGACACCTGCCCAACCACAACCCCATCTACATCCATCTCAAATATACACCTCCACTCAACTACCCATACCACCATTTCCAAACCTGCACATTGGATTAGCTCAACCCAATTACAATGCTGAGGCACAACATTTCCAAAAAAATTTTGAGCTCAACGATATTCACCATGGCTCAAGAAGAGTATTGCAAGGAAGAGATTATATTGATATCATTGAAGCACCACATCTAGCAGAAGAAGATGCAAAAGAGAAGAGAAAAGAACCATGGGTTGCACTTGATAAAGAGAAGACAACAGAATCAGAGATCGAGAGAGCTCCCTCATGGTTACCATCAAATCCTCCATGTATTCAAGAGAAAAATCAGCAAAAAGAGGAAGATGAGAAGGTCATGGTAGAAGGTGACGTGAAGAATGATCCAGATCAGTAAAAGGACCAAGGATATCAGAGCTATATTGAGATATGGTTCTAGACGGTCACTAAATTGCAGCAATACTCTCTTCCTCAGCTATGTTTGATCCCTTCAAAGTCAAATCATTTGGCCTTTGAAATCCGGATACCTGTCAAAGCATGCATTTCAAGCCTCTACATCATTTTGTCTCTAATCTTGATGTGCACATGGCTCCATTGGAATTATTCTTATACTTGAAAATGATTTTGTTTTTGAAGTATGGTAGGGTAGGAAAAAAAAAAATGAAAAAAATGAAAAATAAGAGGAAAAAGTAAAAATCTAAGGTGAAAACCTCCTCAGAGGCGCCTCAGATTAGCTCATTGATTGAAATCCTCCATGAGTTGGTCAATGGGTTGGAAAGAAGAGAAAAGGAAAAAAGGAATAAGATCCCTGGGTTAAAACCTCCCTTGGAGGTGTGCAGGTTAGGCAATTAGGGTGAAAACCTCCTTGAGGTGCCCTAGTTGTTTTCAAAAGAAAAGAGAAAAAGAAAAAAGAAAATTGAATTTCCAATTGTATTGCAGGTCTGCAAGAGATCTTTAGGAAGTAGCAGAAGGTGCCAAGAAAGCTTTGAAATGAATAGCATCACCTATCCTACCTTCCATTGTTACATGGGGAGTTGTATAGGGATGATGGCAACATGCCCAAGCAATTTCAGCGAATTCCAGTGCACAATTTCCAAGAAATTAACCTCCATCACCTTTAGCCATTTTGGCATTTTCTCCATATCCGTGCATCCATTTAAAAATCTGTTTCATGGGGAGATGCATATGGGTGATAGTAACCTTCCCAAGCAACTTCAGCCAATTCCAGCGCACGATTTACGAGAAATTGACCTCTATCACCTTTATCCATTTTCAGTTTTTCTTGAAATTGGTGCATCCATTTACTAAAATTTTGCTATGGGAGGTGCACAATGATGATAGAAACATGCTCAAAAAATTTCAGGTCAATCTAGTCTATCATTTGAGAGCTATGGACAAAACAAGTTGCTATCCTGCAAAGATCTGGCATCAGCAGCATGAGGGTGCAAATCTAAAGGTTGGAATAGACTCCTGCAGTTTAGATCCCGCCAGAGGATACTTGCACAAGAGAAATAGCCACACATCAGGAAACAAAAAGCATATAGCAGAAAGGATACATGCATGCAGTAATTGAATATGAGCATGAAGTAGCAAAAGAACCAAGCAGCACGTCAACTTAAAGGTAAGTGTCTAAACTAGTTCCTCTATTTGCATCTGTATGATTCAAAACTTCATGAATGAATGAAATGATTAGATTAACCTAGAAAGCTAGCCAGTTAACTCGACACCCTCATATGGTTCTATTGCACTCACCCGGAGATCACCCAGCACACGTGTATAGCCAACTCATGGGAAATTTAAAAAACATGTAGTTGCAGATGTTTTGAACTCTAGCGCAAATGATGTCGAGTGATTAATAGGAAGAGAACATATAATTCATAATAAAATTGCAGTGGGGACCAATAGTCTGCATGGGGCCAGCGTGCACTTGGCCAGGTCACCCTCCATCAATGGAAGTATCCATAAACAACCAATCGAACTCATCTTTGAAATACTCTCACCATCGTTGTTTCCATTTTATCATCGTCCCTGCAGCTACAACAAGCTATATACCACCTCCATAGCAGTGAACCAGTCATTCTCTGCCATTTTTCAAAACCCTCCTACTTATCGGCATTCTACAGGAAGCTGTAACAGTTCTACAGGAGCAGGAACAATGTCTACAGGAAGGTTTCTACAGGAAAGGCAGAGAACAGCTCTGCAGAAAGAAAACTTGGGATTTTCATTGAAATTCAAGCTCAAAACGAGGTAGGCTCGGGAAAATTTCTCTATGCATGATTTGTTTGAGTAAGGTGGTGAATTAAACACGGCATTAGAATTAAAAAAGAGAGTGAAAGTTTGCCTGCACTTTGAAAAAAGTGAAAGGTTGCCTGCATTTTTCCCTCAGTCTACATAGTTTCTTTTTTTCTTTGCATCTAAAATCTCCTCATTATTTTTTTAAATTCTCTTGTAAGGAAGATACATGCAGTAGCAGAGGCCAGCCTATGTGTGAAAAAAAAAAAACCAAATTTTCATATCTATCTATGTGTTGAGAAAAGACCTTGTGTCCTTATGCTCTGTTTTGTAAAAAAAAAATCTTTTCATAAATAGACAGTCAAATTTTGGGTGACAACCGTTTTAAAACAGGGGAATTACTGCCATTTGATGTTGTAAGGAGCACATGAAAAATTCCTTCTTGGGCTTAGAAAAAACCGAATTCAGCTCTCCTCTGCTTTAGTGATTAACTGTTTTTCCCCACCTGAGCATTTTCTTTGCTGGTTAAAACACAAACTCAACACCATTCCAGGAGGATTCATGAGGAAAGAACCCTTAAACTCTAACAAACTGTATGAGAACCCTGAGGTGGTGGACCTTTTCACCAAGGCAAACTGTATATCCTTCTTTGATAGAATTCAGGGTTATGATGAAGAGGTGACTGAAGAGTTTTTAATGTCCCTGAGACCACATTCAAAGACACATGCCACAGTTAGTTTTAGGGGCTTGACCCTAGAACTTACACCTAATTTCATGAGCAAAATTACTATTTTACCATTGGGGCTCCCTTGGAGCAAAGAGGAGAAGTCATTGGGACAAGTGGCTAAGAAAACATTTTTTCTACATGAGAAGCATCCTGTAGAAGACAAAAATAAGGTCAGAAGGACAAGCTTGCCTCCTCTCTGGAGTGAAGTTAGTTATCAAATAATGAAGTATATCACATGTCAAGGGAGGTTTAGCATCATCTATGGTTATCATTTTAGGTTGCTACATGAATTGAGGTATGGGATGGACTTCCCTCCAGCTAAGAAACTGAGCATTCCATATTTCCTCTGTCAGTCTTTAATTGAATGTGGTACCAAGCTAAATGCAGGAGTCCCAGATCAGTTAGCCCACCATGGACTCATCAAACTGTTGGTGGAAGATGCTTCACACACCTATATTATCCCCATATCTTGGGAAATCTTTAGAAATATGTCCACAAATGTTAACATCAGAAATTTGGCTGAGAATATCAGCCCATCCAGCAGTGATGAGGGGGAGAAAACTAAAGAAATTGAGAAGAACATTGATGAGGGAGTATAGGGCATTCAAGCAAAGGGCAAAACAGAGGAAGAACAGAAGGAAAAGTAGGAATTTGATAAGACCGTTGAGCATAAGATAGAAAAGGGGAGAACACCAAAAATAGAGAAGGGAAAAATGAAAAAGGTTGGGAAGAAAAAGGCCAAGAAATCCCAAAAGAATACTGCCACAACCAAGGCAGGGACCCAGCAAGAGAAGGAACAGACACACCCTGAGATATCAGGGACACAAGCAGAAACATGGGGCATAGAGATATCTATAGGAAGTGAAGGAAAAGAACAGTAAAAAGAGAAATCCCCTGAAATGTTGGCAAGGGAAGCAGCAGTTGTGCTTGCTGCATTAAGCACACCTACAAAACAAAAAAAGAAAAGAAAAAGGAAGGAATCCATGTATTTTAAGGCTAGGAAAAGCACAAGAATTCAAACAAGTAGAATAGGAGGAGCAATGGATGGACATGGACAAGAAGGAAGAATTTTATGGCACACATGAGTAGACCACTTCAGAAGCTTGGGATGATAAGGAGGCCACCATGGCCATCAAGGATGAGGGGATGGATTAGTTGCTCAAATGATGAGCAACACTTTCAGTAGGGGTCGATGATGAGCCCCAGAAATGGGTAATTATATGGGCTCATTTTACTTCTTAATTCAACATAATCCATCATTCTCATTAGTTTATTGAATGTTTTTTATTATATTTATGCTAATATATTGAATTGGGTTAGTCATTATGCCAAAAAGTCTAATGTGTGCTTTATGCAAATTTTTGGTCAATTTTGAGAGAAAATAAAAGGTTTAATGAGCATTTGGCAACCAAATTAATGGAAAAACAAGGGAGAGGATTTGTAGGAGGGTGTCCCCTTAATTTATAAGCCCTTACCTTGAATTCTCCATCAAAACTCGGAGCACAAAGCCAAGGGGAAGCCAAGCAAGTCAAGTAGGACTATTGTTATCTTCAGTTCCAAGAAGCCGAGTTCCTTGATTTTAGGAGGACTGTTGGAGGTCCCCATTTGTATAAATAAGAAGGCTTAGGGCCTCATTTTTGTTAGTCAAATCTTAGTTAGATTTTATTCATCTTTTTAGTCTATTTTCGCTCTCTAGTGCAGCCCTGTATCAGCCATTTTCAAGATTTTTCTTGTAGACAGTTTTTGGGATGTAACTATTATTTCTTGATCAATAAAGATGAATCTAGCTTTACACCAGCTTTGATCTTTCTTAGAAGGTCGTAGCTCTTGGGATTTGGACCAACCCGAGTTTCAATGCCTCCTTTGTGTACTTTATGTGTCTTTGCTGCATTCATAGAATAATTTATGTTATTTAGGTTAAAATCTTCCTTTGTTACTTAGGTTGTTTTTGATGATTGAGATAGTTTTTCATGCTTTAGGTTGATTTGATAGTTTGGTAATAGAAAAGATCCACAAAAAGGCTATCAAGTAGTATTTTATCTCATTTCTCCCTCCTTGGGACCATGAACTGAGACCAAGGCATACTTGCTGTCACAACAACACTGTTTTTGCCTTCTAATGTAATTGCTAGTGTTAGATTTTAAGTTGGAAAAGTTGATATCAGTTGTGCTTGCATGTTTAGATCTATTATTTCTTAGTTTCCATAGCTCTCTTGTATGATTTCCTATCTATAAACTTATGTTCATCATGTTTATGGTTTTTAGGTCAGATTAGGACAAAATAAATAGATCTCTATTTCTTTCAGTCTTTGTTCGATCAGTTTTGGAAAATAGTGTGTAGAGCACCTGTGATACATCTCTAACTACCCTTCATCCATCATATGACATGTTCTGGCCCCTAATCCAAGATTCCTTCCATTCATTTGCCACACTTTCCCAATTTGCCCTAATTTCTACATTTTTGTGCAATATTGCTCCCTCCATCCTTGAACAAATCCAACCACCTTCATCACTCCTCAACTTCATTTACCAGGTCCTAGACCCCTTCACATCCTCATCCATTCTTCATTTCCAATTTTCTACCACTTTTCCACCATCAACCCTCTGAAATCCTCTTTCGGCTCTTCCTGTAGAACTTCCTGTAGAACATCCTGTAGAACCCCTGCAGACTTCCTGTAGAAGTTCACGTGAGCAGTTTTTTGAGATCTGATCACTGTGAAACTCTTTGGAAGGGTGCTAGGGACCCCTTAGGCCCTCTTCTCACCTTCCCAACCTCCTGCAAGCACCCACTCCATTTCCTTTCGCCAATCAACCTCTGCACAGTAAAAAACAGTTAAAGCACATGCATAATAATTCTGCAAAATTACTCAATAATAAAAAAAGACGCTTTTTCCATATTTTCCTTCAGAAGTAGCTTAGTCACATACATTTTACTTTTCCAAGAGTCAATGGCATCCATTTCATCATCTTTCATCTCTTTTCTTGCACCAGTAGGGTTAGTCGGTAAAACTAGGGTTTGCTAGGGTTTGCATTTCCTTTCAGCGTTCCGCTTCTTTCTGCAAGTAGAGTAGCCTCTTTCAAGTTAGCTTTCATCCATCAAAGTTAAAAGCTTCTTCTAAGAACTCATAGAATTTTTCTTAAGCTACTAGCGAACTTGTGCCAGCTGATCAAGTGATAGCCTCTAGTAAGAGCTACTACTTGTGCATATAGCACCGTCACTTCCAAGTTTGTTACAAACTACCGGGTTGATAAAAGTAAAGAAGGGAGTCCCAGGAGTTGCAACATCATTGATGTAATAATGGAGCCCACCAATCAGTGAATCTCTTCTTAGCTTCCATGAAGTTTTCCCAAGCGCACTCCAAATTAAACTTAGCTTCTTTCATCCGAGCTTTGCGAGCCCAAGTACTATCTTCTGGTTGTTTGCCTTTGTCCTCTCCTATCACAATTCCACTTTGGAGCACAATGTTTACATTCGGGTCTTCCTCATGCAACTCAAAACTCATCATCTATAGGTTCTAAGTCAGTGGAGATGGTAGTGCTCATTTGTCACATATCCTAGTTATCAACTTAGGACAATCTTTTGTCTCGTGATAAAATAGCATGCAATACTTGCACAATGGGCACGTTGGATTCGCGCAATCCTAGGCATAGTGTCCTAGCCCTCCGCAGTTGTAGCAAATAAACTATCCACAACCTCTACCCTCTCCTCCTCCACCTCGGCGCTGTTCGTGCCCCTGAAATCCTGTACGTGCCATTCCTGTTTTGGTCAAGGGGACATGTTTTGGCCTAAACTCTGTAGGTGGGAGTTCTATCCATCATCAACTCATAACTTCTATAAGTATGCTCGTCTTGTCCCATTGACCTAGAAAAGTTGCAGAACAACTGTTGCTAAGTTTGCGTATACTTCTGTAACAAGTGACAATTTTCCGTGGCATGTTTTCCGACTATTTGATAGATTGTGCACCAAAAAGAAAGTGTCATAGTAGGTCCTGCTTGAGCTTCCGACCTTAAGGGCATCAGTCCTTCTCCTGCGAGGTAATTTGTAAAAGCCAGGCAATGGTCTTTGTCATGACCTTGACTCTTTCATTTTATGCACCACACTTCTTGGCGCACTTTTAGTCGAATCATCTTGTCTTGTTTCAAACTTTGCATCTCAAGGCACATATTATTCAACTACTTGTGGATCTGTTGAACTCCTAGGTTAGGATCCTACATTGGGGTCTCATGAAGCCTCATGGAAATCTGCACATCTTCTACTTGAGTTTTTATCTTCTTCTATGGTAGCACACTCCTTAAATGTGCTAGTAGTGAAGCTACAAACCACTCACGATGTTGTCCATCTGTCAGATTCATATTGGCTTCGTGAATTGTAAATTTCAACCTCTAATCCAACTCCCAAGGACTCTTGCCTGGTAGCATCATGATCTCTTTAAATCCAATGATCGACTGCACTTCAAACTTTGGTCTACTAAATTCTTTATTTAGCATTGTTTGGATATCCACGACTCCTACATTTGGATTATCATTGGAGTACTTAATATACCAGGTTATTATGGGATCCTACAGGGCACTAACGAATGTTGCTTTCTTTATATGGTTATCTATAACACCTTACACTTCCCATACAGCCCTTACAATGAACCAGAATTGGTTCGAATTCTCATTTCACAAACCTTTGAACATATGCAACTTCATTGTGTTTTCCATACTCAATTGCGGTTGTGGTGGAGTTGATATGGGCGAAGATAGACGTGATGGCGGTTGTGGTGTGGGTGGAGGTGGTATTTGTAGAATTCTTTGTCTTATCAGCTGAATAGCACTTCGCGGAGAGACCTTCACGAGCTCTTCCTTGTCCCCTCGTGGAGGTGAAATTAAGGGGCTATTTTCTGGACCCTTATTTCCTTCATTTATAAACCTTTCCACTTCATGTAGCCCCGAACATCAAGGTAACTCCATAATCCAATTTTTACACAATAGCCTTTTAATCCAAGTATTCAATGACTTTACATACTTACCTCGTAGTCCTTTGAGAAAGTGTTGCTCTGCCTCGTTGTAGCTGACTGAGGTGTGAACCGTCAACTCAGTAACAAATCCTCCTATAATTTGATTGAGCTACTGATCAATGGCATGCGTGATCTTATCCTCCAACACTTCCAACCTTCGCACTATCTCTGGGGTCCACATAATAGGACTGTCAAGTTTCCACCTCCCCTAGTTATCTGCTAGCTTCGCGATCCACTCGTATAGCTTAGTAGGGAAGGACATGAAAAAGACTTCATGGATCTCCGTATACGGGTAGCTATCTAGCCACTCTTCTTTTGATAGTCCCAGGATTTGGTTCTCCTGCGTCGCAAACTCGTGAATTCTTCTGTCCAATCAACCTTCAATTTCCCTCTGAGTTGGATTCCAAATATACGACATCACACATCTCTCATGTAGATTCTGGTCCTAGGAGTGGAACCATTTGTTGGCTTATGGGGGCCTAACCTAGGTTCAGAGTTATTTAGCCTAACAAATCCCTACACTATTGGCCCTTTGGCATCAACCCACGGAGCGTGGATTGAAGTCTCAGCTAAAGGAGTATGGGGGGATGTTGGAACTAAGTTTCCACACCCTTGAGATGGATGTGATGTCGATTTAGTCCAACTACACCTACCTTCACGCAGGTTTCTTTGCATTCTATTTTAACCTTCGGTACCTTCACGATATAATACAATCGGCCTTCGCGCAGCCCTAACTAAGGGCTAAGATGATTTCGCGCTGCTACGGCAAGGTACTACACTAATTCCCGATTAGACTAAGTATCTTACTTATATTATTGAGAGATTTTGATTATCTTCAAGTAAACAGATGTTCTAACTTGCATTCACTTAATCAATGCAATTATACACATTCGTTCATCATATAAGCATTAGAAGTGAAATTTGTATCCAATATAATTGATGCATAAACATGAAATAAATGCACAGAAATGATAGAAAACTTCTATTTATTAATACTTCCAACTGTTTACAGACTCGACTCACCTTGTGCACTTAGTTGCAGGGGTCCGTGCACTCAGTTGCAGACTACTAGGCCTCTGCGCACTTAGCTGCAGAGCCTCTTCCTACGCTATGACCCAAAACTAGACTTTACACTTCAGAACTATCTCGCGTACATCCTCATCATTCGATCTATTGTGATTGATTGGATTAACTACCTAGAGCCTCGCTCTATTTATATAATCCCATGGTCTGCGGATCATGGGTAGATCTTCTATAGCCGAAATTACAATAACATAATAAGGGTAGATAACCCTATGACTCTACGTGCTCCGCACCCACAAAATTCAGAGTATTTACATTAGAATTACAAAATTGACCAAAATTTGGGCTCTAAGCCCCAAAACTTCCCTTGGGGGATCCTGTGCCCAACAGATCGCACATGATAAAAATATGACGGGTTGACGACACACACCATAAACCAGTTTGACTAGCCACTCAGTCGAATTACAATAGTGAATAGTGACTTTGAATAATGTGCACCCAAACTAGTATAGTACATTTTAAGAGTGGGGTCTGTTTCTCTCTCCCATGAGTTATTTTTGACATATACTCTAGCAATAACATTTGTGTGCCTCTGGGTTTTGGTGTATCTTCTACATAAATACATACACAAATAGATTTTTGGTAAGAAAAAGATGGTTAATCAATGGAAACCTTCGCAGAGAAGCGGGAGCAGATTGTTTCATTCATTGAAATAGTTGGGGAATCAACAGAAAAGGCGCAGCAGTTTTTGGAGGCAACCAACTAGAATATAGAGGAAGTGTTATAGTTATTCTATGCTCAGTTTGATAATCATGAATTGCCATCGGATTTTACTAGTTCTAATTTAAGTAATGCTCTAGTAGTGGAAAGACAAAGCCATGAGTACAATGACCATACAGACTATGTATGCCCACCACTACCAGTTAAGAGGGAAGCATTATACGGTGATGGGTTTATACGAAGAATAGGTCAAGAATTGACACAACCTAATTCCTCCTAGGATTTTTGGGGTAAAGCCAATGATAGATTGGAAGTTTTATATCACCCACCATTCGAATTCATTTTCAAGGGAAGTTTTGAGCACGCGAAGGTAGAAGCTGCATGCCAAGGAAAATATCTCATCACAAATATACAATCCCCAAACAAGTTTAGTTCTTATATGCTTAATAGAGACACTTGGGCCAACGAGGGTGTGAGGGACACAATTAGTGCATTTTCCATTTTCTGGAAAATTTTTGATGACAATGAAGGAGGGTGAAAGGCGTCCACCTATTATCATTTGAGTGAGTTTTTGTCAACACTTGTTCTTGATTCTATCACTAGACAAAAAATGAAAGCTTGGACAGGCACCATCGATCCACAGGAATTGTTACAGGATTTGATACCTTATATGGATAAGGGCCCCAAGGAATTCAGCCATCGAAGGAGGAGGAGGGTGACATCAAATGTTAATGATAATATTGCACATGAACAAATAGTACAAGTGAAAGATGTTTTAGCTGACTTTGCTTCTTTGGTAATCAAGGAAGATAATCAACAAAAAGATGGAGTGAAACGAGAGTACCCATCTCTCGCAGAGGAGCCACAAAATGTCAACATCTATATGTTAGGTGTCTGTTTCGCTGATGGAAAGAGGGTGCAAAGGAGGTTTATGCAAACTGATCCCATGTAGTTACTTTGGTACTTTTGTTCTTCTCAAGTCAAAGAAGCCCATGCAGTTCCTGGTGCATCTTCTAAAACATTAGAATACAATAGAAACCTCACCTTTTGAGACTCAAGACTTTCCAATACGTTGGATTCCATGATGTGGGAATCGTAAATGGAAACCTATATAACTTGCAAAATTTCTCTTTTCTTTTTTCTTTTCTATTCTTTTTGTTTCCCAATTTCATGGTTTTTGTTTTTAAAATAGATATTTTCCATAACTAATTAATTGTTTTATACTCTAACCTAACTTTCATATTTCAATTAAAATATTTTATTTTTCTAACTTTTATTTCTGGAACATGATACATCTATGCTATTTAAACATAATGATAGATCGATTTTTTTAACTTTGTGGTAAGGATGAACAACACTAGATGGTTCAAAATGTCAACAAATAACTAATAATGTGATTAATCTGAAAGACATTCTCATACTCAATATGGATCACAAAAGTCTCAAACCAAATATTTTGAAGTACTCGAGAGTCAGTAGTGATATCGGAGTTGGTTTTATGATAAGTACACCATGTGGGATTACGAGAGGTGGAGAAGGAAGATGAGGAAGGGAAAATAGATGAAGGACTAGCACTAGAAGGGGAAGAATGAGATTGAGGAGATCGAATTCGAGGAACCACTTTACATTCTACGGTTAATGCCCACAGAAAGGCTTTATCCAAGGAGTCACTGTCAAACAATTCCACTTCTCTACAAAAACTCCATAATAAACGAGAATTGAATTTAATAATGAGTACCTCCTGAAGGTCTGAAATATGTAGCTAGAAATGTAGTTTGCAAAATACATTGATGTAGGATTTCACTGAATGGCTCTGAAGTTGTTGGAGTTGTAACCACTTTGCTAGAAGATTATGAAGTGACCCTAGAAGATGAAAACATGCCTTCAAAGCCTAGAAAAATTCGTCCAAACAATTAATGCATGTGCAAGTAGATCTAGGTTCTATGGTCTCCCAAGCTCATTGACTAGATCAAAATGCTCGAGCTAAGTATTCCACCAAGCTTGCGCAATGCCTTCCAACTATAGGTTGGAAATTTGAAGCTTCGTTCACTCTACTAAGTTAGAAATTATTTTAAAGTAGGTAGAGAGGTTATGAAGCCAAGAATCAACAACCTCTCGATTAAATTAGCCTGAGAGTTTTGGCAATTGCAATAGGGTATCGAGTTGCATATCTCCTAAAGGGTGCCTTTGTTTTTGTATAGCAAGAAGCTTATGGAGAGACATTTCTAAGTCGTGAATTGGTGATTCTTCATTGGAGGGATGTCAATGTGGATGCATGGCTTTCATGCACCCAAAGAAAATAATACTAGATAAGAATGTCGATTGAACCTTGAGAATGGTGTGAGAATGCTACAACAAAAAGTTCTGAAACAAAAAAGAAAAAAAAATAAAAAAACAGAAAAATAAAAAAAACCTTGATCATTGGCTCTTATACCAATTGATTTGTAATTGATCATTTAAAATCACACATAGAGGTTCACATAGGCTCAAAGGAGAAAATGCATAACAAAGATTTCAATGTAGTCATGATACAGTAAAGCTAGAATCGAAAATTTTGTCTGATTTATTTTATTAAAAATTCCATCACCCATTTATTACTAAGGTGGTATACTCTTTTATTAACATGATATTATTTCTAAAACTAATACTTTCTAAAAAGAACAGAAAGGAAAAAATACTTTAGAAATTGCATTCAGACAAGTGGTTTCTGTGGGGAATCTATTTGAACTTATATTTCTGTTATGAAAAAAATGCCTAATAAATGGAAACCTCCATAGAGAAGCAGGAACAGATTGTTTCATTCATTGAAATAGTTGGGGAATCGACAAAAAATGCACGGAAGTTTTTGGATGTGACCAACTAGAATCTAGATGAAGCAATACAGTTATTCTATGCTCAGTTTGATAATCATGAATTGCCATCAGCTTCTACTAGTTCTAATTTAAGTAATGCTCCATTGGTGGAAGGCAAAGGCATGAGTATAGTGACCATACAGACTATGTATGCCCACCACTACTAGTTAAGAGGGAAGAATTATACGATGATGAGTTTATATGAAGAAGAGGTCAAGAATCGGAAAAATCTAATTCCTCCTGGCTTTCTAGGATAAAGGCAATGATAGATTGGAAGCGCTGTATCGCCCACCATTCGAACTGATTTTCAAAGGAAGTTTTGAGTAGGGGAAGGTGGAAGCTGCAGGCCAAGGAAAATGGCTCATCGGAAATATACAAGCCCAAAAAAATTTATCTCTTATATGCTTAATAGAGACACTTGGGCCAACGAAGGTTTGAGGGAGACAATTAGTGCATTTTTCATTTTCTGGAAAAATTATGACGACAATGAAGAAGTGCGAAGGGTGTTCACCTATTATCATTTGAATGAGATTCTATCAACACTTGTTATTGATTCTATCGCTGGACAAAAAATGAAAGCTTGGACAGGCACCATCGATCCATAGGAACTGTTACAGGATTTAATGCCTTATATGGATAAGGGACTCAAGAAATTCAACCATCGAAGGAGGAGGGTGACATCAAATGTTAATGATAATTTTGCATAGGAACAAATAGTACAACAGGGAGCGAAAGACATTTCAGTTGACTTTGCTTCTTTGGAAATCAAGGAAGATAATCAACAAAAAGCAGTATAGGCAATCAAGTAGGATAATGAAAAAAAAGCAGTAAAGGTAATCAAGGAATATAATCAACAAAAAGCAGTAGAGGAAATCAAGGATGATAATCAACAAAATGTTGCAGTGAAACTAGAGTACCTAGCTCTCCTAAAGGAGCCACAAGGTGTCGACATTTGTAGGTTAGGTGTCTGTTTCCCTGATGGCAATAGGGTGTAGAGGAGGTTTCTGCAAACTGATCCCATACAGTTACTTTGGTCCTTCTGGTCTTCTCAAGTCAAAGAAGCCAGTGATGGGCAGCAATTTAGACTGGCACATGCAGTTCTTGGTGCATCATCTAAAACATTAGAATATGATAGCAACCTCACCTTCCAAGACTCTGGACTTTCCAATATGTTCATTTCCATGATGTGGGAATTGTAAATGGAAACGTTGAAGGTGACTTGAACACCCTATAAAACTTGCAAAACTTTTTCCTGCCAACATTATTTCTCAGTTTACTCTTTTGACATATCATATTATAGATTGTAACCTAGAATGTAAACACTATAAAGTGAAAGATTACTCATTTTATTCTCCTCATATATCATATTCTAAACGGTGATGTGGCACATTTCAATGTATAACTTGTTGAGTTAAATTTAAACATTTCAAAATATCAATGTCAACCATGTAAACTTAAATGTGTTTCAAGCTATCTAGGTAAGAGTTTATCCCTAACTGTTTAAATTTAAATATTATTGTTTCAATTTAATTATTGCGTTGAAATGCCCTTGTAAATGTATGTTTTAGGTAAGAGTTTATTCCTAACTGTTTTAATTTAAATATAATTGTTTTAATATAATTGTTGCGCTGAGATGCCTTTTAAATGTTTTAGTATAGTTATTGCATTGAGATGTTGTTTTGTGCTTAGTATAGCAAAGATGTCGTGTCTTTTCTTGTAAACATTTTTGCTAGGTCAAAGTACATTAAAAAAATAAAATTTTTAAATAAATAAAGATGTTGTGTCTTTTCATTTAATGTTTTGTTAGGAATTATTATTTTATTTGCAAAGTTTCTTTAAGTGGCTTCCCCTTGAAGAAGTAAGTGAACATAGCTCTCTATTACTTATGAGAGGTTTCCTTGGTTGAGTTAGGTCATTAACAATGTTATAACAATGGGTTTCCTTTGCTTTATGTGAATTATGCCTTAGTAGTCCTTTAGTTAATCTTAAAATTCAATTAATCGAGGGACATGGGGTTGTTAATGGCCTAAATCGAAGAGAAGTTGGGGTGATGAGGTATGTTGTAATGTTGGCAATTGGTTTGCAATAAAGTATTGACCCAATTCATGCCAATGTCCATGTTGGTAGTGTCTTGTGAGTTTCATATTGCAATTGTATTGAATTGTGGAGCAGGTGATGCAACAGGTAGATAGAGAGGTAACTGAAGAAAGTTAGTACGTGGAAGAGCTCAAAACCACATCATCGTGGGAGGCCTTCCCTGGAAGAACACAATAGAGGCACAAGGACAAGTCTCATGATGATGCATAGTCGAGAGTATGTGGACAGTAAACACAATAATGGAGAAAATAATTGTTTGGCATATTGTGGTCTCTAGAGCCACATTACCCCAGAGACATTTGTTATAGTGTTTTCTTGTCAAAGATGTATGAAAATAACTCACTTAATATTGTGGATGACAAAGAATATCAACAATATAAATCACTGCTAAACATTGTAGATCTATAACAACTTATAGAAACAAAACCTGCCAAAGTCTGAACCTATGCCAAAATCATAGTTAAACAACAAAAAGAAAGAGTGATAACTCCAATTGTTGAATGGAAACCAGATATACAAAGAATAGTTTTATTATAACACCTGTGAAGGTAACAAATAAATGTTATCAGTCTGCCTCTATGGGAGGAAAAAGGTATTTAAACGTTTATTTAGAAATAATAAATAAATAAATGATTTATTTGTCATCTCAAGGAATTACTTAAGGAATAATAAATAGATAAGGATTTATTGAATTATTTCGAAGGGATTTAGTCAAATTTAACAAAGAATAATAATTAATTAGTGATTAATTAATTATTCTTAGAGAAAAATAAGATAATTAATGATTTATCTATTTATCTTTCATGATTGGGTCAAATATGACAAGGAATAATAATTGAACAATGGTTTAATTAATTATTCCTAGAAGAAAATCAAATAAATAGTGATTTATTTAATTATTCCTCATGGGTTTAACTATAAATTACTTAACAAAGGTGGTTTATTAAGTAATTTCTCATAATAAAAGCAATTTTACTATGGTAAACTTGGATTTGCATGGTGTACTTTGATCCATCTAGTAAATTAGGCTAGATGATAAAAAATTTGGTGATAACAGACTTCCCCCCAATGTACGACTGTTAGGAGAAAAACATATGATCGAAGTACGTTGTAAATACACAAGCACTAGACAACACAGGGGAGTCAGAGAGAGAGAGAGAGAGAGAGAGGCCAATGAAGCTGAATGGAAAGAGGATAGGGATGCAGGGGGATAGACTAATGCAATTATCCTTTTATTTTGTGGTACCAGACCTCAATGAGGCGAGGGAGGCATACCCATACCCGCCAAGATAACTCAATACAAAAATAATGGTTCACCCAGAAATGTGAAATTGAGCAATGATGTACATGTTGAATGATACATGACATGCTAGCATAACAAAGCCAAAAAATAATACAATGTGTCCCATATATGTAATGCACCTGCAAAAACATGAGTCGGGACTGAATACAATAATATTTGAGTACATGATATACAAAGGCCCTTCCCTCAAGAAATGGGTGGGAGGGAGGGTAGAACCACTGGAGAAGCCCTTCTGAACAAGGAAGGGCTCTAAAAAATTGAATGGATCATTTGGAGGAGACGTGCATACTATCAACACTATGATTGGTAAGGATCGGACCCATCAACCCTATGGAACTACATCTGAGGTTGTAGCATAATAGGAATGCATCCGGGCATCTAGGGGGCTACCTGAATGGCCACCCCCTCATGACGCCTAAAACATCTCACACACCCGGGAATCACTAGTACAATCTACTGCATCACTCGATCATAAAGTGTATGAATCACGAACTTGAAACAACTAAGTCAAAGGGAAATAATGAGTCTGTCTACTCGATCCAAGGTGTTGAACAAGAATGGGAGCTGGAATCAAGATACACTGCCATCTAGGTTGTTCTTCTTGAATAAATGAGTTGATTTCAACAGAATAGGGCCCACGATAGGTGAGGCAATGAGGATCCTTAACTAAAGCATGAAGGAAAATAGTAATGTGATTGATGGACTGAAACCGGGGATAATGGGAATGTGGGACTGAGGTACAAATAGACATCTTCCCTTGTTAGAGCATAAAGTGCATGGTGGACGTGACAATGATTGACTCAACTACGGAGGGGATGGGGGACAGTATGACTGGAGGCTAATATGAGCAACATAGGATGAATGGGATACAATGATGGATGGAATATTGTGACATGATATAATGGGACATGAAATAGATTCCAAGAATGCAAAGGTGACTCATCGTGGATGCTTTGACCAAGGGTGACTTGGTGACACTTCTACACAGACTAGGCTTGATGGTGACCATCAAAACATGAGTAAATGATGGTTACTCATTAAGAAAGTGGGCATATGGTATGAAAAGTATTAAGAGGAGGTGGACCTCAAAATACAAGTGTCGCTTTATGACGTAATTCCATTTTGAGAGGCGAAGAAGTGACCTTTCTTGGAAAAGTGGCTTCCTCGTGAAGTGTGAAATCATAAAAAAATGAGGAAGACCCATTATAGATATCGATGACAACTTTCCAATAGCATTGATGGTTCATCAAACTGAGCTATGGTCTAGTCATAATGGGTGACAAAAAAATTTGGTTTTTTCAATGAAAGGACGTTTTCCCTCCAATTTGGATTCATTTGCTAAGTGCGCTGTGGTGAATTTGTAGAGGAGGAAAATCCCCTAAATATTGTAGAGATCGTAGCAGAAAAACCGAATTTCGGTATCAGGATCTACGAATTTCGGGTAGGTGGCCTTACTCATCTCTTCAATTTCAGTGGTTTATTTCTTGATTTTAGGCACCTAGCAGCTCCATGAGATACCCCTGCTCTTTCTCATGGTTGCATCACACTTTTTGTGCCTATATGTGTCATCTAGCTCACAAGAAATTACTTGAAACATGTGAACTCGCACTTTGTCGGTTGAAAACTACGATTTGGGGCTGGAGAGAGGGTTGGTCTACTAGCCTGGTGGGGGCTGTAGGCTGATCAATGTAGACCATTGTTTTCTTCTCTGAACTGACAAGACATGTGGTGTTTTGTAGGCATGGCAGAGCTAAAAATCAACTAGTGTGAACAAGACTTGGATACTCTTCGATCCAAGATCCAAGGGCATTAGGGGTTCGAGGGGCATTCGCTTGTTATGGTATTCTCATGCTGGTAGAGAACCCACTAATGAGGGTAGATGAGCCCTTGCTATCGAGAATTGTGAGCTATTGGGATCTATACTAGGAGGTCTTTGTTGTGTAGGGGCACAAGATTGAGCTAATATTACAGGATATTTACTTCATGCCCATACTACCTCCCCTCGGAGTGGTGGGGGGTATTCATCCGATGTTACCTCATGCGAGGAACATTACTGAGTTTATGGAGTGCCATTGTCGATGGCGTGTTCTTGTCAAGGGTACGGCTATCCCGCTTGTTGATATAAAGAGGCTAGAGATATAGGCTATTGATGTATCTCTACTATGGGTCCTGGGTAGCCGGCCATTCCACCAAATCACTAGTGAGCAGATGACGTTAGTTGAGAGTATTTTTGTCGGGACCTACTATGGGTGGGCCCAGATGATGTTTTCATTGGTGAAATGACAGTTAAGTCTTTGCAGGAGGCAGGTGAATTGTGACTGTGATTTGGGTACAATACTGTGTTCATTCTTCTTTGAGAAGATACACGTTATCCATCCTCATGTAAATATTTGAAATGGGGGCCCACAGTAGCCCAAGATGCACCGTTGGGGGTAGCTACTGCAAAGAGGAGGAGGAGGGGGTGTTGGATGGGTGTTCCAACCAGAGTTTTTCACACATTAGGATTAGATGCCCCTTTACATTGAAAATTACCCTTATAGCAGGATGAACTATCAGGGGGATCCTGACTTGCCACTTCCGCCTGGGTGAGCATGGGGACGAGACGGTAAGTATTAAGTTGTTAGTTTTATGGTGCATTTCATATTTCTATCACATGTATATGGTACTGAGTGTAAAATATGTTTTATGAAGACATAGCACTAGTAAAGCCAGCAGGATATGTAGGCCAAGTCACATCGTTTCAGGTTGTAGGTCAAGGGACATCATCGTCACATCAATGTCCAGAGGATACTGCGTTGCTCACTGATCTTCATCGTAGGTTTGATGTACTCTTGACCAAAGTTTCAGAGCACGAATGGCATGACTTAGAGGATTGGTACATAGATGAGTGCATCGGTCTTCCCTCAGAGTGGCGAGGTATCATGCAGTGCGTGGAAATTGCTAGTCAGACAGTATGTGATCTACGTGCAGGTGGAGAGGAGCCTTTGGTGCAAGATCCGTTAGACAATGACTAGATGTAAGGACATGCGGGTCACTTTGATTTTGATTTTTGTAACATGCAATGGGCATGTCGGATGTATTTAGAGCTATGCCTACAAACACTTTTATGATACATAATATGATTATACATTTTATATGATGATGATGGCTCACCATTTGTTTTTTTTATGGTTATCTTATGTGGTATACATGTGATAAATGCCAATCTAGGATGTTATTTGTGATGATTTCTACATAGTTATTTTGGGCTCTAGGAACATGACTGAAAGTAATGGTTTCAAATTAACGTACCAATAGCTTAACTCATAGATATTTTCTAAAGAGGACTTGGTTATGCACATGATAGACACCATTCACTTGCATGACAAGTGGAAATGAATCTAAACAAACATGAAGATGAAGGATGCAATGAGTGAGGGAATCAACTAATAAACCTATCACTGCATCATATTCAACCTAATTATTGGTGATATATCCAATGCATACATCGTTTGAAATGACTAACGTATGTAAGGGGGTAAAAATGGCCTAGTCTTCCAAGGCTAGATTCAAGGAGAAGTGACTCACAGCGTCGGCATGATGGATATATGGTGTGGATGATGCTTCCATCTGAAAGGTGAAAAAGGTAACAAATGAGATGATGCAATCTATCTAACTTCATGGCAGAAATAAAGACATGCAAATGAAAGGGATGTGCTATGAGAAAAATTTCTTGAGGTAGAGTGCATGGGGAGAATTAGGAAGGAAATGGTCTTCAAAATCCTCTAAATAAATTTCCCCTTGTCTAAGTGCAAGGGTAATTAGGGGTAGACATAGCTCGCATGATGTCTTCATGAGAATGAAATATGGGCAGATGGGAGGAAGACTGACTACATGATGCAGCAGCATTACCCGGTGCATCAATCTGAGCAAGAAAGTTCACATACCCATCATCTTGAATGGTAGACAAAGAGATGGTAGATGGAGGATATACGGATGTTGAGACCTGGGATTCCATCGAAAGAGGTTCAATATAAGCACGTGTAGAAACCTTAGAAGGGTTTTCCTGCGAGGAACTCAAGGATGAAGACACATAAAGGATATGGCCTATGGTGTTCGTCATCTTGACATCGGGGAGAGGGATCATGGTGGTGGGACCAGAGTACCCCTATTCTGGTTGACTAGTGGTACCAGAATTCATGGGTAAATGAGTAGATGATCCACTAGAATTTGCCTTGTATTTGCGAAGTGCCTTAAGGAAATTGCTAAATTCGCAGGGACAAGGGAAACAATGGGAATAGTGACCATGATGATCACACAAGGCACAAGGGTGATTTTTGCGCAACGTTCTGAGTTTTTGGGTGGGCCCGGCAAGTTTACATGGACTTCTGAGATATTTGACTAGGGGAACACTTCATGAACCAAAGGTTTAAGTTGAGGAAGTTCATGACAATTATTGGTGGCATGTCCAAAAACTTTACACAAAACGCACAGGCTTGAAGACTTTGGGGCCTTATCCTTAGGTTCTTTCCTCGTAGCTTTGCCCCCTGTCTAGATTTTTTCACAATAGGAGTTCGTTCACGTTGAGGTTATGATGGAACTGAAGTAGCGACAGAGGCCGTAGGGACCAGTTGAACCGAGGCAAGGCATGGTAAGGTCTTTGCTGACCAGGCGCAATTCTTGAAGGAGGATCGATGTACCATACTCGGATCACCAGAGTCATGTTAGGAAGGGCCAACGAAGCCATGAACAAGACATAAAATACTCCTTGAGGGGGGGATAAGAAGGGTATCTAGCCCATAGTGTAATGTCCCGATAGAATAGCTCTTGGATGGTTGAGACATGAAGGAATATTTCCTGTTGGAAGCATAAGAGAGGTACCCACAAACGGAGGAGGTCCTAGGGGGTGGATCTAGAGGGCTCAGCTGGGATGGAAACAACAAGGTACTAAGGAGCTAGCTGTTGTTCAGATGTACTAGACTACTTAACGACAGCCCGTGACTCTCGTAACATGCAAACACTCATAGAGTTAGGCTCTAAAATGGGAGGGGGAGGACCACGGAAAGCACCTGACAATGAGGAATATTTATAGACTCTGGGTGAAACACTGGTGAGAGGAGCTGAAGATTATTTAGTAGACACTAACAAGATAATGGACTCGGGGGTGGTCACGAATTCCCACTCGTATTATGTCAACTGATCGATCGTGAGGATCTTCCCTTCATAGGGGAAGCACATCTTGTGGAACACCATAGATGCGACGAATGACATGGCATATGAGTAACTACAACCTAAAAGAATGTTCTAATCTAAAGGGGCATCAATGACTTCAACGTCGACATGGATAGTCATGCCTACAATGGTCACTGGACAGTTGTGGTACATGCCAAGGGGCTAGGAGGAGTGTCTGTCCCAAACACACAAAGTGATGGTGGAGGGGAACAAATCAAGTGACTTAAGCTTTTTCCAAATAACAACAGGCATCAGACACGTGGAGGCACCTTTGTCAATAATGCATCGGGAGATGATGGCATTATAGACTCTAACTAGTATCTAGAAAGAAACAGATGAAGGAAATGCTAGATGTTCTGATGTATCGACATGGAAGACAATCAAATAATCCTCAGAAGGATCTACTACACCCAAGGAAGTTAGTACAGATTTGTTTTGAGATGGGCATGACTGGAGTACTTTTAGCATCGACATGGCGACATGTGATTGCACCAAGTCATCTACTATACTATATGAATGGGAAGCTCCATTAGAAGTTGCATTATGATGTAATGGTACCTTTGGGTTCTTTGAAATGATCTCAAATTTAGGTTGAGGGATCTCTAATGGACCATTTTGTGTCGTAAGAGGCTTAGCAGATGCTTTGGTTTTGGACTCAGTGGCGGATGAAGTCAATGGCTTGTCATATTGACGCAACCGAGTTTGCTGGTTGATATCAAAGGGATTAACCTCATCAGAGTTCATCATGAGGATTTGGCAGTCACCAGGACTAGAAGGTTGGTGGGGATGGGCTACTTGACTTGGTTGAGGTTGAGCAGCAACAAATCCTTGCTGAGGGAAAGGATTTGTGAGTAGTGTCGGTTGAGATGGCACAAGATTTTGAGGTGATTGTTGACCTCTAGAAGCTTCTTGAGCTTCCCATGTTTGGCACATCTCAGATATAATGGCCATGTACACCACAACATGAAAAAGGCTTGATCGTATGGATAACCTTGCTCTACTTGGGTTGGATTCCCTATTGTTGGTTGTTAGTGTTAGGTTGGTTCCCCTGGGGTTCACTAGGTTGATTACCTTGATTACCCTAGTTACCTTTGTTACCTTTCTCCTTATTCTTTTTCTTTGAATTTTAGGGATTGCTCACACTCTACTCTGTAAACACTTGATCCTGAGGGGGCAGTGGTTGTTTGGGTTGAGGATGCATTGGAGGTTGCGGTGCTAATTCTTGAGGGTTTAGAGCACTCGACTATGCATAATGAGGAGCAATGGATTGGTAGACATGTTGGGGCCCTCAAAAAATGTTGCTAAAAGGAGGGGTAGAAGTGTTGGAGGAACTGGTGCCCCCTGCAGATAGCCACAACTTTGCTAAGTATATGGCGAAGGATGTGTAGGGTTCCAATGATACCATCGGTGGCGTGAGATGCCCCCGGTGCATCGGCACTTCTAAGACGAGCGAGTTGTGGAACGATGGTATAGACATAACCAGATTGTGCATAAATCAGGTCATATATCAGAGAAATTTGGATAGCTTCTTCCTCGGTCTGAGGAAAATGGGACATGACATATTTTCCAAAGGGAGATAAAAGGCTCCTAAGAAACCAATCTAGATAGACATAGTCTTTGAAGGGCGGGCCACGACATGTGCTCCTCTTTCTACGTGACTCTTGGAAATGGTTTGATAGGCGAGTGGCAGAGGACTAATGGAATGAGGTCAATAGATCTATACTAGTGTCATACTGGATAGGTAACTAGAAATATGAGAGGACAGCTTTAGAAAGCGTCGTGAAAATGGAATGAGATGTGGCCGGCTAGTTTACGTCTCTAGTGAGTGTGCATTGGAATATCTGAAGATGAATGGAGTCATCGGTTATGGAGTTGGACGAACACCACATGTAGAAGGATCGAACATGGTTGGTAGGATCCTCTCCACCATTACCCTCAACTTTGGTATGTGTGAGTGGAGCTTAGTAGGTATAGAAGGCCAACCAACATCATGGTGCATGGGGTCGTTTATCAACTGGTTAAAATATGGTAGACTTAACCCAACCATAAAGGGGAGCATGGGGGTAGCCAGAATGGTTTTTGAGACTGTTCTACTTGATGTGACCATTGGGATAGAATTGGAGCAATCACCAGGTTGGGTTCCTACACTAGCTGTCGGTCCAGACATGGTGGCGATATGTAGTGAAGGAGGCTCAGACTTGGATGAGGAATTGGGTTGACTAGTAGAAGGTTCAGTGTGGGGACTTGGAGGGCTATGAACTCAGATCTAGCAGGGAGGAGTAATATGCCTAAGCAGAAACTGGGGGTGAGGGCCTAATAGTCTCCACGACAAATGCCTTGGTGATGCAATGGTGGTAAGACAAACGTGACACATAAATTGTGAAGAGAGATCAATAATATGCCTTTGTCTTGATGAGGGGAGATAAATTTATTATGTTAAGTCTTCAATTCGCAACGTAAACCAAGCGACCTTTGCTTAAGGTGTGCTTGTGTCTACAAGTGTACTTATTGAGCAAGTCCAGATTGTGAATGTAAAAAAGAAAAAATATTGTTGAAAATAAACTGAAATTAATAATAGAAAATGAACAGGAAAACAATTAACTAAACCCCACCCAATCTGGGTTTGAAAACACTATGTTGTTTCGTGGCTAAATCAATAGAAAATACACTAAAATGATCAAGAGATCTAAATGTCTGTGTGACTAGGATCAAGTGAAACTAAGCTACTGGAAAGTGATACAACAAGAACAAAAAATCAGAGGGGAAGATCATTGCAAAAAGATAGGGAGATGGGTGAAACACCTAGGGAAACCAATGGGACCCTAAGGCCACTGACCAAACAATTTTAAATGTGAAACTATGGATGGTGACAACCTATCTTTATAGATATGAAATATAAGGGTACAAATATGGAAAACGAGGCTGAAAGCACTACAGAAATTCAAACTACTCACTTAGTGAAACTCCTCCTATAAAGTTGGAAGCATACTAGAAGCCCTAGTGGGGGCTAAATTCGACTTTGATGAGTAAATCAGAGTAGATCAAGGCTTAAGTAGGATGAGACAGAGGTCAGACAACCCAGCAGATAGCTCTCTGCAAAACCCAAAAACAGATCTCAGAAAAACCCTAAAACCCAGAAATCACAGGTAGTAACTTGTTTTCCAGTTGGGATCATGCTTTTTGTGTTGGTAAGTGCGCTTTGGCCTCTACATCACACTTTTTTGGGCCAAAAAGTGTGATTTCTACTCCACGGATATGGTCAACAAATCTAAGAAAAAAGTGTCGCCTTTGTCGCGGCTGGTTCCTGTGATCTGCTGAAATGACCAAAAATCTTGCAGAAGTTAGAAATTTAATAGATCTAGGGTTAAAAAACTAGGAAACATTAAGAGAATTGAAAAAGAAGAAACCCTAAGCTAAAAACTGAAGGTCACCCATGTTTCTAGATTTGAAGTATAAACCTAGCAGCGTCACAAATTTTGATGTAGTGTTTTCTTCTCAAAGATGTACAAAAAGAACCCACTTACAATTGTGGATGACAAACAATCTCAACAATATAAATGGCTACTAAACGTTGTAGGTCTATAGCAACTGATGCAAGAAAAATCTGCCAAAGTTTGGATTTATGCCACAATCATAGTTAAACAACAAAAAGAAAGAGTAATAACTCCAATTGTCCAATGGAAACCAGATATACAAAGAATAGTTTTATTATAACACCTGTGAAGTGAATAAATAAATGTTACTAGTCCCCCTCTACGGGATGGGTTCTTAGGTATCCTCAAATGTCTTCAACTTGTCTAGAGTCTCTCTCCTCTATAATGTGTAAACCCAGCAAAAATATGGTGTGTGCCAATGAAAGTAATCAGAGTTACAACAGTGAGTGCAACAATGGAAATAATCATAAGTGAATAATGAATGGAAAGCCCTTCTATTTATAACAAAATATTGAGTTATCCTCAATCATGAACAATACAAAAATATTATTGATCCCATTCTTGGAATAACTGCCTGGAATATTTATTATGCTTGTTTAGGAGGGAAAAATTATTTAAACTTTTATTTAGAAATAATAAATAAATAAATGATTTACTTATCATCTCAAGGAATTAGTTAAGGAATAATAAATAAATAAGGATTTATTTAATTGTTTCTAAGGAAAATAGTCAAATTTAACAAAGAATAATAATTAATTAGTGATGAATTAATTATTCTTAGAGAAAAATAAGATAATTAATTATTTATCTGCTTATTTTTCATGATTGGGTAAAATATGACAAGGAATAATAAGTGAACAATGGTTTAATTAATTATTCCTAGAAGTAAATAAAATAACTAATGATTTTTTTAATTATTATTCATGGGTTTAGCTATAAATTACTTAACAAAGTGGTTTATAAAGTAATTTCTCAAAGTGAAAGCAATTTTACTATGGTAAAATTAGCTTTACATGGCCTAGTTCTATCCATCTAGTAAATTAGGCTAGATGATCAATTTTTTGGTGATAACAACCTTCCCTAGAAGAATGAAGTTGCACACAAAGGTGAATCCTTTGGATGACATAATGTTGACATGACATGCCATGGTGGATTGGATGGGCTGTGATTACCTCATGACAGGCCAAACACCATTCCACAATCATGATTTTAGTTGGTTAAGGCCTTCGGACTTATGGATGAACGGGTTGAAGGATCGTGAATTTTGGTGTAATATGCCATATTTAGCGAATATCAATGAAATTAGTAACACTGAAAATGATATAAAACAAGAATGATCTAGTTGGCTTCTCGGATATAATAATGGATAAAGTTAGAGGTAAATTTAGCAAACTGGCTATATTTTGCAGTTATCCAAATTTAGGTGTTCTAATATAATAATATAATTTCTAATATAAATCTTAATCTTTGATTTATGACTACCCGTAAAAATAATAACATAATATTTTATAGAAAAACATAATTTTTTTTATAAACTTAAATCTAAAACATTTCATCTTGCTCAATTTGTTTCTAGAACTAAGTTTTGGAGGTTTTCTCAAAATATGTATCCTTTTGAGCTTGATAGAAAAAGGAATTATTAAATCTTTTAAATTCAAAATTTTTCATATTATGATGTCAATAGTGAGGTGGCAGTGCCCATTGTTGGTTGAATTAGCCTGTGGGGGAGGAAAAATGGAAAAAAAGTGGTATGACTAGATATCATAAAAGTTTGATGGGATCCCAAACCCACAAGGGGTTGAACATCTCAGAAGAGTATTGACACAAATCAGTGGACTACAAGCGTAGAGTAATGGGTGAACTTCCGTAGTTGTGGGGTTAATGGGGGATGTGAGATTAATTGTAAGAGGTTGATGGGTTTGGTATCATGACCTAGTTATGTATGGTACTAGTATGCACCTATCCTATGACCCTATTGGGACATAAACCCAGCTCAAAGGTGAATTTTTGTTATGACATTATGACCAACATGGTCTACAGGTTAGGGGAATTATCTAAGTTCTATGATGAGTTAGTGTTTTCTTGAAAATATAGGTATTTATTTTTAACGCTTATATGTTTATGCTGGAAAGGTCCTCATGATATTAATAATTTGTATAAAGAGAACTCAATATGGTGGTTTAATCATATCTCCACTTCACGAAATATTCGTGCAAACCACATAATTAAACACACCAATTATAGGAAATATAATACAAGTCGATATTATATTACACATAGTCATTAGAGGAAATTTCAGCCTAAAACTGCCCATGAAATTTTTATGTAATTTCCATGTCATAATATGTAAACCAATAAAAATGTTTTAAATTTAAAAAGAGGTACGTGTAAATATTTTGGAGGGAAAATAAGAAAAACTATTTTTTAAATTGTTTTTTTGCTTATCTCCTTATAGGTTTACTCAAATTTCAAGTGTAAGCACTAGTTCGATCCAGAATTAAATTCCACATACAATGAGTATGCATCATGCATACTTTTGAGAAAAACCACATTGAAAAAATTGAAGATACATTAAAAAAACGTCTTGAACAAGTTTTTTTTAATGTATCAACAATTTTGATCAATGTGGGTCTTCTCAAAATTACGCATGATGGATACTCGTTTGATGTGGAAATTAATTGCACATCCAATGAGTGTCTACACATGAAATATTATTAAACCTATAAGGAGATAACCCAAAAATACAATTAATAAATGTAGTTTTATTCTTTTCCTTCCAAAATTCATAACTCTTATTTTATTATTTTATCTATTGTTTTATTATCTTTCCTGTTAGGTCCAACTAAAACTGGTGTATTCCCCTTATTGTTATTAGTGTAGGCCCCTATCAATATTGTTGTGGCCATGTATCTCCCATGTTGTTTTTGTTGTGCCCCATAGAAGCTCACTATTGTTATTGTTGTGCCCTTACCTTATTATTTTTATGTAGGCTCTCATTATATTGTGACTCTTTAGACTCCTATATATACCAAGGAGGTCTTATCATTTGAACTATCCAAGAATTGTTAATTTATTTAATGTAAAGGAGGTTCCCCCTCGAAGAGGATAATTTTAAAGTTGTTGATCTATCTTTTCTGTGAGGTGTTTGCATAACATTTTGTATTAGAGATTTGGATTCTAGGCTTTTGCTTCTTCAAACAGATCATCTTGGTATTTCCGGTATAATTTTTTTATATGAGGCTTCAAAATCTGAACTTTTGGTCATGTGGAGAAAACACCTTGATGAAATTCAAGTACAAATTCTAGATCTTGGTTCGTTATACTATTTGGATATATGTTCTAGGGAAGTTAGGGTTTTTCAGGCTCTAGAATTCCACCTCAAGGAAGTGACCTAGGGAAAATCATCATAACATTCGTTTCATGCATCAGATTTGAACTTTTTTAAAAGTGGGTAAAATTTTATGGACTGTAGTTTTTTCTGTAGAAATTTTAGGGCCGAATGTTGAAACAGTGACATGTGGCATACCATAAAACTTCGCTCTACTAAACGAGTCCATAATCAGGTCATCGTGGGAGATCTAGCATAACTCTATGTTGAAGAATCCACTATTGGTCTCAATTGTGGAATTATAAAGAGCATTCATAAGGCTACTGCAAGACAAAATTTGATACATTGAAAATTTGGAATTATAGAAATACAACAATTGTGATATCGAGCTCTAAAAGAGAAAGAAAAAGGTGTGTAATTTTTAAATTTAGTCATAACTTTTGTTTGAATAATCAGTTTGAAGTTATTCAAGGGGCATATTGAAGAATAGATATTAGTATTTGGATCTAATATTCCTCCAAAACAAAAGAATTATACAGCCATTAAGCCCTTAGAAAGATCTACTATGACGCACAAAGAGGAAATTGCAACATGATATATCAAAATTATGTGACCAAGTGCAACATTATGTATCAAAATTTGATACATTGGAAATTTGGAATTATAGAGATACAACAATTGTGATATCGAGCTCTAAAAAATAATAAAAAATGTGTATAATTTTTAAATTTTGTCATAACTTTTGTTTCAATAATCAGTTTGAAGTTATTCAAAGGGCATATTGAAGAATAGATATCAATATTTGGTTCTAAGATTCCTCCAAAACAAAAGAATTATGCACCCATTAAGCCCTTAGAAAGATCTACTATGACGCATGAAGAGGAAGAATTGCAACATGATATATCAAAATTATGAGACCAAGTGCAACAAATTTTGCTTTCACAAAGAGCAACCAAAGATGACATGGATGGTTAAAAGTAGGCATGGAAGGTTTTCATGATGGAATGGAAGATGTTATTGATGGTTTGAAAGAAAACATGGAATGTTTGAATGAAGGTTTGACAAGGTTGTTGCAAGAAAGGCTTCCCAGTGGTGACAAGGTAATCCATGAAAATCATGATGAGGTCAAAAGGAATATGAATTATGATTTTAGAGACTCTAGTGTGGGGTTTAAGAACTACCACATTCCAAATATATATATCAAGAAGTTTCATGGAAATGATTTGGTAACATGGATACTATACATGGAGCAATATTTTGATCTAAATGATGTGTAACACGCAAAAGGAACACATTGCATCTTTATTTTTAGAACCCAATTAATTTGTATGGTATTGATGGATTTTTTCTCGTAAACCACTTTTCACTTGGTCAATTTTTACAGATTAAATGATTTAAAATTATTACGATACAAATAGAAACAACTTCTTTAGCCAATTGATAAATTTCAAACAAAAGGGTTCAATGGTGGAGCATGTTGAGGACATCCAAAAATTAAATATTATGCTAACTGATATTCTAGATAAGTATAGGATTTATGTATTCATGGACCTTAAACGATAAAACCCAACATGAGGTTCTCCTTTGGGGAATCAATCATTGGAGAATGCATTTATGGTGGCAAGAAAAGTTGAAAGCAAAACTATGGCAACAAGTAAGTCTACCACTCACATCAATAAATATGGAAGTGTTGCTTCTCCTAGACCTCCAAAACCTACAATGTTCATGCCACAAAACTTAGAGGAAAAAAGAGAAAAAAGGAATTGTTATAGTTATGATAGAAAATACACTAAATGTCATAAGTGTGCTAACAAGAAATTAATCTACATAGATTGTGAAGAGGAGAAAGAAAAGTAACAAGAAACATCAAAAGAGGAGGATATCCACTAGAAAACAACCCCAAGGAAAGAAGAAATGGATCTGGCCATATCTTACAATGAATTGGTAGGAATTACCACTAAAACTCTAAAGATAGAAGGATATATGAAGAAGAAAAGGTAATAGTGTTGATTTATTTGGGTAGTACTCATAATTTTATTCATTGTAAGATATCCAAAGAATTGAATTGATTCTTATATCCAACACTTAACTCTGAAGTGATGGTTGCAAGTGGATGAACTGTAAAGTTATTTGGAAATTACCATAATATCAAGATAACCATGGGGCAATAGGTATTGAATAGTGCAATGCTTTCCATTCCAATGGGAACTTTTGATGTTGTACTAGGAGTCCAATGGTTACAATCTTTGGGGACAATAAATTTTAATTTTCAATAATGTTTCTTGAATTTGTTTTGTGAGGAAAATGAAGTTGAATTAAGGGGTATCACAGGGAAACCAAGAAATATAATGAGCTCTAATGGCATGAAAAATATCTTAACAAGAGAAAAATGAGGGGTAATTGTAGAATTATTCTCAGTAGAGGTTCAAACATCAAAATCATCTATTTCTTCAAATCTCCAAAAGGCCTTGGAAAATCATTCCAAGGTATTTGAGACTCCTAAAGGCCTCCCACCTATCTGTGATCATGATAATGCTATTCATTTGATTCCAAGAAGTGTTCCTCCAAACATCAAACCTTACAGATATCCTTATGCTAGAAAAAGTGAAATTGAACATATGGTTGCAGAAATACTTGAGGTTGGTATAATTGAATATTGTTAAAGTTCTTTCTCTACTCTAGTAGTATTGGGACATAATAAGGACAGATCATGGCATATGTGTGTGGATTATATAGAGCTCAACAAGCTCACTATTAAAGATAAATTTCCCATTCCTATCATTGATGAATTGTTGGATGAATTACATGGAGAAATTTACCTCACCAAGTTGGATCTTCTTTTTGGATAACATCAAATTAGAATGAATTCTGAAGACATTATGAAAACAAAAATTAGAAATCATGAGGGAATTATGAAATTTTGGCCATGCCTCTTGGCCTTACTAATGCACCTTTGACATTTCAAGGTTTGATGAATTACATTTTCGAACCCTTCCTTAGAAATTTTTTGTTAGTATCTTTTGATGATATAATAAACTATAGTGCATATTGGAAGGATCATGTTCAGCATGTCGACAGGGTGCTAAAATTATTGGAGCATAAACAATTATATGAAAAAAACTCCAAATGTTTTTTTGGAGTATAAGAGGTGGAATATTTAGGTCATATTGTATCTCATGAGGGTGTTAAGAAAGACCCTAACAAAATTAAAGCCATTAAGGAGTGGAAAACTCTGACAACCATAAGGCATCTTGAAGGATTTCTCGGGTTGAAATTGATCTAGACTTATGTAGGAACACAACAAAATACAGGTATAAACATAAACATAGAGATGCAATAGAAATGCAACTTCATTTGATTAATATCAAAGAACTGAAATATGCTTACATACATAATGGAAATGAACTATCTTGGGCAATGGAAACCTATCTCTAAGAAGATATGTTGTGGATACATGCCAATGAATTGTGTTATAATGAGGCTAAAGAGAATTTTTCTTATTGAACAACAAGTGAAAACCATAAATAACCAAAACCCTAACATCGTGAGATTAAACACAAAGAGTTTGTGGGGCTCGTTGGGGTTAGTTGGGACAGCCAACTTCCCGAGGTTGTAACTTAGTCATATCATCTTTGTTTGGTAAATACAATACCTCGTTAGAAATATCTCTCTGAGCAATACAAGATATTCCATATGCACTTACCTATTTCCATGGGTCTTCTGTAGACCTTAAAAAAACTCTATTTACGGGGTCAAAATAGCTCCAAAATTTCAGGACCTGAAAAATTGCTACAAATAGTAAATATTGTTATAATCAAGGAAACATATGAAACTATATGAATTTCTAGGTGGAATAAGTAGGTGGACATTAATATCCACCTAGATTTGTCCTCCCCTTTTAGGAAGCAATTATCCCCATTGTGTGCAAGGCCTCCATGAGGTGAGTTAAGTTTTGCTGAACCTGGTCCCTCATGAACCACTTGCCCTGGTGAAGGAGTTGGACTACTTTGACAACTCAATATAGTTGTATCCTCTGTTGGAAATTTTTTTTCATCTGCATGTCCATGATCATGTCAGTTGCGGCCTACTCAATTTAACCTGGGTTGAGCTATGTTGGTGTCAGTGGCTCGAGGATGTTCGATGTGTGCAACAATGGAGGAAAGTATGGTCGCAACTGATCCACATTGGATATTGGTTGTAGACCAAGGAATGGTGGAATACAAAGCTCGAAGGAATTATCACCTACAACCTTACTGATGGTGTATAACCCATATCAAAGCAGGCAAAGTTTGTGGTTGGGCCCAGTGAGACGCTCCTTCTTCAAATGTAATGAAAATTTGTTGCCCACCTTGAACTTATGTGTCACTTGATGTTGATCATGGCATTGCTTGTACTTAGCATTGGCTCTATCCAATATGTCATGGAACTGCTGGTGGATGTGCTGAATGCACTCAATGAAGTTGTTAGCTCAACTAGCTTCAGACTGGACATGAGACGAATAAGATTGAGTAGCTACAAATGGTATGGCCACATCAATGGGACAGAGTGGCTAGAATCCCAACCCCACCTCAAAAGGGCTATGACCAGTGGAGCCATGGAGAGCTCTGTTGCAGTTGTGTTGGACATAGAGGAGGCTTTCATCCTATTTGCATCGATGCTACAAGTTGTACATGCACAGAATGTGCATTATAATGATGGTGATGACCTCTGTTTGGTGATCAGTTTGGGGGTGGAAGGTCGTAGACTTAGTAAGCCTGGTATCCAACATTAACCACAGGCTTGACCAAAATGTACTCAAGAATTTTTGGAGATAATACTAAGAGGGTGGGTGAATCAGTATTACCATATCAATTATTTTATTTCCCAAACATATTTATATATGCTACTTCAGTGAAGTGAACTAGCGTTTACACGCAACTGTGCTTAAATAAACCAGTGTATATGCAGAGAACTTGTGATTTAGACAATTTATCATGTGTTGTTCTTAAACTAGTATATCAGAGATTTATTAGACAGTGCAGTAAAAGTAGGATAGAGCATCACAAATATGCAACACACATTACCACCAAGATTTAAGGTGGAAACCCAATGTGGGTGAAAAACACCTGTTGTTGTCATCTCTATCTTATTTTAATGATAAGAAAATCTGTTTACAACATTGCACTGGTGCAAACTCATACCAGTACGCAGGCTTCTACCTACAGAAGGTTACAACCTTATCTTGTTCTCTAGCTTCTACTGGAAGGGAGCTACAACCCCCTAGCTCTTGTATTGGCTGATATGATTACTAGTATGTAGGCACTAACCTACAGAAGGATATGACCTTCTTTCTTCCTCCAGAGATGACATTTCACAAATTTTCAAACTAGATGCTCCTACTATGCAACAATACACATGAAGGCCTCCTTTCATCCAATTTTCATACTGGGCCCATCAACAACATCATCATTTCAATACAACCATCAAATACATCTACATCAATGAATCACTGAAACTCAATCATTACTCTCTGAATCAACTAGACTCAACCAATCACTGACAACCTCTGAACCTCTGACACAACTGAATCAACCATTCATTCATACTTAATCAACTTCAATAAATCCACTGGAGCAGATAGATCACTATAACTAGTACACAGATCTGAAACCAGGATACTGCATAATCATTTAAAACCAGTTGATCACGGTGTATGTGCAACTTCATCAAAGTGAACCAGCGTATAGATATGTAAATACTTACTTATAACTTCGGTGCACTTCCCGACTTCAGAGATAGCCAGATCATCAAATATAAAGGATAAAACATGTGTTAGCAATCAGATCTAACCCATTAGATCACATAATGATTAATCATTATGATCCTCATCCATCATTAGATTTCATCCCTCATCACTGAAACAAATCACAATCAATCAATCTGAACACTGTCACCAGAATACAGTCACCAGAATATAAAGCAAAAACCTAGAACTCTGCATCAACCACTAGAACCAACTGTAACTTCAAACGTCATAGTTCATAAGGTATATGCGACTTTGATGTGTCGAACCAGCATGTATACACGCTTTTACCAAAGCGAAACAACGTACACATTTACAAATTCTAACTTAAAACATCACAGACATTCCAGACTTCAGTCATACCCAGATCATATCATTTACAGAATAAAACATGTGTCAGTATTCAAATCTAGAATTTCCATGATCAAACAACATAATGATAATAAATTTAAGGCTTTATGATCTCGATCCATCAACCATCATCAACCACATTGGTGCATCCTTAGATCAGATCAAGCAATGCATCAGAAGCTCATAACCTGCATATATGATCTAACACTTCAGAAGATATTCAATCCTTGCACACCATGGCCTAATGATCTTCTCCTCCTTATATACTCTTAAGCCTTTCTCAATACCTTGGACCAAAACCACTTAGGACCAATACCTTGGACCCAATACCTAGGGTCAATACCTTGGACCAAATGTCTCTGACCAATTACCTTGGACCAAAAACTTGGTTTTCCAACATGTATGTACTTTTCCTCCTGTGAAAGTCTGTGTATACACTATACAATTATTTTGTTTTGTTAAACCGCGTGTATATGAGCCTTGGACAAAGTTAACCAGCGTATACCTCTCTTTCCTCATTCTGTGGAGTTTGATCTGTAATCCTTTGCTGTTGACCTACTGCACTATGAAATTTCATTTGAGTGAGTTGCCATTAAGGACAACACCTGTATCATACTACCAACAATCTCCCCCTTTCGAATTGATGGAAAGAACAACACCAAGACACTCTCCCCCTTTAATACCAAGGGCAAAGGGCAGACAAAGATATTCTCTCCACTATGTTGTTCATGCTCCCCCTGAGTACATGCTGAATTGTCTGATTGAGCTCCCCTTGTAAATGATGAGATTTACTAAAAACATCCGTGCTCCCCCTGATCATAAGAAAAGTCTGCAAAAGTATTCCCCAAAAGAGTAACATGCCTCTATAACTCAACTACGTGAGTATGACCTTCCTATCACCAATGAATCATACATACATTCATCTCCCAACCAAGTGGGGATATACCAATTGTTCATACATGTCAGAAATATAATTACATCATCCATCTTATGCAAAGTGGGGATACAAATTACATCATTTTTCCAATAGGACTCATTCAACTGTATGAGAAGACATATCACATCCTAGAATTTTACATGACTTAAGCGACAAAAGGTATAAATATCAGAAGCCATAGCTGGACTCAACAACGATAATGCCAACAATGAAGAATGTGAGTGAAGGTTAATTCTCCCCCTGAACCTGTGCTACCTGTGCATTGTTAACAAGTCAATGATCAAGGCATCTTTGTCAGTTAGATAAAAATTAATGAACAGAGCATATCAATAGACTATGATCATCAACATCAGATAGCACACCCATATCGAAGCCTGCCCAACTGTTTTTCTTGTCTGAAAACATATACACTCCTTGTCCCAGAGAAACCCACATGTGTACACAACTCCACTTCATGAAACACACATATAATAACCTTTCTCTGAAAAAATTAGATTTAACAGCAGGATGATGCAACAACTACTCCCAACTTTTGTCTAAGATATTCAAATGATTCTCTGGGTAGTGGTTTGGTGAATATATCATCAACCTATTCTTTGGAGGGAAAATACTCCAATTTGACTTTTTGTTCAGGCACTTGTTCATGTAGAAAATTTTATTTGATGGGTATGTGCTTGGTCTTGGAGTGCATGACTGGATTCTTTAAAATACTGATGGCACTTGTATTATCACATAGAATGGAGATGGGTGGAGTATATGTGATCTAAATGTCTTGCAAGGTTTGCATCATCCAAATTAGTTGTGTGTAGCAAGATGCAGCAGCGACATATTCTGCTTCAGCTGTAGATAAAGCAATTGAAATTTGTTTGTTGTTGAACCAAGACACTAACTTAGAACCCATATAAAATGCACCACCACAAGTGTTTTTTTTGTAATCAAAACTTACTGCCCAATCTACATCAGTATATGCATGAAGAGTAATATCTACAACTCTAGGATACCATAAACCAAAGTCCTGAGTTCCTTGAAGATATTTAAAAATTCTTTTGACTGCCTGAAGGTGTGATTCCTTTGGATTTTCTTGGAATATTTCAACTATTCCTATTACATGCATGATGTCAGGTCAGGTACCTGTTACATAAAGCAGACTGCTAATCACGAATCTGTAAGTTGGTTGATGTACTATTGATGATTCATTATTTGAGTTGAGACTGCATCCTACTACCATTGGGGTACATATAGGTTTAGAATCTTCCACTTCATACCTTTTCAAGATTTGTTTGAGATATTTGGTTTGTGAAAGAAAAATACCATCTTTATTTTGTTGAACTTGTAGACCAAGAAAATAGTTAAGTTCACCAAGCAAGGACATTTCAAATTCTTGTTGCATTACTGGAGCAAAATTATGACTCATGGTTCTTCATTACTACCAAATATGATATCAACATAAACAATAATAATTAGTAATTTATCAGTTTCAATATTTGTATATAGATTGCTATCTGCTAAACCTTTTGTAAAACCTTGTTGGTGTAGATATTTGTCAAGGTAGTAATACCAAGCCCTTGGAGCCTATTTCAGATCATAGAGCGCCTTTCTGAGTTTGCATACAGGTTTTTCATAATTTCCAAGAATGAATCCTTCTGGCTGTTCAATATAAACTTCTTCTTCTAAATCTCCATTCAAGAAGGCCGATTTTACATCCATTTGGTATACTTTGAATTTTTGAAAGCTAGAAAGAGCAAGAAACATCCTTATCGCTTCAATTCTGGCAATAGGTGCAAAAGTTTCTTCAAAATCTATACCTTCTTGTTGAGCATACCCTTTACAAACAACTCTGGCCTTGTTTCTAATGACTTCTCCATTTTCATTTAGCTTGTTTTCGAATATCCATTTAGTTCCTATAATATTTTTATCATGAGGTCTAGGTACTAATTCCCAAGTATCATTTTTTTAATTTTGTTCAAGTTATTCATCGATGGCCTTGACCCAACATTCATTTTTGCATGCTTATTTTACATTTCGAGGTTCGGTGGAGGATAGTAATGCTAGATAGCTTCAGGTCCGTGTAATAGTTATTCTTGTCTGTACACCTGCCTTTTTTCGTCCTAAAATTTGAGCTTCTATATGATTTTTCTAAACATACCTAGATGGAGTCTTTTCTTCTACCATTATCTTTTCTTCTAGTGCTTCATTCGTTTCTTCTTCAATATGATTTTGGCTTGATTTGGGAAAATAATCCCCATCTTCTTCATTGTCATAATCTTCTGTTGATTTTATCTGTTTCGGATTTTTGCATGCTTCATCAACTACAACATCAATGCTTTCAACAATTTTTCCAAATCTTTTATTATAACATTTATACCCTTTACTTCTGGAAGAATAACCAAGAAGAATAGCTTCATCTGCTCTGGGTTCAAACTTACCAAGTTTTTCATCAGTCCTTTTGATATAACATTTTCTTCCAAAAACTTTAAATTAATTTACAGTAGGTGTCTTACCATACCAAATTTCATGTGGAGTTTGAGTGTTGTTTACCCGAACATTCGCTTGGTTGAGAATAGTTATGACAGCGAATGCACCTTCACCCTAGAAGGTTGCAGGAGTTCGAAATTCATATAGCATAGCTCGAGCCATTTGTTGAATTTTTATGTTCATTCTTTCAACCACATTGTTTTCCTGAGGAGTCCTTGCAGTGGAGAATTGCCTTTTTATTCCATGTTGTTCATAAAAGTCAAAGAATTCATCCGAGGTAAATTCCCCTCCTTGATCAGATCTGAGGCATTTGATTTTTTCGATTTGATTCATTTTCAACAAAAGCTATGAAGGCTTGAAACTTTTCAAAAGCTTCATATGTATGCTTGAGAAGACCTATCCAACACATTTTTGAAAAATCATCAATGAACAAAATAAAGTATTCTTCTCCACGAGGTGACTTTTCCCTCATTAGTCCACATAAATCAGTATGGACAAGTTCAAGAGGCTTACTGGCTGACCCTTCCTTTTCCATGAAGTGAACTCTGGCTTGCTTGTCTATTTGACATCGTTTGCATATTTTAATTTCTGGAATGCTGATATCTGGAAGATCATGAACATCCTGGAATCTACGTTTCTTATTTGAGAAAAGCTTAGATGTCCTAATCTTCTATGCCATAGCTAGTCTTCATCGTTTTTGCTTAGATAGCACTGTTGTTGTCCTCCCTTGTGTATGTATAAGTTGTTTGCAGTTCTTGTACCTTTGATCACGGTCTCTCCTGTATCAAGCTCACGAACAACACATCTATTTGATCGAAACACCACTTCATTTCCTTGATCACACATTTGACTGACACTCAACAGGTTATGCTTTAAACCATCTACATACATAACAATTCTAGCTTTAAGCTTTTCTTTCAAGGAAACAGAGCCTTTACCTTTTATGATAGCAGGAGTTTCATTTCCAAATGAGATATTCTTTTCCTTTTCTAAGGCATTATATGAGTGAAGTTTTTCTTTGTCACCTATCATGTGTTTTGAGCATCCACTATCAATGTACCATTGATTTTCTTGTCCTTCTGCATACAAGTCTATACCACATATTTCTTATTGAGATCCTTTCCTTCTCCATATCTTCGGATTTAATGGAGTTTGCTCCTGTTGAGATGTTTGCTGAAATTTTCTCCTGCATTCAGATTCTTCATGACCAAAGTTGTTATAGATTGAGCATTCTACTTCATTTTCAAGAAGAGAAAGGTTATTATAGGAACCTTTCTTGATCCCTATTACATTCCTTTGATTTCGTGCTTCTATATTCATGATGGTTTTGTAAGCAACACATTGAGCAGCTTTGTGTCCAAAATTATGACATGAAAAACATTGCCCATTAAAGAAGTTCCTGTGACTATCGAATCTATTGACCTGGTGATTGTAGTTTCTATTGATATTCATCTTTGGAGCAAATTGAGTATGATTTACCTGAGGTTGGTTGTGGCTTCTATTCATCCTTGGATTAAATTGAGTCTGATTTACTTGGTGATCTGCTTTATGCCTTTGCTGACGATTGTCATATTGTTCACTGGTTTTTGCTGCATCAAGATAGCTTTTGGTGGAGGTTGACGGGTTCTGTGATTGAGATTCTTCTTCAGTATATCCAAGACCTTTCTTTATCAGAGGAGAAAGCTGAACTTTGATAATCTCATTTAAAGTTTTTGATCCTTTAGCAAATCTAATATTGAGAGATTTCGTTTCCTCAAGATCCTTTCTTAGACCCACAATTTCACATTCTAGTTTTTCATTGTGTTTTTTATTTTTTAGCAAGTTGGTATGTTAAGGTATCTATAATCATATTCTTTTCTTCTAAATAGATTTTGAGTTTAGATATTTCTTCATGAAGGTATTTCTCTTCTAAAGCATCCCAAAAATTATCATCGTCATAAGCCATGAGAAGTCTATAATCTTGTCTAGTTTCATCTTCATTACTATTAGATAAACCATCACTATCTTCATGAGTATAGTAACTCCTTTTATTCAAAACTTTTTTTCTATTTAGTTTTTCATATTCCTTTCCTTTTTCATATTTATCTTTATGAGGACATCTAGCAGCATAATGACCGTCTCTTCCACAAGAAAATCATTTTAAGGGTAACTTACGTATAAACCTCCAGAACCACGTTGAAGCTTTTTGACAAAGTTTACCTCATCTTCTTCTTCTTAAATATGTCCTGATTCATTGTGTTCTTCCTTTAATTTTGTTGAAGCTTTGAATGTGGCTTCTCTCATATCTGATGTTCCTCCTTTCCTCGTCTCAAAGGCAGTTAAGATTTCGTGAAGCTGTGTCAATATGATATTCTGCAGATCCTATTTTTCTTCTATGGTAGACACTTTGGATTCAAATTTAGCAGACAAGGATCTCAAAACTTTCTCAACTAAGGTAACCTCCTTAATTTCTTCACCCAGATTCTGCATACAATTGACAACCTCATCGATATGTAGGAAGTAACTAGCTATGCTTTCATCAATATGCATCTTAAGAGTTTCATATTGAATTCTGAGAGTTTGAAGCTTAGCACATTTTACCTGAGAGTCTCCTACATAGCTCAGAACGATTTTGTCCCATATTTCTTTGGCTGATTTGAGCTGCATGACTTTGGCAAACTCTGATTGTGACAGACTTCCCAATAAAGTATTGACAACTTTGGCATTGGTTTCATATTGCATTTTACCTACCATATTTTTAGGAATTGTTGTTGGAAATGTATATCCTCCTTCCACAATTTCCTAAACATTTGTTCTAAGCGATTTTAGATAGGCTATGGTTCTTATTTTCCAATAAACAAAGTTGCTCCCATCGAAGATTGGCGGTCTAATGGATCCCATGCTTTCTTGATTACTCATGATGATGGATCTCCCTTCAAGCAATCAAGCTTCTTCTGAAGGACCTACTCTGATACCAATTGTTGGAAATAATACTGAGAGGGGGATGAATCAGTATTATCAGATCAATTATTTTATTTCCCAAAATATATTTATATATGCTACTTTAGTGAAGTGAACTAGCGTGTACACAGGATTGTGCTTAAAGAAACCAGCGTATATGTAGAGAAATTGTGATTTAGATAGTTTATCATGTATTGAGCTTAAACCAGTATATTAGAGATTTATTAGACAGTGCAGTAAAAGAAGAACAAAGCATCACACATAAGCAATAGACATGAACACCAAGATTTAAGGTGGAAACCCAATGTGGGTGAAAACCACCTACTGTTGTTGTCTTTGTCTTCTTTTAATGATAAGAAAATATGTTTACAACATTGCACTGGTACAGACTCATACAAGTATGCAAGCTTCTACCTGCAGAAGGTTACAACCTTCTCTCGTTCTCCAGCTTCTACTGAAAGGGAGCTATAACCCCCTAGCTCTTGTACTAGCCGATATGATTACTAGTACATAGGCATCAACCTACAGAAGGCTACGACCTTCTTTATTCCTCCAAGGACCACATATCATAAATTTTCAAACTGGATGCTCCTAGTACACAACAATACACATGAAGGCCTCGTTTCATCCAATTTTCATACTGGGCCCATCAACAACATCATCATTGCAATACAACCATCAACTACATCTACATCAACCAATCACTGAAACTCAATCATCACTCTCTAAATCAACCAAACTCAACCAATCATTGACAACCTCTAAACCTCTGACACAACTGAATCAACCATTCATTCATACTTAATCAACTTCAACAAATCCACTGGAATAAATAGATAACTTTAACTAGTACATAGATCTGAAACTAGAATATTGCATCATCATTCAAAACCAGCTGTAACCTCAAAAACATGCATCAGAGTGTATACGCAACTTGGAATAGCCAAACCAACCAGCATACGCAACTTCATCAAAGCGAACTAGTGTATAGATATGCAATTACTTACTTATAACTTCGTTGCACTTCTCGACTTCAGACATATCCAGATCGTCAAATATAAAGGATAAAACATGTGTTAGTAATTACACCTAGCCCATCAAATCACATAATAATTAGTCATTATGATCATGATCCATCATTAGATTTCACCCCTCATCACTGAAACAGATCACAATCAATCAATCTGAACATTGTCACCACAACGCAGCCATCGGAATATAAAGAAAAACCCAGAACTCTGCATCAACAACCAGAACCAACTGTAACTTCAAACATCATATTTCATAAGTTATACTCTACTTCAATGTGTCGAACTAGCATGTATATGTGCTTTTACCAAAGCGAAACAATCTACGTATCTGCAAATGCTAACTTAAAACTTCACAAACATTCCAAACTTCAGCCATACCCATATCATATCATTTACAGAATAAAACATGCATTAGTATTCAGATCTAGACTGTCCATGATCAAACCACATAATGATAATACATTTAAGGCTTTCTAATCCCGATCCATCAACCATAATCAACCACATTGGTGCATTCTTAGATCATATCAAGCAACGCATCATAAGATCATAACCTGCATATATGATCTAACACTTCAGAAGATATTCAATCCTTGCACACCATGGGCTAATGATCTTCTCCTCCTTATATACTCTTAGGCATTTCTTAATACCTTGGACCAAAACCACTTAGGACCAATACCTTGGACCCTATACCTAGGGTCAATACCTTGGATCAAATGTCTTAGACCAATTACCTTGGACCAAAATACCTTGGATCAAATACCTTGGACCAAAAACCTGGTTTTCCAACATGTACGTGCTTTTCCTCCTGTGAAAGTGCATGTATACATTATATGCTTCTTTTGTTCTGCTAAGCCCCGTGTATATGTGCCTTGGACAAAGTGAACCATCATATACCTCTCTTTCTTCATCCTTTGGAGTCTGATATATAATCCTTTGTTGTTGACCTGCTGCACTGTGAACTTTCATCTGAGTGAGTTGCCATCAAGGACAACATCTGTATCATAATGCCAATAGGAATATCCTATCCCAATCTAAGATGATGGAATGTGGGATCCCAAAGTGTACCCACACTTGTTCAAAGAATAGCTTAACATTGGCTTCTCCTGTGATACTCTTCTTGCAGGTCACCAAAATGGTAATATTAGATAATATGTCAACAACCATGAACACAAATTCATTGCCATGCTTAGTAGAAGGAAGGCCTGACATGTAATCCATGGAGATGGATTCCAAAGGCTAACTAGGAGTAGGAAGAGGAGTATATAGGCATTTCTTATTGATTGTTAGTTTTTCAATGACACAGATATGTACTATTTGATGGAATTCCCAACATCCTGTCGATGTTTCAGCCTATAAAAATACTTTTACAGCACTGCCACTATTTTCTCTACTCCGAAGTGTCTAGAGATCTAACTATAGTGCACCTCCAAAATCATCTTGGCACGCTCTGTTGTAGGAACACAAAGTTTTCCCATGTAGCGTAACAGTGTGCCCTAGAGGTGAAAATACGGAACTTCCTTTCCTTTGAGGAGAATCTGGTAGGTTTTTCGAAGTTCTAGATCCCTCTTGTAAAGATGCGGCCACCTTGAAGTCTCGTGTCCACAAGAGTTGAGCACAATGGTGAGTTCCATGACCGATGGTTGGTTGAGATAGTATGTAACATTATTGGTGCTTTCTTTCTTGTACTTGATGTTAAAATGGAACTATTGCAAATATGTGGACCATTTTCTATGGCTATCATTCTGCAAGATCCCTTGTGTTGGTATGAACTACAGCGGTTAGTGATTTTATGTGGAATACCGATTCCTTCCCCAAAATGTAATGCTTCCATTATCGATAGGCCTACACAATATAATACATATCATTGTCACAAGTGGGATACTTTCAGATTATATCTGAAAGTGTATCACTGTGATATGACACTAGATGCCCTTGTTAGGTAAGAACTACACCAATAGCATAATCAAAGGCATCTGTCTCAATTCCAAATGGTTGTTGTAGGTCTGGTAATGTGAGAACTGGTGCAAAGTAGAGGTGATTCTTCAACTCGACAAAAACCTTCTATTGGGATTCATGCGAAAAGAAATTTTCTTTCACTCTGACCTTGGTGACTTGAATCAAAGGCCAAGTGATATGATAGAATCCCAACACGAACCTATAATAGAAATTGGCAATGCCCATAAAGTTGCAAAGCTCTGTTATAGTGGTCAGGGATGGCCAATCTCAAAAAAATTGTATCTTGGTTGGGTCCACATGCACACCCCACTCATTAATGATGCATCCCATGTATTGAACCTTGGTCATACGAAAGTGCATTTCTCCAAATTTTCACAAAAAAAAAATTGTCGCAGGGTTTGCAGGGCCTACCAGATATGGTGTATGTCCTCTTCCCAACATCAGTTGAATATCAACATGTCATATAGGTACACTACCACGAATTATTTGGTAAATGGCTGCAATATGTCATCCATCAGCCTCATGAAGGTTTCGAGGGAATTCATTAATCCAAAATACGTGACCAACCATTCGAAAAGGCCCTCCTTAGATTTAAAGGTAGTTTTATACACATCAGAGGGTTCAATTGATACCTGGTGGTATGGAGACTTCAAGTCAATCTTGCTGAAATATTCCACCCTGTGAGCTAGTCTAGAAGGTCATTAATCCATGGGATTGGATACCTATTCTGGATAGTGATCTTATTCAAAGCCTCATAGTCAATACAAAGTCTACAGGTCTCATCTTTCTTCTATAGCAACATGATCGAGTTTCCACAGGGTGATGAACTTGGTTTGATGTGCCCTTTCTATAACAACTCCTAAATATTCTTCTTAATTTCACCATTCTCTAGAACAAATAATTGGTAGATAAATCTGTTAGGTAGAGTTGTGCCTGTGGTCAGATCAATGGATGTTTGACCTGGCAGCGTAGGGGCACCCTTGTGGGTAAGGTGAAGATGCCCTTGTACTCTTCCATGACCTTGGCCATATGCTAGTACCATGCAAAGGATCCCTATTTAGAGGTTGTGTATGTGGCCACAATATTCTACTTTCTCTAGCGGCAAATCATAGGTAAGATAAAATTCCCTGTCTAGGAAATGATTTTACTGCATTCCTTCATAGAGATCAAAGAGATGGCGGTAGGTAGTGCTACCTTCGGTATCCTGTATCACTTATTTCAAAATGAAATAATGACAGTGTGAGGCCTAGACTCATACACAACATGTTTCTTCCAAAAATATGGTTAGCCTAATAATACATCACAAAATTTAAGAGGAGAAACATCACATGGTACCTCATCTATGAGGGGCTTGATGCAGTAGGGAAGGAGGCATTCTTGGCTGACGCGGAGATCTCACCTTTGGTGAAGGCACCTAATGGAGTATAATTGTGGTTCTAGTGTAGTTGGCAAGCCTATGCACTTCACAACCTCTACTGAAATGAGGTTCCTTTTGGCTTTGTTTATCGACAATGAACTGCATCGGAGATCCCATCACACACATCTATGAGTTGAAGAGCTTGCCTGCCTCCTCTAGATCTTCAGGCTCATCCTTCTAGATATTGCTGGTGGAAACAATGGTTATAGGCTCCACATCAATAATGTGCTTCCCTTTCTCATTCCCCTTGTCGACATCTGACTCAGAGTTAGAACATGCATATCACTCGAAAGCCTTCATCTTGGCCACCAATGACTGCTTGAATTGACACTCACTTATGTTGTGAGTGGGGCTCTTATGGAACTCACACGATTTCCCTATGTCCTTATTTGTCTTCATGGTATTGTTCTTTTCTTGTGGCTTTGACAGGTTTTCCTACGTCACCCCATTTTGGATTTTTCCTTTGTTTTGCGATTTGGAGGCACCTTTCCCTTGCCTCAAATTCATATATACAAAGTCTCGTTGATCATGTTTAAATTTCTGCTTGATATTGATAGTGTATTGATAGGCACTGCAAGGCAACAATATGTCTAGGAACTCCATCTCATCCTGGATGTACTTATGTAATAGCCACAGTACTTGATTACCAAATGCCACTCAGAATCCTTGATACCCAACTTCGTGTGAAGGGTATGGAAAATAGTTGTGAACTCCAACACATATTGGTCCCTTCCCTGCCACAACATGGCCCACCTTATGTATTTATCTTCATAGATCATGATAGGGTAATTTTGTTCCTTGATGGTATCTCGAAAAGAATTCCAAGTGGGTGTGGCTGAAAATAGTGAGGATTCCCACTCGTTATTTTGTTCATAGTAGGTTTCCCACCATTCACTGACATGTGGGGCATATTTTAGAACTGAAAAGTAATTTTTTCCTGATTGGAACCTTCATTAACTGAAAAATATCTTTCAAATAAATTTAACCATCTATCCATGGCATCGACATCTATCTGGCCTTGAAATATGGGAATGTCAAAGCCAACTTTTACCTTAAAAGGAGTAGCACCTCCAGAGTGGCTACTGGATGAAGATGCATCACCTATGGGTAGTCACTAAAGGATCTAGTTAAAGTTATCCATCATCGTGTTCCTTAGTCACTCGAGGGATTCCTCGAGCAATATTTTGAAAGGATCTCCTACCCATTGTCTTTATTTTCTTTCGGCATGGGAGGCCTTTGGTGTTTGCGAGGTTAGTCTTGCAAAGGTTCAGCCAGTTTGAGACCTAACTCCTTATACTTTGACCTCGTTGGGGACATGCAAAGATAAATAGAGAAAGAGTAGACCACTTTTATACCACTGATCCAGACTTATGCAAGATGACAAGAAAATACAAGTATAAACATAAACAAAAAGATGCAACAAAAATAAAACTTCATTTCATTAAAATCAAACAACTAAAATATGCTTACATTCATGATGGAAATATACTATATCGGGTGATGGTAGCTTATCTCTTAGAAGAGATGTGGTGGCTACTGGTGAGCCCTAGTATTGCACAAAGAGTGTTGCAACTTCAAGGGCTTGTCAACACTATTTATCAAACTGGGGTTCGTACACAAACTTCGAGCTGATAGTACTATATAAAAAGTAGATGGGATTTTACTCAGGCCACCCTCAACTAGAACATTTGATCAATAATTCTTCAAAACCATTGTTTATACTGAATTAGAAGGAAATTAACCACTGAAGGTGCAATTCATAAGCTAGCTGTAATGACGATAAGAAAATGTTTTTTAAACCTCAACTTGTAGATATTATTAACTTGTAAATGCTACTGAATCAATTCATGAAAAAGAACAAGAGCTACACTGCATGCAGAAAGGGAACTGCACTCTCTTGCAATCAACCATCTAGCTACCAAATGCACTTTCATAAATGAAACTATCCTATCATATTATAACTCAATATTTCCTGCATCATCTATCTAGCTAACACTTGCATATAAATCAAGGTTTTGTTTGTGCTAAATATGTGATAAAGAAACTAATGTTATTCTATCTTGCAGTGAAGGAAAAAGAATGGTTGGAATGGCCCCAGTGCTTCCCTTTCTCATGGAATCATAGTTGGGGGTCAACCTACTCCTAAACTAAGACAAACTTGCATTACAAGTTAAAACAGAGGGTGAAACAGGATGCTACACACGTGCTACATGAAGCTACTACAAATGCCTTGTATTTCTATGGGAAGGCTTGTAATGCTATTAGAAGGCTTCTAATGCTAAAGGAAGGCTACAAAGAAGGTTAAAGACATATGATTGATGATATCAAGGGATGGTAAGGTGGATGGAGGTTGTGGTAGATGGATGAAAGGTGGCCAACATGCCTAGCCAAGCTCGACACCTTAGGAAGGCCTGTTTTAAACGTGGAGGGCTACTCACGATCACCTAAGTGAATGAGCTCAACAACAAAAAATTGGGATTCATCAAAGAGGGTGAAGATGTCCTGGATGGAGATGGTGAAAGGCCCCTTGCTTGTAGATCAAAATAGCCCTACAAAATCACATGCACATACTCTTTTATCATTGATAAAATAAAATAACCAATGGTGGAAAACATGAGTTAAATTTAAATACCATCTAATCTCTACCAAAAATTCTGATCCAGTCAATAAATCAACTCCTAATCTATAGTAAACATACGCAAAACAAGATGACTATTATAGATCTTCTTCCAAGAAATCATAAACATGGAATTTTTAGGTTGTGATTATAGATTGTTCCATTCATGCTCCCATGAAAGAGATGAGATAGACGTTGCAATAAAAAGATTTTTGAGGGGTTATGTTCCAATGAGATGCAGAAAGATAATAAACAATCTAAGCTAGAAAGAAATACCAATACATAAGAGGGACCTAAGCCACTAGGTTTGGGCCAAAACCCAAGAGCCTCAACCGTGTGGAACTAACTCAGTGATTGATCAATAAGAAACTTCCCCTTATCATTGCATGAATGTCAAATACATAACATAACCAATCAAAAATAACATTATCGATTGCTTGAGCTCAATAGCTTCCTAGCTGAAAATAGGAATTTTTGTCTCCCAAAACATGAGAAGGGTGGATCTTTATCTTCTTTAACTTCACTTGCCTGGATGTAAATGACCTTGTCATACTTGGTTACCAGTGACACCAAGCTTATGAGAGATATTGTGGTGGTTTTGGCTAATTGAGGGTGTTAAGGAGGTGGAAAGCCTCCTAGAATCTCTCCTTGTTGTCTACTCCAAGCTCCTGCATTCAAAGCATCTAAAATATGCTCCATTTCCTGCATATAAAACATATTAGGTCACATGTCAGAAAAAAATATTTTTACCATCTCACTAAGCATAATATAACAAAAAATGTAAATAAATGTGAGAAACAGATAGTTCTAAAGTTAGAGTATGGCATTTTGACCATTATAATGTACCTATTGATGAGTATCATCAACTACATGACTCTAAAATGTGTTAAAATGTGACTCAAGGTCCTTTCTATTATTGAACAATAAGGGAAAACCCTAAACAACCAAAACCTTAACCCCATGACATGAAACACCAAGAGTTTGTGGGCCTTGTTGGGGTTAGTTGGGAAGCCAACTAACTAAGGTCGTAACTTGTTCATATGATCTCCATTTGTCATGTATAAACATCATTGGCAATATATCTTCGAGTACTATAGGATTTGTCAAGATCCCTGCAAAAGTTAAAGAAAAAATGTCATTGAGCGGGTAAAAATAGCTCTGGAAGTTCATGACCTAAAAAAATTCTAAGATTAGTATATGCTCCTATAATTAAGGAAAAAAATGAAACCAATTAGAGGTATAGGTGGAATATGTGGGTGGCCACAAATATCCACCTAGATTAGATAGGGTATTATTGCAAGTTTGTTAAGAATTATGGGAGAATAACAACACCTCTAACAACACAACTGATGAAAGAAGAATTTTCTTGGATTCAAGAAGCGACTAAGGCCTTTGAACATCTTAAAGAGAAGTTGTTCAAAGCACCAATTTCAGGAAATGTAATGTGGAATGTAATGCCTCAGGAAATGGAATTGGTGTTGGTTTAATGCAATAAGGAAGACCCATTTCTTTTGAAACTCGTTCAATCAAAGGAAAGTATTTACAAACCTATTTATGAGAAGGAGATGTTGGCAATACTACATGCACTAAATAAATGGAGACCTTAACTAATGGGAAGAAAATTCAAGGTAAAATGGGATCATGATAGTCTTAAATACTTTTTGGAACAAATATTAGCTTTAGAAGAGGTGAAAAAATGGGCTAAAAAGATGTTGGGTTATGACTTTTAAATCATCTACAAAGAAGGGAAGCATAATGTTGTTGCAGATGCACTCCTAAGCATGAATGAGGATGTGGAGGCATTTATTTGTTCCATTTATATTATCTAACCGGATTGGGTAACCAAAGCAAGGGATGAATGGAGGAATGATGAAGAGGTGTTGGAACTCATTCAAAAGTTGCAGAAAGATCCTAGTACATATGATACATTTCGGTAGAAAAATGATTCATTATGGTACAAGGATCACTTATATCTTTGTAAGAATTCCCAATGCAAGAAAAAGATTCTTCTGGAATTGTACACCTCCCCCTTAGGAAGGCACTCAATATTTATGAAAACTTACCATAGGGTCAACAAGGATTTTTTTTGGAATGGCCTTAAATCTGATACTCGAAGTTTCTGGAAAAATGCTTTGTTTTCCAAAAAAATAGAGTTCAGACAATTAAGACCCCAGGTCTCTTACAACCTTTAGCCATTCTAGGTCAGCGTTGGGAGGAGGTCTCAATGTATTTTATCGCAAGTTTACTCAAGTTTGAAGTTAAGATTGTGATCATGGTGGTAGTTGATAAACTTAGCAAGTATGCACACTTGTGTGCATTATCTCATCGTTTTAAAGCCAATATAGTTGCTACTGCATTTATGAAAAAGATTCAAAAGCTACATCGAAACCCAAAGATTATTGTAAGTGATAGAGATGCCATTTTCATTGGAAATTTTTGGACAAAATTATTTTCTTATCTTAGTACTAAACTAGCTCATAGCTAATCTCATCATCCTCAATCTGACAAGAAAATTTAGATAGTGAACAAATTTTTGGAAGGATAGATTTGTTGCTTCATATTAGATAAACAAACATAATGGGTCAAGTGGTTACCCTTAGTTCAATGGTGGTATAACACTTTCTTTGATGTTGCAACAAAAATAAACACATTTATGGCACTTCATGGATATCATCCACCATTTATCACATCGTATTTAATAGAAAGTGTTGGGAATAATGCTGAGAGGGGGGTGGGGGTGAATCAGTATTATCAAATCAATACATTTTTTATTTTCATAATCATATTTATATATGCTACTTCAGTGAAGGGAACTCGCGTGTGCATGCAACTATTCTTAAGGAAGCCAACGTATATCGAGCAAACTTATGATTTAGTTAATTCATCATATGTTGATCTTTAATCAATGCATTGGTACTTTATTAAGCATTAAATATTAGCCATGTGCAGTAATAATAGAATAAACCATCACACATAAGAAACACACATGAACACCAAGATTTAAGGTGGAAACCTAATGCGGGAGAAAAACTAACTACTGCTATTGTCTCTATCTTCTTTTAATATAAAGAATAATCTATTTACAATCTTGTTCTGGTGTAGACTCATACTAGTATGCAGGCACCCACCTACAAATGGCTACAACCTTCTCTCGTTATCCAGCTTCTACTAGAAGGGAGCTACAACCCCCTAGCTATTGTATTAGATGATACGTTTTCTAGTATGTAGGTGCCAACCTACAAAAGGCTACAACATTCACTCATTCTCCAGCTACTACTAGAAGGGAGCTCCAACCCCCTGATCTAATCACCAGCCACCAGTGGTAGGAAGCTTTGACTTCCTCACTGAAGGCTCCAACCCTCAGTATCCTCCAGGGACCTCGTTTCATGAATTTTTAGACTCGATACTCCTGGTACACAACACTAGAATATGAAGGCCAAGTTTCATCAAATTTTCACATTAAACCCATTAGTAAAATTGAAGCTCAAAATCAATCATCACTACAATAAATCCATCAAATACATCTACATCAGCCAACCACTGAAACTCAATCATCAATATCTAACATAACTAAAACTTAATCATCAATAAATGAATCAACCATAACTGAATCAATCAATCACTGAAACCTCTAACATACTGAATCAAACAATCACTAAACATCTGGAATACTGAATAAACCATTCATTCAAACTTAATCAAATTCAACCAATCGACTGGAACAAAGAGATCATTGTAACCAGTACACAGATCTGAAGTTAGAACTCTACATCAACAACCAGAACTAACTTTAACCTTAAAAAGCATGTGTTAGAATGTATACACTTCTTCAGTGAAGCCAACCTACATGTATACGTTACTTCCTTTAGCCTAGTCTACATATACCTCTAAATGTACTGAATCATAAAACCTCTCAACCACAAACTATACCAATTAGTGGCATTATGAAGATATACTATCATATTACAGAGTTCTAAAAAGATAGAAATAAGGATCATCCTTCTTTCTCAATCAATCAATCAATCAGACTCAATTTCCTTATACACTTAGTTCTACTTTTAGATCTAAGAATTCATCATTAAAAAACATGAGTAAAATAATAGCACTGATCCAATAGATCAGTCATCCTTGAGAATCAAGATTTTCTTTTTCATATGCTACTTGGAAGAGCCGAACTAGCATGTATATGCACCTTCACCAAAGAGAACAAGTGTATAGATCTGGAAATACTTACCTATAACTTCGCTACAATTCCCAACTTCAGACATAACCAGATCATTACATATAAAGGATAAAATGTGTGTTAGCAATTAGATCTAGCCTATCCGTTATCATATCATATAATGATAAGTCATTACGATCCTTATCCATCATTATATCCCATCCATCATCAAACACTCAGGTGAATACGTAGTCTAGATCAAGAAAAGCATCAGAAACCCATAACATGCATATTTTCCTTTGATTTAACACTTCATAAGATATTCATTACTCGTGCACTTAGCCCTTTGATCTTCTCCTCATTATATACCTATATCCTTTGTCAATACCTCGGACCAAAATCTCAGACCAATACCTTTGACCAAAAACATTGGACAAAAATCTCAGACCAATACCTCAAACCAAAACCTCAGACCAATACCTTAGACCAAAACCTCAGATGAAAAACTCAGACCAAAAACCTCAGACCAAAACCTTGGACCAAAACCTTGGACCAAAACCTTCACTTTTTGTCCCATACACACTTTTCCTTCTTTGAAAGTGCGTGCATACATATACGCTTCTTCTGTTTCGTGAGCCCACGTGTATACACTACTTGGACAAGGTGAACCAATGTATACTTCTGAAACCATTCTCTTTCTTCAAATTCTTGATTTTGATTGTAGTCCTTTGTTCCTTCATCCTATTCTTTTGTATGATTACTTTGTTCCCTCTGATTAGAATTGTTATAATGTGATTTTCCATATTACTTCTGAAATGATTCCTTTGAACTGCCATGCATTTTGTCACATCTATAAACACCACTGCCATGCATTCTGTCACATCTGATATCCTTCCTATAGATTCATCTAGTTACCATATACATGTGAGTTGTTCTACAAGTGGGTTTCCATCAAGTACAACACATGCATCATAATGCCAGCAAAAAATTCTAAGGTTTAAGCAGTGGAAGATCACATCAAGCATCAACAACAAGTTCTCCAACTCTTAAAACCTCACTCTGGTGCATAATCAAATGAAACAACAGGCAGATGAACATCACAATGAAAGAACTTTTGATGTAGGAAACTGGGTATTTTTACATCTATAACCATACAATCATATTTCCCTCAAGCAAGCTAATAAGGATAATAAATTATCACCCAAGTAATATGGTCCTTACAAGGTGTTTCAAAAGATCAGTACCATGGCACACAAATTGGAGCTACCTACATCTTATAGAGTACACCCAGTTTTTAATGTTTCATACTTAAAGAAGGTTATCAGTGATAAGCACCTAGTTCAAAGAGTGTTACTAGAACTTGATGAAAAAAGGAAAAATCCTATTTGATCCTGAATCGGTTAAGGAAACAAGAACCTAAAACGTACAAAATCAATTAATTTTAGAGTATCTCATTAAGAGGAAGAACTTACCCACTCAAGATTCCACATGGGAGGATGAGAATTTTATATAGAAGCATACGGAACTACTTAAGCATTGATAACAACAATTTTTTGAAGGAGAGGGGCATGTTAGGTCCCTATAATACTAGTGTATTCCCCTTATTGTAGTTGTTGTGCCCTTACATTATTATTTTTATGTAGGATCTGATTATATTGTGACCCCTTAGACTCCTATATATACTAAAGAGGTCTTATCATTTGAATAATCCAATAATTATTCATATAAGTAATGTAAAGGAGGTTTCCCCCTCAAAGAGGATACTTTTTAAGTTGTTGATCTATCTTTTCTATGAGTTGGTTGCATAAAATTTCCTTATGAGGCAACTATTAGGATGAAATTCCCTTAGTGAGGTAAATACATATATCTTCATTTCAATACATAGGCCCAATACTACTTAGAAAAAACACATATGTTTTTCTCTCTTTTTCTCTCTTCTTATCTCTTATCCTGTCTTGACCTAGACAAAATATCATTAATACAAAATAGAGGTTGTGACTAACATGCCTCAAGTACATCCTACAACTACCCTACTTTATAAGCTAAATTCCACTTCACTAAAACTAACATTTACATTTTTCCCAGAAGGACCCCTCAGCATAACCTTCTAATAAAAACGTATTCTCCTAGATAAATATCACAATTTACAAAAGGATTTTTCTCATGCGGGGGAAATAAAGTTATTCACTAGGATGACCCTACATAGAGTAAGGCTTGTGTTGGAGAAATTAGCCAAGGAAAGACAAGTTCAAGAAATGAAAGAAGGTATTTTGTTTTATACATATATCATCATACATTCTTCCAGAGCCTGGTTTCTTGAGGGGGCTTGACTCAGGTCGGAGTTATTTAGCCAAAAAATCCCTACACTACTTGCCCTTTCAGCATAAGCCCATGGAGTGCAGACTGAAGTCTCACCTAAAGCAGTATGGGGGGATGCTGGAACCAAGTTTTTGCACCCTTCAGATGTTTGAGGTGTCGATTTAGTCCAACTATGCCTACCTTCACGTAGGTCACTTTGCACACTATTCTAACCTTCAATACCTTTGCGATTTGTTATGATCATCTTTCGTGCAACCCTAACTGGGGGCTGAGATTCTTTCGCAGTATTGTGGTAGCGACCTGTAGTAATTCCTCGAATTACACCGCGAGTCTTACTTATCTTCTCATAAATGTTAGTTAAGTTCGCGTAAACAGATATTCGATCTTGCATTCACTTATTCAACACATTCATACATATTCACGCATCATATAAGCATTAAAAGTGAAATGTATATTCAATGTAACAGATGCATAATACACAGAATGGATATGAAACTTCTCTTTATTAATTCTCCAATACTTACAGATTCAACTCGCCCTGCGCACTCAGCTGCAGGGGTCCACACACTTAGTTGCAGTGCCTTCTCCTACTCTACAACCCAAAACTAGACTTTACACTTCAAATATGACTCAACTCTTCATCCTTATCCTTTATTATTGATGTCTTAAGTACTTAGAGCCTCGCTCTATTTATAAAATTCCATGGTCCGCGTACCATGGGTAGATCTCTTCAGTCGACATTACATTACATAATTGAGGGTAGACAACCCTATGACTCTTTTACAAACTACGTGCTCTGCACCCACAACATGAGGAGTCTTTACATCAAGCTTACAACTTTTGACAAAAATGTAGGCTCTAAGCCCAAAAAATTCCCTTGGGGATGCCGTGCCCAACATGCCCCCAACACAAACATTGTGACTCACCCTCGAGTCACTCTTTCGGTGTGGATATCTTTGCGCGAAGACCTCCCAACTCTTCCTGGATCGTTTCAAGATCGGCAGTGCACTGAGCAGCTACCTGCTGTACTTCCTGGACACGCTATTCAGAGACCTATGTGGCTAAACTGTTTCCCTGAACCTGTTCCTATGTTCCTTACATCCGCATGAGCTTTGCCTCAATAGAGGTTGTAATGACATACGCCTCATCAATCCATGGTTGTAAGCACAGCTTCAAAACTGTTTCCTTATGTTGAGCAGCAACCACTTGCTCCTTGAGTGCTTTGGCCTACTGCATCCACTCGAGCCTCTATGTAAGGGCAATCATTTGCGTGGTCCCTTTTACTTAATCATATTTTTGCTATAGCTCACACGCCTTCGTCTCTAGTCAACATATGTTTAGGTCCTCCTCTAGAGTGGTGAGAACCTCAAATGACTCCTCGAACAACTTTGTGCAGTATTTCACTACAGTATTGACCTCTGCTATGGCTGCTATAAACACGCTGGTGCACTGTTCCTTAACCTCTAGCGGAGTTGAAGGTTGCGCCTTCAATTTTAGTTCGACTATCTGGAGGTTTAGTTCGAGCTGAACCCAGGCCATTTCTTCCTCTACCTTGCAGACCCCTACTGCTAGTTTCTGGATGCACGCCTGCACTGGTTCTTCTAGTAGGATGGCCAACTTTGGGACCATCTGGAAGGCTTCCTCCACCACCTACACTAGCTATCAGTTTTGTGCCACTACCTCGATGTGTTGTAGGCTCAACTATTCCATGTTGGTGGGCTGCTCACTCATGACCTGGAGCACGTGACCCTCCCTGGCTCGCAGTTCTGCAGTAACTCCATCCTGCAAAACTTTGAGTGTCTCCCAAGGGAGCGCAACCATATTTAGCATGATTCCCTTCAACCCGCTTCCCGTAGGCATGTCTATCTCATTTTTTGTCATGAGTGCTCCATCTGGCAGCACTATATTGTTGGTCATCTGGGCGTGCAACATTTCCTCGGCCACGGATGTGCATACTGTGAGGCTGGTTGACACAGTGCTAGCCTATGGAGTGCACACCTGCAACTCCTGTATTTATGCTCACAGAGTCCCCAACACCATTTTGTTTTCCTCTGCTAACTGCTGGAGGGCCTCCATGGTGACATCCCTCACCATCTCCCCAATGTCATGTAGATCCCCTCAGTGAGGGTGATTGGGTCGAAAGAAGTCTTTAAAGCCTTCGACTTCTTCTGCAGCCCTACCTGCTCTCTTGGGCATTGTTGTTTCAACTATGTGGATGCTATTTGCAGGTCCACGCCACCTTGATTTGTATCTATTTCCTGTTCGAGCGAAGGTGACTTATGGCCTCTGCGCTCCTCCTCTGCTGCCTTCTGTTTTTCTTCCACTACCATCGCAGCGTCGCATGCCTCCTACGCCTTAACTATTTCCATTTCATTGCTCCGCTTTTCCATGAACTACACCATTTGTAGTTTTTCCTCATCCTTTTTCCTCTGTGTGGCAAAATTCTCTACTTCCACCATGGAACTGGCTAGAGCACGACACTATAATGGCCACGACTCAAGGACGGTGAAGATGACATCGTTCGTGGCCAGGTACGGTAGCTCATTCGATGTCTTCACGGGGTTCTTCCATGCCTTGATGTACACGTGGTGGAAATATGCCTTGAACTTTGTGAAGCTCTATAGACTATTATAGATCGTGGGCAATAACTGTGGCTTGCGATTAATCCCCATTCTGATGTTCATCTCCATGAACACCCAGAATATTTTGTTGTCTCGTATTCTCTACGCGTCTCTAGTTTCCCACAACGAAGCATACTTTGTTGCCTCTGAAAGGTCTTGCACAATCATGTGGAACTGGCTATCTTTGGACAATTCCCATGCCACCAATGCTATCGACAGCAGGAGCCGTTCATAGTGAAAAGTCTTCCCCTACTCCTATGCCTCGTAGCAGTTCTCAAGGAACCCTCTACATAAGTAGTCTGCCCAGTTCAACTGGACCCCTTCCACTCATTGTGCAGTAAGTAAAACCACTGGCGTGGGCACCTCATCCATGCGGCACTTCCGTATAACCTTCCCTGCCAATATTTGCATCGCGACTTTGACCATAGGGTTGTTGATGCTGGAAATCGCGTACCCTATTTTCTTCTTTTCCAGCTTAAACTTCTTCTTCATGGCCTTCATGATGGCCAAATCATCACTCTTACCCTCCGAGATGTTCACTGGATCCTTCCCTTTGCAAGGGAGCTACGTAATTCTATGAATCAAGTGGCCTGTGATGGGGATGGGCTCCTCCAGCCACAAGCATCCATCATGCACTAGGTAGAGCAGTTGTCTGATGATGAAAATAGTCACTAGGGTGTGGTGGTAATGTGGTACTCAGAGTAGGTTTAACAGTCCTACCTTTCCTACACCTCTCAGCCACTTACATGGCTCTAACTCTATAATTCTCATCAGTGAGTCTTTCTTTTGGAGCATTAGTTGCGCGGTTGCCAAATGTGGGAACTTCTCATCATCTGGGAGATCCCAGTCTTCAAATTTTAGAATAGGCACTTGCCCCAAGTGCACTATACTGAAAAGGATGTTGTCAGGGAGCAACGGAGTCTATAAAGAGCTCTTGCTCTCATCTAGGTCCTTGGGCACCTTTTCTTTCCCTTTCCATGGAGGAACATACGCGGGAAGTCTGGTTAGAGGGTCCACACCCTGGGTTTCCACCTCCATTTCTACATCCTCCTCCTCCTATTGTAGGATTCCCTCAAATTCTTCCTCCTCATAGGCCTCTAAACTGATAGCCTTCCCTTTTTCTTCCATGGTAAGCATAGTCCTTAGCAGATTCTTAGGGGACACGTGCACCAGTGCCATAGGCTTCTTGTCCTTCTTGGGTTTCAGTGTGCATGGTGATTTATGGATTTCTACGACTATATTGACACTTTTGGGGGCTTCTCCTACTATCGTGGCCTATGCGACCTCCTCAGAAGTCATTGCTTCGATATCCATGGCTTCCTCAGGAGCTGCCATAGTGTTTTTCCACAATTCTCTCAACGGCTCGAGTAAGTTCTCAAACACTGAATTCTCCTTGAACAGATTGAATAAGTCTGGGTTCATGAATGTCTGGGCATGCAAGAACTCAGTTCTCAAATTGCCAAGAGTTGTTTGCTAGACAACCCTTTGTAATTTATAATGCCTTTTGAATTTAAATTCGATTGTTCGCCCCACATTCGGTCCACCAATGCTCACTTGTCAACAGATTTTCAAGAATCTAGCCCATAAAGTTTGCCTTAAATGCCTGCCGCCTGCTCCATTTGGTCCCAAACCAAATGGACCCTATGACACTTCACTACTATGTGCAGTCCTAACATCACACAGCTCCCGAGCAGAGTAGTTTATAGTCGCGTACCTCCTTTCAACTACCTGGAGTGCTAAGATTATGCTTCCTGTGGCTAGTCAGATGGCCAGGCCAACTGTGTATGGCTTCAAATGACTACCATTTACTTTTCCTGGGAAGAGTTCACCATTTAAGTTTACCAACTACACCGTGCCACCATCTGTGATCTCCTTAATAACACATGGTCCCAGCAAATGCATTCTGAACTTCCTGAAGAATCTATCAAACTTGATATCATATAACAAGACCAAATCATTCTCCTTAATGGTGCTAAACTTAATATGTCGATCGTTCCATGCCTTTTCACTCTGCTTTTGTACATGTTAGTGAAATCCGGCCAAAAACCATTTTTCTTTGAACTCCTCCAACTGCGCAAGCCTCTCCTCCAAGGCTCCATGGTCCATCATACTTGTGAGTGCTACTATGCTAGACTAGGCATAATTTACTCCATAGGCATTACGGCTTCTACTCCATAGACAAGACTAAAAGGCGTTTGTCCCGTTAGTTTCTTGCATGTTTTCCTATAAGGCCATAAAACTGCAAGTATGTGCAAGTCCAAATCACTTCATTGCACATTACATACCTTGGTCAATGCAGAATCCAATGCTTTGTTAAATGCTTCTACTATCCCGTTAGCCTGTGGGTGATACGGTGTGATTTTATGATGATACACCTGAAACTCTGTCGTCAACGCATTGATTGTCTCATTCAGGAAATGTGTACAGTGATAACCCATCAAGATCTTCGAACAGCCGAATCACGTCAGTACATGTTCAAACAGAAACTTCGCGGTCATCGTGGCCGTGCAATCCTTGACCAGTTGCACTTCTGCCCAACGTGTTAGGTACTCTGTCGCAATGATAATATATCTCACACATGTCCTTCCTTGAGGTTTTATAGGTCCTACAAAGTCAATTTCCCACTTTTGGAAGGGCCGCAACGTCATTTGCAGATTTAAAGGAATCTCATCCCTGCGTGATGGCTTACCCATTCTTTGACATACATCACATGCCTTGCAAGGTACTTTTGAATCCTGATGAAGGGTGGGCCACCACAACCCTTCGCGGAGAACCTTCTACGTGGTTGCTCTCCATCCATAGTGTCCTTCCACAACGCCCCCATGAGTGTCTACAAGGATGCTGCTTCATTCAAACTCAGGTACATACCTTTGCAATATCTCATCATTCCCCATCTTATATAGATGCCCCGAAATGATGGAGAAATCTTTGATGCAAACCACTACTTCCTTCTTCTGTTGGATAGAGTAACCTTCCGCTAGAGTTCCAGTTGTTAGAAAGTGGATTATATCTTCAAAATGTCCATCGGCTGCACGCACAGCAAAAAGTTGTGTGTCATCTAGTCCTTCCTCTAAACTAGTGGGTTCCTCCCCTATCTCAATGCATGACAAGTGATTGGGTCCCACGTTCAATCATCCAGGCTTCACAAAAACTTCAAAATCATATTCTTGGAATAACAAGAGCCACCTGCATATGCGCTCCCCCAACACAAGATTTTTGACCAAGTACTTCAGCCTGGAATGATCTGTATACATCTTAAAGTGACCTCCTAGCAAGTAGTGTCGATACTTCTAGACCGCATACACCATAGCCATTCCCTCACATTCAGTGGTGGAATAGTTATTTTCTGTTTTAGATAATTTGTGACTCGTGAATGCGATAGGGTGATCCAGGCCTCCTCCACCATCCTATGTTAGTACTGCCCCCAACGCTATACATGACACGTCAACATGAACATGAAATTATTTCTTCCAATTTGGGAAGACAAGAATCAGCGCAATAACCATCTTCTCTTTCAATGTGTCAAGGTTTTTCTTACATTCATCATCCGAATAGTATTTGGCATCCTTATTCAACAGTCTTTCCATCGGCGCGGTGATCTAGGCATAACCTTTGATAAACGTTCTGTAGTAACCCGTATGTCCCAGAGTAGTGCGTAGCTGTTTCACATTGCGTGGTGCTTCCAAATTCAGAATTACCATGATCTTTGCAGGGTCTACCATCAACCCTTGTTTACAAACCACGTGCCCTAATAGGTTCCCAAAAGGAATGAGGAACATACACTTCTTGAGGTTGAGCACGATCTAATATCTTCAACATGTATCCAACATCAAGCGCGAGTTTGCTATGTTGCACCTAACCAGCCCAAGTGTAGTCTAGTCGTCAAAATAGACCTCCAAGAACTAACGAATATATTCCTTGAATGCCATAAAAACCACACATGAAAAGATAGTAGGGGCATTCCTCAATCCAAATGGCATGACAATATATTCGAAGCAACCCCAGTCATTCGTGAAGGTTGTCTTTCTCCTATCCTCCAACGCGATTTTGATCTGGTGGTACCCTAAGAACCCATTAGTGAAAGAATATGCTTCCTCACCGCCTACATTATCCAACACCTCAACTGTGAATGGAGTTGGGAATGGATCATGTACACACACGTCATTCAACTTTCTGAGATCCACACATATTCTTATTTCATCCTTCCGCGTCTTCTCTTGTACCACCATCGTGCTTACCCAATTGGATTCCTCCATAGGCACAATGATGCCTGCCATGAGCATCTTGTCTAATTCTATACAACCCTTCTCCTTGTATTTTAGATTTAGGTGTTACAACCTTTTCCTAACTGGCTTTGCGTCGGGCTTTAACGTGACCTTCGTTACCCCTAAATATCCGATTATTCCTTTCAGATCCATTAATTTGGTAGCGAGTAAGTCTTGATATTCACAGAGTGATTCACCGACCTTATACACCATCGTGTGATCCCAATAGTCCTCGATCTTCGCGAATTTAGGTTTCACCTCTATACCAATATTCACTTGCTTAGTATTCACTAGCATGGTTATGTCAAGGTTCTCAATTTGTGGTCCTTGAACCTTGCATTTGCCTTCTGTCTCGGAAATATTAATTTTCCACAGATCTTCATCCTCTTCCTCAACAGTTACATTATAACACTCTAGCACGCAACTTAATTGAGAAGCCCATTCTGGCTAAATCAACTCTACGGGCTCTTGTGGTATCCTAAGGATGTCTTCTTTTACCTCTTGTAGCACTTCATCAATACTATCCCACCCATCCTCAAAACTGAACGTCATCATGAACCCTTCATGCAAAACATCTGATTCACCAGTCCCATAATGAAGCTCTATTTCTATATACCAGTTCATTGGTATATCATGCAAGGTATGATAGAACAGGTGCACCCACTCAGGTTGTGGCTTTCCCCATAAGCCTGCATCCAATTGACCAGATGTGTGCACAGGTCATCTTACCCATTGTACTTGTCTGTCAATCACACCCTAGGCTTCCAAAATCATGTGCACATCATTCTCCTACATTCGCGCCAATCATCAAAGCTTCCTTTGGGTGTACCCCACCATCTCATGGGTGTAGCGCACAATACCTAGCCCAAAGCATGGAAACGTTTCTTTTCCAGCACATCCCTTTCAAATTTATCCAAGAAGGTATCTATGTCACTTAACCCATCATAGGTAGGTAGATATCTTACTTCTATCAATACGCAACGTAGTGACCTTGTCATCATATTATAGTTAAGCGTGGTTACTTCGTGTAACTGATTCTTCCATCGCTCTATCTCCTCATCAGAATCCAAAGTATAGGATCTCTCACGCACCCATGAAATCCACCCGTCCGTGGTAGGATTTACCCAGTCTTGCTCTCAGGTTGTTATCTTGTAGATGTAGTCCAAATCATCATCACTTTCATAGTCGTGCACCGGCTCTGTATAGTGCAATCCTTCAACAGAGTCTAGGGGTATAACTGCATGTAGTGACTTCTTCTGAAAAATCATCTTGCACTTCTTTAGATTAATCACCCCATTCATGTTCGTGGCCTAATCAATTCCTAATAGCATGGGGTAGGGATTGCTATCATCAACAATCTCTATCACTTCAAAGTGTGCTAGCGTGCTCGCTCGCTCAATATCCATGGTTATTCCTTTCCATTGCCGCATGGGTATTATTTCCTACTTGTTCGCCATTCATAGTTGAATAGGAGACCACTGCAGTGTAGGTCAGCCCATTCGCTCCCATGTCTGTTTCGGCAGAACATTCACATCTGATCCTAAATCTAGAATTACTTGCTCCATTTCATATTCTCCAATCTGTGCAGTTAGTCTCATTTCTCTTCCCAACCTTGTCTTATGCTTTCCAATCTTCTGGACTAGGCGCGGTTCTCCTGGCGTGGTCCCAACGCATCTGTTAATGATTTTCTGTAATCCTTTCACAGCCTTATTGTCATGTAGTAGCTTCATACATGTGTCTAGGAATGCCGTGAGCATAGATGGGTCCATCTCTAGCTCCAGTCTATCTTGTCTTCCTAAAGTGAAGGCATCAGCGAAGCTCATCTTAGCTTCCATGAAGGTTTCCAGAGTGCGCTCCAAATCAAACTCCACTTCTTTCGCCAGAGCTTTACGAACCTAGGTACTATCTTATGGTTGTTTGTCTTTGTCATCTCCCATTGAAATTCCACTTTGAAGAACAATGTTCACATTCGGATCTTCCGCACATGGCTTAGACCTCATCATCTACAGGTTCTAAGTCAGGGAAGGTGGTAGTGCTCCTTTGTCACTTATCTTAGCTATCAGTGTAGGACAATATTTTGTCTCATGATCAGACAAGGTACAATACAAACATGATGGGTGCGTTGGGTTCGTACAATGGTAGGCATAATGCCCTAGCCCTCCACAATTTATACATATCAACTTTCTGCGACCTCTTCCAAGTCCCTCCCCCTCGGCCTCGTCTGCACCCCTGAAATCCTGTTCATGCCATTCCTTCATTCTAGTATAGGGGCCGCGTTTCGACCTAAACTCTATAGGTGGGAGTTCTATCCATCATCAACTCATAGCTTCTACAAGTGTGCTCATTGTGCCCCACCAATGTACAAAATTTGCAAAAAAACTGTTGTGAATTTTGCGTATACTTCTGTAACAAGTGGTTATTGCATGTGTCATGTTTTCTAGCTATTTGACAAATCACACACCACAAAGTAATCACCGTCCTAGGTCCTACTTGCACTTTTAGCCTTAAAGGCATTGGTCCTCCTCCTGCGAGGTAATTTGTGAAAATTGGGTAGCGGTCCTTGTCATGACCCTGACCCTTGCATTTTATGCACCACACTTCTTCGCGCACTTTCGGTCGAGTCGTCTTGTCCTATTTCATAGTCTGCATCTCAAGGCATAAATTCTTTAATTGCATGTGGATCTGTTGAACTCCTAAGTTAGGATCCTGCATCAAGGTCTCATGCAGCCTCATTGTGATTTCTAAGGCCTCTGCCCGAGTCGTTTGGTTTTTCTACGATAGCACACCCCTTAAATGTGGTGTTAGCGACACTAAAAACCTCTCGCAGTGCTATCTATCTGTCAGATTCATATTAGCTTCATGAATCATACATTTTAGCCTCTGATCTAGCTCCTAAGGAGCCTCGCCTGGTAGCATCATGATCTCTTTGAATCTAACGATCGACTATGCTTTAGACTTTGGTATTCAAGGGGCTATTTTCTGGTCCTTTACTTTCTTTGTTCCTATATGTTTTTCCACTTCTTGTAGCCTCGAACATCAAGGTAATTGCATAACCCTATTTTTGCACAATAACATTTTAATCCAAGTATTCAAAGATCTTATGTAATTACCTTGTGGTCCTTTGAGAAATCATCGCTCTACCTCGCTATAGCTGACTAAGGTGTTGACCGTGAACTCAGTAATGAATCCTCCTATAACCTGATCGAGCCAATGATCAATGGTGAACGCGATCTTATCCTCTGATTCTTCTAACCTTCGTACTAAATTTGGGGTCCACACAATAGGATCATCAAGTTTCCACCTTCCTTTGCTACTTGCTAGCTTCACGATGCACTTGTATAGCTCAGTGGGAAGGAAACAAAGAAGATTTTGTGGATCTTTGTGGATCTTTGTGTATAGGTATTAGTTTAACCACTCTGCTTTTGACAGTCACGGATTCCTATTATCCTATGCTATGAACTTGTAAATTCTTTTCTCCAACCAGCTTTCAATTTTCTTCTTAGTTGGATTCCAATGATACAACATCAGACATCTATATGCAGATTCTGGTTCTTGCAACAGAACCATTTTTTGGCTTAAAGGGGCCTGACCCAAGTTCGGATTTATTTATCCAAACAAACCCCTGCACTACTGGCCCTTTCTGCATTAGCCTACAGAGCACCAACTGAAGTCTCACCAAGGCAGTATGGGGGAATGTTGGAATCATGTTTCCGCACCTTTGAGATATCTGAGGTTTCTATTTAATCCAACTATGCCTACCTTTACATAGGTCACTTCGTGCACTATTCTAACCTTCAATACCTTCGCGTTTGTTATGATCATCTTTCGCACAGCCCTAACTAGGGGCTGAGATGCTTTTGTGTTGCTATGGAAGTGACCTGTAATAATTCCCCGAATTACACCACGAGTCTTACTTATCTTCTTACAAATGTTATTAACTTCGCATAAATAGATATTCGATCTTGAATTCACTTATTCAACACATTCATACATATTTTCGCATCATATAAGCATTAAAACTGCAATATATATTCAATGTAATAGATCCATAAAACAAGAAATAAATATGTAGAATGGATATGAAACTTATCTTTATTAATGCTCCAATAGTTAGAGACTTGACTCGCCCTATGCACTCAGCTCCAAAGGTTCGCGCGCTTAGCTGCAGACTACTAGGCCTCTTTGCACTCAGCTGTAGAGCCTTCTCCTACTCTACAACAGAAAACTAGACTTTACACTTCAAATATGACTCAACTCTTCATCCTTATCCATTATTATTGATGTCTTAACTACTTAGAGCGTCACTCTATTTATACAATCTCATGGTCTGTGGACCATGGGTAGATCTCGTTAGCCGACATTAGATTACAAAATTGAGGGTAGATAACCCTATGACTCTTTTACAAACTGCGTGCTCTGCGCCCACAAAATGTGGAGTCTTTACATCGGGGTTACAACTTTTGACCAAAATCTGGTCTTTATGCCCCAAAACTTCCCTTGGGGAATCCCGCGCCCAATAGAGCCCTATGAGGTGCTTACAACCAAGTAGGAAGATGCTTCATTTTGACTTGTGCTCACGTCTCCTCCTTCAGGCCATAGATAAAACATTTTTTAAAAATGAATTTATTAAGTTCCTTACATGGATTAATAATTTCTTAAAGCATGGAATAAAGTTTTTCATTGAGCCTATTTGAAATAAGATAATAAGACACCAAAAATAGTGACTATCTCACTCAAAATATGCATGTATAATAAAAAATTAATTATAGGTAATATATATCACATATAATTTTTATGACATTCTTTTTTTTCATATCCAAATAAAAGATGCCAACACAATTTTTTCATGTCACTAGTGATGCTCTAGAGGGTGAAACAATGTTCCATTTGTGAAACCCATCTTAATAGTTCAAAACCATCAAGCCTATTCAAGCACACCTTAAAAGTATCATTCCATATTTTATTATGTATTATTTTATGGTTGTGATTAGTCGAGGAGGTTTACAGGTGGACAATAGTCCCTAGTGAGAATTTTTGTTATGATGTAACTCACCATGCTATGTATTTAAGTGTTAATATTTTAGTATGCCTCAATTGATCAAATCCATTGTCTTATATTTCAATATTTTTCCCAAGTTGTCAAACATCTAATCCAATCATTGGTCCTAACTAGTTACCATATACTAAATTGGTTGACTATGGCCTTCAAGGTTCATGTATTGAGTGTCAAAGTGATCCAATCTACCAATAGTAGGGAAATTGAACATATTGTATAGGGAGGTTGTATGGGGTGACTTATTGGGATCCACTATAGGTGAGCTAACTAAAAATGTTTATTAGATATTAAGGACAAGCAAATATTAGGTTCCATAGCTCTCTTGTAACTCTCCCAACTAGTTTCTAGGGCATACTAACACAAATTTTCCCCTTGGAACATGAATTTTCTATAACTTTTACTACTAATATGTTTTTTGTAACAATTACTAAACATGGCTAGTGAATCCTATCATGTAATCCATCCTATCCCACTTTTTCAAATGATCACGGTTACATCATAGTCATTGTTAACTACTTAACCAAGTGGGTTGAAGCCATTCCTACTTTCAAGGCCGATGGATAAATTATTGCTTTATTCCTATTAAGTTGAGTAATTTCCCAAGTCGGTGTGCCTCACACTATTGTCACAACCCATGGATCAAATTTCCAAAATCACATGATGTCTTATTTTACTACTATGCTCAATTTTCTCCAAGATCACTCATGTTCCTACTACGCCTAGGCTAATGTAAAATTCGAAGCCATTAATGGCATCCTCAAAACCATGATATGATGGCTAGTAGGTAACCACAAAACTAGCTACCATAGAATGTTATATTTTGTGTTTTGTGCATTCCAAACCTCTGTTAAGACTACTACAGGCTTCACACCTTTTCAACTAGTTCACGACTTGGAAGTAGTCCTTCTTATCAACTTCACTTTGGAAACATTATGGAATTTCTTTCTACAGTTAGAATTTGGTTGATATACAACACAATCGTCTCAGGTATTACTAGATGAATAGTTAGGGTTCCTTCCTTGTAATCTGTCTGGTGTGAATGGGCATTGTATTGTAGATGTAAATAGTATCATTCTAGATAAGAATAATCTTACAAATAGTAGTAGTATTTGGACTCTATATTATGATGGGTCTAAAGTGTAGGATTGAGCTAGTGAAATTCGCATCGTAATGGACCCTAGAAGGAAAAAAATGCTCTTTTTTTTCACTTAGAGTTTGAATGTACCAAAAACATGGTAGAATATGAGGCATTGATTTTTGGGTTGAAAAAAACCATTGATCTAAAGGTAAAATACATCATGGTAATTGGTGATTTCAAAATAATCACTAGACAGGTGCGTAATACAATAATTTTTTTATCACCTCATCTAAAAGATACGAAGAAGGAGTATGTCATCTCATTTATGCATTTAAATCTTTTGTTATCATTTCAATTCCTAGAATTAATAACTTTGCACCTGACAGTTTAACAAATGCAGTAGCTCAATATAATCCTCTTAAAGATAGATTTTCTATTGAGATTGTTTATAAACCCACAATCCTTAATAATGTGACTAAATTCCATTTTTTCAATGATAACACACAAACATAAGAGTTTTCCACCAACTCACTCACATTTAAGGATGCATCCATCGATGAAGAAGAACATGATAAATTTATGGAGGAAGAAACCAAGCTCTGGAAAGGAAATCATATTCCTAAAGGTGCCATCTTGAAAGAAAGGATATATGATCTACAAAATCAATTCAAATTTCCCCCAAGCACTAAGACACAAATCTCAACCTTGATGTATGGGAAAATAAATCTATGCATGAATAAATATCCCAAGTTAGTCAATCTCAGTGTGTCGTGTACTCCAGCCGAACATCAACTGTTTATATAAATTTCTCAAATGGTATCGATATGTTTTATCCTAGACATACTAAAATATTAAGACTAAAGATACTTGTATCATCCAACACATGATTCCTATAAAAGAGGATGCTAAGCCATTTCAAAAAAATTTATGAAAATTCCACCTGACCTTGGAACCATTCATATAGAAAGAATTAAAGAAATTGTCATTTACCAAGATTATCTTCAAGGTCCAATATTCAACTTAGGTTTCGAATATGGGATTTATTAAAAAGAAGTTAGCAGAGATAAGATTATGCATAGAATTTTGAAATCTTAATTGTGCATTAAACAAAGATAATTTCCTAATATCATCCATGGAACAAATTTTTTAAATGGTATTAGGTTTTGAGATGTTTTCTTTACTTTATCAATTTTTGAGATATAATCAAGTCTTAGTATCTGAACTTGATATGATTAAGACAAAATTCGAGACCAAGTGTGGTATCTTTGCGTATATAGGTTAATTCCTTTCATGTTGGTAAATGTTGAAGGTACTTTCCAACAAGCAATGGACATGACCTATTGGGGCTTGATAGGACACAGTGTGGTGGTATACTTGGATGATGTAACAGTGTTATAAATTAGTTCTTATATCATATACACCATCTCAAACATTTTTTCAAGAACTATAAAAAATATGGCATCTTTCTTAATCCCAAGAAGATTATTTTTGCAATATTTGAAGCAAACCTCTTGGAACACATTAATGCGAAGAGAAAGATCATTGTTGACCCAAACAACATTAAATAAATCACACATATCCCATACCCCAATGGTAAGAAATCTATGCAATATTTTTTGGGAAATATTAATTTTGTTAGAAAATTTTTCTCTGATTTGCTGAAATTATGAAACTACTTAAAGACATGTCTAAAAGGGATGCAATTTTCAAGTGAAATAAAAAGGATGAAAAAAACCTTTTCAAATATTAAAGAAGGAATCATAGTGGCCCTTGACCCATATAATCATAATTTCAATAAATAATCCATTCTCTACACTTTTTCATTTGACTCCATTTGAACAATTCTCACCTAGAAGGATGATTGAGGACATGAAGACCCAATATCATACATGTGTATAGGTGTGCAAGGAACCAAGCTTAATTACTTTGATATTGATAAAAAAGCTTATGCAATATATAAACCAGTGAATCACTTTAGCCTTTACATCCTAAAGATCCATGCAAAGGTAATTGATCCCCACCCTTCAATCAGATATTTATTCATGCAAAAGGATTTATGGTTATGGAGAGGTAATTAGATGAAGTATTTACAAGAGTATGACCTCACACTATCAAAGCTCATGGATTTTGTAAGAGTATGACATATTTACAAGACTATGAGCTCATACTATCAAAGGTCATGGAATGTGCAAGTTAGTTGCAAAGGCTACATATCCTTAAACAAAATAAATGATATATTGGGATGAAGAAATGGATATGTATAATTATGATTCCGTACTAGTGAGTAGCGACAATATCTAGAACACAAAACTTTGCCTTCAAAGTTAAAAATGAAACAAAATTGAGCAATCAGGCTCACATCTACACAATACCAGTTGATCGATGGAGTTATGTTTTGTAAAACATCTTAATGGGGTTCTATTGTGGTGCTTAGATTCACTTGAGGTAGACAAATTTCTTAAATAACTTTATGATGGGAAGACTATTGGCTAATTTTCCAATGAGACTACAACATAAAATTATTTGGGTAGCATACTATTGTCCCATGCTCTTCAGAGATGCTCAGACATATGGCTGAAAGTGTCAGATAAGAGAAACTGTTAGCAGCCCCATTGCAACCAATTGAAGTTAAGAAACCATTCCAATAATGGGGACTTGATATTGTTAGAAAGATTTTTCCATACACATGTAAGTAGCATGAATACATTCTTGTCGTCACAAATTATTTTACACAATGGGTTGAGGCCATTCTTCTGAAGAAAGTAGATGATCAAATGGTGATGCCATTCTTCTAACTATTACCCTTGAGGCAACAAACTAGCAGAATGAAGCAATAAAAATATGATCTGTACTGTAAAGAAAATTGTGCTTTCTTAATAGATAAACTAGTATAACACCTTATCAAATATTCTCTTTTGTCTAATCGAGTGATTCCAAAATCCTCCCTTGATACATTTCATTAATTCTTGGTTTACAAGAAAGAAGCCATCTTGTTACCTCACATTTACCTATCTTCCTTACTAGTTTCCCATGAATATTGTGGTAAGTCGCGTCATATCATGGAGACCAAAATTTATACGCTCTTAAGGATTGAAGAAGGAAGGCATAAAAAGGCATAAAGACGTGCTAAATTTGCATCTCACCAATGCAGAATCATGCGATGGTTTGATAAAAGGTTTGAAGGTGACAAATAGTTTTGTGTGGGTGACCTTACCTTGAAATGGGGTAAACCCCATGAGGACACAAGAAAGTATACTAAATTCCAATGTTTGTGGCTTGGTCCATTTTAGATCCATGAAAATCTTGGCCTACACACGTATACATTACAAACCTTAAATTGGGAGACTGAACCCCATCTCATGAATGACCAATACCTCAATTTATATTTTCAATAATAGCTCTTCAAGTCATCCATCCTTTCCTACATATTTTATTCTAATCCTTTTGCTTATATTGTATGTTTTTTTATTTCATTGTGAAATTTGTTTTATTTCACTTTCCTTGTGCACTTTTAATTTCAGTTTCACTATCAGGAACGTCTACATAAATAAGAGGCCTTGTACATAAATAATTTTTTTAGCTAAAGGACCAATGGTAGTATGTCAAATATTGAAAATAAGGATGTAGTAAATGTTCATTAATTAGATGACATTAAATCTCCATCAGTTGCTTCAATCTTAAACATCTTATAACTCGACATCATGTAAAAGGAAAATAATAATTAAATCATATTCAGAAGTCAACCAAGTTGACAAAATGCATACCATTAACATGATGTTTGTAGCGTGACTGGTCTTGAATTAGTGAATCTCGTGCACAAATGTGTCGAACCATTTGTTAGAGAAGGGTTGGAGAGAAAATAGGAATTGCGAGAAAACCCATTTCAGAAAATATTAAAGTCATCGAAGCATAAGGAAGAACCTCTACAGTCATAAATTAAGTTGGTATCCCTCATCCTCCCTGGCATAAAAAATGCCCAATAATGAAAAATTACATGAAGAAATAAATAAAATATAGGGTAAAGGAGTTATAAAGGATTCCTGCATAGAGAGGTGACAGGAGCAACTTTGTCAGGGCTATAGACGCTTGCTTGCAACAAAGTGCTTCTTGTGATTTAATGAATGACTTAGTTAGGGATGTGACCAATTGTTATATGTAGAGCAAAATCAAAGACGCATGTATAATTTTGAACATTTTGAAATCACATACATAATATCTCAATCTTCTAACAAATATTTTGGTGACTAAGACATATTTTAATAGGTGTGTTACAAACGAAGACCAAGAAAAGTAACTGGGAGAATAATCTCTAATCAGGGCTAAACAACTGAGCTAGTGATACCCATAGATTCATATCAATACTTCCCTAGTGATTAAACTATATCATAATAAGTGTTAAACTAGAGATGTTGAGATCCTACCTGTGAATCAACAATTGTTGTACCCACTACAATAACCCAAAAATTTCAATGTATTATAAATTTGGAGTCCCATTTAAATTGGTAAACTTTTATTTTTATTTTTATTTATTTTTTTATTTTTTTATTTTTTCTTTTTTTCTGAGATAAGTGAAATGGTTATTTTTTTTTTAAGAAATAAATTAGTGCATATTACCTTCCTAAAGTAGCCCAACATTGTCCAATCGTTTAGCAAAACATAGTTCTATTCACTACCATTGCATAGTCTTACTTCTTAGTGTGACATATCATAGAGAAAATCATGTTAGTGGATTCCCATTAGCACACCAATGGCTCATTGTACCTATGTAGTTTAGCACACTACGTTAAATATTATCACAATAATTATCACGTGGCTATATTTAATGCACATGAAGCAATTTTCATGTTCAATAATTTTATATATAGGATGATTCCTTGATAATTTTTGCCTTCATTTCTTGTCGGTCGAGCCTCTAACTTGACACCGCAAGAAAGTAGAGCAGTTCACGATCTACTATTGTAGATCTCACTACCACTAGGAGCTGAGGAGTTTTTCTAAGCACCACTAGGTCGCCACACCTGACCTTTCATTTTTTTTACCACTTAATCTTCCACAACCCTCCACCCTCTAATGCATTACCTTCTCATGTCCCTTTATCATTTTCTAAATTATTGAATGTCGCTCATTTCATATCTTTCACCTAAATGATCTCTCGTTGATATAGATGGATATTGGTGGCCACCCCCCTATTCCACTTGGACCCCCAATACTGTCTCTGTTAGTGTTTCAGTTTCCTTAATTGTAGAATAGTTTACTATTTTTGGTAGCTTTTTGGGTCTTGAACTTCCGGATCCATTTTGAGGCCCTAAACAACCTTTTTAGGGAAAATGGAGAGACCAGAAAAGTCTTGCAAGTGTTCAATCATTTCCTTTTGGCCTACTATTCGAGATCTTCAAAACAAGGTATTATGATAGGAAAAATAAGATCGTATGCCAAATGTACAATCCTGGGAAATCGTCGTACCAATATACCCGAAAAGGCCCACAATTTTGGTGCTTCATCTCCTAGGGTGTGGTTTCTAGATGTTTAGGGTTTTCCATTGTTTCTAAACAATAAATAGGCCTTTTTCATCATTGTAACATAGTTCATAGGCATGTAGCCACCACATTTCTTCTCAAAGATAAGCTACCATAACCGAAGCTAGTTTATTTCCATTTTGTTTGTGAGCATATTTTAGTATTCTGGTATTAATGACATGAAATGTTATTTCTGTTGCATTTCTGTATTTATGGTTATATCTGTAATTTGTTGCATTCCTATTTATGTTTGGATCAGTGGTATCATATCGGTCTCCTCTTTCTCTATTTTTCTTTGAATGTCCCTAATGAAGTTAGGGTATAAGGAGTTAGGGATTGATCTGGTTGAACCTTTGGAAGATTGGCCTCGCAAACCCTGACAACCTCCCTTGTCAAAAGAAAATAAAGACAATGGGGCAGGAGATCCTTTCGAAATATTGCTTGAGGAAGCCCTCAAGTGACAGAGGAACACAATGATGGATAACTTTGCCCAGGTCATTCAACAACTACCCATAGGCGATGTATCTTCATCTAGCAACCACTCTAGAGGCACCACTCCTTTTAATGTACACACTAACTTTGATATTCCCATAAATTTTGAGGGCCAAATTGATGTAGACGTCGTAGATAAATGGTTGAATCTATTGGAACGATATTTTTTAGTTCATGACTTTTCCAATCAAGAAAGGATCACCTTTGTACTTCTCTAAGATGCCTCACACATCAAGGACTGGTGGGAAACCTACTATGAATAAAAGGACGAGAGGGAATCCTCACTATCTTCAGTTGTACCCACTTAGGATTTTTTTGGAGATGCCATCAAGGAACAATATTACCCTATCGAGAGTTATGAAGATAAATACATAAAGTGGACCATGCTATGGAAGGGAAGCGACTAAGATGTGCTGGAGTTCACAAATATTTTCCATACACTCTGCACCAACTTGGGTATCAAGGATTCTAAGGGGAATTTGGTACTCAAGTACCACGTCTGTCTACACAAGTATAGCTAGGACGAGATGGAGTTCTTGGACACCTTCTCACTCGGAATGGCATATTGATATGCTCTCAAGATTGAGCAGAAGTTTAAAAATAAGAAGCAAGACTTTGTATCTATGAATCTGAAGCTAAGAAAAGGCACCCACAAACCATAGAGCAAAGGCCAAAGCTAAGGCGTGGTAGCCTAGGAAAACCCGACGAAGCCACAAGAAAGGAACAACACCATGAAGACAAAGAAGGACATGAGAAAATGGTGTGAGTTCGATAAGAGCTCCACTCACAACACAAGTGAGTGTCAGGCTAAGAAGTTGTAGGTGGTCGAGCTGAAGGCTTCTGAATCAGACACATGTTCTAACTCTGAGTTAGAACCCAATAAGGGGAATGACAAAGGGAAGCAGATCATTGAGGCGGAGCCCACCTCCATCGTGGCCACCACCAAAATCTAGAATAATGAGCCTGAAGATCTAGAGGAGGGCAACACCTCTTCCAATCATAGGCATGATTGAAAGGTTCTCCACTGCAGTTTGTTGTCAACATCGGGAGCCAAAAGAACCTCATTTTGTCGAAGTTCATGAAGAAACTATCCCAACCAGTGACAACACATCTACAATCGTACATCATTGGGTGGCTTAACCAAAGGCGATATCTCCAGATCAACCAGAAGTGTCGCCTTCCCTACAACATCAAGCCCCTCAGGGATGATGCATTGTGTGATGTTGATCCTCTTGAGTTTTGTGATGTATTATTAGGAAAACCATACTTGTGGAAGTGGCATGCTATATATGAGTCTAGACCTCACTCTGTGATTATTACTTTGGGCAATAAGTTGTACAAGATACGAGAGGTAACCTTGCATACTCCCATCTCTTTGATCATTGTAAAGAACTGCAGTAAGATCATTTCCCAGACTAAGAATTTTTTTTTCCTTACGATTTGTCCTCAGTGCAAGAAGAAGGTTGTGTCCATGGATTTCAAATAGGGCTCCTTCGCAGAGCAGGAGTAGATGGATAAGTTCGTGGAGGAGTATAGGCACATTTTCACCTCACCTACAAGGGTACCTATGCACTATCAGGTCCAGAACGCCATTAATCTCTCTCGGGGCACACCGTTACCCAATGGACCGATATATCAATGTTGTGTTTTGGAGAATGTTGAGATGAAGAGGTAGATACAAGAGATGTTATAGAAAGGGCACATCAGGCCAATCTCATCACCCTATGGGATCCCAGTTGTATTAGTATAAAAGAAGGACGGTACCTAAAGAATATCTGGAATCGGTACCCAATCCCACAGATTGATGACCTTCTGGACTAGCTCAAGGGGACCAAATATTTCAGAAGTATTCAATTGAAGTCAGATTATCACTGGGTGCCTATCAAACCGTTTGATGTGTGGAAGACTACATTCAAATCTAAGGAGTGCCTTTTCGAATGGTTGGTCATGCCTTCCAAGTTGACGAATGTCCCTGCAACCTTCATGATATTGATGGAAGACATCTTTCTACCATTCACCAATGCATTCATGGTGGTGTATTAAGCTGACATCTTCATCTTAAACCATATTTGGGAAGAGCAGCTTCACCATATTCGACAGGTCCTTCAAACCCTGTGACAACACAAATTATGTGCCAATTTGGAGAAATTCACTTTTGGCATGTCTGAGGTTCAATATCTAGCGTACATCATTGATGAGCAAGGTGTGCATGTGGACCTAGCTAAGATACAAGTAGTTCGGGATTGGCCAGCCCCAACTACTCTAACAAAGCTCTGCAACCTTCTAGGTCTTGCCAATTTCCACCACAAGTTCATGTTGGGTTTCTCTCATATTACCTAGCCTTTAAGTCAAGTCATGAAGGGCGGAGTGAAAGCAATTTTGTTTTGGTCTGAAAACCTAACAAAAGGCGTTTTTTGAGTTGAAGGATCACCTCTGCTTTGCACCAGTGCTCACATTACCAAACTTGTAAAAATCATTTGACATTGAGATAGATGCCTCCAACTATACCATTGGTGTATTTCTTACTCAACAGAGGCATCTAATGGCTTACCACAGTGATACACTTGCAAACACAATCCGAAAGTATCCCTCTTATGAAAAAGAAATGTATTCCATTGTGTAGCCTTGTCGTCAATGGAAACATTACATTCTTAGGAAGGAAACAATTCCTAGAGCAATTCCATTTGAACATTAAGTACAAGAAGGGAAGCACGAATAATGCTACGTACTATCTCAACTGACCACCAGTATGGCGTTGATCACTTTCTCGACCACTATGGGCACGAGAATTTGGGGTGGCTACATATTTATGAGAGTGATATAGAATTCGGCAGCACATACTAGACACTCTTAGAAGGTAAGAAAGTTCCAAATTTTTGCATCCAAGATACATTGTTATGCTTCTTGGGACACATCTGTGTTCATTCAAGTGAGCGCGCCAAGATCATTTCAGGGGCATGCTACAGTCAAGTCACTGGACATTTCGGATTAGAGAAAATAGTGGTAGTATTGCAGAAGTATTTTTATTAGCTAAACCTTTGTTAGGATGTTGGGAGGTACATTGATTCCTGCACTACCTACGCCATATCCAAACCAACCATAAAGAAGCAAGGCATATATAATCCTCTGCCTACTCCCGTTCAACCATTGGAATCCATCTCCATGGATTACATGTGGTGCTTTCCTTCTATTATGCACAACAACGACTACATTTTTGTCGTTGTCGACAGATTCTCTAAGATGGCCATTATGGTGGCATGCAAGAAGAGTATCATATCAGAAGCCACTACTATGATATTCTTTGACTGAGTGTGGGCACAATTTGGGATTTGATAGTCCATTGTCGCTAACCGAGACAGTAGATTCCTAAGTGCATTTTGGTCAAGTCTCTAGTCAATGTTGGATACCAAACTCAATAATTCTGTGACTTTCCATCCCCAAACTGATAACCAAATAGAAGTCATCAATAGGATGATCATACACATTTTGTGCATGTACAACTTGAAGCATCCACACACATGGGATGAAAGCCTCCTCTATGTCCAACAAAGCTACAACAAAGATATCCATATCTCAATAGGCCACAACTCCTTTCAAGTAGGGCTGGGATTTCATCCATTATGTCCCATTAATGTGGCCATACCATTTGCAACTACTCAGGCAGATTCGGCTCATGTCCAATACGAAGCTGATAGGGCTAACAACTTCATTGAGTGCATTCAACACATCCTCTAGTAGGTCCATGATAGCAATGCAATGATCAACATCATGTGCCGGTGCAAGTTCTAGGTATGCAACAAAGTTTGGCTAGATTTGCATAAATATCACCTTGCACGACCCCATCGCATGATTTTCCCACTCCGATATGGGCCATAAACCATCACCAATGTTGTAGGGGACAATTCCTTCGAGCTCAGCATTCCATCATTCCTTGGTCTACACCCATTCTTCAATGTAGATCACCTTCAACCATACCTTCCACCATTATTGGACACATCCAATATTGTAGAACAACTCACACCAACATAGCTAAACCCAAATTGCATGGAACAGGCGACAACTGATCAGATCATGGAAACAAAGATCATGAATAATTTCCTGCAGAAGTTCCAACTATATCGGGTTGTCAAAGCTAACCAACTCCTACACCAAGGCAAGTGGCTCGGCATGGACCTAGTTTAGAAGAAGTTTCCCCATCTCATGGAGGCTCTCAACGTAATGGGGACCATTACTTCCTAAGGGGAGAGGAATCATCCAGGTGGGTATTTGTGGCCACCGTCCTATTCCATTTGGATCCCCAATACTGTATCTTTCATTTTTTTTGTTTCCTTAATTATAGCACAATTTAATATTTTTGGTATTTTTTTCGGGTCCTCAAAATTTCAGAGCCGTTTTGAGGCCCTAAACAACGTTTTTAAGGAAAAAATAGAGAGCTCAAAAAAGTCCCTTATTTGCTTACGCACTTTATTTTAGCCTTCTCTTCAAGATATTTGAAACTAGGCACTATGATAGCCAAACAATGATCATATGCCAAAGTTACGACCTTGAGAAATTGATGTACCAATTTACCCAAACAAGGCCAATAGTTTTGGCGCTTCATCTCCCAGGGTTAAGTTTCTTGATGTCTATGGGTTTCCATTGTTTTTCAATAATAAATGGGCCTTGGAGCCTCATTGTAACACAATTCAAAGCCATATATCCATCACATCTATTCTCAGAGATACGCTAACATCACCTAAGCTAGTTTATTTCCATTCTATTTGTAAGCATATTTTAGTATTATGATATTAATCAAATGAATTGTTATTTTTGTTGCATTTATGTATTTAAGGTTATATCTACAATATTTTGCATTCCTATTTAATTTTGGATCAGTCACACTCTGTAACTCAACACTTAGAATTTCTTTTAAGTGTTCCTTCTCCTTGACCATGAAGAGCATGTTGATGCACCTGTTCACAGGAAAACTCCCATTCTATTGACCTCTTTTTTCCCAATGTTTTGTGCAATCGCGCAAAGTTTTCTAGTAGGAAACTATCGTTTCCTCGGGCAATGGTTCCCCCAAGCAAGTTTGATTTACTAGACTTTTCTATAGTGCTTCCGCTCTTCCCTCAGTTATATAACACATTCTGCCTCAATTCCATGTGCTACAATGTGAAATTGAGTTATTAACTACCCCTCTTTAATGTGCGAAAAAACATAATTCTCGTGTTACAACTTACCTCATTTTCTTATGCAAGTGTACCATATTGAGGTCAAACTTGAACCACTGTAGTGCATTCCTTCCTTAATGTGGACTTTCCACATGGATCATGAAACAATGCTATAACTATCCTTTCCTTGTGTGGCACATTGTAATTTTTTATTGGTTTTCTTCTAACATCTTGTGATAATGAATATTTTTGAGATTTTAAGTACCATATACTTGGAGTGCCTCAGCATTTCATCATCATTGGAAGATATGGCTTTGTCCACAAAGAATATAATAGGTAAGGATATTAGAGAAGATAATGAAGAAGGGGAACAAGAAAGTGTTATAATATTAGTTACCATCTATGCAGATACAACCTGCTGCATAAAAAGAAAAAATATACCAATGACTTGGTATGGTGTCTATTAATCATTTGCTTTAAAGGAGGTTCGTAAAGATGAAGAGGAAATCTAATTGTATCATAATTTAAAGAACTCTTAGCTACACAAAGTAGAAAAACACCCTATCACTGTACCATGTGTTAAAAGTATTGATTTGATAATCAAGTGCATAGATGTAGATGATATGAATATTTGTGATAGTCATGGCATAGATGTAGAAACATACATATATCCCCACATCATCAAATATTACAAGTCGTCAAGCTACCAAGTGGCCCTAAAAACTAAGTGATTTTGAAATTTTCCTCTACAAAACAAGGATATCCTTAGGTGTTTGTAGCAAGATCCTAGTAAGTTCTAACATTGATCCAATGTGATGTATAAGAAAAAATTACTAAGAAAGGCATATCAAATGGTGGCAACAATGTGTTGCATATTGTATGGAAGACAAGATTCAAAACTATTTGATGAGCCTTGGGTACCAATGATGTACACTTGTACTCAAGATGATATTATATTTAATTGGGCAAAGATTTCCATAACCTCCCTCACAACAAATGTAAAACGAGCCTAGAACTCAACAGAGGGATTAAAACATGACTCTAAAATGGAATCATACATGTTGGATGCCATATGAATGAGATGTCAATTTGAGGCACTAGGGTGGAGGTGGAAATTTTCTCCAGACAATCCACCTATCCACATCTACTACAAAACTCTATGGGATATAATTTATATGGGGATGTAGCACCAAATTGTTGAGAAATGTTTTGAACCCTTTTATAATGTACTTTTCGTTACAGAATATCAATGTATGTAATATATATCCAAAATAGAATTACATGATATCATTGATTGGTTCACACCTACAAATTAAACTTATATCAGAGTGTTCAGAGCTTGCATACCTCCTCACCAACTTCATATGTTTGTTAAATATAAAATAGTCTTGCAGGAAGGTGCATACTAGGTCATAATGTGGCATACATGAATTGTAGTTCATACAAGGAACCCTCATTTCCCACCTTTCCAATATATGTTGGCACATATGGTGTATGAAGTTTTAGGGAAGCAAAGGAAGAAGTTAGTAATTTGTAATGATTTAATTTCAATGAAATAAGCTTTCCATAAATATGATTCCATGGGACTCGCTAGAAATAATTGTAAGAATATAAAGTATATATGGCAATACTCCTCGACCATTAATGATATGGAAGAAAAAATGAAGATCTTTCACTACGCTACAAACACTATGGATGCACAAAAATAAGGACCTCGTAGTTTGCAACTAACAAATGGTATAAAAACGACAAATAGGTGATCTTCCAATGGAAAAGATTCCAAAGAAAATAAGTTTTCTATAAATATGGAAAGGGAGAAGGAGAAAACAAAGAATGAAATATTGAAAAGGCAGAAAGTGAAGCAAGAAGCTAAAAACAAGAGGAAAAGGAGAAGCATGAATAAGAAATTGAAAAAAAAAAGAGGAAAGGAGGAAACAAGAATAGGAAACCAAATGAAAATGAAGAAGGGGAAAAATTAAGAAGTAGCAACAAATAAGGTTGAAGAGAAAAAAAACCTACAAAAGAGAGGGAAGATAGGAAAATGTAGGAAGAACTTAGATAACATGAGAAAGCTTAGAAATATGTAGAATTCATATCGCCACCCATTGATGTTGAGCCTCTTATCCCACTCACTGGACGACATCTACCGATTCGAGAGATGGCCATCTCAACTGAAGAGGATGATCGAGTCTTAGACCTTCCAAGTTTTAGATTTAATTGTGGCTTAAAAAAGGTTGTTTAGGAAAGAAAAAGGTATGCTTTTCAAGAATCAACCACTCCAATATCATTAACTATTGAAATAAATAGAGTATTATGTATTACAAACAATCCTACACTGATAACCTTTACAAGTTCTGCATTCTCCACTATAATAGTGAAGAACATTGAATGTCTAGTAAATAGGGCAAAGGAACTAGAAAATTATCTAGCTAATGAAAAGTGAGAGAACGAAAGGATTTACATAGAAGTCCAAGTCTTGATAGCCTCAAGCTCTCATGAGGAGGATTTCCATATAATTGTATTAGAAGAGAAGATTTTTAGAAAATGTCACGAAACACATATATACGAAGATGATTATTCTTCAAAAAATAGGTTCCATATTAATGGATTTCCAAAATGAGCTTGAGGGAAAAGGTTCCTTATTAAAATAAGTCTTGATTGTAGTATACCTCATGTATGAATCATGCATGTAATATCTTGATGCGCTAGCTAACTTACCCAGAAAGGATAGAATAGGCAAGGAATGAGACAAAGAAAAAGTTAGGATGTCGGTGCCAGATCAAGAGAATTTGGGAATAGATGTGGCTATAACATTGAGTAAATTTTGTTAACTTCATAGTGCATTGGAATCCCTTATCAAGTCTCAGAAAATAGCTTCCATCAAAGCACAAGGAATAGTAATAATAGAGCAAGAAATATGGCAAAAAATTCAGGAGATGATGGATGTAAGAAAATAGGTTATTTCTGAAAAAAAAAACTAAAACCTATGAAAGTGTCCATTGCAAAACATGTGACAAAACCTGCAGAGTTGCACACAATCCTCTCCACACTTTTCAATTGAGCACAAAATATAACATACCTAATTTATAAGGAATGTTTTTTACCAATATATTTATTAAATGAGACTATCTCTTGAAGTAATTTTGGTAATATTCATCATTCATTTTCTCTGAATTGAACAAAATCAATAATTTTCATTTACTTTGCTATTACTTAAATGGGATCACGAAAACAATGGCACCATGGTTTTTTTTTATACTCATTAACACTACATATCTATATTTCACATAGACTTTATGTTTAGCATATGGTAATGGATGACTTCATCATACTCTAATTTATATTTTATTCTATTACAATTTGATCCCCTTGAAGATATTCTCTATACCTATATACATATAGGTATTACAAAATTCAACCAAAGCTACCTCACTTAGTATTATAGACATGATTTAATTATTGAATATATGGATCATGCTAAGATTATTATCTTGTATTAATTTTATGTTAAACATAAGATAACACTTCTGGTCTATATATATAATATTTCGGGTATGGTGTCGACCATTCACACACATGGCATAGTAATGAGATGGCCACACAAGTCATTACTCATATGATCCCAGAGGTGGTCACATGGACTCAATGTATTGAAATTGATCAACAATTGTACTTAAAATTTTGAATCCAATGATGGAGATTTCTTCGAATATTTCCACAAGGTAAGAAAACCATAGACTTAATTATTTTGGCTCATTCATAAGGTGTTGTATGGACAGAGCAACGATTTACTTGCTCTATAATATGTCTCATGTTTTTAATCCACAAGGAAGTGAAAGTGTGCAAATAACACAATATGGGCAAAAGTGGGAAATGGACGCGACATGCAGTTCCAACTAGTAAAATAATATCACATTGAAATATCACAAACCAAGTGTGGCCCTTCCATCTTGGTAGAGTGTAGTGATTATTCCATGTGAACCATGGGGCATAAGTGGGGATGAGATGTAGAAAAGATAGTGACATATGTTCTAAGTGTTTAAGGGAAGGAATGCAAAATCATTTCATCTCCAATGAGAACCGAGGGTATATATGTATAGGCCAATACTTTTCAATAAGGAAGGGCACAAAAGAACTATTTTCATAATGGTATAACAATTATAAATAAGAGTTGTAAGAAGTTTTTATTCATATATACTATGTAACTAAAATAAAATCAATAAATTTTCATAAATTTTTCATGTTATCAACTTATAGTGATTTTTTAGGCCCTAAATAATGTTTTAAGATAGTGAAAAGCCATGAAAACTATGTGGTCCATTGGAACATAGAATTTCTACATATTAAATTAAAGAGCTATGGGATATATTTCCAACAACATATTACAATTGTTGAACATAGCTTGTATGACAATGTTAACAATGAAACAATATAGGTGTAAATTAGTGTATTATTTAATTTCTAGAGGTATGAATCTATAACTAAATCTCTGATTTGGACACAAAAGAATTCAACAAAAGCTCTTTGATAGTAGAACACAAAAATGGAGTCAGTTTTGAAATTTGAGTACAAAAAAATTGAAAAAAATTTAGTAGAAGATTATTGTATAAGAGAAAACAAAATTGGGTAAATTTGGTGAAAACCTTCAAATCCAAAGCTTTCAATTGAGAAATAGATTTGGAAAAATGAATAGCCAGTATAATTTTTTTAAAGAAGGAAAATACAACTGTTGTGATATAATTTGGTTTGGGATATGAAAATTCTTAAGAAAGAAAAATAAGGTTGTTAATGGATCGTGAGACCAAAATTAACATGAGGACTAGAAGTATGGCATATGCTCAAGATTAGAGTCATGAATAAGAGGTTAAAGGTATGAATGTTAGCATGGGTAATGCTATGATAGAGTCAAATGGACATGGAATAGGAATCTTGGAGAATCAATACTTAGAGGAGGCCATGGGAAGCCTTAAAAAATGGAGATGCTCTAGTTATACGAATGATAATGAGAGATTGAAGAAGAAAAAAATAATAACAGTTATATTTTGTAGAGGATAGTTAATTTGTAGATGACAATGGAAAATTAATCTAATTGTAGGTAAGTAAAGGTACATGATCCACAAGTTAGGGAGGAGGATGTTGGAGATTCAAGGAATTCTAGGAGTGATATTAGGTAGTAACATCGTTTTCCATGGCATTCAGCCAAGAGGGCATATTTTTCCTTTATTTATGGGAGTAGTCTAAGTGTAATACTAATAATACAACAAAGAAGAAAGCTTGACTTGGGTAACCTTAAAGGAGACCTTAGCAATATTAAGAATCCTACATTTGATGGCGAGCATAATAAAATAGAGGATGTTGAAGCTTGGATATTGGATATGAGAAAGTACATCTAATTACATAATTGTTCATTCAACTTAGAGGCATAAATTTGCAATATTCCATTTCAGGAAAATAAAATTTTTGGTGGTAATAGATTTGGGAATCTAAACACTTAGATGAAAATAAGATCGCATGGAGGAAATTAAAAAGGTAATTCTAGAGGAAGTACTTGTTAGAACATTACCATGAAAGGAAAATGTAGTAGTTCCATAAACTCAAGCTAGGGAATATGGCAATAGAAGAATATGGTAGAAAATTCAGTGAATTATTGAGGTATGTTGGCATTATGAGGGATGAAAAGATGAAAATAGAAATTTTTGTAAGTGTTTTTCCATAATTTTATGGTGATAGAATTAAATTCGATGAGCCAAATAATTTGGATGAAGATATGAGGAATATAGAGTGACCTTATGAGTAGGGTAAAAATAAACCATCCTAATAGAAAAAAATTGAATGACATGAAGAGAAACAAGGTGGAGAAAAGGAAAAAGAAATATAAACCTTCATTTATTGTAATAAAATCCCAATAAAATTGGAAAAATCTTCCAACCGAAAGTGAATCAAGTGGACCATATTCACTGGAAGAAAAACATGAATATTTAATCCCATGAATTGTTGGGCTTGTGAAGTAGAAAACATATGCATGGACCACACTCACAAAGAAGACAAAATGAGTATTATACACCATATTCAAGGAGATTATATATTGGAAGACATAGGTAGAAGCATGCCCAAGTTAAATGTTGCTTTGGACAATATGTAAACTAGGCATAAAGAACATATTATCAAATTTGAATGTAAGATTAATAACCAACGAATTACCATTTTAATTGACTTTTGAGATAATCACAATTATATTGATACTAAAATTTGTTGAAAAATTAATTTAAGGAGAATCAAGCATTGTAGGACTTGGTTAGTTGATTTTGTTACATGAGTGAAATGAAGAATCATTGAGGTTATAAAAGAATGTCAAATTAATATGGATTGGTTGACTGCAATTGAAAATTTGAAAATCATGCCATTGAGTTAAAAAAAAAATGCTTAATTAGTACATATTAGATGGAAAAGGAATGTGAATTCCTATATTTATATAATAAGGCATTTAATTGCATTGACAAAGAAGGGAAACAAAGATAAGTATGGGTAATTCTAACACATATTGATAAAAATTAGATATCAACAATTTAATTGAATTTTTTTTACAAAAGAATGAAAATTTAGGTAGTTCACATAGAAGAGGAAAGAAAGGAAAAAGTAGAAAGTGTTGAAGATCATCGGGTACTTAGGGAATTTGATGATGCATTTGTTGAGGTTTGAGGTTTACCACCTAAAAGGCATATTAACATTTTTTTTATAGATTTGGTAACTGGAGCTACCCCAATGTCCAAGACACCATAGATGATGAGCACGCCGAAAGTTAAGGAATTGAAAATGTAGCTAGAAGAACTATTCAAAAAAGGGTACATACACCTAAGTGTTTCACCTTGGGTTTCCCTAGTTCTTTTTGTTAAAACAAAGGATGGCATATTAAGGTTATTAACATAGAGTTTAGACAACTGAACAAAGTAACAATGAAGAACAAATACCATTTTCCAAGAATAGATGACCGATGTGATCAACTAAGGGGAGATAAATTATTATACAAGATTAATCTAAGATTAGAGTACCATAAAGTAAGAATTAATGAGGAAGACATTAGTAATATAACATTTCAAACTTGATATAGACATTATGAGTTTGGGGTGGTACCCTTTAGGTTACCTAATGCATAAAGTGACTTAATGTCCCTTATGAATGTTGTTTTTTGGAATAATTTAAATAAGTTTGTTATGTTTTTATGGATGACATGTTAATGTATATAGAATCTGTTAAAGAATATGAGAAATATTAGGAATGGTGTTGTAGGTACTTAGATAAAATTAGTGGTATGGAAAGTTTATTAAATTACCATTTTCTCAAAGTCGGATTCATTATTTGGGTCATGTAATTTTATAGGAAGGGGTGGAAGGAGACCAAAAGAAAATAAAACAAACAAAAGAGTTGTCAGCACCTAAAAATGTGATAGATATTAAATCCTTCATAGGATTAGAAATATAAGACATGAGATTTTTTGAGTGCTAAAAAATAACACATCCTATCACTTCTTTGCAAAAGTTTGATGTGAAACTTGAGAGGTCTAAAAATTGTGAAGAACCATTTCAACATCTAAAAATGTTATTAACAAGTAAAACAATCCTAAGGATAGCTAACCAAATGAATATTCTATTGTGTTCATTAATGCATGCAATGAGGGGCTTGGACAAGTCCTCAAGAGAAATGGGTATGTTGTATGTTATAAATCAAGCTAAATAAGCATGAGAGAAATTATGACACTCGCGATTTTGATTTGGAATCCATTATAGATTCCTTGGAAACTTATGCAGTCATCACGTTAAGTGGAAATATTTGAATGGACAGTAAACCATAATGATTTGAAGAAATTGCTTGAACAAACAACCTTAAACTTTAAACAAACTACATGGATATAATTCCAGTTTATTATTAATTTCAAATAACACATATAAAGGGAAAAGAGATGGCTAACCGAGAATCAAGAGAAGGGTGCACACAATGCATGATACCACATAGGGGTATGCAAATCTTATTTATAAATTTGAATTTTAGAAGCTAAAAATTTTGATCAGCAAAAACATAAAAATAAAATAAGATATAAAACCAAGTAATTTACATGCAAAACACAAAACTTATGAGCTAAAAGGGGATGATTTAACATGTATAAAGGAAAAATTTATGTTTCAATTTATTAATGGTTGAAAAGTATAGTATTGAATGCGATTGAAAAAGTGTATTATGTTAAACACCCAAGGTACCAAAAAACAATTTCAACAGCCAAGAACCACACTTTAAGACTCCTCTAAAAATATAGGTGGTTGGTTAAATTACAAATTGTTCAGAGTTTAAAAAATATAACACTAATCATAGAAATCCAACTAAATTTCTACAACCAATACCTATTCCTTATCGGAATGGGAAATTGTTTCTATTGATTTTATTACAAATTTGTCAAAGACTGAGAGAAAGCATGATGACATCATGGTGTTGGTGGATAAGCTCACTAAAACCACTCATTTTGTTCCAAGGAATTCAAAACGAAAGGCATAAAATGTTGCTAAAATTTTCAACCTAAGTCCTTTGCCTAAAGCAATTATTTTAGATAGGGATCCTAAGTTTACATCAAAATTTTGGATAGGTCTATTCAAGGGATTTGAGTACAATAATGGGTACGAAGAATATTTATAGACGATACCATTTGAGGTCCTCTATGTAGAAAATGCAACATGCCTATGAGTTGGGAAAACCTTATTGACAAGGTTGTTGTAAGGATAGACTTTCTTAGAGAAATGGAAGAGAAAGTAGTGAAAATCAAGAAAAATTTAAAGGCTACCATAGATTTATAGATAATCTATGCAAATAAGAACACGCTAAGTATGAAATTTAGAGTTTGTGTACATCTCTTCTTAAGAGTGGAGGAAAAAGTTTTTTTGAAACTAGGTAGTTGTTCAAAGTTTCCAGCCAAATTTTGTCGGCCCATTGAAATCATGGAGAAGATTGGCTTAGTTTCATATAAGAGTACATTGTGATCATCCATGCAACTTCATAATGTGTTTCATATTTCATTACTAAAAAATTATGTTGTGATGCTAATCATGTAATTTACTAAATATGATTTAGGTAGAGCTTGATGGAGTCTTCTAGGTCTAGCTAATTGGAGTTTTGGATAGGAAGTTCAAGGTGCACTACAATCCCATCAATTTAGTAAAGGTGAAGTGTATACATTTCGGTACTAAGGATGCCATATGGGAGCATGAAGTTACTATGAAGGCATAATACCACCATCTTCTAGAATAATTTTTTTTTTATTTCTATATATATCTATGTGTGTGTGTAATGCACCATGGAAATACATAAAATAATCCTCACTTGACCCCCAAATTTTAAATTAATATGATACTTAGGTTGGTGACTAGACATATGTTAATTACGATGGTGATATGAGGATTTTTTTGGGCTAGTGTACTCATGTTTATACGTTTTGGGACTATAGAACCTACTTTCCCAAAATATGAAATTCCATGCATATTAATAAAATACCCCATTGATTCAGACCAAAACAGATAAGAGAATATCGGGGACAAAGACTCAAAAAAATGAAAGTGGGGCTAGGGGATAATTATGAAGGTCTTAAGACTAGTTTTCTAAAATATTATTAAAATAATCCTAATTGGAAAAGTGTACAGGTGTTATCTTATGTCCATAAAGTGACTTTAAGGAAAGCCATGTGTCGAATGAGCAACATACATATAAAATTGAAGGTTATTTATCTCATTACACACACATTACATCATATGACTATTAAGGAAATATGATTCAACTCTCTGGAGGGGAAACAAGGAAAACATTATGACATGATGCAACACGAGTAAAATCAGAGCAGGAATCAAGAAAAATGGGATAGCTTCCCTGATATAGTTCACAGAAGTACCTAGAGAGGCATGAGGAATTTGGAAATCCTTGAAAATATTGGGTTATAAATCATCCTTAGGTGAAGGAATTTAACATCTTGGAAGAGTATTAGCACAACTTAGTGGACTACAACTGTAGAGTAAGGGGTGCACTTAGCTGTGGGGTTGATGGGGGATGTGAAATTTATTTTAGGAGGTTGATGGGTTTGGTAACTTGACCTAGTTATGTATGGTACTAGTATATGCCTATCTTGTGACCTTATTGGGGGAAAACCCCAACTCGAGCGTGAGTTTTTATTATGAGATTATGAGCAACATGGTCGATGGGTTGGTGGAGCTGTCTAAGGTCTATAGTGGGTTAGTGTTTTCTTGAAAATATAGGTATTTATTTTTAATAGTTATATGTTTATGCTGGAAAACTCCTTATGGTATTAATAATTTGTACATAGAGCATTCAATATGGGGGTTTAATCATATGGCCAATTTACAAAACATGTACACAAATCACATAACTAAACACACCAAATATGGGAAATATAAAACATGCCAATATTATATTACACATAATAGGTAATTACAAAGATTGGCATTTCATTACATAGTCCCACTACTAGTTAGGATACATAGATAGGTTTTTGTATCTTCTTCTATCTTCTCCTATCTTGACCTAAACAAAATATCATTAAGAGACAATAGATGCTGTGACTAACATACCTTAGTACATCCTAAAAGTGTCCCTATTATTCTAATGAAACTACACTAAATATAATATTCACATTTGTCCCATAAGGGCACCTCAACATAACGTTTGAATAAAAAAACATTCTCCTAGCTAAATATCATGACTTAGAAAAGGATTTTTTTCATGTGGGTGAAATAAAATTCTTCCCTAGGATGCCGCTACATCAACTAAGGTTTGTGTTGGAGAAATTAACCAAGGAAAGAGAAGTGAAAGAAAGAGGGTATTTTTTTATACATATATCATCATATATTCAAAGTCCTATGAGATGCTTCCAACTAAGTAGCAAGATGCTTCATTTTGACTTGTGCTTCATCATATAAAAATTAATTTATTATGTTCTTTACATGGACAAATAATTTCTTGAAGGATGACATAAAGCTTTTTACCAAGCTTATTTGACATAAGCTAATAAGCCACCACAAATAGTGAATGTCTCACTCAAAATATGTGTGTATAACATTAAGGAATTAACTATATGTAATATATATTACATATAATTTTTCTTGACATTCCTTTCCTTCATATCCAAATACAAGATGCCCACAGAATGTTGTATAATGTCACCAATGATGGTCTACAGGGTGAAACAATGTTATGGATGAAGATATTGGATTATAAGTTTGAAAATATCAATTTCTCCTCTACATCATCTTATCCCTCAATATCAATTTTTTTTACTACATTATATTTTATCGACCTTCCTCCTGGATCATATCTAACAATGTATGGCCAACCCACTCTATCTAGAACCTCTGAGTAAAATACGTGCCCGCATTGGATTGAAGGAACATAGGGCTTTGATTCTGGCTCAATATTCCTTGTATTAATCATGGAAAATGAATTAGCATGCTAAATAATAGTTTTATCAGGATCACATTGATTCATTTGTAGTCTATACCAATTGATTTCCAACATAACTATTTTGAAGGATTTAAAATAACACTCAAGTATATATTCCAAATACCCATAGTATCGATTTTCAAATATTGTTGGATGTCTTTCACTTCTATAGAAAACATTACTAAATTGAAATACGATAGTAATTTCACTATCAGAATTTTTCATCTTTTCATCCAAGCTTTTGATGTAAAATTTCTGGTAGTTGCACCACATAGCATTTTAGTGTTTCAACTGCAATATGCCAAGCACATAAAAAATGAAGTGTCACTTGATAAACATATTTATACCCGGAAATTATGTGAATAAAGAAAACAAATGCATCATATACATAAATATAATATTGAAAAAAACAAATATTATGGGCGTATATGCTTTCCTATTTATCGTTTAAACCATTTTCTAAATCAATTTCCCTCTCTCTAAGATTGGTATCTCTTTCAATGAATCATGCTACTTTGACCAATGTAGCCACATCACCCCGTGATAATTTACCATCATTATATTGTTTACATTTTTCAATCCATACCTTCATCCATTGGAGATTGTTTGAAATGTATAAATGCATTGCATCCCACTCTCATCCAATTGTATAAAAAAAAATCACATATAATTAGTTTCCACAGTATACCTTCATAATAATGGATTATGCGGGAAGAATAAAAAATAAATAAGTATGATGTACATAAAAACAAAAAGTAAAATGCGTTATAAATATCCACCATGTACTTACACATTGCTTTCCTCATTCTACCATTCCCTAATAGGTGCTCCTCTTTAAATTTGTTGATGAAGTTGACATCCCAAATGAGATCAACAATAAATTCAGGAATATATTAAGTAATATACACTGTGGTTTGAGATACCATATATCCTTCTACCATAGAACCCACTGGGCATGCTCTTTTCCTAACCAAACCTTTCAATGATTTCAAGTGTCTCTCAACCATCCACATTGACCTTGTGTGTACAGGTCCACACTTTTTAATCTCCTCAACTAGGTATATGAGGTGGTGTTCTTGTGCATTCAAAAATGTCAGAGGTAGATGCTCTTGAATTTCACACATTAGACAAGGAATTTGTCTCCTCCAATACTTTATTTATTCTTTATCGATTTCTTTAGATGAAACCCATATACAATTGATTCAAGCACAGTTTCAACAAAAAGTTTATATAAGTAGATTACAAGTACAACACATGCAGTGAAATTTAAGTTATATGACAAATTGAACAAATTAAATTACATTTTTCATATAAATCACCACTTATGTCATATATTTTCCAAGATCATATATAACTTGTTTCACAATGTTGTCAAAGTTATGTGATAGAGATAGAGGTAGAAAATTTTGTGACAAAATAATTGAATATTCATTATTTACTCCTACATTTGTAGAACATATCACTAACAATTTTTTAAATAATATACCAATATATACACCAAAATTATTACCTTAATAAAGTTATGCAAATCATGAGTTTTTACCCAACCTAATTCGCCTTTCTCTGTTAACATATTCTTTATGTTTTAAGAAAATATAATGGGAATTTTTTTTTTCAATGAACTCTTTTACATCGTTGCTTGGTTTCTTATCAATAACAATGGAAGGGCACTTATATTTTGGTCCCCAACACTATTTGAATGAATAAAAATTTTCATTGCATGATTGGCCTCCTTATTTTCATTACAAATCTTGACATTTTTTTTTTCACTCATTCCATATAAGATTTTCCATAATGTTTCTAATACATTCTACCGAATGTGAATTGTATCAAACACATGAAAAGTTTATAGTTTCTCATATTAGAGGAGCCTACTGAATTGCATGGGATAGCATTTATTTCCTCATCGTAGCACCCCATTATACTAAATTCCTTAATGATAATGACCTTCAAGGTGAAGCATAGTTAATGATATTACAACAATTCTTTTCAATTAACACAGTGAACATAATGAACAAATATATAGATTATTCCAAACATTTCATCTATGATACATGAATAATTTTTAAATGCATGCCTTGGTGATTAATTATATTATATTGCAATTTCCATAGATGAGGTTTCATTCTTTGTGATTTTAATTCAACCTCTTCTCTCCCATTGAAAATATGCTTTTCAGTACTTCAATACCTATGGTTCTTAGAGAGGAAATGCCTATACTCATCAAACACCTCTTTTCCTAAACTTATAGAACGACAATATTTTCTCTTAGGACCACAAACAAACATGAATTAAATTATATACCAATTATTTGAAGCAGCTTATTTAAAAATGATGCATGACATGAAATTCATAAAATTCAACACTATAAAAGTGTAGTGTAACGTTTTAACACACAACATAAATGTGTCAGCCCTGGGGCATCACAAAATTTCCATATGAGCATTGCTTGGAATTTAAGTTTCCTTTGCGTAGCTACTAGTCTATAGATATCATACATAATGAAATCCTTCCATAAATCTAGTAGCTCTTTCATAATAGGCCTGATATATACTTTCATATCTTTGACTTGGTACTTACCTAATCAATTGAAATTACTTTATATAATTACCGCATACATTGGTAAATAATAAAATATCAAACATATTTATGAAACAAAAACGAAAAATGAGATGTTATCGTGTTGAAAAAAATTATTCTAGACAAATACTCGGAATAGTCATTGCCAACATTATGTCCTTCCTCTTTACTGAAATCCATGGAGGAATGTTATTGTTGGTAGAAAAAGAAAGCCACACTCAGTACGTATATCTAAGCTCACCAAATGGATCAACAGCATTAACTTCCAAAGATAGCCTAAGATTATGAGGTTCATCTTTAAAATGTGGCCATATTTCCTCTATCTTCTTAAGTCTAAACCTATCTACATGAATTCGAAGAGAACCACATTTACTTAAGTTATTTACATGGTAATACATAAATTGTGTTATGCTTTTGCACTTGAAGAATCACTGCAAACATGGAATTATGGAAATGTAATGAAGAACCTTGTGAGACACATAATTTGTTTCTTGATAAATTCGATATCTACTAATTCAACATTTTTGGAACTTTTCTTTCAACACATGTTCTCCATAGTAGAAAATATGATCATTAAGACATGCATGAATAACTTGATACTCCATTCCAATATCTTTCATAATGACATGTAAATCTTGGTATGTGTGAGGCAAACAATTTGACAACAGTAACAAGAATTCGCCTAACAATCTACAACAGAATTAAAAGTTAAGTACTACTTAATATAGAGAATACTAATCATACATATTGCATCCAAATCTTATAGATGATGAAATAACAATAAAATTAAGAAAAGCTAAAACCTTTATCATCAAGTACTAAATGTCACAAAATATATTACATGCCTTACGAGTTGTCACAAAAGTGTCTAACGAACCATTCATAACATTTAATTTCACTAGTATCAATATAGTAGAGAGAAGACTTGTTTTGGAGCCTTCATAATGAGGTTTTGTTTCCTTCTCAATTACAAGTCTATCAAAAATACCAACTACTTGGTCATCATCATTGTGCATTACCACATTCTTAAATTTCTCCTCGATCAATATATTTTCCCTTCTTCTTCAACTGTGTTATTAGCATCATCGTCTTCTTTCATAATATCATTAACTTGATCTTAAATATTTTGTCCTTGTTCCTGAATGGATGTTTGTATAATGACAAAGTCATCCTGATCCATGGAAAATTCACTAGGGCATTGTTTCTTTGTAATTACAAACAATCAAGTAATATTATTGTATGTAAAAAATCATTAAATAATACAAACATTTAAAAATATAATATATGACAATAAAGACAATGATAAAGAAAGCTCAACTGGGAGTGAGAAACAAATCCAATAAATCAATGATGAAGCTTGTGCAATTTATTAATATGTTTATGAACATGTTGAAAAAATATAAGAAAATTATTCGTTTTCTTGACATTTACTAAGAGAGACACCTTGTGAGATATATACCCACAACCAAGAAAAACAACCTATTCTTATTTTGCCTTCATAACTATGTCATATTTTTTCTTCATTTCACTTAAAGACTGCAACTTTGGTGTCGATGGAAACTTTCCCCCACCCAACTAATTAGACACTGTAATTTAATTTATAAGGGGTTTAGGGCTGAGACATTAGGGGTTAAAGAATTAGAGGTTAAGAGGTTATTTTCATACACTTGTTAGGGTTACTTAGGAGTTTGTAGTATAGATGGAATAATAAGTTTACGTGAGAGTGAGAAACAAAAAAAACAAGCCGATGATGAAACTTGTGCAAGTTATCAAGATGTTTATGGAATATCTTGATTTTATTTTGGAAAAATGTTAATTTTCTTGACATGTAGAAAGAAAGACGTTGTGAGATAGTCACAACCAACAAAAATAACCTATTCTTATTTCACCTTGATCATCATGCCATATTCTTTGTTGATTTCACCTGCTGACCATGTGTGCTTTTAAGTCGATGGAAATTTTCCTTCTAATCCATAATAGTTAACCCACCCCTAACCCCTAACTACTTAGACCCTATCCCCCTAACTTGTAACACCTTAATCCCATCTTCGCTAATTAAGCCCTTAATTCCCTAACCCCTCATCATTAATCCTTAACACATAAACCATTCAACCCTAAGCCCTTAAGCAATAATCTCTTAGCCCTTAAGCTCTATTAACGTCCCTTAAATCCCCTAGGCCATTTACCACCTAAAAATAAATAAATTACATAGACATACACACACACATATATATGCTTCGAAAAGGAAGATAAAAAAAATACTTTATTACTTTTGATTAAAAATAATATTTTATTATTATTTAAGAAAATGTGTACTATAATGTAACCTTTATTAAATAAATTTTTAAAATTTTTAAAAATAGGGGTACTTAGGAGTTGGTTGTTTAGATGCAGCAATCAACTTAGGTGAGGGAAGGAAACAAAAACAAAAAATCAATGATGCAGCTTGTGCAAGATGTTGATGGAATATGTTGAAAAAAATTAGGAAAAGTGTTATTTTTACTAACATGTAGAAAGAGAGACACTTTGTGTGATATATAGTCAAAACTAGAAAAAGTGAACTATTCTTATGCCACCTTCATTTGTTTCTCAAAATATAACTCATTCCATATGACCATAACGAATGTTGAAAGAAACGTCAGTTAAAAATCCACTTTAAAATATTCTTTAAACTTATATAAACACGCACACACGCACACACACACACAAACATCCCAGTAACCCACCTCGAGGTAGCTTCTAAGAAATTAACCCCTAACCCCTTAGATCCTATCCCCCTAATCCTTAACACCTTGTCCCCATTCCTCCTAATCAAGCCTTGAATCCCCAAACCCTTAATCCCTAACACCCAAACCCTTAACAAATAACCCCTTCCCCCTAAGCTAGCCTAACACCTTAATCACTAACCCTAGACCCCTTAAACCATAAACCGCTAATTTACAAAAAAAAATATGCTATATAAATATATATAATGAATAGCTTACCAAGGGATGATATTCATGTCTGCCTTCAAGGTATCCAAAATGTCTACAATTTTTTTAGTTGTTATTATTAAAAGTCCCCTTCAGTTGTAGCCCCTGCATTTGGTACAAGGGCTTGCACCCCTCCATAGTCAAGACTAAAAATCAATATATCGAGGGAAGAAAGGTTTCCCTTAGTGGCCTCCAATTACAAATCTAGCCAATGGTGAAAAATTGACCATATATGGAGCAAGTCAGTTATGTTCCTAAATAATTATTTAGGTTAGTTTCCAAGTTGCATGCTTATACTCTCACCTTTTGAGAAGTAAAATTAATTAATTCTTGTTTCTTTTTCCCCCCTTTTTTCTATATTCTTCATTGACTAGCTAATCAACAGAAGATAGAGAAATAAATCATAAGAAACTTTAAAGGAAGTGGGGGAAGGTAGCTTGTTATTTTTGTAATAATGTAATTATGAACTCAAAGAATGTGCTAGTATGGTTCAATTTATGTTCCTCTTTTGGAATGTAGTAAAAAAATCATGAGCTTACCTGGAATCAGAATGTGGAGGAACTTCAAAGGAAATTGAAAGAAAAAATTCATTTGTTGCATCCTTTTTTGATGCATTTTGGCCACTTATTTTAGCTGATCAATCTCACGAATCCCTATAGGTTTCTTGTTTCCAAGAGATAAGCGTAGAGATGATAAATTATTCTCTAAATTTTCTATATTAGTGACGTTAAGGGTAGATAAGGTTTCCCTTGAATTCTGTAAATATGTTCCCCTACTCCTCTAGCTAAGTAATACACCTTGTTAGATGATGAGATGGTGATTTTTTTGATGAAGCATTGACTGTGTGAGAGGTGAAATGAAGCAATTATGAGACAATTATCTAACATATATTTGAGTGTTAGACAATCCTATATCAAAGGATTCTTAATCCAGGATATATATGCATACAAGACATAGGGTACTTCAAATAATAAAATATTTCAAGATATATGTGACGAGAGCAATTAGGATACTTATTTAATATTTTTAATATACATATATATGCATGGGACTTGTAATTGGAAACTTAAGTTATATTTTATAAATCCATGTTCTAAGGTAATTATTATTTATTATTTAAATATTATATAACTACCAACGCTAATGATGAGCTTAGGTGGTTTAGAGCTATATGTGAATTTCTTTAATATTGTTGCTAATATTGTTGGTACTTTGAAAATAATTCATTATATGATCTTATGAGCTAAGATGGATCTTGGTCGGTTTAAAATATTTTGTATGTATCGAAACTAAATCACAACTTTAAAATATTTGTCAAATTATTATTTTCCTTAATATTTTTAATACTTTCCAAAAAAATATTTGGTGGCACTTTTGGTAGATCTCGAGTTAATGTATTATGGTTAGCCTTGGGTTCTACTGCTTCTAGTAATATTCATATGCCTCATGTGTGTTATGGTTCCAATTAGGATTGCACATGATGAAAATATGATGGGTTGATGACACACACCATAAACCAATTTGACTAGCCACCCAGTCGAACTAGAACATTTAACCTCTATGTTGGACTTCGAATGATTTTTTGTAACTACATTAATTATCTTTGTAATAGAACAAAAGTAGCTAATATTCATTCATAGTGCATGTTGGCACATACTTTTCCATGTCAGTGGTATTTGTTATGGTTGCAAACATTACAGCGAGGCACAAAAGCAATGCTTTCGAATACATATGCCCAATTGTAAGAGTAAACACATCATTTGAATCATACATTGCTAAATTTTGATCATGTACATAATCAAATGACCTTTAGTTTCAAATCCCTCATATTGTCAGGGCACATTCTATTATCTTATCACTTAGACCATTATGAGCAAATGGAAGAAGGATAAGTGGAAAATATTGCAAATAAGAGTTTGGCTTTGCTAGCTTGAAATTAGAATTAAATATGTTGGAATTATGATAACATAAATAAACAATTCGAAAGACATAAAATGACACACTTTACACCAATGCCAAAACATATTTCTTGAACGAGCCTAGGTGGCGATCGTCTTGGGTCTAGGGTCTCAACGGGATGATGGGGTAGCTCCTTCAAGGAAGACTCCACCCAAGAGTTTGGCCAAGAATGTGATCCCTACAATGGTGAGGAATGGTTTATATCTAAATGAATCCTTAGATATCAGGGCTTTTGATCAAGAAAAATATATTGTTGGTGATCTGAATATAGAATACTTTCCACCTGATTCACCGGGTCCTACTTTTTGGGAGGGGACCATATCTTTTGAGGATGTGGGGATCTCGTATGCTCCCGAAGGCACAAAGGACCACTCTCAGAACTTCAGTGATGGTGAGCCCCTATCATATCTCTTTGTTGGGACCTCTTCGGTCACTAATTTTTCTCTCAACTCTATTTTTATTGAATCCCTGTGAACAAAAGACCTTCATTTTCTGGACAATTTAGATTTAAATGGTTCTAGGCCTTCTTAGGAAGCCTCCTCTTCTTCTTCTAAATTAAACATGTTGGAATCCTATATGAAAGTCCTTTCGCATATGAAACCTAGTTTTACTCCTTAAACTAACCCTCTATCCTTCTGCTCTAATTGCATCAATGGTATCATGAGGTCTTTAGGTTCTCGTTAGTGTCCATTGTTCTATTCTCACACTCTTCATTACTCTAATGTGTATTCAATCAGAAACCCTAACTAGTAGGTCATGTACTCCAATCAAAACTCGAAAGCCTTGGATGGGGAATCCACTGTTAATGCCCCTCTCCTTCTAGACACCTATTTTAAGCCATGCCTTTGTCTTACATCCATTCCAACATTATAATCCATGAATCCCTATGTGTTAGCTTAGGATGAATTTGTATTGTCCTTCAAAATTGTCACCATCACAATGAAACTAAAAAATAAAAAGGAGCTACCATGAGAGGGGGTCATCCAGGGTGGTCTCTTCTCAGAGAATTTAAGCTCTCCTATATCTTCCAAGGCCGCTATAGTGCAAATTCCCTCCAAAAACATTTTCTCATGGTTCTAGTGTCCGTGAACATTAGGGGAGTTGTCAGATCCCGCAAAAAGCATGCTCTCTGTCATTTCATAGGCTCCCAACATGCCTTTGTTATTTTTGTTGAGGAAACCATCATTCCTATAGAAAAGGCTTGAGAGGAACTCCTTATAATTTTCCCTAATTGGAGGATCTGTTTGGTTGATGTTGCTAGATGTTTTGGGGGCTTCCTGTCATTTTTAACCCCTATGATGCATCTCTACATCCTTAATCCTCCTCAACTGACGTTATCCTCGAGGGGAATCTTAAAGGACTCCATCGCCTGGTCACTCTAATAAATTTTTATGGACCTTACAAGGATCAAGAATTTTTTTATTTTTTTTTTGCTCAATGTGATTCTTTTGATCCCATCATATTGTATCTTATTCATGACTTGAATCTCTTAGATTTTTTCCCCATTCATATTGTTTCTACTTGAAATAATGGGAGGTCATGTAACAAAGGAATATCCAAGCGATTAGAGATTTTTTTGATGGAAAAAAAATTGACAGATGTTTTGGGTAAATTATTCTCATGGATTTGGCTAGAGGACATATATGAAGGTTCCCTGGTTTTTCTTCAATTGGAGTTTAACTCCTCTTTGGTGAAATATCTATTCAAATACAATCACACTTGGAACAAGGATAATTATTTTAGATCTATGATTCACTCTTTCTAGAATAAACCATGGTCAATATGACGCTGTCAGTAATGGATTCTTGGTCATATAGAATGAGTGAATTTGAAAAACATGCTAATAATGGGTTAGGGTCCATACTATTGATGAACTAAGGTTGATGAAATATATCAAGTTAGCATTTCTTTCCTCACAAAATTATTTTATTTTTGAGGTGTTCTAGAGGTCTTAAAAGGACGTTTATGGACCATGGATAACAGGAAAGCACAACTGCTAAAATTCGAAGAGGAGAGGTGACATTTAAAAAGCAGGGTGATTTGGGTAAGGGAATGGGATAATAATACTAAATTTTTCAATAGATTTGTAACTATAGGAGGAATAAAGATTCCATATGGGATGTACAAGACGAATTGGGAAACTCTCATTTCTCCCAATAGGATTTGGCAAGGGTTGTTAAGGCTCTTTTTTTCTAGTTTATAAAGAGATCATCGGAACAATGTGATTCTAAACCACCTCCAGGTTATCCAACAGTTTCCCCACCTCTTCTAGAAGGAATATTCATCAAGTCTGGGTGGTCCTATATCCATCAATGAGATTAAGCATGTTATTCACTGCTTTGCTAAGCACAAGAGTCCCTACCCTCATTGTTGGACTGTTTAACTATTTATGGAATTTTTTTACTTGTTTGGAAATGGAATTTTACAAATGGTGGAAGAAGCTAGGGCAATGGGGAGGGTGGCTGGAGAAATAAATGACATATTCATTTCTTATATCTTGGAATTGTCTAAACCTATATCATTTAATGATTTTAGGCCAATATCACTATATAACATGATATACAAAGTTATTGCTAACGTTATTTCCATCAGGATAAAAAAATTACTATCCTCAGTAATATCTCTTGAAAAATGTTGTTTCAGACCTCATTGCATGATTGATGATGGAATTACAGTGGCATAAGAAGCCCTGCACTTTATAAATACAAAAAATCATAGTTGCATGATCCTCAAAATAGACCTGGTCAAGGCCTATCATAGGGTGATTGGGATTTTCTCAGGATGTTTCTCCTTCATACAAGTCTAGACTTAAAGGATACCAATTGGAAAACAGGTTTCTTTACTTCTACAAACTTCGTAGCCCTTGTAAATGGATGCCTTTTTTCCTTTTTCTCATTCTCTGGAGGCCTTAAACAAGGTTGTTCCTTATCTCCCACCTTATTTCTCCTTATTATTGAGGGTCATAGTAGAATGATAATAAACACTAAATGTGATGGTCGAATTAAAGTTGTCAAAGTAACAAAGATTTTATCTAACTCATCTACTCTTTGTGGATGATGTTATGATATTTGGGAATGGTATTTTTTCTTAATGGTATAATTTTCATAGAATATTCAATACATTTTGTTCTACGATAGACATGGAAATAAACCCTCGTAAATTATCCTTCTTGTTTGTCCAATTTAAGGTCTTTAAATTGTCAATCATAAATTATCAACCAGGGAGGGTAGACTGATGAAGTAGGGGTGCACAATATGTGCTAGGATTTATTCAATATGTCATTATGTACTTTTTAGGATCTAATCTTAAGATGAATATGGAGGTGGTGTTTGTTAATTATATTAGTGTCACAATCCTTAAAGTTGTCAGCTAATTTCTTTAGAGTTATTCTCTGTCTAATTAGTTTATGGATGATATGAGAGTGATCCTACCTGTATTAGATTGCTTTGGAATTTTTATTCTTGAATCTTTATGCTACAACTTCTAATTTACTAAGTGCAAAAATAAATCTATTCTATCAATTGTGAATAAATATTGTCTGAACTCAATTCTTTAGGAGAAAAATCTCACACTTTTACTTATTCAATTTTCATTCAAGCAAGATATTTCAAACATCTATACTATGAAGTAAACGCACATGAACTATGCTAGATAATAAGAAAATGAAGTTACCATGCTATACCTGGTATAAAGCAATTCAAATAATAGACTAAACTAGGTATGAAGCAAATGAAAGTACTTATGCAAATAATGATTCATTGGTGAATTCATTATGCTGCTTTCCCACACAAAAAAGAGTATTCAAGGAATGAAAAGAAATTGAATTGCAATTGGTTAAGACCTATCACTATTCATAGGGGTCCTCCACAGATTAGTTCATAATCTCCAATCAACGTAACACATACACACAAAACCAATTCTATTGTTGGCAAACAAAATTCACAAACTTTTTCAAAATGACAGCATCCGGCGTACATCAAATCAAAGTGCGGCCATAAGTTTTACAACAGTTCTTTGGCATAACAACATGAGTAATTTAAGACTAATATCTTTATCTTAGCTAAACTATATCACTAAACCTTTCATTTTCTATTCTGAAAGAAAATTGATAAGATTTCAATTGAACTCGGATTATGTTTTCAGCGACAATCCTACAGTTGACTTGGAGTTTGACCATGGTCTCTTGCACTTATCTTAATGAACAGTTTAAAGGAGATAGGAAGGGATCCATGAGTAAACCATTCTCTATCCATATACATCCTTCGCTACTGACCTGGAGCTTCTAAACCTTTCAAACAGTGGAGACAGCTACAAAAACCTGGATCAGCTATAGAAATAGATCGATTTAGTAGCCAATAACATTCTTTAACAAAAAAGTAGGGTATAAATTCAAACATGAATAACAAGACATATTATTGCATACCTTCATCAAAACCTGGTGGATATGGCTTTATTTAGGTGGTAAATATATAGGAAAAGAGAGGAATATTAGGGCAAAAGGGATGTCATAGTAAGACAATCTTCAGACTCTACATTCCCCCACACTGGATATTTCGTATGTCCTCGTACACTTCTTCGTTGTCAGTCACTTATGCCTCCTGCTTATCACATCCAAGTTTCACTGTTTTCTTCTTTTTGGAAGTTATTGGCATTCTAGGTTTTCTCATGAGAATTTTGTATTTTAAGCTGATAATATCTCTTTGCATAATTTTGTTTTCCTTCTTCAGATTTTTGTTTTTCTTATACCACAAGCTCAGATGAATGATGAGATTGTCACTTTTTGCAATCCAGATCTCACTTTGTGTCTTCAATGCTTGATTCTCACTCTTGAGATATTGGTTCAACATTTCTAATTCAAATATCTCCTACCTTAAGATGTTTGAGGTTGATTGTTCATTTACCTAGTTGCTCCCTTCTCCAAGACTCTGAATTTTTTCTTTGGTTGCAATCTGTTTCCTTTCCAATGACTCTACATAGTCATATATTTCCTGTTGAACATGGTGAATACTCAGACTATCCAATGGGCTTCTTAGAGGTGAGCTGTAAGGTTGTGGTGATGCTCTCAGTGATGATCTCTGTGACCTTTTTGGAGAGCTTACAACATTCTGATTGGTTCCTCCTCTATTGGTTTATTCTTTGTTGGCTCATTCTCTATTCGCTCATTTTCTATTGGCTCATTTCCCTCAAGATCAATGTACTCGTCAATTTTTGGGATTTTCTGTGGGACTGTGCTCAGCCTTGTACTCCTCCTCAATCTTGAGATTTGTATTTTCTCTATTTTCTGTCGTTCAGTCTCTGATTTTTATTCTTGAGGAGGGCCTTAGTTTGTGAGAATTCTTCTTTACTTTTTCTGGCTTTCTTTCTTCTAACATTTCCCCTCTTCATTCTCTACAAAATATTCACTATAGGAAGTTCTTCTTTTGATAATTTTGTCTGAGTTTGAGGTGCCTACTCCTTTATTACTTCTATGTTTCTCTTTCTTCCTCTGGGGCCCTTGTTGCTCCTTTCTTTTTCTGGGGATTTTTCTTCAAAGTGGTTCCTCACTAGGAAACTCTCCCAGTTATCCCCTATCCTTTGGAGATGAAATTCGACCATGATTTTGATTAAGCCACGATGATACATGATGTTTTCTATAAACGGAATTTCTTTTTGAAAGTTTATAGATGTTTTCTTGAGACTATGTAAGAGAAAATAAGGGAGATTCATCTAATATTCTTCAAGAGAATGCATCATCATCCTAACATGATAAAAATACATTTGCCCAAACCTACCCTCACAAGTGACAAACTTTTGAACCACAAGTAATAGGTTTTTCCATTTATTCTTAAGAGCTCTGATGGGAATACCTTTCTTGCAGACAATAGTGTATATGTTTGGATTTTTGAGGAAAACCTTCTCATCCTCACCGTCAATTCCCCTGTTCTTAAACAATTTTTCCCCACTCCTTGGTTTCTCATTAGCCTCCGCGATCATGGACTCTATCATGGTGAGCTTAATGTCCCCTATTTCGGCTTTAGTCCCATCAAATGAGCACGTAAATGTCTTGGTTACCTCCCTGTGAAAGCCATTGAATTTTTCAATGAACTAGAGCCATTGTCTCTTTTGCAACAACTCCTTAGTCTATGAGTACCCCTCCAAGAATTGCTTCCCTCTTGGCTAAGTTAAAAAAACTATCCCCATTTTGAAGGATGTTTTGCCTCGAAAACTAGTTACCTTGACAAGAAAATGGAGCTGGTAGGGTTTGCTAAGTGGCAGAAGGATGGAGTAGCTATGAAAGTTCAAAGGAGTGTAAGAATAGGGAATAACATGTGAATTATCATAAGAGTTATAAGAATTAATCCAAGCATTAGGCACATTTAAACTAATGATTTGGTAATTACTTCATTGGATTTGGAAGGGGGTCGTGACATGACTTTTTAAGTTCTGGCATATGATATTTTCTTGGGTGGCCATCACCCTTAGGTTATAATAATTGCATTTTAATTTTCAGCAAAATTATATCTTCTTAATCATATATACAATATAACCTTCCCTATTGTTAAATTAAAGTAGCACGTACCTTCGATCTACTTTTGCTAACCTTATTCGTTGTCCTTTGATCTCCTTCAGGTACTTTCCTCTGTCAGTTGTCCTTCAATCCAAATCACCAAGTGTCCTTGTAAGCTTCAAAAATTTATTAGGTTACGGAAACTTGTCTGAGCTACAGAAAATTGTTGATTCTGCAGCTAAAAAATAAGAACAAAATTTTAATAGATGAACTTTATTATTCTTTTTGAAAAAAAAAATTGAAGTGCCAACAAATTGGTTTTCATGTTTATACATTTTTTTTAAACATTATATATATATATATATATATATATATATATATATATATATATATATATATAATATATATATATATATATATATATATATATATATATATATAAATATATATATATATATATATATATATAGATATACATACATATAATTTATTTATTTTTACTTCTACGTTTTTCCCTTTTTTTAAAAATAAAACTGAACAAAAATTTCTAAGGTGGAAAAGAAGAAGAATTCTTCTTGACCATCTTCAGCTTTTAATTATATTGAAACATTTTAACAAATTCCTCTTTTGTTAATGGCTTCTTGTAAATCTTGAGTTGATGTCCATTTACAAATAGAGGAGTTTTCTCTTCATCAATAGTCCTGATTCTAACTCCACCATTGTTAAAGACATTTTCAACTTCATAAGGTCCAATCCAATGAGTTCAGAATTTTCCTTGAAACTTTTTGAGTTTTGAATCAAAGAGAAATGCACAATCTCCTGGATGAAATTTCCTTTCTTTAATTTATTTATCATGCCATCTTGACCTCTGTTGTTGAACTAGGCTAGTTCTTTGGAAGGCTTCTTGTCAGATTTCATCGAGCTCATTTAGTTGTGTCATCATTTGCTTCTGGGTTTCTGACAAGTCAAGTTCTAACTGGACTGCTATCTTATAGGTCTTCATCTGGAACTTTATCAGAAGTAAGACTTGCTTCCCATAATCAAGTTCATAGGGAGTATGCCCTGTAGTATTTCTCCATGTAGTTTTGTATATCCATAAAGCTTCTGGAAGCATTTCCACCCAATCTTTCCTGTGTAGATGTACAATATTGGTAAGGATAGCTTCAATCACCTTATTTCATGACTCAACTTGTCCATTGGCTTGTGGATGGTATGGAGTGGAATTCCAATATTTTATCTTGTATTGGTCCACAAGCTTCTGCACTAGTTTGGATGTGAATTGTGTTCCTTGATCTGTTACAATTTCTCTTGAGACACAAAAATGAGTAAAAATATCCTCAAAAAGAAATGAAACTAAAACATTTTCAGTAGCAAAAGGAAGTTCTCTAGCCTCTACCCATTTAGTGATATAATAATTACATACCAGAATATACTTCTTTTTCTTTGAAGGTGGGCTGATTGGTCCCACAAAATTGAGTGCCCAATTTTCAAATGGTTCGATGAGTGCATGTGGTTGCAGTGGAATTTCACTTAAAAGAGTAGGTTTGCCCATTCTCTAACAAATGTCGCATCTCTTAACATATTCCTTGGTGTCCCTGAAAATGGAAGGCCAATAATATCCTAAAGGAAAGATTTTGTGACTAGTTCTTTTGTTAGAAAAAATGTCCTCCACATGGCTCATCGTGACAAGCTTTAAGTATTTTTAGTATTTCATCCTCCCGAACACATCTTATGATGATGAGATCTGGTCCTGTCTTGTATAATTATTCATTTATCCATGAATAAGATGTGCTATTGTGGACTATTCTTCTCTTTTCTCTAGGATATAAATGAAATGGCATTTTTCCTGTAGCCAAATAGTTAGCAATATCTGCATACCAAGGTGATTTAGTAGATACTGCAAAAGTATATTCATCAGGAAATTTATCTTCTACGGGTTGATCATTATTTTAATTTTGTATTCTAGATAGAAAATCGACAATTATGTTCTGTTTTCCTGGCCTATATAGAATGGTTATGCTGAATTCTTGTAAATGTAGGAGCCATCTAGTTATTCTTCCATTAGTGACTAGTTTATTCATTAGGTATCTAATGGCAGAATGGTCTGTGTGAACAAAAGTTTCATAGCCAGTTATATAATGTTTGAACTTATTAATGGCATGAACTAGAGCTAAGAACTCCTTTTCAGTTATAGTATAATTTAACTCTATAGGAGTTAAATTTTTACTTGTATAATAAATGGCATAAGGAGTGAGACCTTTTTGTCCTAATAAAGCTCCTAAGGCTAAATCTAAAGCATCTGTTGAGATATGGAAAGGCAACTTCCAATTAGGTCCTTTTAAGATAGGTGCTTCCAAAATTTTCTTTTTCAATTTTTCAAAGGCAACTTGACATTCGGAATACCAATTGAATTCACAGTCTTTGGTAAGAAATCTAAAGAGTGGGGATGAAATTTTTGTGAGGTTTTATATGAACCTCATATAATATCCATTAAAACTAAGAAAATGTCTAACATCTCGTTGAAAATTTGGCATTGATAACTTAGAAATGACTTCAACCTTGGATGAGTGTACTTTAAATCCATCTTTGGAAATATGGTGACCTAAAAAAATTCCCTTGTTAAACATCATGAAAAAAATTTCATGGCTTAACGAGATATATGTTTCTTTACATATTATTAAGGCTTTTTCTAAATTTTCTAGTGCTTCATTGAAAGAATCCTCATAGATTGTGAAATCCTCCATGTGCACTTCCACACAATCATGAATAAGGTGAGAGAAAATGCAAAGGGCTGCTCTTTGGAATATTTTTGGAGCATTACATAACCCAAAGGGAAGTACTAGGTAAGAATAAGTTCCCCATCGACAAGTGAATGTGGCTTTATCTTGACCTTCAAGGGCTACCTGAATCTAGTTATATCCATTGAACCTATCCAAGAAGGAAAAATATTTTTTTCCTGCTTGTGTGTCTAAAACCTGATCTATGAAATGTAGTAGAAAGTGGTCTTTTAATGTTGATTTTTTTAATTCCCTGTAATCAATTCATACTCTCCATATTGGATAGATGAAATTTAATTTAATAGTTTCAGCAAGTCTCCTTAACAATTTATTTTAGATTTTGGTTCGTTCTTCGCCAAGGTTGTGTAACTGGTCTTGCATTTTGTTCAATGTAGATATGATGTATGCATGTTTTAGGATCAATCCCTATCACGTGAGTGTATTCCCATAAAAAAGAGGAAGAATGTTTCTCTAAAATTTCTATCAATTGATTCTTTTGCATTTCTTCCAGGTTTTCATTAACATTCAAGGTTTTTGCTAGAAATATTTCTATCGAGGAATTCCCAAATTTTTCCATGGAGAGCAGTGATACTTGTTTAGATGAAAGATACTCATTTTGATTATGATCATAATGTTAGTAATATTCATTATTTTCTATTAAATTTAAAAGTTTGTCTTCCTCCTTTGCTTGTTCAGTAATGAAAATAGGTTGTATATCTTCTTCATCTTCTATCCATTCTTCAGTTTCTATATCTATTGTTGTTATTGGAGGGTGATATAATTTAAATTTCTTTGTAGAATTTCCATCTGAGATAAACATATCACCTGATCTATATTTGATGAAAGCATCAAATATTGCCAACCAAGGCCTTCCTAGAATTAATGGATGTCCTCCTCAATTATTCTTGGGTGTACCATGAAATCAACAAGATATTCCAAGAATACAAGGATACACAAACATCTTCCAACACACCATCCAATTTAATAACAAACCTATATGTTAATTGCAACAAGTTTGGTGTGTATTGAAGGTTAGGAAGCCTAAGTGTGTCCATAACATGTCTACTCATTATGTCTATGGTTGCTCCTAGATCAGTCAGTGTGTTTGGTATTTCAGTTCCATTGATGTGAATTTTTACAATGGGGCTTCCTAGATCTAAATATTTTTGAATTGTCACCTTCCCCATCATAATGTCTACAATTTTTCTAACTAACTAAATTCTTTTTTATGTCTTTTCTTCTTCTCCCTGATCTTTGTGTACTCAAATCCTTAATTGTTTTTGCAAGAATTGGTATTTCTTTTATGGCTTGTAAAAAAGGAACCTTAATACAAACATTCCTCAATTCATCCATGATATTGTAATCAGGCAAGACAATTTGTTTCTCTACTCTTTCATCGATTTTCAACCTTTCTAGGAAAGGTGGTCTAATTGATATCGAGGGTTCTTCTATGATAGGAGTATTTATTGGAACTTATTTTGTTTGTTTATTTTCTTTTTGAGGGAGAGAGGTCTCCCCTTCTTCTGATTGGTTTTTGTGTTTTTGAAGATAGGATCTTGTTTCTTGAATGACAACAGGAGATTTTCTTGGTAATACTCTTCCAGACCTTAATTGGACATTATTTAGGTCTAGTGGAGTTATTACATAAGTTTAAGGATTCTAACCCTCTATGTTGTACACTAGTTATTGTGGTATTTTATTATTAGGATTCAGAAGTGGTTGAGCAGGTAGTTGATTTGATTTTTGTGGAAATGGTAAGAAAAGTTGTGGGTTTTGATTCTGAACTGGAACTTGTGGTAATTGATTATCTTGGGAATTTGATTAGATGGTGGTAGAAATTGTGGTGGAAGGTAAGATGGCAAGTATTGTTGATATTGAGAATAAGCTGCACAAGGATTTTTCCATCCCTGATTCCAAGGTTGCCACTGTGGCTGAGCCCAAGGCTTGTTACACAACATTTTTTCACTATCCTTGTACTCTGTGTTCCTTGATCTTGTAGAATCCCTAAAATAAACCCCGCATGCTTTGCCTTCATGAAGAAACTCCCATTGTGTCCCTCTTCATGAGCAAATCAATTCCCTTTTGCACCATTTCCCCTAAAACTTTTGTTTTGCCCAGTTTACAAGACTAGTTCTAATGACCTTTGTCTCCCCCGTGATGATGTGCAGAGATCAGCACTATTCCTCGTGTCGATTGGAGCGACTGAGTTGTGTTCTAGTCACGCCAGTCATATTTTGGAAAGTTTTTTAATTAGGAGTCGAAGCTTCCAGCTCAAGAAGCTTCATAACAAAAATCTCGGAAATGGTTTGGCCGGATGGGGTTGAGGATGTTAGTTTGGGCTCCTTTCCCCTATAATGATGGAATCATATTATGCGATAAGACCTTTTCCCATTAGAAGAGGATCCATCTCCCATCCATTTTTCCTATATAAACCTCCCTTATTCCCAAGCATCAGCTAGTTTTTGGCGGCGAGTTGATGCTATTTTGGTTTAGGAGTAGACATCAAGCTATTACTAGTTGTAGCTATCTAGTTGTGTTAGGGAGATGTGTGATTTGGTTTGGAGTGAAGCCTAAAGGGAAGAGCCTTAAAACTATTGTTGATTGAGGCCATCATAGAATGCTAGCAGAAGTGTGTGGGAACTTGGTCTTGTTAGAAGAGAACTGCAACGCCAAGACAAATGGTTGGAATCTCTCTTTGGTATTAATATATGCAACTATCGATTAATTTCTTACATGTTTTATAATATTACTTATTCACGACTTAAAGTTTCTTGACTTCTTAAGTAGATTGAATAACAATTTGTCTATTATCATGTTTGTTGTTTATTGTTGTTTACTTGTTTCAAGTGCTTGAAGAAGGAAGCGAGAGATAGCTAGAGAGAGCAAGAAAGGACATCATCAAGCAGGATAAGTGGACCAAGAGGTAGGCCCTCTTGATTGATTCTAACCGAAGGAAATCTTCCATAGAATGTATCTGTTGTGGCTAGACCCATCATCGGGCTAGAAAAATTCATTTGAGTCCTCATTTATAATTTTACCTCGCCACAAGTTGGTGACTCCGTTGGGGATCCCAATCCTTTTGTTTGTCTTGGATTTCATAATTTCGTGAGAAATTTTCTAATTCCACTCTCTCCCTTTGGTTCTATTTCTTTTCTCTTGCTTACTAGTTTGAGTCTAAAATTCATAGTAGCAGATCTGGTCCGTGTTTCATTTTTTTTTTTTCTTTTACCATAGCTCCCTTGATCAGAGCACTTAATTCACGGACAGTTGTGCCAACCAGTGTGAGTTGTTAAGAAACAGTCGCGCCGACCAACCTGTAGCACTTGCTTTCAGTTACGTAGTCTTGCTGATGCCTATAAGTGAAGATTAGGGCTTGACCCCGATCTTGGTCAGTGTGTTCTTCTCTTGTGGTTTTGAACATGTAAGCCTTTTGGATCATTCTCTCCTTAATTAGAAAGCTACTTTTCATTCGGTTTTGTTGCTTGTTGGCTTATCATATTTCTTCTTGATTGATTGAGTCATTGAGTGGCCAGCGACACTAGGGCATCTAGTTAGTCATCCATTCAGTAGTTTGTGAACTCAGTAAGTTGCTTTTTAGGTGTACTTACTCTTTGAATTTTGTTTTTTGGTACTTTTATGACTTTGACCTCTTTTACGCAAGTTTGAAAAGTTTTTGTTTACTTGCCTAAACGTTTCTTTTCTGGCATGGATTACATTGTCTGTCTTGTGATTCGTAAAGTTGATGTTTCATTAATCCGAATGATTTTCTCTTTTCATGTATTCATTTTCTTAAAGTTCTTATTGTCTTGAGAAATTTTTCACTAAAAGATTCATATGCGAAAAGTTTGTTTCGCTGTTTCATGAAAGAGTATGAAATTCTAACTTGTTGCATCATTAGGTTACAATATCTTGCATCATTAAAAGACTAGGATTGCATCAGTGTTTGAAAAAGGAAGAGAACTTGTTTTCTTTTGAAACGACTAATAGATAAGTGCTTATCAGGAAATTAGGAATTGGAATGCATTTTTCATTAGTTTATTTATTGAAAAAGTTAGGTAGTGAAAGATCATTTCATTTTTAGTTGCTTGATTGTTTGCATTTGGTTGAGTAGTTTCTACCCTACCTAGTGTAGGAATTTCATCAAATTGAAAGGGTCTTGTCTCCTTTAGTTACATTTAAGGTTTTCCAAGTCGCATCGCTAAGACTTGAAAACTGGAACATAACTCAAGATCAACTTTAAAATGAATTCAATTAACCTAAGGCGCATTTGACATTAACAATCATATCTAGAAGGTCTAGGCTAGAGATGTGTTCCGGCATCTTTAAACCTAGCAGCTATTGTTATCTTGAGCATTAGACAACACTAATATGGCTTTGTGCTCCCTGTACCATCGAGTATATAACAGGAGACCCCACTAGGCTGCAATCCTTTTATCCTTAGGAAGCCGAGTTGGCCACCTTGAAAACGTGATACACCAAACATAGCATTTGGGGAGATTTCCTGTTCGTACTTCTTGGTTCGCCAGGAGGTATTCTGCAGTTCACGGTTGCCTGGTAATCTCGTTTACCTAGATCATCCAGAACAATCATTTGATATTTTTGACTCATTAAACCTAAAAGGTCATTCGAGCACTTGTCCTTTCAATATCATTTCTAATCAAAAGCGATAGAGTCATCTTTGTTTCTTTCTCGACTCTTAAAAAATGAAAGAGGACCAGTCTTTTATGCATCTTAATAATTTATTACCCATGATCCAGAAACACCCTGTTAGTCTTTTTTGAGACCAAAAACAACGTAAACTTTGAAACGGGAACTGTAAACTCAAAATGGGAACTCTAGCCAAAAAACCCCTTAAAAACATCAAAAACAGTGCTAAAAAAATGTGTTGATGCTGGAATAACACCTTTTTTTTTCTAGGGTAAATTTTGAACATGTTTTAAAAATGGTGGTGAAAACCAATTTTTTGTGCAAAAATTGTCTAAAAAACACCCTCAAAACAAAAAGTGTTAACGTTGGGATAAGACTTTTGTTTTTCCTTTTTTTCAAGGGTAATATTTCAACATTTCGAAATAATAGCATAAAATATTTTATCATGAGCCTCAAAAAAATTAAAATTTCAAACAAATAATGAAGACATAAAATAAAATTAAAAATTAAAAATTAAAACAATGAAAAAACACAAAACAAAAAAAATTAAAAATTAAGAAAACATAAATTAAAGTATATGCTAAAAACAAAACAAAAAAAATAATCAAAAAATGTCAAAAAAAAACTAAATTAGAGAACTAAAAAAACTTAAAAATTATAAACAAATAAATAGTAAAAAAACATATTTAAAAAAAATGGAAAAGGAAAAAATAAAAAAAAAAATCTTGTAAACCATAAAAAAAAATTGTCAAAAGAAAAGAATATATATATATATATATATATATATATATATATAATTAAAAAAAAATTATCTCATAAACCGTAAAAGAATTAGGAAAAAAAAAACAAAATTAATATATATATATATATATATATATATATATATATATATATATATATATATATAAGTAAATAAAAATGGACAAGAAAAAAAAACATTAAAAAAACTAGGAAAAAAAATAAAAACAAACTAGATTAAAAAAAAATAGAAAATTAACGAAAGTAAAAATAAAAAACTAGTAAAATTAACATTAAAAACATTTAAAAAAAAAAACTGAAATTAAAACAAAAAAACCAAAACATTTTAAAATATTTAAAAATATGTCTTTTCAAATTAAAAAAAAATAAAAAATAAAAAAAACCAACAAATTAAAAAAAAAAAAAAAATTGAAGAAAATGTATTTTTCTATTTAAAAAATAAAAAACAAAATTAATTAAACTTACCTTTTTTATTTAAAACACAAAAAAATTTAACTTAGCTTTTTTATTTATAACACAAAAAAAAAGAAAATTAACAAATTGGTTTTTTTGTTTAAAAAAATATACATTAAATTTTTTTTAAATAATTGTTAAACAATTTTGTTTTTTTATTATTATTTAAGAAAAATACTTCTTAAAAAATCTTTAATTTTTTTTAAACAAGATATTTTTTTTTTAAACACAATATTTTAAAGTTTTTTATTTAAAAAGAAATTATAAAAAAAATTGGCACCCTCACGCCCGCCGATGGTGTGGCCCCGGGCGGAGGTCCTACATGTTTTTCTTTTTTTTAATAATTTTTTTTAAATAAAAACCTTTAAAAAAAAATTGAACACAATTTTTTTTAAAAAAATTTTTTTTTAATAAAAAAACATTAAAAAAAATTTGTTTTAAAAATAAAAAATAAAAAACTTGTTGAACAAAAAATAAACATTTTTTAATAATTTTTTTTTAAATACTAAAAAAAACAAAGTTGTTTAACAATTATTTTAAATTTTTTTAATATATATATTTTTTGAACAGAAAAAACAATTTGTTTAAAAAGATTTTAAATTTTAATTTTTTTTTTTAATTTTTTTTTTTGGGTTTTAAGTTTAGAAAGTAACTTTATTCAATTTCGTTTTTTTTTTTTTAAATTGAAAAATATATGATTCTTTAAAAATTTAATTTTTAGTTTTAAATACTTGTTTTTTAATTTCTTTGTTTTTTTTTAATTTTAAAAGAGATATATTTTTAAAATTTTTATATTTTTTTGGTTTTTTTTTTAATTTCAGTGTATTTTTGTTTTTTTAGTTTTTTTAAATGTTTTTAATGTTAATTTTACTAGTTTTTTATTTTTATTTTTGTTAATTTTTTATTTTATTTTTTTAATCTAGTTTGTTTTTATTTATTTATTTATTTTTGTCTTGTTTTTCTTAATGTTTTTTTTAATGTATCTATTTTGACTTACTTAATTATATATATATATATATATATATATATATATATATATATAGATATATTATGTTTTTTTTTTCAAATTCTTTTATGGTTTATTAGATAATTTTTTTTTATTAACCTTTTTTATTTTTTTGTCTCTTTTTTTTATATATATTTTTATATGAGTTTCTTGAAGTAATCAACATTAAAAAAAAAAATGACCTAAAAATTCGTTAAGTAATCATAATTTAAAAAAAAATGGACATAATAAATTTTAAAGTGTGAAAATAAGTCCTCTAGAAAAAAAGATATGTTGTGTAACACCTTGCATCAACACGTTGCAAAATCAGCATAAAAATCATTAACATTTAAAAACAAATATTTATATTTGATACATAAGAATATTTAAATTGTCAAAAATATGCTCCAAAAAATAAGTATTGTATTCTGCATCACCACTTTTCAAAATCGAGTCACGTTTTTACTACCTCTACGAAACAGGTAATAACGGGTAATCGTATCGGTTATTTAAAGTGCCAAAAACTATGCTCTAAAAAAGACGTGTGTTCTACATCAACCCTTTTCAAAATCAGGTCACTTTTTCGTTATCTCTACGAAACGGATAACAATATCAGTTCCCGTTTCAAAGTTTACATTGTTCAAATCATGAGTTTCCCTTAAAGGAACATTTTAAAGCCTTGGAGTTAATTGTTCTGTTGACTAAGGCAAGGTCATCATGGATGAACCATCTGGTTCACCCAATTCCTCTCCCTCTCCTCTGTCTGAGAGATTGTCTAAGCAACTATTTCTTGACTTACCAGAGTCACTCGACTCACAATTGTTCTGAGCATTCAACCCTTGTCATCTCGTCCTCCGCCTACTTTCGATATTAGGTCATCTGCTAATCTTGGCCTGAAATATCCAGACAATCCCATTCAAACTCCAAAGAACTCGTCGACCATTAATGGTCAGCTTGGATTTGTTATCTACCCTTTGAACCCTCTGTTTGACACTGTTGTGATATCACCGCAATGTCCTTATAGTCCGTACGACCAACCGGGTGTTCCGTTGGAACTATCCCGTCATACTTGTTCGGACATTCATCGTCATTCGTTTTTATACATGGAACCTAAAGGCGATGCTCTAGTCACATCTTCGAATGAGTCCAAATTTTCTACTCCACACACTATTGAGGGGGGATAATTGCAATTGCAGTTTTTTCCAGAGGGTTTCCCTTTTTTAGAATGTATTCCCGCTAGTTTTCCACCTAACTATGTGTCTTTGGCACAGTTGGTTTTAGGTACACCTAGTGCTTCATAAATTTACCATAATCCTATATGAGCGTTACGTGCCAAGCCTACTTCAGGCCCGTTCATTATGAGCATGAATGCCTAATAGGCTATTACCTCAGTCCTGGTGCGACCCACCCTTCCGAATACTCTTGTATCATCAGTCCCAGTTACTTGTCTGACACAATCGGTAGTTTCAAAGATTGTCTCTGTTAGTTCCTCCATCCCACTAGTCAATGGCCAGGTTGTGCTACCACCTAGGGGACATAACCTGGATGTTTCTATGGTGTCAGGTGCCACTAATGTGAGTGGCTCACATGCTTGGTATAAACCAGACTTCTTCTGGTATTATTTATAACCCTGATAATCCTACTGGATTAAGTAATGTTAACTACCAATAGGTTCAGAATCCTCTTGGTCTGTCTAGATCAAGCAATGTTCAATATTAGTAGCCTTATGGGGCTCAGATCCAATACCAAAATCCTTATGTTCCATATGGTTCTCAAGGAATGGTTAGTCAACCTTACACCCTCCAATCTAGGCAGTACATCTAGCCTGGCTATGGCTAGATTTAGTCCGGTAATTTCCGGTGCACTATTCAAATACACTTGTAACGGAGAGGACAATCTCTACAATAACAAGGGCAACCTTTGTTACCACAAGGGCAACCTTTGTTGCAGCAAGGGCTCTCTATGCAACAAGAAGGGCAAATGATCTCGCATCAAGGTCAACTACAACAACCGCAAGGTTAGCCCTTGCAACACTTGCAGCAAACCACACAGTAGTGGATGTAATATGCTTCGCACACCTCTCAACCCATGTCCTTGCAAGGCCAACCTCTGTAGCCCCAGGGACAAATTTTTCAACCACAAGGTAAACCCTTACAACAGAAAAACCAACTAGGGCAGTAACAACCCTTGTATACATATCAACAAGGTCAGCCCTTGCAGTGGCAGGTTCAAGGTCAAGTCCTGCAGTAGTAGGCTCAACATCCTCATGTCCTAGGTCAACAGGTTCAAAATCCTGCTGACCAAGGGCATCAGGCAAAAAAACACTATGTCCAAGGGCAACAAGTGTATCAACCTTATGCCCAAGGACTGCAGGTCCAAAACCCTCTTATTTAGGGACAACAAGTTCATCAGCCATATGTTCAAGGATAATAGGTCCCATATCCATATGTCCAAGGTCAACAAGCTCAACAACCTTTTAACCTATACATTGCTTATCAACAACCTATGGCTGGACAATTCTAAGGTATTCAAGGTCAAAATCCTCCCTATGGTCAAGGTAATCCACAATGGGGGTAGCCTCAAATGTCATATGGCCAAAATCCCCCATTGTGGGGCCAAAATCCTTACCAGTAGGGATGGGCTCCTCCCTATGGGCCCACTTATCAATCTCTCATGCCCTTTAACACCTAATTTCCATTCTTGGCTACACTTGAGTTGCCAGATGTATCTCACCTTATGAATGATTCGATCCTTCATTTGTCGTACTAGCCTCTCGTGCCGTCCAAGATACCAAGTGATTTCCCAAAGTTTGATGGAAAAGCTAAAGAAGATCCTCAAACACATGTGATGACATATCACCTCCTATGTGGAAAATTCCATTCATCTCTTTCCTTTCCAACGAACCCTCACGGGTGCTACACCAAATTGGTACATCGAGCTACCTCGAAGTACTTACCATGACTTTAACTCTTTAGCCATGGCTTTCCTCACACATTTTTAGTTGCCTGTTCGATATGAAATGGGCACCTATTTTCTCACATCGCTTAAGCAAGATACTGCGACACACATCTTTGATCACATTCATGAAATTCATAGGCGTCACCTAATTAAATTCAAGATTGCTGATCAGTTGCTCACTAAATGGTTTACCAAATCATTTGTGGCCCTAATTGCTCGCGATATAGCTCTGGGTGGATGCGTCACTGAAGAGAAAGCCACCGCTCATGCCTAGTACTTGGATCTACTTTACTCTCAGTCTGGCACTTTATATGAGTTATTACCCAATGCTCCGCAGTTATCATCTGATCCCACACCATAGAAGTCAACAGTTGTTCCTCCCATCGATGGAGTTATTGGTTCATTATCCTAGACCCCTACTAAAACTTCTTCCAAACAGAAGTTAGTCTCAAATGCTGTCCCTAATAGTTCATCCCACAATCCACCGGGCCCTGGTAAAACTAGAGAGGTCCATGCTATCTAGTCTACTGTAGTGGAAAAATCCTTGAAAGGAAAGAAGAAAGGAAAAGGCAAAGCTAAATTTGAGCCCTGAAACAGGGTCCTCCCAAATCGTCTACTGGCGAATCTTCACAACAAAAACCTAATTATCCCTACCTCATTTGTGAGGAATATCAATACACTAAAGATTGTGCTCGATGATCTGAAGTTAGTCATGTTAGAGTCGGTATTGTCATCCCTCTATTAGAGATCCACTCCTCTTGTTGCATTTCATGTTAGTTGTCCTTCCCAGTCATTTTCATTCCATTAGGCGCATAGATCAGCTGACGGCAGTGGTGTTCCTCCAATTTCCCTCATGTTATCTACCTGCTGTCTCATTTTTATTCATTTAAAAACAAAACATGTACAGTCTTTTTTATCTTGAAAATTGCAAAAGTTGTCTTTAGGGTTTCATGGTCAATTAGGTCTAGGGTTTCATTAGGGTTTCGTCAAGAAATGTGTTAAAATGTCCAATAATTGCCAGCAGGCCATGAGGAGGTTGCAACATCAATAAATTTTATCACCAAGCATTTGAAAATGTGTTTTTCCTCAAAACTCTGTTTTGAGGAAAAAACAGAGTATTTAGTATTTATTGTACAAAATCATGAAAATTTTGCTTTTCTCATTGTAAATCCATTCATCTGCACCCTGGTTTCTTTCCTTAGCCTAAAAAGCTCCAACACCTGCAAAGCAAGCAAAGCTCAGGTCATTAAATTCATCATGAAGTTCAAAAGAAGTGAAAAGTCCAAAAAACAGAGTTTGTAAATAAAGTGATTGGCAAAACATTATGAAAGTGGGTTTTGGCAAATTAAATTTGAAAAGCTCCATATATAAACCATTCCTCCAAGTGTTTGAAACTCATTTGCACTCCAAGGGCCAAGAGAAAACAAAGCAAAGTGATTGTGGGAGTTTTGGGTGAAATTTGCTCCAAATCGACCAACGCGGCGCATTGGATAGGGAGCGCGGCGCATTGGCCAGGCATGGCACACTGGGCCTCAGAACCCTTTGTTAAAAAGCACGGGCGTGACGCGTTGGGCGTGCTACACGGCGCATACAGCGAAGAAGCCTAAAAATCATGAGAATGACCTCCAATTGCCAAAATCGCACCAGTTCACCTTGTTCCAAGTAGGTTGAGCTTAATCTCTGTTGTTTATCCAAGTTTGGTGCTGATGTTATGATGGTTGATGTGGTGAATGTTTTAACAAATGACCAAACCCTATCATTACAAATTCCTCAAACAAAAATTGTTGCCTAGGGTTTGATCAACTTTTTTGCTACCAAGTTCATCTTCCCTCCATCATTCCCTTACTGCATTTTTCACTGTTTTCATGGTTCTCTAAGTTTCCCTACCCCCTAAACTCACTAATCTCCTATCCCAAGTTCCCTTTCCCAAATTTCCTATTATAAAATCCCAAACCCTAACCTTAAACAAAACCTCCCAAACATCCCATATTTTCCCTATCTAAATTTATCCCAATAGTCCCAAAAATTCCCACTATTTTTCCCTCTCCTAACAGTTCCTTGTTTCATTGTTTCCCTTGGTAGCAGAGGTCAAACAATTTTCAAAGGCAGTCCAAGACAGTTTGACATATCAGCACCTATTTTTTTAAGGCAGTTTGTCCACCAGCAATTATGGCATCAGATCCTTCATATGATTATGAAGAGGAGACCCAAAGTGACTCACCCACGGAGGGACATGCACCCAAGAGGCCTCATAGAGGTGGTATACATATCAGAGAAGAACCTACCACTCTTACCGAGTTGTAGGCCTACCCTCTTACCCTGTTTTGTTTCCAGCATAAGTCATGTTATGAATTTTGTGAGAAGGTTGCTCATATTCAGTTTCATCATGAGTTGGCCCGCTTATTTGTGTTGCATTTGCATGGTGATCAAGCCACTCTTGCTGGTGTTACTTTCACATTAACACCAGAAACCATTTCATTGGCAATCGGCATACCAAACATTGGAGAACCATGGAATAAGAGGCAGAAGATTGACCAGAAACACTATGAACCATATATCAAACCTGGTTTTCTGAGGTAGCTTAAGAGAGTGTTTCCTTTTCGGTTTCTCAAGGATGAGTGTGCTCCTTTAATGAAACTCATCATGAAATATTTCACCTGTGAGGGCCGGTTCTCCCGCTTGTATGCTGATCACATTAGGTTGTTGATGCATTTCACTTGGGTACAGGTGATGAACATACCTTATTTCATATGCCGAAACATAGAAGGATGACCAGTCTTGTGCAGCACAAGACCCCTCAGCAGCAGCTTAACAATGTTTATCATTTTGCTCTCATCAAGATTGTGGTTTTTCATCAGCTTGGCTTACAGGGCATCACTTGGGATGACTTCATCTCGCGTGATTTTTCCAGAGCTTCACAGGGACCATCAAAGGTTAATCATGAGATAGGCAGACCTTCTCATCAGTATGAGGGCCATGAGACCACTAGTGTGCCGGTATTCATCACATATCAGAGGGGCACTAGACATTTGTTTGCAGCAGCGAAGCGAGTGTTATCTCCACCCAGGGTGGAAGGGGCCTCGTTTCCTCCATCAGCATAGCAGGTTCAGGACTGAGGCAAGAGGCCTCTATAGGAGGAAGGACCATCAGGTGAGTGAGAGACTGATTTTATCCTCATTGAGGGTGATGATACCGACATGGGCCTGCAAAGTGCAACTCTTAGACAGATCATCAAGGAGCAGCAGGCGGATATTGATGCCTTGTCCACCAACATGGATAGAGCCTAGTGGACTATACAGTATTTGGAGCAAAGGAACAAGAAGCTTGAACATCAGCAGGTGGTGATGGAGTTACAGAACATTCGTCAAAACCGCCAAAGTGCCCGAAGGAGGAGGATTGAGTTCACTTCATTGGAGAAAGAGATCAATGCAGATAGGGAGTCATGGCGTGAAAGAGCCAACATCCACTTGGAGAGGAAACTAGAGAAGGCCATCAATGAGAATAATATGCTCATAAACTTATCGTATCATTATTTGTCCCGGAACTTGGTGTGCAAAGCAAGAAAAGCAAAGCTAAAGAGAACATCAAAAAGGAAAAAAGAGGATGAAGGACTTCAAATATTGGCTAAGGCCTCCTTGGCCTATCAACGCACTTAATAGAGAAGACTCAGCCCAAATTTCAAGAAATTTGGAGCAATTTTTGCATTTTTGTAAATTTTTGGCATTAAAAACAGAGTTTTTCTCCCTATGCTCCACGCCACGTGGTGCTCGCTTTTGCTAGAGTGCTCTAAATCACAAAAACTTTGCATTTCTGGATTTTTCATGGAAAGTTATGCTTGCCTACATATGGCCAAGAAATTTGGGCAGGTTTTGAGCCCTCAAAAGGTCAAAAAACACTTAAACAATCACCTCACTGCCTCTATTTTGACACACAGGAAGTAGTGTTGGGCGAATGGACTTTTGGAGGGGCAAATGGAGGCCAAATTGAAAAATTCCACTTGGGTTGGAAAGTAGACAGGTAGAAATTTCCAGCAAGCACACTTGTATCTCATTTGGACATATGGAAGGCCTCCAAAAGTGGGTCCAAACAGACGCTATGCATAGAGAATCAGGCACTATGCATAGAGGAAAAATTGCCAGTTTGACCAAGTTTTGCTCTGTTTTTTTGCCCAATTTCGCCTAGTTTGACTTTTTCACTTTCCTAATGGAAAATTTATGATGTAATTTGATGAAATTTGATGGATTATGATGTAAATATGTTACATTTTCACTTGTATAGGTAGATTCATCAGTTTAGAAGTTGTTTCAAACTGAATGGATCAGTTTCCTTGTTCTTAGAGGCATGCTGTTATCTTGCCTAGTTTGTAGTTCTTAGTTTAGAATTAGTTGGATCAGCTCCTAAACTCATGAGCTCGACCCGTAGAGGCAAGGATGAGCTATGTTTGTCTATATTATGTTCTTTTTTATTCATTAGCATGGTTGGACTCTTGAGAAAGCCTTGAGCTTCATTGTACATTCATTTTCAGTATTTTGGCTAAGGAATTGAGACCAGGATTTGCAGCACTCTTTGGGATTCATGTGGAAATTTGTATTCGTACAATGCTTCTCTTTGTAATTTGTGAATTTTGTTTATGTATGTCATCATCTATCTTATTTCTTCTTAACTAAGCAAACAAGAGTGTAAGTAGAATTCATTGAAAGTGCAATGCTCTACTTGAGGTTTGCTGTAGTTGTTTGATGTTTTCAGCTGTCTGAGGAGGATTCATGATTTCCCTTGCCCTCTTCAACACCTCACCTATCTTTTCCATCCATCTCATTAAAATTTAAGTGCCAAAACGGTTTCCTACCTTGCCCCATCGAGATCTCTGCGGAACTGAGCCTCAATCCCCACACCCCAAAATTTGCTTTCCCCTTGATTCCGACAAAACCCCCAAAAATTCAAATCAAAGCCTTGTACTTCATACCTAGCCTAAAATTAGTTTTAATTTCAGTGATCTCAAGCCCCATTGATTATATTTTGCTGAGATTGACCCGGAGAGAGCCCTTTCCTATCCTCGTAGGGCTAGCTACGAGGCTGAGCGTGGTTTGATATTGGCCCTAGATCCTACCTTTTCAGCCTGAGGTAAAGCTAGGAACTAACATAGTGGTGACCATACTGGGGAAGTAAAAGTTTGTTTGTTGGTATTCTTCATTTTATAAACTACAGAAAGAGCCTGAAGATTAGCCAGGTAGCCTTCGAAACTCTTTGCTTTGCATTAGCGCAAGTAGATAAACACTACTTCAGTCAATCTCCAGTCTAGTCTTATAAATAGAGTATCTAACTTGCAGATCACCCCAGTACATCTGAGAATTCTAAGCTTTTGGATGATAAGTTTAGGATTTGATAGGCTGAACAAGTTGTTAATGTCCTTTTGATTTCTTGGAAATAGTAACACACTGGCTTCCAGAAGACATACAAAAGAAAATCTGGATCCTGATCCCCCTCCTATCTACGAAAATCCCAATCTTACTCCAAGAATCATCCACCAGGGAAGATCTATCATTCCCGTGTTCAAAGCTGAATCGTGTCCTGTTGGTTTTGAGTATCTTGAGGACCAAGATTTTGATGAGCAGTTTGAGTTGTCTTTGTTCGAAACCAAATCTGAAAGCGTTTTCGCTTCAACTATCTTAAATCTTGAGTTTGTTCAAAATCTTGAAACTGAAAGGGCCAATAAATCCATTGATGGTTATATCCTGAATCGGCTCCAGATTTCCATTGCGGCTTCTAATATCTCTGATTTTTTAGAGACTACTTCTGCAACCCTTGGGTCATTCGCAATTGCGTCTAGTTCAAGAATTCTCACCGAACCGCCTTTCATTCCTACCCTTCCCCCGCAGCCTACTATCTCTGATAAAAAATCTACAGTCGTATCGCCTCCATCTACTCCTAAAATAGCCAAGATTGCTTCACCTCTACATACACCTCCTCATACCCCTCATACATCAGCTCAACTAGCTCCCCCAACATCACCAAGACCGATTGCAAATCCACCAAGAGCAATGGATGCTCATTTTGCACCTCTTGTACTACCTCAAAATTTGGATGATATGCCCGCCGACTACCAAAGAAAAATTCCTTTATTTGACAGCACTCCTCATGGTATCGCAGCTCAGCAACATGTGGACAGAATGACAGATTTCTTCGATCTTCATGAGATTGATGCAGAAAATGTAACCTTGAGACTGTTTGTACAAACATTTGGAGGTGAAGTAAGGAAATGGCTCAGGGCCTTGCTGGTTGCAAGTGTCACCACATTGGCTGATCTACAGAGATAGTTTTTGAACTACTGGGAAGTGAAGAAAAATCCTTTACAGATCCTTTCCGAGTATGAGCACATCAAGCAGAACGCTGGTGAGTCTGTCCAACATTATTGCATTAGATTAAATTCAGTTTATAATGCAATCCTTGATGACCTAAAGCCACCCATGGGGCTAGCCTTGATAAAGTTTCCTAATGGTTTTGACACTAATATGGCTTACCAATTAAGAGAAAGGGATCCAGCTACTTTAGAAGACATGTAGAAGATTGCAGTTAGCATTGAAGCAAACCTGCTAGCCAAGAGAGCTAGAGCAAGAGTTGAAAAGAAAGTCACAATAAAAGAAGAATCTTCCTTGTCAAATCAAGTGCTTCGAAAGGTGGAACATATGTTGGATAGACTGAAACTTGACAAGCCTGAACCACAAATCAGAAATCCTAAATTTTGTGGCCAGTAGTAGCCCCAATACAGAATCAAACAAAGAGAGCAGCGAGCCCAAGATCAAACAGCGTAGCAGCAAGTGTAGACACCTTTACAACAGAATGTTGTGCTCGGTCCGGAATCAGAAGAAGAATAGAATGTGATTGGAGAAGGAAATCATTTCTTCACACCCGATGACATGCTAATTTACGTCACTGAAGATGAGGAGTACTCCGAGAATCCAGTTGAATGAGGGGATGAAAATTTTATTTTGGCAAATGAGACGGTACTTGAGGAAGAGTCCGATGATTACCAAAGAGGATTCATGAATGCTTTGCCAGCTCATCAGCGGTAGTATTCACTTCGAAATAGAGATGTGCCTGTAAATCCAATTCAAAAAAGGAAGGAAGCAACAACGTCAAAGAATGATCCTCCCAATGCGCAGAAAATGGGAAAAGAGACAGTTGATCCTAGCAGCAGCAAAATGGCATCAGCAAGTGAAAGACCAAGTCAACCCAATGTGTCAAAAGAGGAAACGGAAAAGAAGGATGTTCCAGCAAAAGAGGTAGAAAAGGTTTCAGTTTTTAACTTGGAAAATGAAATTGCTAAGTTGAAAATATCCATTCCTTTGATCGAGTTGATGAAGAACAACAATTATAAAAGTCAGGTGTTTAAAATTTTGAGCTTAGATCCATCATCAGACATGGTAAATGTGGAGGATAACAGTCCCTTATTTATCTTTGGGCCAGCATTGGATGGTCAGTCTCAAGATAGCGATGTTGCTCCTTTCTATATCAGTCTCAGGGTGCATGATTTTGTTTTACATAATGCTATGTTTGATTCCAGAGCCTCTCATAATCTTATGCCGAAAGCTATTATGGAGAAATTGGGATTAGAAATCACTAGAAAATACCATGACCTTTACTCTTTTGATTCTGGTAGAGTAAGGTGCATCGGGCTTATAAAGGATTTGGTGGTCAGTTTGGATCAGATTCTGGCTAAAAATGTTTTGATGGATGTGGTGGTGGTGGACATACCTCCTAGATTTGACATGCTTCTTTCCAGATCTTGGGGAGAAAAGATTAAGGGGACAATGCAACTCGATTTCTCCAATGCTATGATTCCAGTGTTCGGTCAGATGAGGAAACTATACTGGGAGTAGAAAATGAAGTACATGATCACTAGCAAGGAGAAACTTGTAAATCATCCTATCAACTATGTACATACTGATCTAGAGTCATTTGTTTTGTATTAAGATAGTTTTAATGATGTAAATAGCCAACTATTGGAAGTAGAAGACATTCTCGAGATTACTGAAAATTTTAGAGAAGTCTTGAGACAAGAGCGGCAACGACTTGATGGCACCGCTGAAAAATCAGCAGTCCGACAACATCAACATAATGATGGACAGCAGGGTAAAGAGAAAGAGTTTCATGATTTAGAAGAGGATGAAACAGGCCTATGGAGTATGGACTTTGACGATGCTGTTGGAAGAGAAGGTGTTGGCATTGGTATATGGATACGAAGCCTGGTTTTCACCCCAAACAAAGTGGCAAGCAATGTAAGGGTATGCTCTTATAAATTAGCTTTTGGTTGTTCAAACAATGAGGCTGAATATGAAGCATTGATTGCTAGTTTGAAAGTGCTTAGGAAATTAAATGCAAAGATGATTTCAGTGTATGGCGACTCCAAGTTAGTCATCAAGCAGGTGAAAGGTGAATATCAAGCTAAGCATCTTCAAATTCGGGCCTACCGCAATGTAGTGTTGGATATCTTGAAGGTATTTTCTGATTATACTATCACTTGTGTGCCCTGTGCTCAGAATCTCATTGCAGAATCGCTTGCAACAGTAGCAAGAAATTTGAAGATTCCTATGAACTCAAACAATAAGTTTGAGATTCATGTAAATCATCCCCAGTTGTGCCTGACAATCAAAGGTGTTGGCAAGTGTTCCAAGATGATGATGAGATCGATGAATTTCTGCAAAACAAAGGTAAATTCAAGGACATCTCTATTGCCATGGAGTATGATGATGGTGATGAGAATTTGGAAGTCAATTAGATGGAAGTATTGCAGCTCAAAGATAACATCATTCCAAAAGGTTTAATATCTTTAGAGGAGCTTTTCGATCAGTATGATGTGGCTAAAAAACCAACCTTGCTGCCAACTGAAAAAGGAGTTGAAGATGTGAACATCGGATCAGTTGAAAATCCGAAGATGGTCAAATTATCAAAAGCATTTTCCCCACTGGTGAGAGCATAGTATATCAGTTTGTTATCCTCTTTTACTGATGTATTTGCTTGGGATTATTCAGATTTGAAAGCTTATGACACGAGCATAATTCAGCATGTGATCTCGATTAAGCCAAATCAAAAGCCTTTTCACCAAAAGCTAAGAAGAATAAATCCAAAGCTGCTGCCCTAAATCGAAAAGGAGGTGAATAGGTTTTATAAAGCTGGTATCATAGTCCCTATCATATTTTCAGATTGGATTTCAAACTTAGTTCCCATTCGCAAGAAGACAGGTGAGATTTGGTTATGCATTGATTTTAGAAATCTGAACAAAGTTTCCTTGAAAGACAATTATCCATTGCCCAAGATGGATCACATACTTCATTGATTAGTTGGAGCATCACGGATGTCACTACTTGATGTATTCGGGTTATAACCAACTTTTGGTCCATGAGGATGATTGTGACAAGACAGTGTTCACCACTCCGTGGGGAACTTTTCGTTATGCAAAGATGCCGTTTGGATTGAAAAATGCTAGTGCAACCTTTCAGCGGGTGATGGATATAGCATTTGCCAATGAAAAAGATGTTTTTCTAGCTGTTTATCTTCATGACTTAACATTTTTCTCCAATACAGATGAAGAGCACCTCTATCATTTGAAGATTTTCTTTCAGCGGTGTAGGGAGTATGGCATCTCGCTCAATCCAAAGAAAAGTTTGTTTGCCATGGATGAAGGCAAACTTCTCGAGCATATAATCTCAAAGGAGGGCATCCGAATTGATCCAGCATGGGTGGAGACCATTCAAAAGATTGGTTTCCCACTAAGTGAGAAAGAAATCCAATCTTTCAATGGTAATATCAATTTCTTACGTCGCTTTGTACCTAATCTTGTAGAACGCTTAAGAGAGATCACAAACATGTTGAAAAAGGATAGTGCAATAAGGTGGACCGAGGAAGTGGTTAAGTCTTTTAATTTGATGAAACTAGCTCTTTCTTCAGCTCCAGTTTTGATCAGCCCGGACTATACTTAGGATTTTATTTTGTTTTCCTTTACCTCAGATCATACTATGGCAGCGGTCTTTATGTAGAAAAGAGACCAGCTCAAAAAACCAATTGCATTCTTCAGTAGAACTATAAGGGATGCTGCATTGAAGTATAATATTATTGAAAAACAGGCCCTTGCATTGGTTAAAGCATTGAAAGATTTTCGGGTTTATATTTTGCACTCTCACATCCTTGCTTATGTTCCTAATGCTGCTGTCAAAGATGTCCTAGTGCAAACAGATCCGGAGGGAAGGAGAGGCAAATGGATTGCTGCCTTGCTGGAATATGATGTAGAAATCAAACCAAAAAAGCTCATTAAAGGATAGGGGCTGGCAAAGCTTATGGCTAATTCAAATCTGCATGCTTTGGACATTAATCTAATTGTTGCTATGTCTGAGGAAGACGAAGAAAATCTTCCCACTCAGGTATCAGAAATTTTCCTCCTTTCTCCTTGGTATTTAGACAATGTTTTTGTGCTTAAAAATTTGTCATCACCTCCCAGAATGGCCAAGAATAAAAGTAGGAAATTGAAGTTGAAGGCTGCAAAACTTTGTATCATGAATGGTGCACTTTATTGGAAAGATCCTGGTGGTGTCCTACTAAATTTCATGGTAGAAGAGGAGGCGAAACAAGTTATGGCAGACTTTCACAAAGGAGATTGTGGAGGCCATCTTTTCTAGAAAACAAGAGCCAATAAAATCTTAAGAGTGGGGTATTATTGGCCAAGTCTATTCGCTGATGTGTACAAAATAGTGGCCAGTTGTCATGAATGTCAAATTTTTCAAGGTAAGCGGAAGTTGCAGCCTTTACCACTCAAGCCCATTGAAGTGAGCGCTCCATTTCAGGAATGGGGTTTGGATTTTATTGGTGAGATTCATCCTTCTTCTTCAGCGCAGCATAAGTGGATCCTCACGGCAATGGATTATTTCACCAAATGGATTGATGCAATTCCAACAAGGCAGGCCACTGATTCGGTAATTATTTCATTTCTTGAAAACAATATTTTGTCTCGTTTTGGATGTCCAAATAAGTTGATCACTGACAATGCAGCAGCCTTTAAGTCAAAAAGAATGATCGACTTTTTTCGTAAGCATAAAATCACTTTGGGGCATTCGGCAACCTATTACCCACAAGGTAATGGTTTGGCGGAATCCTCCAACAAATCTCTTGTCAATATCATCAAAAAGCTGCTAGAAATTAACAATAAGAGTTGGCACAAAAGGCTGGTCAATGCACTTTGGGTAGAAAGGGTAAGTAAAAAGAAATCCATTGGCATGTCTCCTTTTGAGCTTGTGTACGGTGTGGAAACAGTCTTCCTGACATCTTTGGTAGTCCCGGTGATCAAATTGTTGCAAGAAGCTGACAGTGAGGATGATGGGTTGCAGCGGAGAATCAACCAAATGATACATTTGCAACAAACAAGAGAAGAGGTACTTCAGCATACTTCCAAGCTACAGGAAAGAATTAAGAGGATATATGACCGGAAGGTCAAGGCAGACAGGTTTGAAATTGGAGACATAGTGTTGAAATGTGATGCAAGGAATGAAGAGAAGGGTAAGCACAGTAAATTTGAAAATCTGTGGAAAGGACCGTACAAGATTGCTGCACATCGAGGCCAGAATTCGTTCCTTTTGCAACAGCTGAATGTCGAAGACTATCTTGGTGGGCCGGTCAATGGTCGACTTCTCAAATGGTATATTGTGTAAATTGTTTTCTGCTATCCTATTCATCATTATATATATCGTGTGTGTTGTCTTCCTTCTTTAGCTTGGGTCCCGAGGTGAAGGCTATAAAGCTGAATTTGGATTCTACTTTTGGTTTGGTTTGTTTGAGTTAAGTCTTTTGGTCAATTTCAGTCTTGAAAATGAGTCAATTTGAGTCGCGTTCAGTCCTGAAATTAAGTCTTTCAGTCAAGAGTTCTGATTTGCTGTGTCGAAATTATTGACTCCATAGCCCAATGGACGAAGGCACTACCTGCTTTCCCAGAGATTTGTAGTTCTTAGCACCTCCAAGGAGCTACCATCCCCATTGGAGCCAATGTTAGAGTCGGTATTGTCATCCCTCCATCAAAGATCAACTCCTCCTATTGCATTTCATGTTAGGTGTCCTACCCAGTCATTTGCATTCCATTAGGCGCATAGATCATCTAATGGCAGTGGCATTCCTCTAGTTTCCCTCATGTTATCTACCTGCTGGCTCATGTTTGTTCATTTAAAAGCAAAACATACACAATCTTTTTTATCTTGAAAATTGCAAAAGTTGTCTTTAGGGTTTCATGGTCAATTAGGTCTAGGCTTTCATTAGGGTTTCATCAATAAATGTGTTAAAATGTCGAATAATTTCCGGTAGGCCATGAGGAGGTTGCAACATCAATAAATTTTATCACCAAGCATTTGAAAATGTGTTTTTCCCCAAAACTCTGTTTTGAGGAAAAAACAGAGTATATAGTATTTATTGTACAAAATCATGAAATTTTTTCTTTTCTCATTGTAAACCCATTCATCTGCACCTTGGTTTATTTCCTTAGCCTAAAAAGCTCCAACACCTACAAAGCAAGCAAAGCTCAGGCCATTAAATTCATCACGAAGCTCAAAAGTAGTGAAAAGTCCAAAAAACAGAGTTTGTAAATAAAGTGATTGGCAAAACATTATGAAAGTGGGTTTTGGAAAATTAAATTTGAAAAGCTCCATATATAAACCATTCCTCCAAGTGTTTGAAACTCATTTTCACTCCAAGGGCCAAGAGAAAACAAAGCAAAGTGATTGTGGGAGTTTTGGGTGAAATTTGCTCCAAATCGACTGGCGCGGCACACTGGGCAGGAGGTGCGGCGCATTGGCCAGGCGCGGCTCACTAGGCCTTATAACCCTTCGCTAAAAATCACAGGCACGACGCATTGGTGAGGTGCGGTGCATTGGGCGTGCTGCATGGTGCATACAGCCAGGAAGCCCGAAAATCACCAGAATGACCTCCAATCGCCAAAATCGCACGAGTTCACCTTGTTCCAAGTAGGTTGAGCTTAACCTCTGTTGTTTATCCAAGTTTGGTGTTGATGTTATGATGGTTGATGTGGTGAATGTTTTAACAAATGATCAAACCCTATCATTACAAATTCCTCAAACAAAAATTGCTGCCTAGGGTTTGATCAACTTTTTTGCTACCAAGTTCATCTTCCCTCCATCATTCCCTTACCCCATTTTTCCCTGTTTTCATGGTTCCCTAAGTTTCCCTACCCCCTAAACTCACTAATCTCCTATCCCAAGTTCCCTTTCCCAAATTTCTATTATAAAATCCAAAACCCTAACCTTATACAAAACCTCCCAAACATCCCATATTTTCCCTATCTAAATTTATCCCGACAGTCCCAAAAATTCCCACTATTTTTCCGTCTCCTAACAGTTCCTTGTTTCATTGTTTCCCTTGGTAGCAGAGGTCAAACAATTTTCAAAGGCAATCCAAGACAGTTTGACATATCAGCACCTATTTTTTTTAATGCAGTTTGTCCACTAGCAATTATGGCATCAGATCCTTCATATGATTATGAAGAGGAGACCCAAAGTGACTCACCCACGGAGGGACATGCACCCAAGAGGCCTCATAGAGGTGGTATACATATCAGAGAAGAACCTACCACTCTTACCGAGTTGTAGGCCTGCTCTCTTACCCTCTTTTGTTTCCAGCATAAGTCATGTTATGAATTTTGGGAGAAGGTTGCTCATATTCAGTTTCATCATGAGTTGGCCTGCTTATTTGTGTTGCATTTGCATGGTGATCAAGCCACTCTTGCTGGTGTTACTTTCACATTAACACCAAAAACCATTTCATTGGAAACCGACATACCGAACATTGGAGAACCATGGAATAAGAGACAAAAGATTGACCAGCAACATTATGAACCATATATCAAACCTAGTTTTCTGAGGCAGCTTAAGGGAGTGATTCCTTTTCGGTTTCTCAGGGATGAGTATGCTCCTTTAATGAAATCATCATGAAGTATTTCACCTGTGAGGGCCGGTTCTCCTGCTTGTATGCTTATCACATTAGGCTGCTGATGCATTTCATTCAGGTATGGATGATGAACATCCCTTATTTCATATGGTGAAACATAGAAAGGATGCCCACTCTTGTGCAGCACAAGACCCCTCAGCAGCAGCTTAACAGTGTTTATCATTTTGCTCTCATTAAGATTGTGGTTGTTCATTAGCTTGGCTTATAGGGCATCACTTGGGATGACTTCATCTCGCATGAGTTTTTCACAGCTTCACAGGGACCATCAGAGGTTAAGCATGAGACAGGCAGACCTTCTCACTAGTATTGGCCATGAGACCGCTAGTGTGCCGATATTCATCACATATCAGAGGGGCACAGACATTTGTTTGCAGCAGCGAAGCGAGTGTTATCTCCACCCGGGGTGGAAGGGGCCTCATTTCCTCCATCAGCACAGTAGGTTGAGGACCGAGGAAAGAGGCCTCTACAGGAGGAAGGACCATTAGGTGAGCGAGAGACTAATTTTATCCTCATTGAGGGTGATGATATTGACATGGGCCCGCAAAGTGCAAATCTTAGACAGATCATCAAGGAGAAGCAGGCGGATATTGATGCCTTGTCCACCAAATTGGATAGAGTCTAGTGGACTATATAGTATTTGGAGCAAAGGAACAAGCAGCTTGAAGATCAGCAGGTGGTGATGGAGTTACAAAACATTCGGCAAAACTGCCAAAGTGCCCAAAGGAGGAGGATTGAGTTCACTTCATTGGAGCAAGAGATAAATGCAGTTAGGGAGTGATGGCTTAAAAGAGCCAACATCCACTTGGAGAGGAAACTAGAGAAGGCCATCAATGAGAAGAATATGCTCAGAAACTTGTCATATCATTATTTGTCCCGGAACTTGGTGTGCAAAGCAAGAATCAGGAATTTGAAAGCAAAGCTAAAGAGAGCATCAAAAAGGAAAAAAGAGGATGAAGGACTTCAAATCTTGGTTGAGGCTTCCTTGGCCCATAAAAGCACTTAATAGGGAAGACTCATCCCAAATTTCAAGAAATTTGGAGCAACTTTTGCATTTTTGTAAATTTTTGGCATTAAAAACAGAGTTTTTCTCCCTATGCGTCGCGCCACATGGCGCTCGCTTTTTCTAGAGGGCTCTAAATCACAAAAACTTTGAATTTCTGGATTTGCATGGAAACGTATGCTTTCCTACTTATGGCAAAGAGATTTGGGTAGGTTTTGAGCCCTCAAAAAGTCAAAAAACACTCAGAAAATGACCTCACTACCCCTATTTTGACGCACAAGAAGTAGTGTTGGGAGAATGGACATTTGGAGGTGGAAATGGAGGCCAAATTGAAAAATTCGACTTGGGTTGGAAAGTACACAGGCAGACCTTTCCAGAAAGCACACCTAGAGCTCATTTGGATACCGGGAAGGCCTCCAAAGGTGGGTCCAAACAGGTTGTACACATAGAGAATCAGGCGCTATGCATAGATGAAAAATTGCCAGTTTGATGAGGTTTTGCTCTGTTTTTCGCCCAGTTTCGCCTAGTTTGACTTTTTCACTTTCCTAATGGAAAATTTATGATGTAATTTGATGAAATTTGATGGATTATGATGTAAATATGTTATATTTCACTTGTAGAGGTAGATTCATTAGTTTAGAAGTTGTTTCAAACTGAATGGATTAGTTTCCTTGTTTTTAGAGGCATGTTGTTATCTTTCCTAGTTTGTAGTTCTCAGTTTAGAATCAATTGGATCAGATCCTAAACTCATGAGCTTGACCCCTAGAGGCAAGGATGAGTTATGTTTGTCTATATTATGTTTTTTTTTCAGTCATTAGCATGGTTGGACTCTTGAGAAAGCCTTGAGCTTCATTGTAGATTCATTTTCAGTATTTTGGCTAAGGAATTGAGACTAGGATTTGCAGCACTCTTTGGGATTCATGTGGAAATTTGTATTGGTATAGTGATTCTGTTTGTAATTTGTGAATTTTGTTTATTTATGTCATCATCTATCTTATTTCTTCTTAACTAAGCAAACAAGAGTGTAAGTAGAATTCATTGAAAGTGGAATGTTGTACTTGAGGTTTGTTGTAGTTGTTTGATGTTTTCAGCTATCTGAGGAGGATTCATGATTTCCCTTGCCCTCTTCAACACCTCGCCTATATTTTCTATCCATATCATTAAAATTTAAGTGCCAAAACGGTTGCCTACATTACCCCATCGAGATCTCTGCAGAACTGAGCCTCAATCCCCGCACCCCAAAATTTGCTTTCCCCTTGATTCCGACAAAACCCCCAAAATATCAAATCAAAGCCTTGTACTTCATACCTAGCCTAAAATTAGTTTTAATTTTAGTCATCTCAAGCCCCATTGATTAGCTTTTGCTAAGATTGACCTGGAGAGAGCCCTCTCCTATCCTCGTAGGGCTAGCTACAAGGCTGAGCGTGGTTTGATGTTGCCCTGGATCCTACCTTTTTAGCTTGAGGTAAATCTAGGCGCTAACATGTCACCTACTGATAGGGACCCCTACTATCCTCAAAGAGTCAATCCATCTCAGCCAACCCAAATGGTATACCAACCCCAATCTGCTTCCTCTAGATCTCAAGTGTTCGAGATGAGTACGCCTATTAATTTGGCTACTAGGTCAAACGACTATCAAACTCCTGCTCTAGCAGAAGGGAAAGAAAAATAAGTTGCACCTTCTTCCTCTACCCTGAGTTCTAGCCCTCTACATACTGAGCACCCTAACCCTGATTCCACTATATGGCCACTCTCTCGAGGTGTGCTACAGAAATCCTCATATAATCCCAACGCTCGAGCTGCTCAGCACTACAATATTGTTGAGGATTTGGCTTAGGCACCATCAGCCATGTCAGCTCTCTAGGTGCTCCAAATCTTCCCATCATAGTAGAAATATTTACTGTCAGCTAGCGGGGGCATCGATCCCACTGATTCCAATTCGATATGTTTTGATCTAGAAAACCATGTTTTGTAGCTTCCTCATCATATTTTCTTTCTTATTCAGGTAATCATCAATGAGAAGACCATCCATCGAACTGTCATTGATGAAGGTTCTTCCACCTGCATCATGTCAACTGCATGTTGGAAGGCTATTGGTTCTCTTGCATTGAACCGATCTCCAAACACTTTGGAAGCTTTTGATGGGTGTGATTTGCGACCCTTTGGTGTCTTACCTAAGCTTGCCATCACCCTGGAAGGCAAGATAGTGCAAGTTAAAGTAAAAATTGTTGACACCAATCTCAATTACAATCTTCTACTCAGCCGAAGTTGGACTCATCCGATGCATGCCGTGGCCTCCTCTTCATTTTGCGTGATTCTTTTTCCCCGCCAAGGGAATATTGTTACCGTCGATCAACTGTCTTTCTTTGCATCTTCCTCCTCGAAGTAATGTTCCTTACTGTTAAGTTATGGTATGTTCTATGCTTATAACAGTTTACTTCTTTTTCTTATTATATTCCACCGATTAGCAATCACGTGTACATAAAGTAAAGTGCAGATAGAACATTAAACGATTGATAGAAAACAATCCAAGACAAGAGACACAAGATGTGGCGGCTAGCCAGGGACAAACCCCACAATGTGTGGGGAAACCCTTTGATCAAATCTTCTTTTATCTTCAATAATTCAGCAGAGAGAAATAGTACAATAAATCTGATTCATATCAGCAGTAGCAAACCCTAGATCAGTAGCATCAGCATTAGCGGCTTCATTATCAAACTAGGGCAGACCATATCTCACAAACCGACAGTCGGATTGACTTCATTCCACCACCAAAAGTTTTAGCTTCCAGAGGAGGTTCAGATGAGCCTACAGCGCAGTTCAGATGAGGAGATCTTCTAGGCCACGCAAGTCAATCTTTACTTCTGCAGTTGCAGCTTCAGTTTCAGCAGTTTCCGGCTTCAAACTAGGGTAGTCAATATCTTGCAAACCGTTCATCGGATTGACTTCATTCCACCACCAAAAGTTGCGGATTTCAAAGGAAGTTTAGATGAACCTACAATGCAGTTCCAAAGAGGATATCTTCTAGGCCACGCAAATCAATCTTTACTTCTGCAGTTGTTGCTTCAGTTTCAGCAGTTTCCGGCTTCAAACTAGGGCAATCGATATCTTGCAAACCGTTCGTCGGATTGACTTCATTCCACCACCAAAAGTTGCGGCTTTCAAAGGAGGTTCAGATGAACCTACAACGCAGTTCCAAAGAGGAGATATTCTAGGCCACGCAAGTCAATCTTTACTTCTGCAGTTGCAGCTTCAGTTTCAACAGTTTCCGGCTTCACATGTGTGAGAGAGAGAGACCCATTTCAGCGCAGTAGAGAAGAGACTCATATCTGCGCAGTAGAGAGAGAGAGATGTGATGAGTTGAGTGAGTCCAAATGAGGAAAGGTCCTCTTATATTTATCACAACGTTGGTGGGTGAATAGATGTGACTGTTGGGCTTCTGAGCCTACATGAGTTGTAGGTCGGCTTGATAATAATTCCATAATCAAAATAAATTCATATCTCCATGAATACTTATCGGAATTGGATGATCTTTATATCAATCCTAGACCTCTCGATGAGAGGAATCTAATAAAAATATTATTAGCCATGAATAAGATGACCCACATGAAGTTTTGCCCTGGTTTCCAATTTTAATACTCCCTCTCAACCATGGAGAACTTCATCTGCAATCTGTCTATCGGTCGTTACTATTCATCCATCAAATGCACTGCCTTGTACAGCCTGACCCTTGCCCTGCTCTGCTCTATTTTGCCTGTTCTGCTTTGTCTTACTCTGCCCTGCACTGATCTGTACTGTTTTGTTCTGTTCTACTCTGCTCTTGCATTGTTCTGTTCTACTCTGCTTTTGTCTGAATTATGAAGAAGAAGAAATGACCGAGGATGTATCATACTGACTCAAAGTCAGTCTCAGAGTATGTACCACTGGTCCCAGACCAGTCTCAACCAACCCAAAGTCAGTGTCATAGTGAGTACAACTCCAATGGTCCCAGACCAATATCATCCTCCACTGACTCAAAGTCAGTCTCAGAGTATGTACCACTGATCCCAGACTAGTCTCAATAGACCCGAAGTCAGCGTCATAGTATGGTACAACTCCTACCACTGGTCCCAGACCAGTATCATTGATCCCAGATCAATGGAGGTCATCCTAGCGTAGGGAGTACGATAGTTACAACGATGCATCCATCGGTACTACTATGGTCCCTAACTTCATTTCCCTGCTCATTGATCAGATGAGAGGTACTTCCCATGAGTCCCATACTGCATGGGTAGGATGCCTCGACAGGAGAACTAATCAATCTTGTCCTCATAGGAGAACACATCAATCCTGCTACAATTGCCATGGAGAACACATCAATCCAAGCCTCACAGGAGAACACACCAATCCTGCTACAATTGCCATGGAGAACACATCAATCCAGGCTGCCATGGAGAACACATCAATCCAGGCCTCACACGAGAACTAATCATCCTGCTACACAGGAGAGCGAATCATCCTGTTCCACAAGAGAGCGAATCATCTTGTCCCACAAGAGAGCGAATCATCTTGTTCCAGTGTGCACCACCACGGGAGGGTGAGTCACCCTGTGGTCATATGTTGCTCCAGTAGGAACCGCAAGCCCTCAGAGCTCCCAGAGCTTAATGTATGCAGCACACAAGACCCTTGTACAAGGGTTTCTTGCCGACTCCAAGTCGTTTGGGAAAATCACAGATTAGATCTTTCCTCGGGGCTTTGACAAGGTGTATCAACCTGTACATCATCTTAATGTGATGGAGCTTCCTTGCTCATCGACTTACCATATCCCAGATGATGTCTCTCTGCTGGAGCAATTGACGAATATGGGATTCCTTAATAATCGAATCCCACCTCTGGTTGTTACAGAGAATCACAGTGGTATCCAATGTAAATCCAAACAGCTCACTGAAGAGCTTTCGCAACCAGACTGCCTCACACAAGGTTATGCTAGCAACAATATATCCTACTCTGGCGGTGCTCAAAGCCACCGACTTCTACTTCCTGCTCATCCAGGATATCGAAGCAGATCCCAAGGTCAAACAATACCCGGAAGTGCTCTTACGGTCCACCACACTGCCTGCCCAATCAACATCAGTATATCCAAGTAGTCTCACATCTCTGGCAGTGTATCTTAATCCATGAGAGATTGTGTCCTGAAGACATCTCAGAAGATTCCTGTCATCAATCCAGTGAGGCTCAACCAAATATGAGCTCACAATGCTAACTGCAAAACATATGTTCGGACAGAGGTTCACCAAGAACATCAATGCGAATGCGTTTTTGAAACTCAGAGGCATTTCCCAAGTCTGGTCCGACATCACTACCATATAACTTCTAAAAGTTAAGATCCTCGAGGTAGTCACAGGCTTGCAGTCCATCATACCGAATCTTTCCAATATATTTACCACATATTTTCCTTGAGATAGGAAAATTTCCCTTGGCTTTTGCCACACTTCAAGTCCTTGGTCCTTCATTTCAAATTCAGAAGCCATCTCCCTCTTACATTTGTGAATGAGAGGGTTTGCACCTGTTAGAAAGAGGTCATCACATACAACACCAGTATGAGAGGCTTGTCATCTTCAACCTTAAAGTAAAGGTTAGGATCGGCTTCACTCCTAGTGAATCCCAACTTCATCAAGTAGCTATCGATCCTCTCATACCATGCTCGGGGTGCTTGCTTCAGCCCATAGAGAGCTTTCTTCAACCTGCATACATGAGATTTTCGATCATAAATCTCAAATCCTTCGGGTTTCTCCACGTAGACCTCTTCTTTGATCAAGCCATGCAAGAATGTAGTCTTGACATCCATCTGAAGTAGGTTCCATCCTTGTGAAGCGGCAAGGGCTATGATCGAGCGGATGGTCGTATATCTGGCAACAGGTGCAAATATCATAGTCTATACCTCCCTTCTAGGATAAACCATGAGCAACAAAATGAACCTTATACTTTTCCATACTTCCATTTGCTGCATGCTTTATCTTGTAAATCGATTTTGAAGTAACAATTGTCTTGTCCAGGGTCTGGGAACTACTTCCCAGACATCATTCTCCATAATAGACTCATATTCTATGGTCTTAACATCCTTCCATAGTTAATGCTTGATGACATCTGAGAATGATGAAGGTTCATTTTGTATGATTGTGCTCATGATGGTCAAGTATCCCTGATACCTGTTAAGTTTCTTACTTTGATGGAAGGTTCCTCAGGGTGCAGCATGTCCTTCAGCATCATCAAGTAACCCCTTAAGCCATGAAGACCTATTCCTAGAAGAGGAAGGCTCATGTAGATGAGGATCAATTGGATCCATGGGTTCTTCTACATCAAGCAATGATTCATCATCCTTTTCTTTCGGTTCCCTGGTGTCGTCTTATTGAGAGCTACTCAAAGTCAGTAGATTCTCCACCTTGTTGAGAGCCATATCTTTGTCAAAGGCGACATCATGACTAATCACGACTTCCCTTTTGACCGGTGGTGAACATTTCTTCAGGAGTTTAGGAGCTCAACGCTTGATGAGGGCATCGATTTTGTACATATACGACGGTGTTTGTAGCTTCAGCCCATAGAAACTTTGGAAGTCTTTGATCATGTAGCATGGCCCGAACAACTTCCATCATCGTGTGGTTCTTCCTTCCCACCACACCATTCTGCTCAGGAGTATGTGGTGTAGTAGTCTCCCTCTTAATGCCAACCTCAGGTACGCCTGAGTAAACCAATTGTAATATATCAGAGATCTTGCTTTGGCTTGAGGGGAATGGTCCCCTTTTGAGCTTTCCTTTGGCACATCCCGGACATACACCTTCTTTCTCTACTTGGAATTTAGGCATCCCTGTTACCATCTGTCTTACATCGGGTAGAGCTTTGTAATGAAGGTGGGCAAACCTCCAATGCCAAAGTTCGGACTAAAGAGTTGTGTCACAAGACATGACACCTAGCGGACTTCCATTGACCTGATATAGTGAATCAACACTAAACCCAAGAGTAAAGGCATCTTTAACATTATTTTTCCATATACATACCTTGCCATTGCTGAAGGTTACCTTGTAGCCTCTGCCTTCCATTGCCAAGATGGACACTAGGTTCCTTTTGAGGTCAGGTGCATTTAATACATCCTAGAATTTCTAGCCTTCTTGAATTCTTGTCCTCTTCCTTAATTCCCAGCTCTCCTCTTACCTTTGCTGTTGAATTTGTCATTCCTTTGATTGCCATCAGAGGGATTTCGAGTTGCACCACTGCATATTGTACCATGCTTCTCTAATCATGATTATCATCATGCTGCCTATGTCCATGATTTTATCCATCATAATGTTGCTCAAACTAGTGTGCATCATCATCATGCTATCCTATATGTCCATGATCTCATGTTTCCCTTTATGTCCATGATCTCATTCATCATGATGCTCATGATCTCATACATAGTGACTTGCTTTATCGCAAATGTAGCATCCTCATTTTCTTCTAGCCTTAGGTCCAGCCTTTCCTTTTGATTTAGTCCCGGAATTATTTCTTTTCTTTGCATGAGAAGAAAAGGCAGCAGGAGGACCTTTAGGCATGGACATTTCTTGCACTTCTTCCCTTGTTTCTTCTTGAATGCATCGAGCCATTAATTCCTCGAAACTAGGAATTACATTATTGTTCAGAAGAGTAGTCCTGAACACATACCATTCAGATGGTAATCCTCTGAGAGTTGTGAGTGCCATTTTTCTATCAGTAATAGTTTCCCCAATAGATAGGATATATTTCTTGATCTCGGTGATTCTTAAGAAGTATGCTTTCATACTTTCATCTTTACCCTTCTTGATTTCCCTCAGCTTATTTCTAAGAAACAAAACTTGATTTGCATCATTAACTTTAAATAAACTCACTAGTCTATCATTATACTTTTTTAGACTTAAGGGATTAGATGACGAAAAAGGATTTTTGGAGTTTCCTTTATGTCCCTTTTCAGAATCTCTGAAATTGAAAAGGACCGAGTTATCTTTGTCGTTAAACTCGTTAAAACCGAATAGCGACAAACTTGTCCGTAACAGACAAGAACGAGTTTCACTATCGCTAGGCTCATTAAAACATAGCGATGGGTTTGCCCGAAGGGAAAATTATAGAACAAGCATATGTTATCCTCCTCAAGCTTGAAAAAAATAAAGGGGTACTGGTCAGCAATGACTAGAGAAAAACTGGGAAGAAAACTTGAAGAAACTTTGTTGGTAGCAAGTCGCTCTTGAACATGACACTTTCACTCCGCATCCAAGTCGGGTTGGGTTGTTCCATTCACTGGTCACATCACCATGGTTCTGTCACACCATCCATATTTGGGGTTAATGTTACCAATCCATCATGTCAGTGTCGCCGATATGTTCAAGAGAAGTCACTCAGAAAATTCACCTGTGTCTCATCCGCTGCAGTACATTCACACTCCATTCTTTCATGACCGCCACCCTGAACCTTATATCACCAGATCGTTTTCACCTCCACTAGAATCATTTGCTCCATTCTGTGTCATTGATGTGGGATTCACTAAGGCCCTCCTATGACGGATCACTTCTTGTCAACATCAGCTCATTATCCAAGAAGTCGATCTAGGAACAACCCTTTTAGTACTTTGAAGCTTTCATGCCTCAATGGCAAGTTTCTCACTTCCGGCGATAGGTTTACATCAATGGCCTTCGATCGAAAGATTTTTCCTGGTGTTCGACGCCAAGTCCCTTATTCACACCACGTGAATTGTACTGTAGTACCTTGAGGGTCATCATCATTATCGGTGATTCCTCTCGCGCCTGTTAACAGCTTACATCATTGGCTGGTAATCAAGCGATGACTTTCCATGTTCGACTGCAGAACATCTCTCACATGGATCGACTTGTACTTTGAGTGAAGATCGAACGAGATTGAAGACCCCGGATCTAGTTTCATCCATCCGGACTACAATATATATTCAAGAAAATAGACATCAAATGTACATCATTGCTGCACAAATAATCATCCAATCTAAGGGATGATGGCTCTACCAGAATCATCAGTCTAGACTCAGACGATTGTCTGTCTCATGTACATGAAAATGAATTTATAAAGCTAAGCATGGGAATGCTTGCCTCAGCTAGATCATGAAAATATTATGAAGATAATGTATTGTATTCTATCTTATTACAGGTTGCCTTCCAGCTTGAAAAAAATTCGGATCCTCATGATAAAGCATTTCACCCGACATCAAAAAGATTAACGACCTCATGCTTTAGGGGGAAACTGTTATAGACATTTTTGGGCACTACAACCCCAATCACAAATGTCCATAAACCAAGGGCTCCTAAGTCCCCAAAGGTGTTGTTCCAACCCCTAAAAGAACAAGGTCAACCGATTACAGCATCTCCCAGAAGTTCTCCATGAAAAACTACTCAGAACTGGTCAAAACTAGACCATTTCACCTGCTCCATGGTCAAAGTGCGTTGCATCTCACCTACATACACACAGTAGGTGCGATGCATGTTGAAAATCCCTTATATGGGGTACGATGGGTGAGAGTGGACAAATGGCAGGGTCAATCCACAAGGTGGAGGACCATGGAATCTTCCAGAAACTTCTCCTGTGACACTTGCCTCTCTGCATTCACCCAGGGATGAGTAAGAGATCATCAATCTCCAAGTGATATCAAGAACTATCAGAGAGAGGACATTAATCAAATCTCAGAAGCTGACTCACTTGCCTTGCGAACATGTATATATGGATCCCTCATCCCAGAGATCCAATGGCTGGAATTTTGTATCTTGTAAGGAAGTGTTGTTGGTTTCTTGGTGCAATATCATAGTGTTGGGTGATCTAAGCTTTTCATGAGGTGAAGAAGGGCTTTCTTGCTGAGAGGATGATGCTCGGTCAGACCAATTGGTTGTAATCCTCTTTGCTCTTTCTTGATTATCAATAAAGCTATTCAAGTTTTCCTCCACATTCTTGTATGATTGATGTCATATGCATTTGTGTCGTCAATATATATTTGGTCCTATGTTGTTTATGATAATAGACCTATGTTCTTGGATATTGTTATGCTGCTTTGATTTTACAGGTGCTCTGTGAAGCTAGGTAGACGAGGAAGCGAGTGGTGAAGACCTATCAGAAGGGAGAGGAATCGAGCAAGTAACCAAGGACAAGACAGAGGTTGGTCTCCTTATTCCCCTCTTATCTATTTCTCATAAAGGAAAACGAAAGTAGTTTTTAGTTTGTTTGTTTCTACAGTAGCTACCAGCCTTAGTGGGACTAGCACCTCTGAATAGACACTAGTTTTCCTGATAACATCTTCCTCGGGCTACTTCCCCTTATCTTCCCTTGTGGTTGCACCACTTCTAAGCACCATATTCACATTCGGGTCTTCTTCGCATCGTTCAGACCTCATCGTTTGAATATTCTATGTCGGAGTAGGCTGAAGTACCCATTTCTCTCGCATCTACATGATCAACGTAGGAAAATCAACTGCTTCATGACTGAATTGAGCACACTAGGAACAAGATAGTCTTGTCAGGTTGGTACAATCATGGGCGTAGTGCCTAGGTTCTCCAAAATTGTAACAAATTAGTTGTCTGCGGCCCCTTCTTGGCTCCATTCCTCCTCATCCTTGACCTCACCCTTGAAATCCAGCACGCGCCATCCTCACGGCTGGGTCGAGGCCTCAAATTTTCGTCTGCATTCTATACACTGGGGTCTACTCCATCATTAACCTGTAGGTACGACAAGTACACTCGTCGTGGCCCAACGATCTACAAAAATTGCAAAATAGCTATTGGGGAGTCTATGTATACTTCTACAACAAATGACAGTTTTCCATCATGTGCTTTCCTCCCACCTGACAGATTGCATACCAGAGCACGGGTGCCACACTTGACCCTGCATGTGCCTCTAGTCTCAATGGAATTTGTCCCCATCCTGCTAATTAGTTCACGAATACTGGATAGTGATCCTTTTCGTGGCCCTAGCCTTTACATTTTATGCACCAAACTTCTTCGTGTGCCTCTAGCCGGGGTGCCCTATCCTGCTTCAAACTCCGCATTTCTAAGAATAGATTCTATAGTTACATCTGGATCTATTGGACTCCCAATAAAGAATCTTGTATCGGTGTTTCATGCAACCTCATCACCATTTCCAATGCTTCAGCCTAGGTTGAAAGCTTCTGTTGTGACAGCACCATGCTCAGGTGTGGTGTCAAAGATGCCAGAGACCATGTGCGGTTTCGCGCATCTATTAATGTCATATTAGCGTCGCGGATTGTAGTCTTCAGTCTCTGATCCAGATCCTAGGGGGGTCTCACCTGGAAGCATCATGATCTCTTTAAATCTGATGATTGATTGTGTTTCTGATTTAGGCAATCTAAATTCTCTATTCAATGCATTCTGGATCTCTGCTATTCCTACATTTGGGTGATCATTCTAGTGCTTGATATACCATGTCAGTGTGTGATCCTGTAGCATGCTCACCAATGTGCCCTTCTTAATGTTGTCATCCGTGACTCCTTGTGCTTCCCACACTACTCTTACCATGAACCAGAACTGGTCCGGATCCTCATTCCCTACTCCTCTGAATACGGGTAGCTTGATCGCACTCACCATGCTGAACTGAGGGGTTTGTGGCAGTGGGGTGGGTTAATATGGAGGTGAAATAGGTGAAATGGGTGAAGGTGTAAGTGGAGGTGATAGCTGCAGAATGCACTGCCTTATCAAACTAACCACACTTCTCAGGGAAACCAGAGCACGCTCTTCCTCACTCACTTGCGGAGAAGAAATTAAAGGACTGTTCCCTAACCCTTTGATCCCTTTGTATATCTTTCCACTCTGCATTGTTCCAATCATTAACGTATTCGCATAACCCGCTTTTCACATAACAACATCTTAATCCAGGTTTTGAGGGATTTGATGTACCTACCTCGTGGTCCCTTGAAAAAATGTCATTCTACTTTGCTATAGCTCACGGTCGTGTCTATCATGAACTCAGTGATAAATCTCCTTACTACTTGGTTGAACCAACGGTCCACGACCCGTGCAATCTTATCTTCTGATGTCTCTAGTCTACGCACTAACTCCGGAGTCCACTCTATTAGTTGATCGAGCTTATAGCTTCCCTCACTATCGGCTAACCATGCAATCCACTCATATAGCTCTGAAGAGAAGGACGCAAAGAAGATCTCGTGGATTTACATATATACATAGTGATCCAACCACCTCTTCTTAGATATCAATGGAGTTTTGTTTTCCTATGTCCCAAACTCATGAAGCTTCTGATTCAACCAATCTTCAATTTATTTCCTTGTGGGGTTCTAGTGTTCTGACATCAGACATCCCTTAGGCAAATCTCAGTCCTGGGAATGGAACCATTTGTTTTCTTGTTGGGGCCTGACCCAGGTTCAAAAGTGATTTAGTCAAACAAATCCTGAAACTACGGCCCTTTCGGCAATAGTCCGTGGTGCGTGGACTAAGGTCTCACCCGAGGTAGTATGGGACGGTGTTGAAACTAGGTTTTCGCACCCTAGGGATGTCTTGATGAAGTCCAGCAAGTTTGCGAACCGATCCTGCATGCTTACATTGTTCCTCGTAGCTGTCTAACCTTCGCATAGCTTTGTACAGAGTGTGAAGGGGAACTATCTAGATCTTCTACTCTTACTATGTTATTATTATAGATTTGATGTAATTTTATGGGCCCAGTAATATTATCAATCATTCACCATTCATAACAAGTGCATGCAACCATAAACTATAAAGTGATGCATAATAATATAACATAAGCGTAAACACACAGATCTATAAGAAGATGCACAATATTTCAAAATCAACTTAGCTTTTATTAAACTTCTGTTCCATTACAATCTCAACTCCACCCTACACACTCAGCTGCAGGGGTCCGCGCACACAGTTGCAAAATCTACCAGGCCTCTACGCACTTAGCTGCAGAGACTTTCTCTACTTCTACGACCCAAGACTCAGACTTACAGACTCAGAGAGAATATTTCATTCAAAAACCCGTATCACTTAAGATAAACCCTCCAAAACTGTCTTCTACACTTAGGGCTTCGCTCTATTTATACATTTCCATGGTCCGCAGACCATGGGTAGGCCAACACATTCTATATTAAATTACAATATTTTAGGGCAGACAACCCTAGACTCTCATGCTTCACACCTGCATTTTGTGGGGCTTTCCATTATATTTGACAAAAATTCGAGCTACAAGCCCCAGAAACCCGCTATGGGGGAATCTGCTATCCAACAGTATAGGTTGACCAACACAAGATGGAGATGTGGAAAGGTTCAGTACAACGAGCTGGGAGTCATCAACAAGAAACCTAACAAGAGAAGAAGAGGCATGTTCCATGGATACATGCTGAGACTCATCACCAGAAAGGATCTATACAAGAGATCCTAGTAGTCATCATGAAAAGATTTATCAAAGATAACATCATGATGCTTAGTCACTTGGTAAGAGGTAGGGTCATAGAGATCATACCCCTGAGAAATTTGATAGTAGCCAACCAAAGTCCTATGAGGAGTCTAATGGACATGAGATATATCATGTCTTTCATGATACAAGTGGGTCCATGCACTTGATCCAAACAGCCTAAAATCTGAGATAAAGGACTTCCAGCCATGCAACCAATAAGTTTCTGACCTTGTATCAAGGAAGAATTATCACGCTACAAAGTAATGCTAGTCTTTTGTTCCTAATAAATGGATTATTCCATCCCAGAAGGCCAACTAAAATACGAATGTAACCTTCTTCTCCTATCCATTGTATGTGCTTTTATTTCTCCTTGCTTAACCTTAGAAATTCATTAATAGAATACAACACAATTCGCTCCTCATCAAAATCCATATTAGGTTTCAACGAAGCTATTGTGACCATTGTATTTCTATCCTTCCGCTCCTCTATAGACCTTTAGAGTATGAAATTTGGTCTCAACTCTTCACTGATTAGCGCCTGATTAGTCATGGGACATGTAGTGTGCCCCTCTACAAAACATATTTCAATAGAACTTCCCTAAAATGTTTGATGAGAAGAAATCTGAATAGGATCTTCCATTACCTCTCAAGAAATTGGATAGCAAAAGGATTGTAAGGGAGGCAAGGGATGACTTCCCAAAGAGAAAAATTTTTCATAATATACCTTATCCCCCTCTTTGGTAGAACATGCCACATCTACAAAATGAAGTAATCCAATGACTTGTTCCATTTGCAAAGCCTCGGCTTCATTTTTTTTCTCAATATGGTATCTTCCATATCCCTTCTAAACTCTTCGTATTCTTGTTTCAAAGTCGATGTATCATTGGAAACTCCCACTACTTTGGCAATCTGAAAAAGTAAATTATTTGCGTAAACACTATCAGTGTGCCTTCCTCTGATGTGAGATTCAATTTTATCAACAATTTCCTCTTTTGCCACTACTTCCTTGAACTCAACATTCTGCATATCCTTACAAAGTTTGTCAGTTTTTTCTAATAGCCAGTGACACATCCAAATCTGAGAGAGGAAGCAAACTCAGAGCATGTCCAATTTCTTTCGTAATATCTTGCAATTGTTTCACAATATTCCTACAATTGAGAAGAAGATAAAAATTGCTCTTTTGTGAACAAGTATCAATAAAATTCTTTGCGGCCTTGAGTACCCTTTCAAAAATCCCAGGAGATGCTATCTTAAAATGGGCATTATAATTTCGAGACACTTGGAAAGTTAAATGAGGCTTTCTTGGTCATAAATCACATCTTTTGCAGCATGAATGGTGTCTCTATCTAGCACTAAATATTTGGTTATCAACTGAGATAGTGGCGCAAGTGTTGCATTACCAATTACTCCATTAGAAGAGAATAGACTAATTACTCCAAGAGAAGACACCATTGTTCACACAAGGCAAAGCATGAAGAAACTTCTGGGGTGACGAAGGTCTCCTTTCTAGAAATTTGATCAATGGAGAGCCACAAGCAACCTTCGGACCCTTTTACAAAATTTCATTCAATTGAATGATGGCCATTCGATGTTTTCAAGCAATCTCTCAGGAGTCTCGTAAACAACACCCATGTTCTCCAAAATTGATTCCTTCTGAAAGTTTTGGAACTAAGTGGGCTTTCTTCATGCTGATTTTATTTTGCGAATTATCCAATTATAGAACATAAGCTTATTTTTGAAATCTTGGCAATGATGACCATTATGGATTCATCTAATTTATTTCTACCTAGGTGGAAGAATATTTTTCATGTCTGACTATTTATTGGGTGTCACGATGTTCAAGCCATTCTTGTAAGCACTCCATTTATTTCTCTACAAATGGCGAGGAAGTTTGGTTACTCCTGATGCACAAATCCATTAAAATAAGGTTGTTGCTAGTTTTTACAGCACATTAGTCATCGAAAGAAAATCATTGGTTATCTGACGCATGCAATGAAAAAATCAATGATTTATGAAATCTGGCATCCAATGTCATCTTCGGAATGACACTTTGGGTGATTTCGGTTGCCATTTTTTGTGAGGTGTTTGGTGGCATCCATTTTTGGAAATTGAGACAAGTTATATTTGGAGGAAATCCATGAGTTCTGTATAGTGGGTTTTGTTCGATGTGGAGCATGATTATTTAGAGGTCCTCGTTTCAGCCAAATGTATACTCCATGAAGATTGTACACCCCTCCATGCGGGGGGGTGCGGGGGCGAATTGGCCCCCCCGCGGGGGTTCGAGGGTGCCGATCCCCCCTGGCTGGGGGGTCCAAGGGCCAGAAATCCCCCAGCAGGGGTTTCGGGGGAAGCGTCCCTTAATCTAAAAACAGATGTAAAATTGCCTTGTAAAAGTATAGTAATTTCTAGTCAATCTAGGCTGTTCATTAGGTGGATGATCTGATGGTAGAACTTATGTTTAGTTTAGGGTTTTTTGCACTAGAATCAAACCCTCTCTTTGTATGAGGGCATTGTATTGAGGCTGTGTAATATACATGTATTCTCCAAGTGAGAAATAGATAGATGAGATTTTGAGAGAAAACAAAGGATATTCCAACAGATCTGTTGTAGGTTGTGTCTCTTCATTTTTGCTAGATAATAGAACGAAGGATCAGCTATTCGGGGTGGATGTAGCCCTAACTGGGTGAACCATGTATATCTGTGTCTCTCTGGTTTTATGTGTTTGTGTTTTTTCGTATATTATTTGTCTTGCATTTATCTGTCATATATAATATTTTGTCTGTTAAATTTCTCTACCCTAAACTTACCATCTTCCGCCATTGCTCCCACTTGAACCAGGAACCCTTCTCTCCTGCGAGTTTTTCAGCCAAATATACCTTCGGCTTTGATACCAGTTGTTAGAAAATTATATATTACAGAGAAATGGAACACATAGAATATTGCAGAAATATAAACACAAAAAATGCATAAAACCAGAGAGACACAGATATACATGGTTCACCCGATTTGGGCTACATCCAACCCGAACAGCCAGTCCTTCCTTTCTATTATCCAGGAAAATGAAGAGACACAACCTGCAACAGATCAACTTTAATATCTTCTATTTTCTCTCACAGTCTCACCTCTCAGTTTCTCGCTTGGAGAATACACATCTATTACACAGCCTCAATACAATGCCCTCATACAAAGAGATGGGTTGCCATCTAGGGAAAAAAAACCCTAAAATAAACATAAGTTCTACCGTCAAGTCATCTGCCTAATGGAAAGCCTAGATTGACTAGAAATTACTATACTTTTACAAGGCAATTTTACATCTATTTTTAAATTCGGGAGCACTGCCCCCAAAACCCTGCTAGAGGACTGCTGGCCCCCGGATCCCCCAACCAGGGGGGATCGGCCCCCCCGAATCACAGCGAGGGGGACAAGTCCCACCCGCAGCCCCCCATGTGGAGGGTTGTACAAACTTCCTAGGGTATACATCTGTCTGAAACAAAGACCTATAAATAATCATGTTCCACACCCAACTGGTGTTATGCTTCCTTCTCACAACTCACTCTATTTACCGAGTATTCTTATGGTCATATCTCTTCTGGATTGTAACCTCTGGATCTGTAGGGTTGTGTGTACTGGGGTTTTCCATTGTTTTTCTCTTAATATTTCATTGTTAAGAGTCACTTTCATGAAGACTGTTTCAATTTCTAGAATCTTGTTGTTCAACTTGGTAATCCCAATCGAAGCCAGTGAGCCATTCTGTCATTGAGCATGCATTGAAAACATCATTGTAGTCTCTCACTCTCATTCAGGAAAACTTTGTCATCATGCCTCTCAGCGGCAGCATGATACCTAATCACCTCTGCTAGCCTCCTGGAAATGGGTCTACTGATCGTGATTCTTTGCCTAAAACCTTCGATTTGATTTGCCTGTGGCCGGGGTGGAATCTATGTGAGCAGATGCATTTGACTTAGTAAATTTTATCTGAGCAGGTTTGATAGAATGAAGGACGAATCCAAGGAAAAACAAGAAGAGATAGATAAATTATACAAGATCTTATCCAAATTTATGGTGATTTTCTCAGTTTAGCCAATGAAAGATGTCTAAATTTCTTAAAGAACTTTGTTTCAGTCAAAACATTAACCAAATTGTTTACCTAATTAAATTATAGAGAGACCTAGTTTGCCTGAATTCTGATCTCTAGATCCTAATTATTTTTGCATTCTCCCAATTTCTCGCCAGAATCCACCCTAAGCTAATTCTCCACAATGGTAAATCACCCGAATTCCATTCTCGATGCTTCCTTGAACTTTTTGAGCCTAGAATTCAGTAATCTTGGGTAGTTTGGAGTCATTTGAATATACAAAATACAAAAGGCTCTGAGCTATTTTAGAAAAACATAGATGGTTAATGGAAGGACCTAGATGGCTGATGGAAGGACCCAAATGGCTGAAAAGACTTGCATTTCCAATTGAAAGGAGTCTTTGCAAAAGGGAATCACTATGATTGGAGAAACCAAGAATCTAATATCTTCAATGAATTCAACATACCTATGATCGCATGGCTTCACCTACCCTTCTCCTCCTTACCTGATAAACATTGAAACTAGAGGGTAATAAATTAGACAAAAAATAATTTTGATTTTTGAAAGACAGAAATCCCATGAAACCCTAAATGAAATGCATGTGTTTTTCCAGTGGAATGAAATTTAAATGAAATGTGTAAGTCTTTTCATTTTGTTAACAAGGTTTTATTAATCGTAAAAAACTGGTTGGGTCTTTATGTCACCAAACATTAAATGAAATGCATGTGTTTTTCTGGTGGAATGAAATTTAAATGAAATGTGTAAGTCTTTCCTTCTGTTTAATAGGGTTTTATTAATTGTAAAACACCAATTGGTTCTTTATGTCACCAAACATTATTTGAGGGGATTTTGATTGATTGATATCAAAAATGTGATTTATGGTGAAATCAAAATAACCTTTGTGTAGTTAAAAAGTGTATCAATGTAGTATTGTTACGGTAATAATTAATTTCAATGAAATGTCTGCTTTAGTAAAGATAAATAATTTTTAGAGATTTTCCATGATGTAGGGAGTCAATTTGGGCAAGGTGATAGCTTGGCTTCCACATTCTTTAGAATATTGATATCTTTTTCTGTACAAACATTAGGGGTTGAAAATTAGCATAGGCTCTATAGCTAAGTTTGTTCCAACTTAGCTATATTTTGAACCAAAAATTGTTGTTGACCTCATGGATATGATAGAAATTTTGTGGCTTGTAGGGTAGTCTTGTCATGAAATAAATGGAGGTACTAGGTAGGTAGGAAGAATCATTTTGGTGGAACTTGGCCATAAAAGGGACATATATCTTTGAATAGTTTTAAGAGAAACTACACCTAGTGGATTATGATTGTAAGGACATCACTTTAAAATCTAGGCTAGTGTGTACACACTAACCAAAGGGTGATTAGTCAAACCCACAAAAGTATTATAGGTGCCTCTAGAGAATTAGGTTTTCTTGTGCTCTCATTAGCTAGGTATGGGCAATGAAGATGGAGTAAGATAAGGATTTGGTCACTAGTATTTCCTATGATTTTGATCCCTTTTTCTAGCATCACCCTTCTTAAGGTAGTTGTACATTTAGATTAATTGAGAAGAAAAACGTGAAATTAAGATATCGTTTGATGGATCCTTTTAGTTAAGAAGTACTATTAGAAGGAGATACCAAACATATTTTGTGAAGAGTATCTAGTACTGTGGCTAAGATGAGGGTTATGAGTGTCTTAAATTTGTATACTACTCCTCATGTATAGTATTATCTTAGGGTTATTCTAGTTATTATCATTTGCAATTACAATACAAAACCAAGGGAATATTGGGGGTCTACATAGGTATGCTAGTCTTACCATAATAAAGTTACGTATCTAAAGCCTACATAAAGAAATTTATCTACTTGGAATCATCATAACCCAATATGTAGACAAGGGGAGCAATCATAGATAATAAGCCATACCTAGTAGGTTCAAGTTTGATATATGCCACCTATATTTGGGTTAACATGGAAATCCTTAAAAATGGGAAATCTAATTTATTATTTGTATTTAATGAGAAAATACCATGTAGTGGAAATTTTTCGTTAAGATTTAGTAAGTTATAATTTCAAAATAAAATGGCATAAATGTAAGTAAACCTGAAAGCATATCTTGGTTCATAATCTAAGATCTTTTTCATTGGCTTAATATTGAATGCTTGTAGTAAGCTTGAGTTCAATATAAAACTTCATCATCATTGATAAGGGATTCATCTCCCAAAGGCATAACTCCCTTCCATTTCATCCTTTAATGCAAAGGTTAAAATGAAGTATATACACTAGCATACACATTACCAATGACATGGAAAATATTGAGGAGGATAAATTGTCTGTTAGGATGACTCACCTTACTTACATTGAAGCTCAAGTGGATGTAAATCTTGAGTGAATACTAGAAGCTCATAGAATTCATTAAAACTATTATTTCAAATGTCAAATCCATAGAATGGTAGTATGGTTGAAAGATTTTCTCTTGCCATGTTATGGTTTCATCATCTTAATAAGCCTCTAAATCCCCTACGCCCTAAACCCACTAAACCTATCTTTATCCGTAACGTATTAACCCCTAACACCTTAATCATTGAGCACTAGTCTAGTCTTATTAACCCTTAAGCTGCTAAACTTTAAACTCCTAGCACCTTACACCCTATACCCCTAAACCTTAAACACCTTAGCCGCTAAACCCTAATGAAAATCTACATCTTATGTCTACTTCTTCTCTTCTTAACTTACTCTCAATTTTTTGTGTATGTAGAATATATCTATAACGAAAAAAAGAATATGTTATTTTATTAATATTTTAAAGTTCATTTGTTAAATTTATATATACTTAATATTTTGATTTTTTTTTTAAGTTTTGAATATATTTATATATTTAATAAGACAAAATCTTAAAATAAATAAATATAATCATAATTGTTAATGAATTTCTAAAAACAGTTTGTATAAGTAGTTAATAGTCAATAAATATTGTTCAATGATTATATATAATAATAATTTTAAAATAAATTAAGGGAATTGTTTAATTTGTTATTGTCAATATTGTTGGGTATTTGGTTACTTCTCTTTTAATAAGTATATCATTATGACCCATGAGGTGTAGACTACTTGATTTTCATGGGGTTTTGTCCTCTAGGTCATAGTTTCAACCCTCATGGGGAGGGGTTGAGGATGGAAGCCACCTTGGGGGAATTAACTATCCCAAGGGGCATCTAAACTCGACTAAGCCTCAAACAGTCATGGTGAATAGCATCCTATTGTGGGTAGATCAGTCTTCCTCTATCCAATAAAAGGGCTAGCCCTAGCTTAGGCTTAGCCTAATCACATAAAAAAACAAGTATATCATTATGATCTTCTTGAATTAAGGATAGTACTAAGTTATGTCATTAATAGAAAGTCACTCGCAAGTAACAACATGGAAAAAATAAGATTAGAGCTTCTAGCCAAAGCATCAAGAGTTAGAATATATTTCTTAAGTGATCACAGTAAAAATAATACACATCGAAGATATCATATACACATGGATCATGCATATCAGGCTAAATGTGGTAGCTAAAGAAATGTCTTCCTACACCTAGTGTCCTAGATGGACAAGGCAAGTTGTCATCAAACCAATGGTACATCCATGAATTACATGTAGATCCATATATCTCATTTGGGAAATGACCGATGTGAAAAGAATCACAAGGTTTGAGATGATAATCAAAAATTAAAAGTATCCTCTAAAAAATCATATAGAAAGTGGGGTAACATGTCCGATGACATCCAACTTGCAATATATGATGGGAAATCCTCAAAATTCAATGACAACAATGATAATGATCATCATATGATGATGACTTGGATGATGATGTTAAAGATAATGATTATGATTATGACAATGATGATATTTAAAAAGGGAGAATAATGCCAAGGTCGTTAGCATCATTGTCATCATCACCATAATCATTGTTATCATCATCATTGTCATTGTAACCACCATAACATTTATCATCATCATCCTCCTATCCTTGGAAGTTGGGATTGATGCCTTGTGGTTTTCTTAAGACTTAGACCAAACTAATTTCAAGGGCTCTAATCTAGGTTCTGATGATTTATTGACAAGCATACGTACTCCATTAGGATGTGTATATGCATTATAAGGGTGGTGAAAATTAGTGATGAAAGGAAAGTTGTTTCACCAATGTGAACAACCACCTCTATGGTTTTGACAAGTTTCTTAATCATAGACTGACCTTAACCAAAATCAACATTATTTTTAATCACAGAGTGACCTTAGATTTTGTGTATCTGTCAACTATAATATTATTTTAAAGAAAAACTTCAATAGTGTTTAACTGTTTGTAATGCAAATAGAAAAATAAATATTTTTGTATTATGACAACAAATAGCCATTCTATTGAACTTTCAATTGATGTTGACCAGAGAGATATTGTCCAACTGGGAAAATATTGACTGTCAATCATCAATATTCCAATAGATAGATAATTGACCTAGTCAAATGTGAAACATTTGACGAACATTTAATTATCGTTGCATATTTGACCAACAAAATTATCATCAAATATCTAAATAACTTATTGTGGGATATCTGAAGATAATTGTGTTTGTTGGATATCTGACAAATGTCATGTTTCTTTTCTTAAATACAAAAATTATTTTCAAGTAAAATCCAATAGTATGACTAACCTATCAGAGTATGACATTGGATTTTCCACCCACATGCACTAGTGCGGGTTAGGGTTAATGATCACAAGTTAAGAGGATAAGGGGTTAAGGCTTAGGGGCTTCATGGATTTTAGGTCAGGGGATATGGCTTCAAGATGTTCCAAGAATTTACAATTTGGATAATTAATTGTTTGATCTCGATGTTGTTATTACGATTCTATAATATTCCGAAATCTACAATTGAAATGAATTTAATAGCTTTAGATTGGTCACGTATGTTAGCTTCTTCCAACAAATTTTAACTAGATTAATTTTATGGAATTCATGATTTAAGGGTGGCAACTAAACCTCTTTATCATTTGTAGAAAATATGTCATTAGTGCCCTTATTGCAGTCCACATATTATCTGAGAAACACCAAAGGGAAGAAGCAGAGAGATTGGTGTTATACTAATCTCTTCGTGCACATGGAGGGGGCCCTAGTCAAGTTGGTCCCAAAATGTCTGTAGCGGTCTCTAGATCCTATCAATCCATTGTAGCCTTGCACTTTCTATAGTTTCAGATATACAAATGCAAATCATCATGTTACACAAATGTATGTATTGTGTGTAGTTTCACATCAAATCAAACTGAAGTTGCTCATCATCAATCTATTTGGAGCTTCCTTAGTCCTCAAATCTTCTCCTGTGTGGAGCTTGATAAAATATGTGCATACAAATATCACATTATAGCATGTTGTGGAGTACATTTACAAGAAACCAACCATTCAAATTTTTATATTCTGTCAAGATTGAGGCATGTGTTAAATGCCTATTATCTGCATCTCTGCACAATGGTGTCCTTAATAATTTGAATTTTCTTGTCTTGTTAGTATGATCTAATTATTTCTTTGTGCAACATGTTTTGTCACTCCGAGTATTAAAATTTTTATGTTTATAAATAGTATATAGATACAATGGATGTCTCGAATAATAAAAGAGACAATTATTTTACCATTAATAGTGTTTAGTATTTGCATATGGTGTAAATTCAGTAGTTCTACTGGTGGTTACTTAGGGTCAACCTAAACAGTTCTTTCACACGGATCAAAAGAAGTAAAAAGTGATAATAGGAAGGACTAGTGAGAACTTTTCTAATCATACATGTTGAATCTGCAAGTGTTGTTGTTGTGCTCAATTTCTTATTGGAGTACCTATCAAGTGACAAAGTTTGTACAAATGTTTGAAATGATACTAAATAAGGTGGACTTGAGGGACTGAAGAATGAAATCACAAGACAATAATTGACTAAGATCTATAGGTGGCTGAAACATAATCACCTTGAACTCCAATCAGTGTTTGATTCTTACAAAGGCAACGTCTGACATATTATTGGTTAGCATTTTCAACATAGAAACCTGTACTACACCTTTTTCTACTTGGCAATAGCATTTGTTCAATGAAATTAATGCATGATCCTGCTCTCAGGTAAACCAGTGTCATCCATAATGCTTGTGTAGAACATGAGTACATGCTCAAATCGACCTGTCTTGGCTGATATTGGTAATCATCTTCACTAACTTGTGGGTAGATAAAGGATCTTAGCCATTGTATCTGATGAGCCCCATAAATGGGTAATTATATGGGCTTGTTTTGCCTCCTAACATAGCTAAATCAATCATTCTCTTATCTTATTGCTTGTTTTTTATTATATTTATGCTTATGGAGTCAATTGAGTTAGTTATGATGCCATGCGGTCTAATATGTGTTTAATGTAGATTTTTGTTGAATTCTAAAGACAAAGTCAAAGATTCAATGGAAAATTGGCAGCAATAAATCGAAGTGGACAAAGGAGAGGATTTATAGGAGGGAATCCCCCTCTTTTATTACTCCCCACTTTGAATTCCCCTTCATGCAGCTCAGAGTACAAACAGCCAAATCAATGCACCAGGAGACAACCAAGCCTCCCTGATTTTAAGGAAGCTATTAGGAAATTCAGTTGTATAAGTAGAGAGGCCTAGGGCCCCACTAGGGTTGAATTTTTGTTAGGTTTTTGTTGTACTTTTTCTTATGTAAACTCTGCTCAACTTTGAGGTTATTTTTGGTGACAGTTTCATGTAATATTATTACTGTTTTGATAATAAAGATGACATCCTTTTTGAGCTAGCACTGAGTTACCTCAGAGAGCTAAAGCTCTTGGGTTAGGTCCCAATCCAAGCAGCCAATCTCCTCTTTGTTTGTATTTATATGCTTTGTTTTAGTTTACGGATTAGTTGTTGGTAGATGAATTTCTTTCTTGGTTAAGAATATCTCCTTTTTGATGGTTTAGTAGTTTGTTTTAATTTGTGATTTCTATAGCAGGTTAAGTAGTGATAGAAAGAAGACTCAAAAGGCTAACAATAGTGCCTTGGCCTCTCTTCCTCCCTTTGGGACTATGAATTGAGGCAAAAACCCTCTTGCTGCCCAAAAAACACAGATTTTCCTTCTTCAAAGGACTTCTAGGGTTTGTAGTCTGTTAGAAGGTTAATGCTTTGCTTTAGATATATTCCACCATGCTCACTTCTGCATTTGCAATAAGTATTCTTCCATGCTTTCTTTTCTTGTAGCATTTCTCAACATTCACTTCCATAGATCATAGTTTAGACTAGTTTGACGCAAAATTCTGTTTTTCTAGATGCACTCATTTCATTCCTTGTTTTGATCTTATTAGTTGACTGTCAGTTCTTTTACAGCAGATCTCTTCTCACAGTAGGTCAGCCTATCAGCCATCACATTCTCTCCCTGATCCATGCCCTACAGGTCACCCAAAGTTCACCTCAAATCTGCCTTAGTTTTCTGCCTTTTTCCATAGAACTTCTTCCTCCCTCCTTGAGCGAACCCAATCATCCTTCTCTCTCCTAATGATTCTTGGTGGACCCTAGGTTCCTTAAAACCTCATCCCAACCTTCATCTACCTTTTCCACCCACTCTCAAACCCTCAAAACCTTCAAAACTGCTCTCATCATCCTCCTGTAGACCTCCTTTAGACCTCCTGTAGATCCCCTGCATCCTCCTGTAGACCTCCTTTAGACCTCCTGTAGATCCCCTGCATCCTCCTGTAGACCTCCTTTAGACCTCCTGTATATCCTTTGCGTCCTCCTGTAGATTTTACTATAGGCTTTCTTTTGAAGGCCGAATGTGGGAGAAGCCTCCAGAAGGCCACCTGAGACCTCTTAGGACCTATCCACACCATCTTACATCCCTTCAAGTCCAAAATTCACCCTCCAACACCACCTATTCGCTTCCACCTTTACACACAATAAAATACATGCATGTCAAATTCACATAAAAATACATAAAGATCCAAAAAAATGTTTTTTTCTCAATTTCTTCCAGAAATAGCTTAAGTAGATGTTGTTTACTTCCTTGTGTAGGTAATGGCATTCATTTCATGGTTTTCATAGTGCTTTCTGCAAAAGTAAGATTAGTTGGTTAATTAGGTTTTACTAGGTTTGTTTTCAATTTCAGTCTTTCTCCTTTCTGCAATTAGAGTAGCCTCTATAGAGTAAGCTTTCCTTTATTTCATCACATATAGAGCTTCTTCTGGAATCCAAAGAAGTTGGCTTCAGCTCCTAGTGATCTTGTGCTGGCTTGCTAAGTGTCAACTTGTAGTAAGAACTAGTACTTGTGCATACAGCACCGTCGCTTCCAAGTTTGTTACGAACTACCAGGTTGATAAGATTAAAGTAGGCATCCCAGGAGTTGTAGCTCTATTGCTGCAATACTAGTGCTCACCACTTTTTGGCACTGTTGTCAGGGAAGCATCAGAGTATTCTATGATTACTACTTTCTTCTATTTCCTATTGCAACATTCTGCTAAATAGTTTATTTTAGCAAAAGTAGAATAGTCATTTCTTTCAGTTTCTGCATTTCCTTGCTTTCCTTTTCAATTCTGCAAATTTCATTTCAGCAAGAGTAGACTAGTCATTTCTTTTCCTTCGAGTTCTGCATTTCCTTTCTTTCCTTTTCAATTCTACAAATTTCATTTTAGCAAGTTCATTTGAGGTAGTTGCAATTTGTGTTGTTCAATCAATTTCAATTTTGCAGGTACAATTAGTGTGAAAAGAAACAAAAACCAACCAAAAAAATTTCCTTTCATGCCTCCTAGGAATAGAGATAATTCAGGAAAATTCTTGCCCAGCACCCCCACCACATCACACAACCAACCTTCTCTCTTCTTCAGTGGTAGTGATCAAGAAGAACCTTTCGTGAACAATTACCAGAGATATTTGAAGAACCTATAGGGGAAGAAGAAGAAGAAAACATCCCTCCTGAGCCAATGGCTGAAAACAGAAATGCTAGCAGAAATGGAGAAAGAATAGAGGGTACCTTTCCCATTCAAAACGCTAATGGAGACACCAAAATGAAGAATATAAGCCATTCAACCCTACCTCACTTCCATGGTTTGACTACAGAAGATCCTGACACATTCTTGTGTGAGTTTGTTGTCATATGTCGAACCTATGACTATGCAGAAGACGAGCAAAAGTTGAAGCTATTCCCTTCTATTCTCAAGGATGGAGCATTACACTGGTTCATGGGGTTACCTGGCAATAGCATCACAACTTGGGCTCAGATGCAGCAGGCCTTTAATGACATGTATCGAGACTACTATAGGTCAAAAGATACCAAAGAAGAAATCTTCCGAATGACCATGGGAAGTGATGAATCCTTGGAAGATTATGAAGAGGGGTTCCAGCTCAGTTACAAAAGGGCCAACTGTACACTTGACCTTGAATCTCTGAAGTTGGTCCTGCTCAAGGGAATTTCAGAAGACCTTCTAGACACCCTCCATCTACTGGCTAGGGGAGACATCTACCAACTATCTTATTGGACATAAAGACTGTTTTTAGAAACCATTCTAGAGCAGCCAGAAAGAAAGGTAGGGGGAGTCAACCCGTAGCCAGTACCTCCTCTTCCAATTCATCCACTAAAGGTGAAATTTGAAACATGCTAGAACACTTCGAAAGTGATATGCTGCAGACTCTTGCAATGCAAATGGATAGCTTGCATATGAAAAGAAAACAAGAGGAAGCAGAGAGGGCTTTGACCATCTTTTGTCCTAGATGCACCAAGAGGCATCCTAGGAATGAATGTCCATTGAACTCTATAGAGGTTTGTTCAGTCTGTGAAGAAGATCATTCTATAGATAAGTGCCCTTCCTTGCCCGGACTTAAAGCTGTATACCAAGGGGTTGAGGGAGCCACTGAACCACTCTATTTCATGAACCAAAGGAGACCGCATGGACCTAGACCATACCAGCAGGGGATGCAAGGGACATCTCAGGCATACTACAACCCCAACCAAGTCACTTCCATACTTTCTTGGGGCCCTCCTACTCGTCCTTCCTAGTCCACACCTCCTCCTTGGTCCTTCCCATCTCAATATCATGCCCAACTAGCCACTCATTCATTTCAATCCTATGTTGAGCCGCAACCTTAGTGGAATGCATCTCAACAGGGGTGGAGGCCCTAATACAACTCTCCTCCCACTCTTTTGCCTCCACCACTTGCTCAACCACAACCATTACCTTCTGATCCACCAAGGCCACCCCAAATTCCTGCCCAGCCGAACCTGAACCTAAACAACAGATAGGCTCAGCAAGTATATAGTGGGGAACCATCATGCCCAACTTATGTTGTGGAGATTTAAGAGATTAACCTGCGATCTGGGAAGGTTCTCTCAGATAGCTGGCCTCCACCCAGAGAGGTTGAGGAAGATAAAGAGGAAAGTCAACCTAAAGCAATTCCACCCTTTCCTAAGAGACTCTCTTGGGCAACACAGCCTACCCCAAAAGAAAATGAAGTTCTGGGAGAATTGAAACAGTTATGTGTGAAGATACCACTTCTCCAAGCCATAAAAGATGTGCCTATCTACAATAGGTTGATTAAAGTGAAGTGTTTCAGGCATCCAGGAAGGCACAAGAGAGATGCTCCAACCATCAATGTCATAGGACAATTGTCCGACCTGATGTTGGGGCATGTAATCTGTCCAAAATATCTGGACCCAGGAAACCCAGTAGTTGATGTCCACATCAATGGCACCATGATCCCACCTACCTTGATTGATCTAGGAGTTGCCATTAATGTGATGACAAAGGACACAATGTTCAAATTTAACCTCCAGGGTTGCTTGAGGAAAACCACGACAGTACTACAGCTAGCAGACCGCTCCACCGTGACCCCTAAAGGATTGTGGAATATGTGATGGTCTCCATTGATTCTTGGGAGTACCCTACAGATTTCTTAGTTCTCCTGTCAAAGGAAAATCTCACTGGGTATCCTCTCATCCTGGGAAGACCCTGGTTGGCTATCACTGATGCCTACATCAGCTGTCGAGCTAGGAACATGACCATAAATAATGGGCATATGTCCAAGCAGTTAATCCTATACCCTCCTGCCCAACCCTTGCTAGAACATGATCTACCTCTCTGGTTGGAGGAGGAGGATGAGGATGAAGTCTATTCTACACCACTTTGTGCATTAGAAACTACGATGGGGGGGAAACCGCAAGATGAGGATGATATGATTAAAAATTTGATTTGGAATCCACCTCCCATTGTATTACCCTTAGAGGACATAGTGAGAGAAACCCAAACCAACCCCTCAGCTGATCTCTGTGTGGCCAACCTGACCTCTCTCCGTGTTAAGAATATAGAGTTTGGCCCATAAAGAACCTTGAAAATCAATCCATCCCTATCCACTTCCTAGGAGAAGGAGCTATGCAGCTTATTGGGAAAACATTTAGATGCCTTCGCTTGGAGTTATAAGGAGATGAAGCGAGTGCACCCTTCAGTATGTACTCATGATTTATACATTAACGAAGATTGCAAATGAGTTAGGCAGCCTCAAAGGAGGATGAATCCAGCACTTAAAGATATTGTTAAGGAAGAACTGTAAAAATTACTTGATGCAGGATTCGTCTATCCTATCTCTGATAGTGAATGGGTCTCTCCTTTGGTGCTAGTGCCAAAGAAAAATGGTAAGTGGAGAATCTATGTCAACTATCAGGAATTGAAAAAAGCCACTAAAAAGGACCATCTTCCTTTACCTTTCATAGATCAAGTGTTAGATGGTCTGGTGGGGAAATTTTTTTTCTCCTTTTTAGATCAGTTTAGCGAGTACATTTAGATTTAGATTAGCCCAGAAGACCAAGATAAGACCACTTTCACTTGCCCTTGGAGTACCTTTGCATACCAGGTTTTCCCTTTTGGTTTGGGCAATGCTCTAGCCACTTTCCAAAGAGTGGTACTGAGTATATTTTCTGAACTAGTTCATGATGCAATGGAAATATATATGGATGATTTTACTCCTTATGGTTCTGAATTTCAGGAAGCTTTATCTAACCTAGGAAATGTTATAGACAAGTGTATTGAGATGAACCTGTTCCTTAGTCTAGAAAAATGTGAATTTTTGATGACTAAAGGGACCGTGTTAGGTCATGCAATATCTCAACAAGGACTGCAGGTGGACTCCAACAAGATTTCCATCATCCAAGGGGTCCCACCTCCTCAAAAGGTGAGAGATGTCAGAAGTTTCCTAGGCTTAGCTGGATATTATAGAAGATTCATTAAAGATTTCAGTAAGCTAGCCTCTCCTTTGTTTGGCCTTTTAGGCAAAGATGTTAAGTTCATATGGTCCGAAAATTGTCAAGAAGCCCTAGATACCTTGAACAGTAAGTTAGTAACTACCCCAATTCTCAGAGGGCCAAACTGGGCCCTACCTTTCACATTCACACAGATGCCTCGAACAAAGCAATAGGAGCAGCCTTAGGACAAATTGATGAAAAGTTGCCTTATGCCATATACTTTATAAGCAAAAACTTGTCAAAGGCAAAGTTAAACTATATAGTGATCGAGAAGGAACTCCTAGCTATTGTGCATTCCTTAAACAAATTCAGACATTATATCATAGGCTATCAAACCTTCATGCACACTGATCATGTTGCAATTAGATATTTGGTGAACAAACTAGATGTAAATGCTCATATTATTATATGGTTGCTTTTACTGCAGCAGTTTGATTTGACCATTATTGATAAGCCTGGTAAAGAAAATCTTGTTTCTGACTTTTTGTCTAGAGTAAATTTGCTTGCAGATGAAAAAGGAATGGTGGATGACCAAATGCCATATGAACATCTGTTTGCTATTTCAATACTCTCTCCATGGTTTGCTGATATAACAAGCTACTTGGTTTCAACACAGTTTCCACCACACCTGTACTCAAACAAGAAGAGCAAGATAGTAAGGAAAAGCACCCCTTTCACCTAGATTGGGGGTAATCTCTTCAAACATGGCTCAGATCAGATCCTTGAGAAGATGTGTCAGGGAGGAGGAAGTCTTTGACATTCTCCTAACCTATCATGACAGGCCTTGTGGAGGTCATTTTGCAGCAAAGAGAACTGCCTTCAAGATATTGCAAGCAGGCTACTATTGGCCCATTCTTCATCAAGATGTGAGGAGATACACTGGCCAATGCGATCGGTGTCAAAGGACGGGCAAACCTACTCCAAAGGATGAGATGCCCATGCAACCTCAAGTGACCTTTGAGCCATTTGAGAAGTGGGGCATGGAATTTGTGGGTCCTATCAACCCTCCTTCAAAACAGAAACAATACACCATAGTGTGCATAGATTAGCTGACAAAGTGAGTAGAAACAAAACTAATCAAAGTAGCAACAGAGGAAAATGTAGCTAAATTTTTAGAGAAAAAATATTCTACAAGTTTGGGTATCCAAGAGAATTAGTCACAAATCAAGGCAGTCAGTTCACTTTGAATTTTATTAAAAACCTACTCAGACATCATAAAATCAAGCACAAGACTTCCACCCCTTACCATCCACAAGCTAATGGGTAGGTGGAAGTCACTAACAGAGCATTGGAAGGAATTCTAACCAAGGTAGTGAGCAGCAGCAGGAAAGATTGGACAGGCGGATTAGTTGAGGCCACCTAGGCCTACAACAGAACATGGAAGACCACTAAAGGGTTCACACCCTATGAATTGGTCTATGGGAAGAAGGCTTTGTTGTCAATAGAATTTGAATTCAATACACTAAGGATGGTAGTTCAGCTAGACCTAGATTTCAGCCATGCACAGAAGGAAAGATTACTCTAACTCAATGGATTTGATGAACAAAGATTGCAAGCCCTTCTCCACAAAGAGGTAGTTTAGCTTCAGAGGAAGATATGGCATGAAAGAAATATCTAGGAGAAGCAATTCCAAGAGGGAGATTGGGCACTGCTTTATGATTCAAGGTATAAAGACTTCAAAGGCAAGCTGAGGACAAGATGGCTTGGACCCTATATTATGGAAAAATGCAATGACAATGGTTCAGTTCTGATCAGAACCATTGATGATGAAGCCATCCCCATGCTTGTCAATGGACATTGGTTGAAAATTTACAAGAAGCCCCTCTCCAAGCGAGAGTTCGTTGAAGATTTGAAAAGATAGTGATGGTAGTGGAGCATGTCTTAGCCTCCACTTCACCCACTCACTGAAGAAAAAGAGAAAAAATAAAAAATAAGGACTCAAGTGAAAACCTCCATGAGGTGCTTGAGTCCCATGATTGGGTTGAAAACCTATTCTGAGGTGGCCCAGTGATGCCAAAAACAGAAAAAAGAAAAGAAAGGAGAATAAGATCCCTGGGTGAAAACCTCCCTTGGAGGCGCCCAGGGCAGGCAACTACGGTGAAAACCTCCCTAAGGCACCTTGGTTGTTTCTAGAAAAAAAAATTAAAAATAAATAAATAAAGAAATAAAATAAAATAAAATAAAATAAATAATAAAATAAAATAAATAATTAAAATAAATAAATAAATAAATAAAAATAAAAATAAAAAATGGAATTTTAATGTGCATTGCAGGGTTGAAGGAAGCAAGAGAAGATGCCACAGAGCCCTGACACTCACACCAGCACCTATTTCATCTCCTCCAAACTCTTCTCCATCATTTCTGACCTTTCTTCCACCCCACTGTGCTCCTTTTTCAGAAACTGTGTGTTCTACAGGAGGCTCTGTGATTTCTACAGGCAGCTCCTGTAGGAATTACATAGAGCCAGAAATGGTCCCAAAAAGCAGTTTGAGGGGCAAGGAAGCTTTATAAAGGACATGTAAACCCTCCTATAGCTATCAAACCTCCTTGCCATCCATTCCACACCTACATCACATCATCATCATCATTTTTTCTTCATGTCACAGAAAAACCGTTTTTAGTAAAAAAAGAAAAAACAAAAGTAAGAGAGGAAGTAGTACCTTAAACCTCACTTGTAGCTTACCTATCACCTCTCCATCTCTATCTACATCTATGACATCATCCTCACAGCTCCCAAGACAGAGATATGCTGAAATTTCAAGGGGAGAAGAAGCTACGTGAGCTCCTATAGGAATTCCTGTAGTAGCTGATCCCATTGAAATCAAGCCACAACAACAAAAATGTGCAACCATGAAGATTGAAGGAGACATATGAAGCTTAGATATAGCCAGAGGATACCTCCACAAGACAAAATTCCACACATTAGAAATCAGATAGCATGCGACAAAGGAAATATAAGCATGTAGCAATAGAAGGAGCCAGAATACCTCACAGCACATACATTCGACTCTCAGGTAAGTGACTAACCCCGTCCTCTATTTACATTTGTGTAATTAAAAGATATGCATGAGAAACAAGATGGTCGAGGTTAAATGAGGAAAGGGTGGCCAGTTAACTTGGCAACCCTCATCTAGTTGACTGCATTCATCTGATGATGTCACCCACACTTGCACATAATCAACTCAGAGAAAGATACCAAGAACAGGTAGTTGAGGGTATGTAATCTCTGATACAATAATGAGAGGTGATTGTGGGAAGGAACCATGACGACAAGGCAGGTGGGGACCAATGCTCCAAATATGGCCAACATACATTTTTTCCAGCTCACCCCCATCACCAGAAATATCCAAAAGAAGTAATAAGTACTCCTCCTCGAGCACTCTCACCACCCTTTCCTTCATTCTCTCCTCGTAAACTTAGCTGCAACAAAATCCTTGTGTCCCCACAGCCTCGAAACCATCATTCTCCATCGATCTCACCCATCCTCCTACTCTCAACATTGTCTACAGGAGCATTTACAGGTTTTATAGGAGCACTTACAAGTTCTACAGGAGCACCTACAGGTAGTTCTACAAGAGGGGCAGTGAGTTGTTTTTAAGAAGGAAACATGGATTTTTAGCACGATTTCTGGCTTGAGGAGGTAGGTTCCATGCATACCCACCTTGATTATCAGTATGTGCAAGGAATGATATCATTTTAAGGAAGAATTGAGTCCATATAAGAAGTACATAAAAATTTCTGCATGTTTTAAAAAAAAACACAGTTTTCCTCTGTTTTCTTGTTTTCTTCAAAAATATTGTCTCCATCTCCACATTTGGTGTTCCAAAGGGGTATAAACACAATGAAAAGAGGGTTCATGAGGAAGGAACCCACTAATTCCACCAGGCTCCATGAACATCCCCAAGTAGTGGCCATATTCACAAGGGCAAATTGGATAAACTCTTTTGAGAAATTCTGAGGGTTTGATGAGGAAATTGCCCAGGAATTTGCCCTCTCTTTAGTTCCTCACTCAAGAACACATGCCATTGTCACTTTTAGAGGTCTTTCCATGGCGATAACCCCTAAATTTATTAGTAGGGTTACTACCCTTCCTCTTGGATTACCTTGGAACAAAGATGAAAAACCAATTGGACAGTCTGCCAAGAAAAACCTCTTCCAAAACAATGAACATCTATAGAGGATAAAAGTGGCATTAAAAGGGCTAGCATGCCATACCCTTAGGATGAAGTTAGTTACCAAATCATTAAATACATTTCCTGTGAGGGGAGGTACAACATAGTCTATGGCTACCCTTTTAGAATCCTTCATGAGCTAAGATATGGTATGGACACTCCAACACCCTAGAAGCTCAACATACCTTATTTCCTCCTACAGTCCCTCATAGACTCCGGCATTAAGTTTAAGGCAGGGAATTCAAATCGGCTAGCTCACCATGGGTTAATAAAAATCTTAGTGGAAGAATCCCTCCATACATTCACACTCCCTATAGCTTCGGATGTCTTTCGAAACATAACAACAGAAGATGAGATAAAGGCCCTCACCTATGATATCAGTCCTTCTGACAGTGAGGAAGAAGAGAAGAAAGGTGGAGAAGGTGAAGTAATTGATGACTCAGCGGGACCAGGAGAGGAGAAGGGTGAAGAAACAGAACAGGAAGAAATAGAGCAAATAGAGAAAGGAAAGGAGACAGAAGGTGGAGAAAAAGAGGCAGTAGAGGAAAAACAAAGAGAGGGGTCCCCTCAGACCCTAGAAAGGGAGGCAGTAGCTGCCCTCACTACTCTGAGGACACCAATTAAACCAAAAGAAAGGAGAAAAAGGTAGGCATCCATGTATTTCAAAGCCAGTAAAAGCACAAGGATCAAAACAGGAAAACCCCAAACATCTTCAACATTACTAATTACAATTCAAGATTCACCCTCTGTCAAAGGGGAAGAATCTCCCTCTAAAACCCCTATCACATATGAAAGAGGGACTCATAGATATTCCACCTGGAAGGAGAAAGTGCAACTACAGGACCCAAAAACAGTCCTACAAGAGGCACAAACATTTCTATAGGAGACACTGTCAAAGCTACAAGAGAACCAACAGCTTGAGAAAATAATAGAAGAATAGAAAAAGGGGATGGAGGAAGCTACAAAGCCACAAGAACCTGATCCTCAGCCGATCCTTGCCTCCTATTACCATCTTCTTGAAGGAGGAAGGATAATTCCACAAGCATTTGCAATTCCACTATTCTTTGAATTAGAGAAGGAAAGAGTAAGAACACATAGGTGGATGCAAATGGCCAAATATAAGGGAGTTGAGGATGTTGGCCATATGGAAAATAAACTTAGAGAAATGGGTAGAGAGTTAAGTGCTGTCAGACATAGGGAAGAAATTGCAAGAAGCCAACTTCAAACTAAAAATGAATTGCTAAGGAGGCAACTAAAGGAGAAAGAGACCCAACTGGTATGCATGGCTGGCTTAACAATGGAGGCACTAAAATGTAGAACACTAGCAAAATCCTATGGCTTATACCTCAAAGACCAGTGGTTACAATTTCAGATCAAGACTTTGCCACAAAGAGGCACAATGCCTTTTCAAGATGGCAGACAGTATATGGACCTGTGTGATGAAACATAGTAGAAGATAATGTAAAAATGGAAGAATTCTACCTGCATAATATGGCCCTCACAGACATGAATGTGTGGGACCCCAATGCTAGGCTAGGGGATCTACAACTAATGGCCATGGCTCCATGAATGAACCATGAAGAGTTAAGGGAAACAGGAGTAAAAAGGTTGATGACAAGAGAGCAGAATGAGCCATTAATGATCAGAGTTGATCCATAAGATCCCATGGCTCTCATCAGCACACACCAGCTGCTGGCCTATAATCCTCAAATTGCCCCTAGATATATAAGTGATCAAGCATAGGCCATTGCACATTTTTAGGACATGGAAAGGTTACTTGGGGATGACTGTGTGCATGAATGTATGAGGAGATGGAACACCTTAACACACAGTCTGAAGATCGGGGAATATCATTCCCCAATGACGAGGAAGGAGGCACTAAGGAGAGTGCCAATGTGCAAGCACTCAATGCATAGGTTGCAGCTCAATTGGATTGGCCTCGAACTGAGTCCACAACTATTGTTAGGCATGCTAGAAGGAAGAACAGAAGAAGAAGAGTAGAGGCAGTGGGAAGAGATAGACAGAAAAGCGGGCTTCTATGACAAGGAAGAGGAAACAACATCAAAAGCTTGGGATGCTAGAGAGGCCACCAGGGCCATAAAAGATGAGGAGATGAACTAAGTTGTTAAGAGGATGAGCAACACCTTCAGTAGGGGGGTGATGATGAGCCCCATAAATGGGTAATTATATGGGCTCATTTTGCCTCCTAACATAGCTAAATCAACCATTCTCTTAGCTTATTACATGTTTTTTTATTATATTTATGCTTATGGAGTGAGTTGAGTTAGCTATGATGCCATGTGCTCTAATATGTGTTTAAGATTTTTGTTGAATTTTGAAGACAAAGTCAAAGATTCAATGGAAAATTGGCAGCAATAACTCAAAGTGGACAAAGGAGAAGATTTATAGGATGGAATCCCCCTCATTTATTACTCCCCACTTTGAATTCCCCTTCATGCAGCTCGGAGTACAAACATCCAAATCAATGCACTAGGAGGTAGCTGAGCAAGTCGAGGATAACTGATGTTTATCTCGAGTTTTGGGAGCCAAGCCTCGCTGATTTTAAGGAAGTTGTTGGGAGCTTCAGTCGTATAAGTGAAGAGGCCTAGGGCCACACTAGGGTCGAATTTTTGTCAAATTTTTGTTGTGCTTTTGCTTATGTAAACTCTACTCAACTTCGAGCTTATTTTTGGTGACAGTTTCATGTAATCTTATTACTATTTTGATAGTAAATATGAGATCCTTTTTGAGCTAGCACTGAGTTACCTCAGAGGGCTGAAGCTCTTGGGTTAGGGCCCAATCAAAGTAGCCAAGATCCTCTTTTTTTTTTATTTATATGCTTTGTTATAGTTTATGGATTAGTTGTTGTTAGATGAATTTCTTTCTTGGTTAGGAATAGGATGTTTTTGATGGTTTAGTAGTTTTCTTTCATTTGTGATTTCTATAGCAGGTTAAGCAGTGATAGAAAGAAGATTTAGAAGGCTAGCAATAGTGCCTTGGCCTCTCTTCCTCCCTTTGGCACTATGAATTGAGGCAAAGATCCTCGTGCTGCCCCAAAAACACAGATTTTCCTTCTTCATAAGACTTCTAGTGTTCGAAGTTTGTTAGAAGGTTAATGTTTTGATTTAGATCTCTTCCACCACATGTGCTCACTTTTGTATTTGAAACAAGTCTTCTTCCATGCTTTCTTTTCTTGTAGCATTGCTTAGCATTCACTTCCATAGATCATAGTTTAGACTAGCTTGATGCAAAATTCTGTTTTTCTAGATGCACTCATTTCATTGCTTGTTTTGATCTTATTAGTTGACTGTCAGTTCTTTTGCAGTAAATATCTTCTCACAGTAGGTCAGCCTATCAACCATCACATTCTCTCCCTGATCCATTCCCTACAGGTTGCCCAAAGTTCACCTCAAATCTGCCTTAGTTTTCTTCCTTTTTCCATGGAACTTCTTCCTCCCTCCTTGAGCGAACCCAATCATCCTTCTCTCTCCTAGTGATTCTTGGTGGACCCTAGGTGCCTTAACACCTCATCAAAGCCTTCATCTACCTTTTCCACCTACTCTCACACCCTCAAAACCTTCAAAACTACTATTTGCATCCTCTTGTAGACCTCCTGTAGACCTCCTATAGATCCCCTCTGTCCTCCTGTATACTTTCCTGTAGCGTTTCTTTTGAAGGCCGAATGTGGGAGAAGCCTCCAGAAGGCCACTCGAGACCTCATAAGACCCATCCACACCATCCTACATCCTCTCAAGTCCCAAAGTCACCCTCCAACACCACCTATTCGCTTCCACATTCACACACAATAAAATACATGCATGTCAAATTCACATAAAGATACATAAAAATCCAAAAATATATTTTTTTCTCAATTTCTTCCAGAAATAGATTAAGTAGATGTTGTTTACTTCCTTGAGTAGGTAATAGCATTAATTTCATGGTTTTCAAAGTGCTTTCTGCAAAAGTAGGATTAGTTGGTTAATTAGGGTTTACTAGGTTTGCTTTACATTTCAGTGTTTCTCCTCTCTATAATTAGAGTAGCCTCTATAGAGTAGGCTTTCCTTTCTTTCATCACATATAGAACTTCTTCTAGAATCCATAGAATTTGGCTTGAGCTCCTAGTGATCTTGCGCCGGCTGACCAAGTGACAACCTGTAGTAAGAACTAGTACTTGTGCACTGTCGCTTCCAAGTTTGTTACGAACTACCGTGTTGATAAGAGTAAAGTGTGGAGCCCAGGAGTTGCAACATTATTGCTGCAATACTGGTTCTCACCAGTACCAACACTCACCACAAGGGGATATCATGTGAATTTGGCTCAACACTCTCGCCATAAGGCTATTATGGTGTCAACTTCACTAACTAAATCAAGGCTTTGCACTCTTCCAACATGGATATTGTGTTTTCTCCCTCCATTAATGCACCATTCTAGAACAACAATGGCATCCGATGGCATATATTGAACTATTGTAGAAACGTTAATGCACCCAAAACTATTACATGAAGAATAAAAAATAATGATTAGCACAATTCCTATATCCCCAGCTCAATGAGTAAAAGATATCTATTAGTGTAAATGAGATAGATGATACATCCAATTATGTTAATTATAGATGAATCTATCTACAGTGTTAAACTTTAGAGACAATAGGGTATTTGGAATTTTAACATTTTAAATAGTTTCAAAGAACCCTTTGTCTCTAAATTTTAACATTGCAGATGGATTCAGAGACTCCTGTAGTGAAATGTAACACTTCAATATCAAAATTGCAATTTTCCATTTCTTGAGTGATAAACAATTAAAAATTACTGACTTAAATGACTAACTTATATGCTTGTTGTACTTGTTATTTCGTCATATTTTTATTCTTGGACTATAATAGTCATTTATGTTAAGAATTATTAATTTGTCACTTATTATCTAGTCATATATTTTAATCCTAGACTAAATTAGTCATTTAAGTTAGTTGCTTTTAGTTTAGTCACTTATTATCTAGTAATATATTTTATCAGTAGACTAAATTATTCATTTAATTTAGTCATTTTTAGTTCGATCACTTAAAATTGCTCAACTTTAGTAGTAATTCACATGAAATAATTGTGGTGACTAACTTTTTTAGTCACCTAGTCATTAATTTCATCATCTTCTACTAGTGTTAGTTAATATTGAAATTGAATTAATTGAGGGACATGGGGTTGTTAAGGGTGTAATGATAGTAGATGGCATAGCCTCAGTCGAAGAGTAGTTGGGGTCATGAGGTACGTTGTAACATTGGCAATCGAAGAGCCATTGAAGGAAAGACTAGAGATATCCATGATTGGGTCATCATCTAGAGGAGAGATTTCTTCTTCACCACCTGGGGCTTTCCCATCTATAGGGGGAGGTGAAGGTTGACTCACAATCTATTCTATACTAGGCATGAGGTCAACATCTTGGTTCTACTCCCCTTGTTTTATCTCCATGTCCTAGACTAATATCATCCCCTCAATCACTTGAAGAAGCTCATGATCCTGCTTTTGTATGCTCTCTTCTTCTTCAAGTTATTTGTTCTTTTCTTCTTCTTCCTACTTCAGTCTAACTTATTCTTCTTCTTTTCTCTTTAGTTCTTCTTATGCCTACTTTTCCTCCCATTCCTTACTTTCATTCTCTTCCTTATGCTTCTATTCTTCCTCATGTTTCTTTTCTATTTCTTGTTTCTTTCTCTTCCTTTCTACTACCATAGCCAACTTTAGAATAGTTTGATCTGCCTTGAACTTATGGATTTTCTCCTATGCTGGGATATGGGAAACCCTCCTATTATACTTAATACTCACTGGGGTACATTGTTTCAATTGCTTTGCTTCTTGGGTAACAATTTGTTTTGGAATTGTGTTGGAAGGGACTACCTAGTTTCCTGGTGCTTGTGACCGAGAGGCATTATAGCAATTCTTCATCTTTTCTTCCTCCAACCTAGCATAAATCTAATATTTCCAGATAAAGTGAAACTTGGCATAGTGTTTCTTGCAAATTCCTTTGGCAACATACTGATGAAAATATATCATACCAAACCTAATGCTCTTCAATTTTGTGAGTTTTTCTTCTACTACCTTCAATTTATTAGTCTCATAAGATCCAACCTACAAGGGCATAGTAGGCAAAGGTGCCTTGTTCTTCCTTCGCAGTATTGTAGTTAGACCTATGACAAGATGATAATAAACCTCTTGCATGACAAATTTATCGATAGGAAACCTCAGTAAGGGATGAGATTCTTTTAATTGTAACCAAACTCTCTAAGGTATGTTCCATTTGGTTAGGCAAACTAATCTGCAACTTGTGACACTGAACTAATTTCATCAAGAGACATGTAAGGGGATTCTTCTTCAAATATCCTCTGGTATAAGACCCTAAAGAAGTGATCAACCAGTTTTTCAAAGACTCCTTTGTAGCTTCATTCTGCTAATAGTTTACAATAAATATGGATAGGAGGCTCTCTTGTTGTCCATTTCCAATCCATGCTAGGGGAAGAATTGCGTGCACATATTCGTTCCAGTAGGTAGACAAACATGTATCATTGATTCTTTTCTTTTGGTGGATTTTTCTCCTTGTTCACATTCTTCAACTATTCAGACACAATATTAGACAAATTAAAGATCTTCCCTTATGAGAAAATATGGCATAGCATGTAAACCCATCCTTTTGGGAAGGATTCAATATTCTTGAGTCCATAAACTTGACAACGTAACACTATCATGTACTAGGAAACATTTTTGAATGTATTTATCTTGTAAGTATTGTTCGGTGTCTGGCAAAATGTTTCTGGTTACTTTACCCACATGTTGACCACTTCCTTAGTGTTTAGGTATGTTGTTGCTACATAGAAATGAGAGTGCAGGTGTTTCTCAAGCTTAGCAAAGTTGTATATCAAGTTGACATCATGTGGTTTGTAGGAGGCAAGTTTCTACCCACTAGCACTATTTATCGAAATGCTCTTGGTATCTAGGCATTACAAAATCCATCTAATGACATCCGCACATGGTAATACCGGGAATCAACAAAGTGACCCTATAAAACCCTCACCTTTGGATGCTGATATAAACCTATCTATCCTCGATATCTGAATTAAATTTTATAGCAGTGAAGGCATCCTTGATAGTATGCCAAGTGATATTAGAGTCCTTCTCAATGTACAACTATGTGTCATATAGAATGGGAATTGATGTTGAAGGAATTTCAACCACTTCCTCAGTATAGGTTTCTGTAGCCTCCTTTGATTCTAATTTCTTGGGAGGAAAGATGTTATCTATTGATGAAAGGAAAATATGTTCAATATTTCTAGTACATGTGGCAAGCGATGCACTCATGATGATAACAAGTTATATCTAGCAGATTAGCTCAACAATCAATCTTAAAGAAACAAAAAAATGACTAAGGAGAGGGATTGTGTAATACGAGGTTGCATGAGGGTGAGTTGGGCTTTAGAATTGCATAATTCGGAGTGAGAGAGGAGATTGTGTAGTCTTCACTAATAGAGGGCTGGATTGAGGGATGTAATTGTGCAATGAACAGTCTCAATTGGTGGAAGAAGGGAAGGATTGTGTAATGCGCAACTTTACGACGCTAGTAACTGTGCATTGCAAAGTTTCAACTAACAAGGAAGGGACTTGCTTCTTGGGATTGCACAATTCACAGTTGGAGGAGCCATCAAGCCTTACAGATGTTGTAGTTTAGCCCAGGTAAGAGGTAAACTTTAGATTTGAGGCTAAGGAAGCGAAGAGTGTAGATACACCTTAGAATGAGTTAGATCAATCATTAGAATCAACCATAAAATATCACTTGTAAAAGGTAGTAGTAGTAGAAGCACTGGTAACTACAGGAATACATGGGAAAAGAGGCACTTTCAAACAAAAAAGTGATAAAAGCGACAAAAAAAGCAGCAAAAAGTGACACTTTAAAAGCTTACGTAGAAAATCACTACAAATCAATTCCGAAGCTCCTTGAACTCATGGGGATGGCTAGAGCTCCAATGTCGAATGTGAAAATGAGCTCTAACAACCTATATTATATAGTTTTACCCCCATGGGATTATGGTTAGGGTTTTTAACGCTCATGCCTAAAATCAAGGAGAAAGAGACATGTGTCCATAGATAAAAAATAGAAACTTATGCCACATGGTCAAAGAATAATGAACACTGCCTATTTTCTAAGGACATAAATTTGGCTTGTTCCAGAAGATTGAACATTCCCCTGGTAGAAAGGACTACGCAAATCCCCATTCACAAGGGATTGCACAGTTTGTTGGCTTAGTAGATTACACAATTTTGACTTTTAGAGAAGGATTGCACATTTTTCTTGGTCAATGATTGCTTCGCTCATATTATTGCATAGTTCAATTCCTCAAGTAGTTGTGCAGTGTCTAGGGGAGAAGAATTGTGTATTTCCTAGACCGAAGACTAACAATCAGTGCTAGATCAGGACAAAAGTTAGCATGTGTTTCAAAGGAGTTTATTTTTTATTTTAGGTTGTGCAACTACTATCAACAAGAAAAAGTTAAGACATGACACAAGTGCTTAATGAAAAGATAAGTGATTACAACACTATAAAATCAAGGGGAACACTTGACCACGGTGAAAGATTAGTTCTTATAGACAAAAGCTAGCCTCCAAAATCAAACCATAAGAACGTTTTTGAAGGGGAGTTATTGATCCAGATCTTTTAACCTTGAGGATGTAACCAAGTAATTCAAACAAATGAAAAATAAGTGGAAATTGTAAAGAAACCATGACCTCCAGGCCTTGCTCAAATTTGGGAGGTCTCTTTCATTAAATGGTAACAAAAATGGATTACAATTAACTTTAAATAAATGAACCCTATACCTCCATATTGTATCATGGACGAAAAATGAAAATCTCACATTCAGAAACATACATCACTGTTCAATTTGTGGCACAAAATTGTGTCAAACGATTATAAACTTGACCATATTATGAACAAGTGACCTCTAGAGCTCCAAGGAATCTCTAGATTTCCTCGATATTCCACGCAAGAATATTCTCCCAAGATCACCTCAAAATCTTTCTCGTTTTCTCTATCTGCATGGGCGTGGTTGTGGCTTTGCCATGCTTCTGGACTTAGCGCTCTTGGTTCCACATGAAAAAAATGATCTGTTACTCTTCGGTCCCACCATGCTTCCCCCTGGGATGCACAATTGTTGAGGTTTATATACAAAACATGGTCAGGCCTTCTAACAACTGAGACGTTGGCTCGTTGGGAAATGGTGGTGCATAAGTTGGGGGAAAATATGGTTCAAACCTTGACGTGCCTGTATTTGGTATATTGTTTTAACGAAATTTTAATATAGTTCAACAATTATAATATATTTTGAATTTGGAGCTTCCCGTTGGTGGGCCAGGCCAGTTTGACCCCCACCGACTCCTTCATACATGTGGCATAGTTGTATTGACAGGTGGGGAGGGTCCTCTGGTGGGTGGCCCACCCACCATATTATGTTTAAACATATATATATGAATTTCATTTAGGGGTAGCAGCTCGCGACCCCAATTTTTTTTTTATGATATAATTGGAAAACAATTGATGGTAGCTTTTAAGGCTTAATAGCGGAATTGAAGAGGTGAATTTTTTTCCCTTTTCAAACATTATTTTTCATGCGCCATCCATTGACCAAATTGTTGCCTCGTTAGTGACTGCCACTTATCCTAGTTTGAGAAGAAATTTGACTGGTTATAGCATACAAATTCAGATATCAGTGTCATTCACATTGTTATAATTAGGGCGAAAATCACTATGATCTAGTCTTGGTTTCACTTCCATGTAATGAATTTTATTTTTGAGCCTTTTCAAGGCCACTTATATTTCTAGAGCTACCTAGATCACTCCTCCCTTCTAACGAGATTTTGTGCTGCCAAAATATTTATGAGTCAATTTGAAAGCGAGGGAATTGCTCCCTCACTTTCTCCTTTTCAATCCATTGGGCCTTACTTGAATGCATTCCTTTGAAACCAATACGAAGGTACTCCATGTCTCCCTATCGCAAAGTCCTGGTATTCCTTTCAAGAATGATGTCTTCCTATAGCTTGTCTAAGTATTTAGGTGAAAAATAATCCACTGTAGGAACTTGTCCAGCCTCTTCGATGTCCATGATCAAGGGAGGCTCATAAAGCTTCACGTTTTCAACATTTACAACTGAGTACATCTACATGTATGCTGAAAAATCGAGAGGAAAATCATTGTGTCCAATCTTCTCTAATATGGTGAATGGGCCATATTGGATTGGTCAACTTATTTCCTTCCCCTTTCACTATGTCTTTGCTGATGTGGAGCCACACTTTGTCTTCAACCTGGAATTGGTGATCAACTTGATACTTTTCATGTCAGGCTTTGTATTGAGCTTGAATTTTCTCCAACTACTCCTACACTTCTTGGTGAATCATTTGAATTAACTAAATGAACTTCCATGCTTTTTCCCTGTCATCTTGCCCACTCGAATCTTCATCTCTCTCAAATACCATGTCTAAGGGATTCTTTGGAAAATATCCAAAGCATGTCTCGAATAGTGAGCCCTGACTGGATGAATGTGCTACTTGGTTGTATGCATGTTGTACATAAGGAATCTGCTCATCCCACAATTTGGGATGCTTGCCACAATAGCCTCAAAGTAAATGTGTCATTGTGCAGTTGAAAACCTTTATTTTTCCATTTATGTGCGGATCGAATTTCGTTCTCCTCTTCAAATTGGTGTCCATCATTCTCCACAAAACCATCCAAAACTCTCCAAGAAAGTGAGAGTCTCAATCAGACACAATGGATGTGGGAAACCAAAAATAGACCCATACAAATTGGAAGGACAGATGAGAAGTATCCTCTGAAGTGAAAAGCTTTTTACAAGGCATTAATACACACATTTTTCTAAATCAATCGACAATGAAATACAAATAGTCATGACATATCCTATACAAAGGAAAACTGCCTACAAAATCCATTTGTACACTTTCCCATGGATGACTCAAAACAGGGTGTTGTGTGTAGAGCCCCAATTTTCTGTTAGTGAGCTTGATAGATGAACAAAACACACATCCCTTTACATATTAAGTCACATTATTTTTCATGTGAGGCCAATAACACAACCTTTACAAATTACACAAATTTTTCCCTACACCAAAATGACCTGACAGAAGAGAGGTATCTGTCTCTCTGATTAGATGTATTCTCTCATTGTTGGGGATATAAAGTTTTCCAAGGTGGTACAACAACTTTCCCTGCATATGGTAATTGTCCACCTATGATACATGAGTTATATTTGCATAAATATCCTTAAAATCATCATCGTCAACATATTGTTCAACATAACTACCAAAATATAAAGAGGCATTTTGAAAAACTATAGATGCAAAAATTGTAGGGTGAGAAAGCATATATGCCAATTTGTTGTTGGATCCTTTATTGTATTTTATTTCCAAGTGAAGTTGCTAGAGGAATCCCATCCATCTGAAATGATGTGCTTGTTGAATATTGGCCTCTGACTGGAGGTACTGAAAGGGCTGGTGGTCTGTGTGAATGATGGTCTCCTTGCCAATCAAATAGTGGTTCCACTTCTTCAGGCTTTGAACTAAGGGATACAACTCCTTGTCATATGTCGGATAGTTAACAACAACTTGGGAAAATGTCTCTCAATGGTAACATACAGGTTTCCTTAGCTCATCAATGTTGCTCTGATGACATATCCACTCGCATCAGTCTCGATATCAAAAGGTTGTTGAAGGTTAGGTAAGGCCAAAACTGGTGCAATATTGATCTTCTCTCTTAGTGTATCGAAGGTTTTCTAATGCTTTCTGCCCCACTGAAAGTTTTTCTTCATAGTTGTCAATGCATGTAAGGGGTATGAAATAATGAAGAAGTTGGCAATGAACCTTCTCCAGTATTGTATTGCACCAAAAAAACTACGAAACTCTCTAACATTACTGGGTTTATACCACTTTAAAATCATATCAATTTAGAAAGATATATTTTTAATTGTCTTCCTTTCACAATGTGATCCCAAGTAAACCAAAGAGGTCTTACTAAATTCACAATTAGACATTTTGACATACAATTTTTCTTTTTGCAAAACATCAAGACTCACATGACTCACATGATCTTCCCATTTCCTATTGAAAACAAGAATGTCATCAAGATAAATAAGTACAAAATCATCAATAAAAGGCTTGAAAATATCATTCATCACCCTCATGAATGTGGCCACAACATTGCATAGTTTGAATGGCATCACCATCCATTCAAAAAAACCCTATTTTGTCTTGAATGTAGTCTTCTATACATCCTATTCTGCAATCCTTATCTAATGATAACCACTATGCAAGTCCAATTTTATGAAATAGACAACAGTTTTCAATTGATTTAATAAATCATCAATGTACATACCAGTGTTCGGTAAAGGAGAATCCTTCTACAAGTGAATCTCATTATGGATATCACACTTTGGAGGGAGCCCACTGGGTTCCTAAAAATGCCCATTATATTTAGAAACAAATTCATAAAATTCCTTTTTATGAGTGGGATCATAACATTGGAATGCTTCAGATGCCTCTGGATGTTTTTCTCTCACAACTATGAGCATGCACCTTTTGATAGAATTAATCAATCTCTTCATTTGAACTTCAGTTACAAGACTAACACTGATTTTGGCATGATGAGCTCTACCAATGTATTCCACCTCATCTTTCGTGAGATGATACTTCTTTCCATAGAGAAAGAAAATTTGTTTCCCGTCAAAAACGTATGGGCTGCCCAATATAATAACACAAATATACAAGGGTATAACATCAAGATCTACCCCATCTACTACTTTGGATGCAATCACAAATCTAGCTCTACAATTCTTGGTTGTATGTAATTTGTCTTTATCACACACCCAACCAAGAGGGTAGGGTTTCAGATGACGCCTGGTCTCTAATCCTAAATTCTTAACTAAGGATTCTGAAATCAAATTTTCTTGTGAACCTAGATCAAACATGGTTTCCAATTTAGTATGTTTCATTATGAATCTAATGTGGAAAAAATCAGTCCTCTTTCATTCATTACCAAGAGACTCATTTGAAGAACTTATACTTGCGTCAATTTAGAATTTTCATTAGCATGAAGAGAAAGAGTACCTTGTATGCCCAGTGTAACTTGTGATCTGTGCCTCATCACTAGAATTAGATCCAAGGTCTTGTTGTATAGTTTCCACCATATTTTTCTTATTCTTCCCACCAAATCTTTTTGGTTTCAACATTGGATGCAACTTCCAACAATGTTCATCATCATGGCCTTCCTTCTTATAATGTGTGCAAGATGAAATATCTACTTCCTCATTCTTGGTTGTAGTTTCCTTCTTGTCCTTTCCCTTGCCTTTTCCTTTGAACTTGCCATTATGAGGTCTAAAAGATGATTTCTTTGGTTTCCCTTCCTTATCATTCTTGCCCCTACTTTCAAGGTGAATGGCCTTCACACTGGCTGCATCAATAGTAGTAGGCTCAAATAACAACAAAGAATTTATGACGTAATTATGTAAAGCACCCATATACTTTGTTATAGTTTCCTGTGAATCAAGTGAAATGCACAAGTTCAAAGCTTATTTTCTAAACTCTTGTGTGAATATTTGTACATTTTGAACCTTTCCTTGTCTTAAAGATTGTCATTCCATTAAAGAATTTTGTCAATAACACAAAGGATAAAACTAATCTTTTAATTTATAAACAAAATTGGACCAAGAAGAAAGGAGATTACCCATGTTTGTGCTACCTTTATGCAAATTTCGCTCCCACCAGATGAGAGTGGTGCCACTCATCTGAAGAGATAGTAATTTGATCTTGGCCTCATCTTCCTTGATCTGCTGAATCTAGAAATAAACCTCGATCTGTCTAATTCAATTGTTTAGCTTATCTGCATCACATTCTCCATTATATGTGAGTAAATAAAACTTTACATTTAGCTTAAAAAATGGCTTCTTAGATGTATTCCTATGATGCCTGTTAGAGTGATGAGAAGAAGAAGAAGACTTATCACTTGAGGATGGAGAGGGAACTTCATGCAACTCTTCTCTTCTAGCTTCATGATTTACGGATGCATGGTCATCTATTTATTTCTTCTCGAGCTTGATTTTCTTGTCATATTCTGTAAAAAACTTGTCAACTTTATCTCCCATGGTGAGGAAGATCTTGGATAGTTTCGATCATCCTCAATTCGAGCTTCCTCATCTACCATCTTCCATATTCGCGGTGCACACCCTATTTCGAGATCAAAATATTTGAGTTTTCCTTCTTGTCACATGGAATGAGTCGATCTTGCAGACAAGATAGACCTTCCTAGAATCTAACGATATCTAGTGACAAGCAAGCCAATCAAAAACTATCTTTCTCTAAATATGCAACTTATAAACAAAGGAAAACAAGCATTTTAGGCCTACCTTGGGTACAATGCAAGTTTGTGGAAGCCTCACTCCTTTGATCCAAATGAGCTCCCTTGTAGCGAATCTATGAACACAAATAAGCAAACAAATTAAATAGCACCTGAAAAGCCAATATCATAAAGCATACTTATCATGATGATCAAGGAATTCATGAAACAAATGACATAAGACAATTTGTTGAGAAAAATGAATCTGATTGTATTAATTCAAATCAAAGAAGAACTTTACAACCTGTGCCTGAATGTTGTACAAGCTTCTCCCAGGGTCCAACAAGAAGTCTCCTCTACTTTGACAAGTTTCACTCTCTTCCCAATGAAGCTGAAAAAGGTATGTGATCTCTCCTCTCAAGCTTAACTAAGAAGTCTTAATTCCACCAGCATTTACCCTAAAAATGTTCAGCTTCTAACCTCTCTAGCAACCAGCCCAATGCCTTAATTTATAGTGCAATGGAGGGAAGTTACTAGGTCCTCCTTCAAAGAGATAAAGCCCTCCTTCAAAGGGATAGCTCCTCTCATCAAGGGATTAGCTCCTTCTCTTTTGGGATGCATGAACCACCTAAGAGCGAACAATCCACATCAAAATTCCTTCTAGAATCATCTAGAATTAACCCAAAGTGAGTTTTTTAGAATAAACTTGCACCTTTTTGACTTTCACAGGGGTCCGCACCCACTCCTTTAGGGACAGAGTGGGCAGGTCCGCAGGTATTGTGAACAGGGGGTGCGGGACCGCAGGAAACAATGAGAGAAAGTGCGGAACCAGAGCTTTGTTGATTTTCAATGTCTTTCTCTCATTTTCAAAGCTTGACTTGAAGAGCTGAGGTCTGAGACTTGCTTAGGAGGACAGTACAAGTGATGATAGACCCATACTGACTGCAAATAGTCATGGTGACGATATTTTTGTGTAACAGATTTCCCCCTAGAGTGTGAAGTCTGTAGTAGATGAGGATTTCATTTATCATTTAGGAAGAGTGAAGTACTTTATCATTTTGAGGATCATCTTGTGGAGAGCCTAGTTGGAACCTGTAAAAACATTCAATGCAATATATATATATGAGATCATATCATTGCTAAGGTAGGCATTCCCATACTCAGATCAAAACTGACTAGAAAACTAACTATTGCTCTGATATAGGAATGATCTTGTAATACATCACAAGTATAGATGCATGTAGACACAGTATGGATGCAACCATCTATTTATGAATAGTCCACAATATAATGAATATAAAATTCCTCCCAGCCTAGATGGTAGAAACTAGATCTAGGGCCTTCATTTCTACTTCCCGAAATAGTACGATTCTAACCATGCGAATGAATGTGTTGAAGTCGAACATGGTAGAAACCACTTGATTACCAGTCAATGATGTAAACTGTTAACAAGTGTGAGAGAAACCACCAGTAATGTCAATGGCTCTCAAAGTACTCAGTACAATCCATGAGATGTGAATAGATGTATTGATGTCGAACATGTCACGGAGTCCTTTGATCGAAGGTCAATGATGCAACCTATCGTCGAAGGTGAGAAACCTGCAATTGAGGCATGCAGATCCCAAGGTACTGACGATTTCTAGATCATGTTTCTAGATAATGAGCTAAATTCGATAGAAAGCGATCCGTTGTAGGCAAGCCCACAACAGGAAATCATAGATCAAGTTTGAAGAAATTTAGTTGCAAGGGATGACTCAGGGATGGTCAAGATGGATGACAGATATTTTGTAGATTAATGGCTTATTTGCACTGACCTCTTGAACACATAATGACACGGAAGATGGTTTGGTGACAACTGACCCAAAGTTAATACCCAAAAATTGGTGAAGACTTTCAATGTGGTTTGATCAATTGTTAGGCAAAGGATTTCCCAACCCAGGTGAATAAAAGTGTCGTGTTCAAGAGTGGTTACAAAGTATGACAAACAGGCTCATTTTCCTCTCTTTTCCCCCACCATTTCTGGCAAGTACCTCTTTATTTTTGACAAGCTTGAGGAGGATAACATTTGCTTGATTATAAGCTCATCCTTCGGATGAGTCCAACTTAGTTTAAATTCGAACCCTAAGAAGGAGTGGTCTGTTCCTATTTGTAATTGAACAGGTCCTTTACTGTTAAATTTTAACGAGTCCAGTATAGGAGAAACTCGGCGTTTTTCAATTTTAGAGAGTCTGAAAAAACTTAAGAAGACTCTAGGGTTGACCTTTCTCGTAAATTTTTGTCTCCCAAGCTTGAAAAAGTATAAAATAATACTTGAGAGAACTGCTTGATCATTATGACCAAGGATTACTTTTCGTAATTAGTGCCTCTAATCCGAAAAAGTAAAAAAGCAATCAATGACACGTCGTTTTATAACCAATATCGAATTTGAAACAACAAAAATCCGGCAATCTTTTCATGTTTTTACGGTTAGAAAAAGAGCTGTAAGTGGATCATATTTTTAGTTCCGTTTTAACGAGTTTTAAAAGAAAAACTCGGCGATCTTTTCATGTTTTAGGAGTCAGAAAAGAGCTTAAAGGTGACTCTAATGTTTTTTCGTCAAAAATTACCGATTTCACCTAAAAAATCCGTTATCCTGAACAAAAACTCAAACATTACCCATACCTGTTTAAAATGGATAAAAATGTTGCAAAAGTTACCTTTCTAAGGTGAAACATAAACAAATTTACCATTCATTTATTCAAAAAACTTATAAAAAGGGCTTTCGTCAATTCATTTTTACTGTTTGAGATTTGGGTGAGAAAATAGAGCTTTGGTTAGAAACTTCCCGTGAAGATTGCGGAAAATCCGTCCGTCAGAATCGAGCACTGTCTCCTCCAGGTAATCCACATCATCCTGCTCTTCAATTTCATCCATTTCAATTTGTTTTTTATGGTTTCATTTCATTTTTTAGAGGATTTTTAGGGTAGAAACCCACGCGCGGGGGCCTGCAGGCACAACACAAGTAACCTGCGGACCCCGACCTTTTCTCAATGGGGAAAAGGTCAGGGGTCCGCACTTGCCGTGAAGGCAAGGTGTGGACCCACGCACTGTCTCTAACAGAGAGGGTGCGGTCCCCGCAGCAAGGGATTTTAACCCTAAATTTCTCAAAAGTCACCCAAACAATTCCATTTTTTGCATTCTAATTCACCTTTTTGTTGGATGTAGAGTATACATCATGCTTTATTGGCGAGAACGGGAGCATGAGGACGTAGATCTTGTCGCATTAAATCACCAACCTTCGATCGATGCATTGAAGGCATGCGGCTTGTACAAATTCTGGGCCATAGCTGGTATGAGGGCCCAGGTGGACCTCTTGCAATGGCTGGTAGACAGGTGGAGCGTACAGGACTAGTGCTTCTTCATTGGTGGTCACTAGCTTGAAATGGAGCTGCCAGACATATAATTTTTGACTAGTTTGCCTAAGAGAGGTGAACACTTGACTCTATTCGGGACTAGGCCAGGTGGCCAGTCTGTCGATAGCCTCCGACTAGAGTTCTGTAACAACCAGACTAGAGACAAAGGGATAGACATTCAAACCATATCTCGTCCTGAACTCATGGTGATCGCGTTTACTGTTACCAGGCTTTGTGGGAGCGCCGCACTACATATAGCCACTGGATCCCAGATGCGGATGGCAGTTGACTGCTTTCGAGGCACCATCTTCAACTGGTGCAATGCTCTGTTGGCTAATGTAAAAGGCCAACTGACCAGAGCCAAGAACGGACAACTGAATACCTTTGGATATGTTTCTTTAGTTGTGATATTTGGTCTGGGGAGGGTCCAATGTTGGTCCCACAGCACCTCATTGTTGGAGCTGGACTTCCTCGAGAGCCCAAACTGATGCGATGGGTTGCAGTTATGGCTTGTCATCCCGATGAGGGGACAGAGGTCGTTCGATTCAAACCTGAGTATTTCCATTGGTTGGAAAATCAGGTTTTTGCTATTCAGGACTTTCCTTACGCTAGGGTAGATTTTTGTGGTGACCCAGACATGGCTCTTCCACCAGGAGAGCAATGGGATGACTAGGGTAAAATCATTTTCAACATTTTTCTAATTTATTTTTTTTTGTTTTTATCTCGTCCCAAAATTGATAGTAAAAGTTTCAAACGCAGATGTGGCTCCACAGTGATCAGCCGCTCTCCGGCCTTACGAGAGGAAACAATTAGCTACAGTGGCACCAGCCCCACAGGACGAATCAGCAGAGACCTTAGCCGAATTGGACAGTCGTCTAGAGCGTTTAACAGGAGACATTCCAGAGATTGGCATAAATGACATTCCTCGTCGACTACAACGCTATGTGATTGGGGTCCCAGGACCTTTTAGGAGGTTCCTTTGTAAGGTGACCTGTACAGTGGTTTCTTATCGAGATCATCACCAGTGATAGGATGATCGCCTATTGTAGACATACATATGACATTTTTGTTTCTTGTACCTATCATTTTTGTCGATCATAAGGTGTTTTTCAACCTATGATCGAGGACGATGTATATTTTGACACACTCCTATATTATACTATATAACTATTACCGGCTTATCTTGTGAAACATGTTATGGAATGTTTTTAAATTTATTTGTATGATTATTGCAAATGTCTACTTAACATTCGAGAAGAAATTGCATCTGCTAATGTATTTAAAGATCTTGGAATATGCTGATATTCAATATAATAAAATTCACATTCCAAGAGATGCACTCTCAAAAATAATCTCAATAACACTGGATTTCTAATGGCATATACTCTATTAAGCTGTAATACAACTAGTTCAGAATCTAACCTTACTATCAAACTCCGAATCCCAAATGAAATAGATTCAGATAATAACTCAATCACTGCACTATACTCTGCAATGTTGTTCGTTGTTTCACCGAGGCTTACCCCATGCATAGATACCAACTCGTCAGAGGGCGAATAGATAACCCAAGCTACGGAAGAAATGTTCTGTGTATTACGACAAGCACCATCAGCAAAAGCAATGTATGTTTGGAGAGGCATCGACATCTACAATATCAAGAGTAAAACCAAGATAAGCAGGAATAATGACGAAAAACACTCTCTAAGCTAAGCACACTTTTTAAACTAAAACACACCAGCTAGAAAGAAAACTAACCTAACTAAGAATCTCCACACCCATATTTAAATAATACCTCTTCAGGTAAAGACCATTTATGGGTTTACCTAAAGAGTCCCTGTCAACGTATACCAATTCATAGGCCCCTTTTGCTAGCTTTCACTTGACAACATAGGGACCATGCCACATAGGAACGAATTTTCCAGTGCCTAATTTATCATTAGCTTGATCGTACAATAAGACTAAGCCTCCTTCCGAAAAATTTTGAGGGGTCACATTGCGATCATATTGAGCTTTAATACGTTTTGCATGAGTTCTGATCACTAATGCAGCATCACGTCGATTCTCATCTAGTTGAGCCAAGTATAACAAATTTTTTTCCTCTTCGGAAGTGGCTGGAAGTAACTCGATGGCCATTTGCAGTGACGGGATTTCGCATTCAATGGGTAACATAGCTTCCAGACCATAAACTAGTTGGAAAGGAGTGAACCCTGTTGACGTTTTTACTGAGGTTCGATATGCCCAAAGCGCTGAAAATAGCATGTTATGCCAATTCAACCGATGAATCCCAGTGATTCATCGGATCATGATGACTAGAACTTTGTTGATGGCTTCAACCAAACCATTAGCTTGTGGATAATAAGGAGTTGAACTATCGTGACGCAAGCCAAGCCGGCCTGTAAGTTCAGTCATCATAACGTTTCAAAAATGACGCCCATGATCAGTGATAATTTCTTATGGAACACCAAGCCTAGCAATTATATGATTGAACACAAAAATCGTAGTTGTTTTCTCGTCTGCCTCAAATGTAGGCATTGTCTCGGCCCACTTGGTAAAATAATCTACCGCAGGGATGATATACACATGCCCCCCGGCCGAGTGAGGGTTACATGTAATAAAACGATACCCCATTTTGCAAACAGGCCGACAGCAATTATAGGGTGGAGAGGATCAGGTGGAGCGCGCATCTTTCGATCAAAAATTTGGTAGTTGTGGCATTTTTGGACCGCGTTAATACAATCTTTAAACAAAGACGGCCAGAAGTAGCCAGCGTGAAATATATTTTGGGTTGTGGCATACCCAGACATTTGACCGCCACACGCTCCAGAGTGACAGTCATTCAGAACCGTTTCAGCTTCCTCGTGAGTTAAACAACGTTGAAAAACAGAGTCTGCCCCATGGCGATAAAGAGTATCTCCAATAATTCTGAATTGTTGGGACTGAAATCGTATTTTTCGACGTTCTGACCTTGATATTTCTGGCTGAAAGAATTGGGTCTGGAGATAAATGATGATATCCCTGTATCATGGATCTAAAGTGCTGATTAGAAACAAGGATTCATCCGCAATGGGCTCCTCCGCCACAGTTTCTGTATCAGCACGCGGGAAGTCACACATTAACTCCGCAAAAACTAAAGATTTCTTCGACTTAGACTTTTCAAATTCCAAGTCGAACTCCTGCAGGATCACAATCCATTTGGAGAACTTGCCCCCTAGCAGTTGCTTGGTCAAAATATAGATCATAGGGTTGCAATCAGAAATTACTGTAGTCTTACGTAGTAAAATGTAATGACGAAAACGTTGGACAGCTTGAACAGCTGCGAATTCCAATTTCTCCACATGTGAGTATTTTAGCTCAGTTGGATTTAAAGTTCGACTAAGGTAATATATCACATGTTCAGTACCGAATTCATATTCCTGAAGTAACACCATTCCAATGGTGGAATGGGAAGCGGCGAGATACAAGAAGTAGTCCTGGTTGTAGTTGGGAGGATGCAATAACGGTGCATGGGTCAACGCATGTTTTAGTGCATCAAAATATTTCTCAGCTATCTCATCCCAAAAGAATGGAATATTCTATTTCAACAACCAGGTAAAACCCTTTGTAATCTCGGCGTAGTTAGAAATGAATCGACGTAAAAAGTTTTCTTTCTCTTGCAAACTTTGGAGTTGGCGAAGACTCAAAGGAGGAGGCAATTTGACAATAGCTTCAACCTTTGAGGGATCGATGTGAATGTCATCTTTTGAGACAACAAACCCCAACAACTGACCCGTTTCTATTCAGAAAACACACTTGTGTGGATTCAACCTAATCCGATAATGCCTACACCTCAAAAAGATTGCTCGTAAATGGATGAGATGATCAGCTTGATGTAATGAATGAGCAGACAAATCATCGAGATAGGGTTGAACAATGTGATTGATGTCATGAAATGCATAAGACATGGCCCTTTGAAAAGTTGCCCTGGCATTCTTGAGCCCAAAAGGTAATTTGGAATCAGAAAATGTCCCCCATGGACAAATGAAAGCTGTTTTTGGTTGATTGGCAGGTAGAATATTGATTTGATTGTATCCGGAAAAACCATCCATGAAGGAAAATATTTCACTACCGGCACAATCATTAATGATTTGATCGATATAGGGAGTTGGGTAATTGCCTTTTGGACAGGCTCGATTAATATCCCTATAATCGATACATATTCCTATTGTCCCTTGCTTTTTGTTAACCGGACAATATTCAATACCCAATCCGTTAATGGAATCCGATAAATGAAACCTGCTTTGAGTAATTTTTCGACTTCTACTTTTATAGCAGCAGCTTTTCTCGAGTGAATCTAGCGCAAATGTTGCTGGACGGGTTTAGCGTCCGGGTAAGTTTTGATTTCATGGACAACAATTGCGGGGTCAATTCCTGGAATTTCCTCATATGACCAGGCAAACACGTCATGGAATTCTTGAAATAGGGACTTATATCTTTGAATTTCATCTTCCGTACACGAGGCACCTATATGAATGTTTTCAACAATTCCAGGCTTAACCGAAATATCAATAGGAATAGTTCGAGAAATGTTTCCCAAATTTAACTCGGAATCATGATTTTTCATTGGATTCTGAGGTTCCTTGACATATTCAGTCGTAAAAATTGATGAAAAATCATTTTCAGAACCATCATTCTCGGGTAAAAACGAAGATCTATGATGCAGATCTTCCCATGGTAAATCATCGACACATAGGATTTCACGAATTTTCTCATCAGTGTGAACAAGTTCGGAAAATGTTGTTGAATCCGAGTTTGATGTTAAAAGTGATTCCTCATGGACCACATTCATTAAGTCAATTTTGGTTGAAGATGGGTTGGAAAATGACTGCACGGCCTGATACGCAATTTCATATGGACTCGAAGGCATAATATCACCAAATGAGTCTATCTCAGATTCAGAAGGTACGATCCAAGGATCATCATAAACAATGGTGTCTAACAAAATCATATGAATGGCTGCAGTAGAAGATGATGCGTTGATAGGAGGAAAAGGAAAAGTTCCCAGTAAATCGGCATCTTTAACTAGTCCTACTCCAACATCCTTATACGGGATAGTCGTTTTGCCGACATGCTGAATACTTTCAAAAGAGGTTGGGTTGGATGAAAAGTAAGTCAGCTGGTCTATAGTTACAATCTTTCAATTATGAGGAAACTTTATAAGCCAAAAGACCGATGAAACGACAACTGTCATAACATAAGACCAACTACCACCCAAGAGAAGGTTGTAATGTAGAGGGGCATCAACCACCTCCACATTTAGATTAACAGTTTTTCCTTCTACCCCTATAGGTAAATCCTATATAATTCCAAATGGATGAAACCCACGGCCATCAAAGGCCTTTAGAATCCTCGGGGATTGATTTAGAGAAGGAGAACCAAGCGATCTCCAACATTGTATCGACATAATACACATTGAGGCTCCCTCATCAATCACAGTCCTATAAATAGGTATGTTTTTGACTAACACTGGTATCTGGAAAGCCATTTGATGAGGTAAGCGTGGTGTACTATTTTCTAGATCAAAAATTATAAGGTTCGAGTCCTGAATGTCAACAGCTCCTATAGCCGACAATAGTAATTTACGCTGTGCTGGACATGATTGTAGCACTTCCAAAGCCGACATTGCTGAAGGTGAAACAGCTAAATCTTCAACAATGTTATAGTTCTGAGCCGCTCTCGCATGTGGATTGAAAGCTGACTTTCGAAGTATACCCTTGGCGAGCGGTTTGATTACTAAGTCTGGATTAGGTTTCTCGATCTGTAGCGGATCGGAACCGAGAGTTGAGGTTGATGGGTTAGAATGAAAAGATTCTGCTTCTTTACCATCAACAGGACTTTTACTTCCATAATCATGCGATCGAGTCGCAATCCTAACATGGGGCATCATCAGTATGGGTTCTTCATTGGCATTTGAGGAAGAATCTATCATCTTACTGTCTTGACTTGGAAAAGGATCCTTCAAAATAGCAGGTGTTTGGGAACCTTTGACAATTTTCACAACCTCTGCACGATGAGGGCAGTCTCTTGTAAAATGCTCTTCGTCACAAATGAGACAAGGATAACGAGGTTTGCGTTTTTCATCATTTGATTCCGCTTTTTCTGGTTTCTCTTTCGAATTTTTATGTATTTTATTTTTCTTCTTCCCTTTCTTCTTACCACCGGATTTTGATTTGGCTGTAGATGACTCTACAACATGAATATCGGCGGAAATTTCCACGGAAGAATCTCCTGTCGGGGAATCTGGCAAGGTTATGATAGGAGAAGAATTCTTGGAAGACTTCTTCTTACTTTTGGTATTAACCATGCCAATCATACCATCAGCAGCATGAGACCCTGAAGGAGCTGCAGTGATTTGATTTTGCTTAGGAAGATCGGGAATTTTCTTGTGTAACGTACCTGATTGCATATAAACTAAGTCAAGGTACTGCGCCTGAGCAATTACTTCCTCCTTAGTAATGACTCCGGCCTTAGCTACATCCTCAATGATCTTTGGCAATAAAGATTTTACAAACCATTCAGCTAAGATCTGATCCAGAATAAAAACCTTCACTAAACGCCGTCGACGTCTCCATTCATGAATGTGATCTAAAATATAAGTGGACGTCAACTTCTTTAATGAAGTTAATAATTCCGTGCCATTGTCGTATCTGACTGGCAACTGAAAATGAGTTAAAAACGAAGTAGCTAACTGAGTAAAATTATAAAAAGTGGCTCACGGTAACTCAATGTACCACTTGGATGCAAGACCAATTAGAGTGCACTGGAAAAGCCTTAAATGGATTGAATCATCTGAAATGGAATTAGACGCACGCCAGAGGTGATAAGTCATCACATGGTTCGACAGGTCATCTCTTGATTTGCCTTCAAACTTAGGAATATCACTAGGCAACTTATTCGGCATTGGCGGCCAAAACGGAAGATAGTTAATGGGATTGTTCGTTAGGTGCGACAAGTCAGGCAAGTCCAAAGTTGTGATAAACGGTAACTGACGATTAGGGTCCCTAAAACTCTAGGTCATGAGACCAGTCCCAGGAGGAGGATATCCAGGATAACTAGGAATTGGGATTGCATTTGGGATATTATATCCTCCCGAAAAACCAGGATTAACCAGACCGTACTGGGGTTGTTGAGGTTGTTGATATGTATACCCAGGGTACGGTTGATACTGATAGACTGACTGCTGCACAGCAGGACCAAATTGGTACTATCCCTGGTACAGTTGATAGGTAAATTGAGGTTGACTTGTGACAACCGTACTTAAACCAGGTTGTCCTACAGGCATCTGAACCGAAGTTTGAATTGTGGATCCAGACTGAGGTAAAGATGTCTGAGTAGTTGATACAGGAACAGTAGAAATCGGAGCTATCGATACTCGAGAAGTAGGTGGGGTAAATTGAACAGATTTTGCAGCAGTTGCAGCAGCCGTTTGAGGCAGAGTACGAGGCGTACTAGGCCCAGGCTGAGAAACTACCGAAGGTACAAAAGTTTGAATAGTAGACTGGACAGGTTGCTGGGGTGAACTAGAAACTAAGGGTTGTCTACTTTGAGATGACAACTGTACATTTGGTTGCAAGACCTGTTGAGTTTGAGATGGATCCCACATTAAGTTCATTCCGGGGTACGGACCCATAACAGGTTGAGAATATTGAGGACCATAACCGGGTTGAGGGTAGGGTTGATAATTCAGAGGTACATTTCCAGTTCCTTGAACATATGATTGACCAGAAGGTGGTTGGAAACCTTGGTTCGAGTACTGACCTTGGGGTTGATAACCCTGAGGCACGTACTAATACTGGGGTTGACCTTGAGGTACATATTGATACTCGGGTTGACCTTGAGGTACATATTGAGTCTGGGGTTGACCTTGAGGAACGTATTGTCCTGTAGGTATGTACTGTCCTTGAGGTTGTCCCCCAGGCGGTAACTGGCTACCTTGAGGTTGAGGATTAGGAATAGTACCTGACATCATGAGAATATCTTCTACACTCAACAACTTAGTACCATTATTTCCAGTTAATAACCCTTGCTCAATGGGTTGAGGAGATGCTCCCGAAAAAGTACTAGTAAGTGACTGATACCCAAAGGGAATAGAAGGACCGTCGTATAAAAAGGATTCTGGAGATTGAGAAAACATGGACGACTGCCTTGACATATTTAACGGAGGATAGTAACCTCTAGGTGTTGGGTGATGAGGAATACGAGGTTGTGAAAAACTTAGTCTCAGGTTTTCCAAAAAGTTAGTCAATGAAAGATACCAAGCACTGCTCCTAGGTTGACTGTAAAAGATTGATTCACGCTCCCTAAGTTCTATAACAGGTTGATTTTCAGGGATAGGGATGCCTACCTCTTCTTCCGGAGTGGCAAGTTCTTCAATAGCTATAAGTCCAGAAGGAAGATTTTGGGTAATTATTCTTTCTACCCTGGGTAAACCAGGACCACTAGAAGTTGGAGAGGTAAATCTAGATGTCGGAGTAGCAGCATATTCACTTTCAGGTTCAGATATTTCAAGTTCCTCACATAAATCACTAGTAGATGAAAAGTTACTAGTAATTTCAGAAACAGACATAGATTATGGATTATAATCTGCTACTAAGGCTTGAAAATCAGGATGTACCACCAAAGAAGACTCTCCTTCTTCAGGTGACCCAACTCTACTGTCTCTAGGAGTGACGAGGGCTCTTAACCCTTCAGGCTGGCTCGGTGAAAACTCAGGAGGTTGGCCCCGAAGTCTACGGGACTTCCTCGGTAATTCAGCCACGATTAAATATTTTAACTACTTCACACGCAAACAAAGTAAAATCTCAATGAAAACCACCTAAAGCTTCTAAATAACCAAAAAAAATTGAATCACACGCCTAAAGAATCTAGGAGATCAAAACACACACAAACAGTAACTTTCCGTACTGAAAACACTAGTTGGTGATGAAATTCAATGTCACAGAGTTCAATACAGAAATGGCGGTTGGAACAGTTACCCCAGAAACCTGCTTAATGAATAGACTGGCAAAAGTTCCTCCACTAAACCATCTCGAGTGAAGAGAACCCCCCAGAAAATCAAAGTGAGTCTAGCCGACGTCTGCTCCAGGTACAGTGGGATCTTCCGACCACTGTCACCTTAGGAAGAATCCTATAGAATATGGTCACTATGGTTATCAACGGAAATAAATATACTTGGGGGAACAGTCTACGATCCGATACGCACGCAAGGGCAGAGTAACAAGCTGAATCCCCTTGAAGGCTCCTTGACATAATCCAAGGTTAACCAACAAGTGACCCCAGGCTCCTCGACAATGGTTAATCCGAGGTTTACTGTTTTTAATACATGAATATCTGGCGTCGTTCCCAATGAGGAAGGGTTGATTCCCACACTGGTTCGGACACGATCTTGTGCTTCTCCTTTAAGAGGAGCTTTCCCAGAGCATAGATGCAACAATTGGATTTTTCTCCTACAGCAAGATACAGCTACTTGTTTGTTTTACTGTCTTGGAGAGTTAATTACTCCCTACTCCAAGACACTAGCCTAAGCTATGTTGGTGTAATAGAGCCCTAGAAGTAAAAATATTACTAGATAGATTTTACCTTAAGCGTTATTTTTATTGGTTTTTGTTTATGTCAAGAGGTGCGGAGATGAAACTCGTGGTGTGAAGACTCGACTCGAAATCACTAAAAAAATGCACTTAAGATGATTAAGCAATTTTTTCCCTTCAATGAACTTCTAGCTAGGAAAGAGTTTGAGAATGCAAATGCTTGTAAACACAAATCTTTCTTAACAAACAAATTAAAAGAAGAGCTTTTTGTCTTTTCCAATGCACTCAAAACGAGACAACTAGTTATTTTCACAAAAATTTCCCTTTTCTTTCAAACACTCAAATACTACAAAAACAAACTTTTTCCAAAAGAGATTTTTTTATTTTTTATAAAACACTCAAAACTATGGAAATAACTAATCTTGAGATCTATAAACTATAAAAAACTATTTGAAGTCAAAGCTTACAAGATGTCTTTTTCAAGGATGTTTTACTTAGCTATAAGCAAACTAAGGACTAATTTGTCCAGAATCACAAATCAATCAAAAAACAACCAATTTTTGTTTTCTTTTCTAAAAATGAAATCCAAACTTTTAACACAAGTCTTTTCGAAGTTTCGCAAAGAGAAAACACAAGGTGGATTCCTCAACAAAGGTAAATTTTGCAAATGGTCAGACTCATAAGAAGGCCAATAAAAACCAAGGTGATCTGAGGCTTCTAAGCTCTGAGCTACTACAAGACCAAAATGAAAACCAAGCCCGGCAACCAAAAATTCTAGGAATTTCACGTAAAACCCTAACACTAATGGAATTAACCTAAGAAAATCTTATGACAAGTTACATGCAGGTCTGGGCAGGGGATAACAACATCTAAACAAAAACTAAACTGATTGAAAGAGAAAATCTTAAGTTTTTCAAAATTTTAGCAGGGTCCGCAGGCCCACAGTTCACACAGGTGCGGTACCGCTCTGTGCGAATAGCAAAAGTGCAGACAGGTCCACACTATGTTGCAGGCTGAGGGTACGGTCCTCTCCCAAAGTTATTAAAAACAAAAAATAATCCTAGATCTACTAAATCTACCCAATTCCACACACAACAAGCCAAACACATAAACAAAAACACAGTTTCTCAGGTCAAAGTAAAAACAAGGAAAAAATCAAGCTCCCCAGCAAAGTCGCCATTTTGTCACACGGAATGAGTCGATCTTGCGGACAAGATAGACCTTCCTAGAATCTAGCGATATCTAGTGACAAGCAACCCAATCAAAAACTATCTTTCTCTAAATATGAAACTTATAAACAAAGGCAAACAAGTGTTTTAGACCTACCTTGGGTCCAATGCAATTTTGTAGAAGCCTCGCTCCTTTGATCCAAATGAGCTCCCTTGTAGCAAATCTACGAACAAAAACAAGCAAACAAATTAAATAGCACTTGAAAAGCCAATATCATAAATCATACTTATCATGATGATCAAGGAATTCATGAAACAAATGACATAAGACAATTTGTTGAGAAAAATGAATCTGATTGTATTAATTCAAATCAAAGAAGAACTTTACAACCTATTCCTTGATGCCGTACAAGCTCCTCCCAGGGTCCAAGAAGAAGTCTCCTCTACTTTGAAAAATTTCACTCTCTTCCCAATGAAGACCAAAAAGGTATGTGATCTCTCCTCTCAAGCTTAACTAGGAAGTCTCAATTCCAGCAGCATTTACCCTCAAAAATGTTTAGCTTCTAACCTCTCTAGCAACCATCCCAATGTCTTAATTTATAGTGCAGTGGAAGGAAGTTACTAGGTCCTCCTTCAAAGGGATAAAGCCCTCCTTCAAAGGCATAGCTCCTCTCCTCAAGGGATTAGCTCCTTCTCTTTTGGGATGCATGAACCACCTAAGAGCGAACAATCCACGTCAAAATTCCTTCTAGAATCATCTAGAATTAGCCCAAAGTGAGTTTTTTAGAATAAACTTGCACCTTTTTGACTTTCACAGGGGTCCGCATCCACTCCTTTAGGAATAGAGCAGGCAGGTCCGTAGGTATTGTGAACAGGGGGTGCGGGACCACAAGCAACAGTGAGAGAAAGTGCAGAACCAGAGCTTTGTTGATTTTCAATGTCTTTCTCTCATTTTCAAAGCTTGACTTGAAGATCTGAGGTCTGAGACTTGCTTAGGAGGACAGTACAAGTGATGATAGACCCATACTGACTGCAAATAGTCATGGTGATGATATTTTTGTGTAACACTTCTCCTCTTTGGATCTTGTTCCTACTTATCATTCACTCATGCAACTCGTATCAAAAAGACTTGCTATGATACTAAGCTTGATCCAGATATTTTAACTTCAAGGATGCATACCAAATTACATATAAAAGAGCATTCAACCAAGTAAATTAAAAATATGAAAAGTAAGTGGCAATCATAAAGAAACCATGAGATAAAAGGCACACAAACTATTTGATTATGAAGTTCACCCATTGTAGGCTACATCTCCCGGTCCTGCTCAAAGTGGGGAGGCCTCTTTCATTAAATGGCATAAAAAATGAATTGCAATCAAATTTACATAAATGACCCTTATACCTCCATATTTTGTAATGGAAGAAAAATGCAAAGCTCAGATGTAGAAACATACATCACCATTGGATTCATGGCACGAAATCACGTCAAACGACTACAAACATCAGCATATTTTGAGAAGGTGACCTCTTGAGCTCCAAGTAATCTTTAGATTCCCTCAAGATTCCCTATAAGAATATTTTCCCAAGATTCCTTCAAAATATTTCTTGGATGCCATGAATGCCTAGGCACTCCTGGTTCCACCTACAAAAATGCTTCACTACTCTTTGTTCTCACCACACCTCCCCTCAAATACATAAATGTTGAGGTTTATATACAAAACATGGGAGGACCTTCAAACGAATGCGTCATTGGCTCATTGGAAAATGGTGGCACATAACTTCAAGGTGGGCCAAGTATAAAAAACCTTGTACACATATTTGGTTCATTGTTTTAATGACATTTCAATATATTTTTCGCATTTATAATATATTTTGAATTTGGAGCTGCATGTTGATGGGCTGATCCACCTGGGTCCGTCAAGTTCGATCCCCATCGAATCCTCCATACACGTGGCACCGTTATATTGACAGGTGGAGCGGGTCCTCTAGTGAGTGTCCCACCCACTCTATATGTTTTAAAATATATAGATGAATGTCATTGGGGGGTGGTAGCCCGCCACCCAATTTTTTTCATTTTTAAGTTTTTTATGATATAATTGGACAAAAATTTGGTGTCGTCTTTTAAGGGTTATTAGGAAAATTAAAGAGGAAAAAAATTCACCCTTTCTGACCATCATTTTTCATGTGCCATTCCTTCTCCAAATTTTTTCGTCATTAGTGACTCCCACTTGGCCTAGTTTGACCATATTTTTGACCAGCTATATATTGAGCATATGAAATCATATTTGAGTGTTGTTCACACCATTAGAATTAGGGTGACGAGCACTAAAATATGGTTCTAGTTTCACTTCCATCTAATGGCTTTTATTTATGATATTTTTCAAGGCCACCACTAATTTTGGAGCCACATGGATTAGTTGTAGTAGCTACAACAAAAGGCACTATCCATAAGTGGACTTGTAGAGGTATAGTTAAAATTTCCATAAAATGACAACTTGAAAATAGGTTAGGAACACAACATTCAAAGGTTTTATTAGAAATAGAGGAAAATTGAAGGGAGCACATTCTAAGGAAGGCTGACACATGGTCCATACAACTTTTCCTCTAATTATTTTGCAGTAGGGTTTGAGTTACTAGCACTTGGGAGGAAATAAAAATAAAAACCTTGTCTGCAGATGGAAGCCACAATCTTCAATGGCTGATTGGTAATAGGATTGGTCCCAATAAATTTATGGAAATAAGACATGGAGGACACAATATTCAATGAAGAGAATCCCTATTAGATACCGAAATAAAAGTTGTAAATAGGCAAGACTTATACAAATGTTGAGAAAGAATTGAATCTTGCTCGTTGAATGATGGATACGAGTGGGTTGGTAAGATATGAGGGCCAAAATACATATAAAAAGTAGAACAAGTTGATACAAAATGAAATGCCAAGCTTCAATAGTTTATTATCATTATCCCCTAAAATTTTAACAAATCAAAATGTTTGAAGTTGATTTTTATCTCTAGTTTCATCTCAACAATTTGATATTTCCAAAAACACTCATAAAATGAATCTAAATCTGAAAGAGAGAACTGATGTATGATGAAGGATGTTGAGAAATAGATATTTCTATTCATCCTATAATAATGAAGTAGCAACATGAACAAAGTGATGGAAATCATTGTAACATGGTCAATGAAGCTTTTGAAGGGGTGAATTCCAAAATCATTACTTCCCTATGTTTCTAACAATATGTATGCTACAAAATAAAAGGACTGAAACTACTAGAAAATGAGTGAAAGTGTCTTGTTGAACTACTCTAAGATTCATTTTTACCATCCCATAGACTATAGCAATAATTTCTTCCCCAAAACTAAATAAAACATCATATGAGAAACCAAAGTCAGTAAGTCATAACCCCAATAACCCCATTATAAATAAAAGTGACATTATCATGTTGAATGCCATGGAATTAAATATGGATGAAAATAAGATATAAATATGGGAAAAAGGGATGACAAAAAGATACAATCCTAGGATGAACCAATTACCTTTTTCTTCATCTCTCAAAGTCTTACCATTATCCAAGTGTATAAAATGAGCCCCCTTATATGGGAAAAATAAATAGCCTACACTAAGGGTCCCCATTTCGATGAAAACCTCTTTATTTTCTAAATGATCAAACTTCAAATCATAATACTTGAAGGAACTTAAAGTCATTCTCTAAAAGCTGGGATATGAGGTTTATTCTTCCTAACTTTAACTTCAATGATGATTATTTTAGAATGTGACCCAGAGCCTTTTCTTGGAATGAGTTATATGTGTTCCAATGTGTTTTCTTCATCTCTCTTACTTGGCATAGCCCCACTATCAGTAGGCCTATTCAGTACCTCAACAAGTTTTCCTTGGTACCATATAAGCATAGCCTTGCTGCTAGAAGGTATGTTCAGTACCGCGATGTGTTTGCTTGTACTTCCTAATACTTATTTTTATTAGTTTTTCTTTCTTTCCTCGTGTGATGATTCTTTTTATATAACCACTCAAGAGATTTAAAATAAAGTTTACTTCTCATTGGAATTTTTTGGAGGGTAAGGAAGTCACGTGGTGCCAAAGTATTTTAGATTGCTAGAAACATAACTCATTATTCACATTTAGACCATGGGAAACACCGTTCGCTATAGCCCTAAACCTTGGTTATTTAGTGTGTATTGAAATGAATCATGTTGGATGATAACTAAAAGTCCCCTTTAGTGGTCATACTAGATGTATTGTTAAATCATATTGAAGTTTTAGAGGAGTGGTTGACCATAGGACGCATTTTAATAATACCTTTTAGAGGAACTTGGAAAAATTTCTAAGATAAAAACTTTTAGAGAAACTCAAATTATATGGATTATTCACCTCGTAGTAGCATTCTTTATTATTACAACCCCTAATTACCCACATCATTTTAATCTTAAGGACATGAAGTGTCAAGCATGACAATGAAAAACCCACCCCCTCAAACTGACTTAATGGACGATCTTGTGTAGGTGAAGTGGAGAAGGATCTACCAATCAACAATCATAGTTTCTTTATAGAATAATGAGGAATTAAGATCAAATCATACCTTACGATACTTACGACAGGGATGTTTGATGTAGACATAAGCAATAACCAATGATGATCAATCCAGTAGTGACGATTATAGATTTTACAATGATGACGGTGGTAAAAGTAACAACAATAAGCACAATGGTACTATTATATAAGAATTTAGCATTTGTCATATCCAAAAGAAGTTGTAGAAACTATGCTTTATGATGTAGTAACTATGCTTAAGGGTGTAGCAACTAAGTCTTGGGGAGTTGCAGCATCAAAGGTAGTTAATGACCAAGTGTTGAAATCAGAAAATTCTGCAGCAGTTTTATTTTAAGATAATATATATCTATTTTATTCTTATATATGACCATACCCTACTTTACTTGAAGAAATGAAGATATCCTTCAAGTGTAGGAGTGCTTTCAACGAAACCACGTGCATAACAAATATAAAAATGCATTCACACTCATATTTGAAATATAAACTTTAATGCATACCGAAGCATGAGAAACTAATTTATTTAGATGATATAGTGCCAAGGGTTGTTGAATGATGGAGGAATATTGTATGTTGATGATTGTTTCAAAATCAACTTCAATGTGAACCACATATTCTTAGACCTTTTATTCACTAAAAATTGTTGGCATATCTCACTTTGTCAAGTTGTGTAAATCGTCCACATCTTCTTGATTTCTCTCTTGAAGCCATGAAGGATCAGATGAGAGATAAGAGAGAAACTCCTCGATCTCGGGCTCTAATATCTGGTCTTCATTGATTATTTCCTCCAATTTTGCAAGGATGATGAAAGAAAAGCCTTGGATTTTCTCTTCAATATTTTTCATGAACTTTTTCATCTTCCCCTTGATATTGCTCATATGTCGCTTATTGTTCTGTTCTTCCTTGAGATGCAGTTATATTTCTGATTGTAACAAACTCATTCTTCTTGTCTGCATGGTCACATTTTCAACAGTAATAGTATCGTCAACTATAATAGTAGTTTCAATAGTTAAATAGTACTTGTTAAAGTAGATTCAGTTGTAACAACATGAATTGCTATATTAGTTTAAATAATAACTATTATGGTAGTTTCAATAGTAGTTGTTATAGCAATTTCAATAGTAAATATTACAATAGTTTCAATAGTTGAAACAAAAACTATTAAAACAATTTCAAGAGTAATAATGGTATCAGCTGTGGCAATAGATTCAACAAGAGCTCCAATTATGTATTGTTCCTCTAATGATCTATGGATTGGGTCTTCTTCTCGGGGTAAATTATATTCTTTATGCTTTGTGGTAGTAAATGAAGTTCTTGAATTTACTCCTCTCCCCAATTTGAAATATTTTTCGTTACAATCAATGGGAGAGTATGTGGGAAATATGGGTGCTTTTAATTGTTAGGAAACCTTATTATTTGAACTTAGGTGAGGTTGCATGGGTAGTTTATATTTAAGAGGAGGATTAATTGGTGGTGTATTGGGAAAAATTTACAATTGTTGTTGTTGCACACGAATCTAAGTCTGTATAGGAAAGTTCCCTTGAAAGGAGGCTTCAAACCATCCTTGAGACCATAGACATATCTGACTCATGGGAGAGAGTTGTTGTGGCCATAGTGTGGGGTATTGAATTGGAGGAGGATTAGAAATTTTCCATGGAATTGTAATATTTTCAATTTGCTGAGGAACCTGTTGAAGATCATAAATGTTAGTCCAAGTATTCTAAAATGATAATGAGTGTTTAGCTATACCTAACGGTCAAGCTTTCCATGGCTTCTCTATCACATCACCTAATTCCTTAAACACTGCATTTAACCCTGGAAATAATGGATAATTATTTGTTGAGTCATCCTCCTCGCCAATACCATAAAATTTCAAACTTCTAAGTGGGCACCTTCTACATAAGTGGTTTTTCTACAATTGGAGCAAAATATTGGCAATTCTTTTAACTTCAACTTGCTTCTATTTTCCTTGAAGAAAATCCAATTGTAAAGACAAAAACTAATAGCATCAGTTTCTTTTTCTTGTTTCAATTGATTTTCCAGATCTATTGCATTCATGTTGATTTATAGATCAACGTTTCGATCCCCATAACTGTCGTTCATATTCAGGATGAAAAGAATTGAAGAAAATTGATCAAACTCTAGTAATTAATAAATAGGTGAACTTTCATGGTTTTTGTAAAATTGGCCAACAATGAAACACTTTTTTCGAAAGTGTTGTGCACTGATTAATTATGTTATTTAAATTAATATGTATTGAATAATAACATATATGGATTTTAAAGAAGGAATAATATAATTGTTAAATATAATAGCAATAATTTATATGTTGATATATTTAATGTATTCTTCTTATTTCAAGAATAGCTAATATATTTAAATATTTTTAGAGCAGAAGAAACATCAATATTTCACCATAAAAAGTAATTAATTTGGTTAGCTAATTCTACATGAAGATGAAAAAAATTTCGATATAGTGTATCAAGTTCAGATCTAGTTCTTCTAATTTCATAGCGAAGAAGTGCCTTACTAGCTCTTATGAAAATATGCTTGTTTTTATAATTTTTTTGAGTGATTAATTCTTGCAAAAGTAAGAATGTTAGACGAATCTCTCTAGCATTTTAGGAAGGTGAGATTAATTTTCATCTTAACTATAAGTATTTTGAATCATTCTAAAGATTGAATTTCTCTCATTATGTCTCTTCTGTGTAGGGTGATAATTTTGGATTTAAGATCTATGCGATTGTTAGCTTCCTTTAATTGATTTTCTAGATTTATCACATTCATGTTGATTTAGTGATCGACATTTCAAACCCACAATTGTGGTTCATATTTAGGATGAGAATGATTGAGCGAAGCTGATCGAACCCCAGTAATTAATAAATAGGCGAATTTTCATCATTTCTGGAAAGCTACCTGAGAAAGAAATACTTTTATGAAAGTGATGCATGTTGATTAATGATTTCATTTAAACTAATATGTATTAAATAATAATAAATATCGATTTTAAAGAAAGAATAATTTAATATTTAAATATAATAGCAATAATAGTTTATATGTTGATATATTTAATTTATTCTTCTTATTTCAAGAATAGCTAACATATTTAAAATATTTTTAGAGCAGAGGAAACATCAATCTTTCTCGATAACAAGGGATTAATTTGGTTAGATAATTCTACATGAAAATGAAACCCTTTTCGAGATAGTGTATCAAGTTCACATCTGGTTGTTCTAATTTCAAAACGAAGAAGTGTCAAACTAGCTCTTGTGAAAATATACTTGTTTTTAGAATTCTTTACGGTATTTTAAAAGTTTTGAACAAAATACCAGTTTTTTCCCTTGTGGTTTTCCCCTTCGCTAATTTTTGTATATCAATATAAGAATATAATGATCCTCTTGCACTCCTAATTGAAATATTCCCTTAAGAACCATTTCTTCCTTTCTCAACAACATTCTTTAGCTACTTGATATATTCTATCAACACGTGCATTAATGCATGTGAAAAAAATAAATCTACCTTGAATGAAATTTACATTAAAAAAACCTAATTACAAGAAATGTAGCTTATTTGTCCTGACTCCTTATGAGGTCAAGCCCACTTCACTACGTTGAAGCGATGCATAGATTCTTACTTCTCATCTGACCTCTTGGAAACCTCAAATCCAAGAACAAATCTAATACACTCAAGGACATTGCATCTAAGAAAACAATTTCGCTTATAGTTTTGCGCACTTAAAAACCTCCCCAAAAATAGCTCCAAAATGTTGGGAGTAATAATTGTATTTTATCTATTCTTGGTTGAAGGTATGATTACATAAGATGGATTTAACATAAAATCCATCTTAGAATAGGCTGGAGTTATTTTAGTTGATAACTAGTTTCTCTATTTGGCATGTAGATTGTCAATGAATACAATAAGAATTATGTGCCTAAGAAAACCACATGTAGTGCCCCTTCCACAAACTTTTCAGAGAAATCGATCACACTTTACCTAATTGGGGATGTTCTTAGAAAAAACCACGTCGTAAATTTTCCATATTCATCTTTTACACAATTCATGTCTCACGTTAGTCACCTAATTATTCCTAGCACGAATTATTTGGCTTCTAGGTCATGAGCTACATCCTAATGGAGTTGACTTGGGTATGGCTTGGATAACACAAATCCATGTCAACATCCCTAGGAAAAAAAACCCATGTTCCATAATTTCTCCTAGAACTACATAAGTATGCTAACCTTCGAGGTTGTCATTGTTATTGCATAGGAACCACTCCAACAACACTAGGAAATCCATCATCAACAAACCAACAATAATCCTTTCTATTTAATCAAAAATAAAGGAAAATAATAATAATTAAGTACTTTAACATGTAAGATTAATGTGGCGCATTCATGAATAAACAAAATTAGATAGGTAACATACAGAAAAACAAATGTAGTAAAATGAATGAAAATAGTTATTTAGAATGGTGAAAAATGTGGCAATTTGGTGGCGGAACACTTGGATTTTGATAAATCTCCCACATTTCCCATGGAAAATATTTCACAAGGATGAGTGGGTATAATTAAGGGAATGTATATACCTTGTTTAATCCTGGGCTGAAGAACATATATTTATCTTTTGAGTGGACCCATGAATTACAATATTCCAATTCATTGTTCCATGAATTTATGTTATTGAATCCAACTCTTCAATCATTATGATACTTCTTTTGATGTTTGGGTTAATCGAGATAAAATTGTTCAAGTTATTCCAATAACTACTACAAAATCAATAAGATCTTTTATTGAAACTATAATATCAAATAAATTATGTAGGAATATATCATTAAGCCATGTAGTGGCAATCAGTTTCTAGTATTGAGGGAGGGTACATTCATTTATGTAGGTATATCACTATAAGCATAACAATGTGATGACTAGTTTAATTCTTATTACTAGTTTAACAAAAGATATAGTTTTCTATTTCTATTTGGTATCAAGTTTCTATATATATATATAGACAAAAGTAAAAGAAGTTCTATTAACTAGACCAAACATACTATGTCTACAATTAACATCTTCCACAATCTTGTGTGGGAAGAATGATAATAATATGTGTTTATGCTTTATATGCTCTTGAATTCTCCATAAAAATTCCATTTGGCACACAAAGGATTATTATTCTTTCATGATGATGATGATGATGATGGTGGTGGTGGTGGTTAACGTCCACTAAGACCAAATTGGTCTATCAGACCTACAATTTTCTTAATTTTTAATTATCTGGCTCCTCATCTTTCTTGGCAAGATTGGTGTTGTAGCTTTCTTTTTTTTCTCTACAATCTTCCAACTTGCTTTATCTTGCATCTCCTTCATCTCTTCTAGTTCATGGGACATTGGTTTCTTAGCTTTGTGATCTATTGTGTTCGCTCTTTTGAAGATAGTCAGAGAAGAAGTCTGGTCTAGGAGATTTTCTTTGCTGTTAAATGAAGATTTATTTTGTGTCATATTCGAATCCTCATAACTGTTGATTTCATGGGCGGGGCTTTCTCCTTGCTTGTCTTGAGAGCTTTTCTTTCTTGCCTGATTTCTTGTGATTCAGAGTTTTCTCTAGAGTATTCTTCTTTGATGACAGTGTAGTGCTCTTTAAGTGCTCCTTCCCACCATGTAGATCTGTGGTGGTTTTTTCTTGCAAAATTTTTCTTGGAGGCTTTTGGTCAATTTTTGGTTAGATGCCCTGTCTCAAAGCAAGATCGACATCTAAAGAGGACACTTTCATAATCAAGTTTCTGGTTCCACGCAGAGTCTTTACTTGTTAGGTTTATTTCAACTGGGAATCCGGTGCTGAAGTCCATTTCCATGCAAATGCATGCATAGGTGGTTCTGGTATATTCATCTATTTATGGGCACCTGCAGTAAGATTTCCCAATTGCATTTCCGATGGCTTTTAGCGACGAGAGATTCCAGAGATGCAAGGGTAGGCTTGGGAATCTCACCCAAACTGGTGCTAAGGTTATGACTGCTTTAGAGGTATCAAATGATGGGTTCCATGGTTTCATGAATAGGCCTGATTTTTCCCAAAACCAAGGGCTGGAATCTAGAATACATTGTCTGCTTTCATGATTTTCAAAATCTACTATAAAGAAACCCCTAGCAGAGGGGTAGATATTAATTTCATCAGAAATGACAGGCTTCCATACCTCCGAGATCCAATTGTGGAGATCTGTCAATCGTGGCTAAAAACCATTGAACTGCCAGATTAGGGCACTTTCGGAAAATTTCAAAGCCTCATCAAGTGAGGCTTGGACCACTTGGATAGTGGGAGCTAGGGCTTCACTGGCGATATGGGCAGGAGCTTTCCCTCCAGAAGCAGATGAGCCACCAGCTATTTTCACGAAGCTGGTAGCCATATTTTATTTTCCTTCGAGAATGCAACTTACATAATTACCACCTACTTACACTAAAATCTAAATTCATGTAAAGCTTCACATTTCCATGCAATATTTTCTTTCTGTTTTTTTTCTTTATTTGTTATATAGGGTTCATACAGTTAAAATTGATTATTCCATCACACATGGAGAAAGGAGCACATTAGTCCTTTACTTATTTTATCTATTAGTTGGATCAGTAGTTGTTGCACTAGTGGAATATTGGTTCATAACCGCCTTAAAATGAATGCACCTATTGAAACCCTAGTTTCACTAGTTTACTCAATGGTTTAAGTTACATACCTAGTTTATTGTCAAGTAGCATATCTAATTACAGATTGTTTGATTTTAGGTGTAGATTCATAATGAAAAAAAAGCATATAAATTAACGGGAAAGATAACAATAAAAAATCCTAAATAGATAAAAGTACCTTTCAAATGAGTTTAACTAGTTGAACATTGAATTCGTTCCCAATTAATAATTCAACTAGATCATGACCCCACCCCAATGAAGTCTAGAGAAAGAAAAGAACCAATTCCAAAAATGAATTGGTACATCTGGTGCGTAGGAAATAACTCTTTTGTTGATGATTCTTGAGGTCGGCCAACTCAGGGGGTCTCCCCAATATGAGGACCCAACTATACCTCACACCATTTACAATATGTGTTAGTTTGACTTAGGGCTATATTTTTCTTTGCTTTGATAATTTCATTTCTTAATTTACACATTAAATCCACCCCATAACATCATATCATTATTCAATTTTACAAAATTATTCAACAACATATGAAATTATTTATAAAGAAAAACATCATCATCAATGTTGTGGTACATAAAAGAACAATAGAAGAAAAGTAGTCACAGATTGAGACACTAGGATTAGTCGGAGACTAGGGAAAAACCTACTATGGGGAAAACCCTTTCAAGTTCTTCTTCTAATTATATTTTCATTGAATGATTTAGTAAAAGAGAGTACAATGATCCATATATTCATCCATACAATTATCTATCAACATCAACCAAAAAATATTTATAAAATGAACCTAGCGATGCCAATACTCAAAACACTGCAGTCAACTGACGAAAAATTTGTTTAACTAAAAAACCAAACTCCAGGTCCCAATCACATAGATGATGTGATGTGCATGTAGCTGAAAGAATTTAGACAAATAGATGAGTATTCATGGATGTAGTTGTGGCTGATATTTCTCCATGACATGCCTCCGGCTGATGCCCAAAACTCTAAAACAAAGATGCAAGTTTCAAACCCTGGAATTTCACCTTGGTGTGAACCCATTCCTCTGTGGACCTACCTCAGATCTGTGTGATCCAAAAAAAATAAAGAAGAATGATCCAAGATGATTGTACAAATAAGGTTCAGGTCACTTTTTTTTATATCTTTCCAAGGGTGTCCAATTTACTTTAGGTCTGACCTAATTAAATATGCACATGTGGGATTTCAAATCAAAGAGACGCTTTCCCTTATCCAAATTGAGTGCTTCAATGGTCAAAATTGGTCCTCTCGAAAAGAGAAATATCATCCCATGGTTTGAATTTATAATCAAGATGTCAAATTAACACTCCCTCTACGCTAGGGAGAAATTCCAACTACATCATGTAATCATTGGAAGAATCTTTTCGTCAAGTCATATCCAATATCAAGTATCTCATCATCAAATATCATTACTACTCATCTCTGCTAATCTCTTGCTTATTCCTTTGTATCTCTTGATTTTCCCTGCTCATATGCTAAACATTATTGAATATAAAAGAACAATAATTTGATATCGAAGGGGAGCCTAACATACCATAGGGAATCGTCGCCAGCGGGAAGCCTAATTATACTACCAAGGAAACATCAAAGAGTTGATCCTCAGGTATCCCTGGTCAACCTAAAACCACATCGAAGAGCTTAGACTGAAGCTGGAACCATATCAGGGAGCATATCTCAACTTGAAACCACATCGAGGAGAACATCTCAACCCATAATCTCCTAGGGGAGAAAAACATCTTCAACCCCATATTGAACAATAGGTGATATAGGGGATCACATCTCAACCCATCCTATTGCCAACTAATATTCCCAAAAATGACACTTAATAGTCACATGGTATAACACATGCATCATAATAAGCTTGGGTTATACACCCCCAATTACACTCTCAACCCATTAGCTAGATGGGGAGTGACATTCCCAACAAGCCCAGCTTGTGGGTGTGATGCACACTAGAGTATACTTTGCCTAGACCAATATAGGGATGCTAAAATATCTAACCCTCTAGGTGATAGATAGGGGAGAAATATCTGCAACCCCATTTTCCAGAGATCCCTCAACCTTCGGATCCCTCCATCTCAATTCCTCTCCTTGGGAGCCCAAATAGGGGGGAAGATGTAGGTTTTAACCCCGTATAGAAATTACCTCCATACGAATTCTAAAACACAAAAAATAAACAATAGCGAGAGCATAACACATAAAAAAAATATACATAGATATTTTCCCTTGGATCCTAAAATCAGGACTACCAGATTGATTTTTCATTGTGTTCCTTTCAATGTTACAATACATACATACATACATACATACATACATACATACATACATACATACATACATACATACATATATATATATAGATATATAGATATAGATATATATACATGTTGAAGAATCCAATACCATGGACCGAAAACCATCACACCCAAAACCATGTGTGAAAACTATGCACAAAACCATAGGTAGGTCCTCCCACTCAATATAGGGTCTAGCTAGTCATGGAAAGAATATAATAGAACCCAACAAAAGAGTTGGCTTAGTGTTCTCGATCAGTCCTACTCTATGTGTATCTGTAACATATCATCATGCTCATGTAGGACATCAAAAATATTATACTATAACATAAATATATATCACAAAAGGGATACCTTATTCATCCTCTCTCTCATGAAGGTATTAATACCAATCCTTAGCTTGTCTCATACGACATCAATGTGTCAATTTATGAAGAACTCTCAGTCCCAGCGATATATGTGATTCTCTTCCAATCAGATCCCACTCAATATTATGACAATGTATTCCTATAATATCTATAACTGGCTCAAATAACTTTCCAAATATCTTCAACCTACCCCATAGCTAGTTGTGCCAGCAACATCATACTCAACCTCGAACATACTTAAAAGTATGGAATTCTCATCCAAAAATATCATGGAAGATCTCATACAAAGGCATCAAACGGATGTGTTAATCCTATCAATAATAATTCCAAATAACATCAATACATTCATGTAGTCACATATCATAGGAATAATATCTCAGACCAAAAATTGATTGTCCCATGAAAATATCTCGAAGGGTGCTTGGCGGAAACTCACTGCCAACCTAATGTGTATGAAGTGGCTTAATTCAAAACATATAAATATGGATGGGAGTTCAAACAAAACATCAACACTTGAATCAACTATTGGTTGCTAGGGCAGGTTCAATAGTATCTCTTCATAGCTTCTCAAAATTTAATCGATAGCATCCAAGGATTTGCATCTCCAATTTAAAAAAATCTTCAATAGCTTCAAGATATATATTTTTTCCTTTCCAAACATTAGAAAGTAGTTTTTCATGCCATTATTATTCATTTCCAATTTCAGAGGCCATCTTCATCTTACTTTGATCATTAGGGGCTCATTACATGTCAAGAATAGACCATTAGTATATAAAACAAAAATCAAAGTCATGTCTTGGACCACTTTTGAAGTATAGGTTTTCATTCGCACATACTCCTAGCTTCAGTAGATAATTCTCAAAGCAGACATGGCAGGCCTGGGAAATTTTCTTCATACAATGATATCTGTAAAAATAACACTTTACCAAGCCAATATGATCATTTTTACACAAATGAATATTATGCAATCAAATCAACTAAGTCATCTTACCAATCTTTAGATGCCAGATTAAAATTAATATCAAAAACATAAATTTTATGCCAATATCCTTGTGAAAAGCTTCTGTCATCCAGGAAAATCATCAAATGTCAAGTTAAATCATTAGTCATCAAGCGAAAACCATAAATTTTCATCTCTGTGAATTCAATCAATCCATAATCCAAAAACATGTCTATGAATTATCAATCATCATGTCAAAACCCCAAACATTTCTCATCTATACCAATTAGCCAAATCTTAGCGAACCCTTGCAATTGTTGTCAAATACTATCATACGCTAGCTTCAATGGATAAATCATAATGACATATTGATATGAATATTCCGGTCACTCGCAAGCACAAGTTTATCCAACATATTTACATTCTCTATAAGAATTAAAATATTCAAGCTTCCCTACTCATAGAAATTTCTGTTGTCTACTCCCTAAATGTAGGGCTATCATACTCCCAGTGCAATCCTAATTTTATGCATAAACCTTTTGTTTCTATGTCCTATAGGCATAACCGCGCCCATAGGATTTCTTATGTGTGGTTGGATGCATATAACCACACTCATAATATTACTTCCATGTTTTTGGGGTGCAGACTAAAGGAAACCCTCTCTTCTCATACCAGAACTAGCTGTAGATCAACAACATCACATATTTATCTGTTTATGTCAAGAAAAATCAATAATAAATAATCTTCCATACAACTAAATGGTAATAGGTGTGGATGCCTTATGGAGAGATTCTCCCTCTGAATGGGAAGCCACTTTAGTCATCATCATTCAAGTCATCAACTTGTCTATAATATTTTCATGCATCCGCAGAATTGTGAGATCATAAAATCAAACTATATCATATATTCATCATGGTCATAACATGTTAGCATCAACTACTTCATCATCACATATGAACACGTTATCAAATTTTCATCAAAAGTTAGTGTCAAATAGTTAATAGGATTATACTTCAAGAATCATGATCACAACATCACATATTTATCACATAAATTAATCCATCAAGTCAAGGAATTCAATTTTAGCATATGTCATAATTACTAAGATCATAAAAACCTAACCATGGTCAACAAGAAGATCTTGAATATTAATCTCATTGTTACACTTCTATAATCAAGGTTATCATGATTACCACAAGCATTAACACTAGTATCTAGTCACCATATAAAAAACAATGTATCTAGCTTGCTTCATAAAATCTAGAAATTCATCATGTAAGATACTTTGCCAAATATACTAATATTTCAAAAATCAATTTTTCTGAGTAGCTTCATAGAATCGAGAAATTCATTGTCTAAAATGAGCTATTCATGCCAAATATCAAGTCCATCATCTCATCATGAGTACCATGAATCAAACTTACTTTCATATGCATGCATGAGCCATTTGTGAAGGTTTCGTTCTCATCATACCATAAGGCTTACCTTTCCATCAAATATTGCAATTGAAAACATAACATTGAAACAATACACCATACATACCTTATAGTATTTAGATAACTATGCATCTTCTTATTTTTCATTGGTAGTACGAGCACTTTGTCAACTTCCTTGTCATGGGAAATGATAGCTCTTCTCTTCCTGTACTATCCATATTTTCGGCATCTAAGATGATCATCAAGAAGGATCCACTTATCACATCTCATCAAGAGGTTAGAAGTATCCAAATACTCACATATACATGTAGGAAATATAAGTAATAATAATAATAATAATCAAATAGGAATAGAATCACAAAAATGTAATATAAATCTAAAATGTACTTATATTTCAATGAGAGTAGATCAACTCCCTCTTGAACCAACCTTCAAGAGTCATTACCATCTAATATATTAATCAACTTCATTAGAAATCATGCCTAATAGAGACTATTCCATCTAAGGCTTCATCAAATCTGTCACAAGTGCTTGAACATTTTCACATTGACCATTATAGGGTTTCTAGATTGCATATCTCAAATATTGGCCATAATCTAGGGTTTCTTCCAAACCCTAACCTCATAGTATCCATCAAACCCTCATAATCGAATTTCCTAGTGTTTTCTTGAAAGCCTAGTATTCTTTTAGGTCTCCTCCATCTTCTCATGCTTCCATCAAAGGTGTCTTCATAAGGGTGATGTTTAATGACTTTTCTTCAACCCAACTCTAATACCATGTTAATTTTTCTTAGGGTGATATTTTTATTTGCTTTGATAATTGTATTTCTTCATTTACACATGAAATTCACCCCATATAATATCTTTATTATTTTTTACAACATTATTCAACAATGTGTGCAATTATGTAGAAAGAAAAACATCATAATCAATGCAGTGGAACATAGAGGAAAAATAAAAGAATGTCATTCACACATAGAGACACGAGGATTGGTTAGAGACCAGGGAAAAACTCACTATGGGGAAAACCCTTTCAAATTATTCTTCTTATTACAATTTCATTGAATGATTCTATTAAAGAGAGTACAATGATCCATATATTCATCCATACAATTATCCAACAATATCAACCAACACATATTCATGAAATGAACCCAAAAATCTTAATATTTAAAACCCTAATTCAAATGTCTGTGGTCAACATTCACGGTTTATGGTAAACTTCCAAACACTGCAGTCAACTGATGAAAACATCAGTCAACTAAAACACGAAACCCTAGGTCCCAACCGCATGGATGAAATCATGTGTTTGTAGCTAAAAGGCTTCAACCATACGAATGAGCCATCTTGGGTGTCGTTGGAGCTGCAATTTCTCTGACACATGCTTGCGACTAGGACCCAAAATCCTAAAACAAAGATGTGAGCTTCAGACCTTGCAATTTCACCTTCATGCAAACCTATTCCTTCGCGTAACTACCTTAGACATGTGTGAGCCAAAAGCAAGAAAGAAGAATGATCCAAGATGATTTTAGAAATGAGGTTGAGGCCACTTTTATTTACAACCTTCCAAGGGTGTCCAAATTTATTTAGGGATGACCTGATAAAATATACACATGTGGGATTTTAATTAAAAAATACACTTTCCCTTATCCAAATTGAGTGTTAAATAGTCAGAATTGGTCCTCTCGAAAATATGAATCTCATCCCATTGTTGGAATTTGTCACTAAATTGCAAAATTAACAGTAGGAACCCCATCTAAATAGTGGGACTGACCACCATAACTTAAAGGTTTTCATTGGCTACAATAAACAACATAAGGGAGTATGAACAAAACCTTTGAAATAAGCAAGGAAGTTGACATAGTTAAGCACGTAATTGAAATGTATATATAGTACTTTCATGGATGGGAAGAGATAAAGTGATCCTTTAGAATAAAATTAATACTACTATCATAATAAATACGCACACGAGCATAGAAATAATTGTTAATTAACTTTCATAATAGTTCACAAGGTAACAATGATCATAAAAGAAAGTAATAATGCACATTCAACAAGATGTATACCAAATCCAACAAAATATTTCATTTTCTTTAGTATGTATGAACACAAACATATACCAGAAACATTAAAAAAATAGACTTAGAACATCAATGATACATGCATGAAAGTGTGTCAACTATGAGAGTATCAATGATTAAGTGGATGTTCCAAGATAGACAATTACAATGATGCAACACTAGCCCCAATAGTGGAGCACTAAATCACCACTTTCTCCTCCAAAGAATGATCTTCTCTCCTATGCCAAGTTGTATATTTTTATTGTAGATTCAAATTGCTTATGTGGTATGTAAAAAGAGAGGACATGAATCTACTCTACTTATCAGTAGAAACAAAAATAGATCGATGAAATCACGAAGCAGAAAAGGAAGAATTTCAGTCACACATAACTCAATAATTTTCTGGGCAAATAAAACTGCTCAAAACCCTAACTATCTATATTTCACTACCCAAAAAAGCTGAGAAGAAAATACAATGCTTGTTTAGCCTGAACAATCTCTTCACAAGCACAATCCATCTCACTGCTTCACAATCTAGCTCAAGCCAACACTTAGCCAAATCTGCTACCTACCAAGCCCCTACTTCCTTGTCCAATCCCCAAGGGAATTAGCCCATATTTAATTGGGAAAATCCCTCACCACAGTTGTGCAATCCATCATAGGCCTTCTATTGATTCCATGCACCATTTGTACAAGTCAAAAAATTAACAACTTATAGTACACTTTCCTTGAACTTTAATCTAAAATGGGTCTTCCTTTGAATTGACATGCATGAGTTATTTTTGAGTGAATTAACAATTATCTGATTGATCACGAAATCTAAATGAAATCCAATTTAATTCACTTGAACTCTCACTAGTTCCTCCAACATCTAGAACTAGTTTAAATAAATTTGACTCAGTTAAACTAAATTAAATAACTACAACTCAATAAGAACTCAACCTGGTCCCATAAAATTTATGGATCACTCTACATGACTCTAGATAGACTTTCAATTTGAATTTACTAAGCCAAATAAGTTAATTTAACTTAGTTAACTGCTACAAGTTGCTATGAGTATAGAATTACACTTCAATTCCTAATTTAATTCAAGGACAAATTAAATTAGGATTTTCTTTCTTGTTGTTATTTTTAACATTTCTTGTTGCTATTTTCAACACTCCCACTCAATCAGAAATAAATTCAACTCTATCCTGATCCAGTACCTTTGGAATATTCTGCATGCAACTAGTGTTATTTTTGTTATTGCTACTATAACATAAACAACCAAAAAGTATCCAAACAAAATAAACTCAATCAACTATGTCTACAACTGTCTACTAGGAAAAATTTTGTTGATGCTAAGTCTGCTAGTTAGCCTCCTACTCTATTGTCAACACTACTCTACACTCCTTAGTATATGACTAACACTAATCCTCCTATTACTGAATATTGTGGGTCCCCGTAGCAAGGTAATTATCTATGAGAAAAAAACACCTGAAAGGGCCCTGACCAAGTTTATGCACTCTTGGGACTATTGCTTGACACCACCCCACCTCTCACCTGGAGGTATGGCTACATGTTCTCCCTCTTCCCACTTGACTCGAAATTTCCCCATATTGTAGGTCTCTTCTTAAGTGAATGTCTCCATTCGGACTCCTCTCTACTTCTTGGATTGTGGCTACTCCAAAACTTGTTGAGGTTGCTTCTAAGGTTACATGTTGAGAGGTAATTCATGTTCCCTCTCAACTACAAGTCTCTAACCTTTTCCTTTCTCCTCAAAGCTTTACATGCATCTTCGACCTTGAGAGCATACATGTTCTCAACTCACACACTAATCTGTTTCGTCTGTGCCATGAGGATGTGTCTAAGGAAAACCTTCCCTTTACTAAATATCACATTGTCTTGGCACTCTAGAAACTAAGATTCACACTATAATTGTCCTAACGTCAAAAATTTTATGAAAAAAGAGAAAATTTTAAATCGGCAATATCTCCTTGATATGAACTCTAATTCAGCCAATTTTCTTTTTCAATTTCGGTATTCTTTTGTAAGGAATCGAAATCTACTATTATTTTTTGAAAATTTTGCATAAAAAATTTCATATCTGCTTTGCAAACTTGCTGCCCAAAAAATTCCTACTTCGATACCATGTAGATTTGTATTTTAGATTCAAAATGCTTATGTGATATGCTAAAAAAAGAGACGTGAATCTACTCTACTCATTAGCGGAAACAAAACTTGATCGATGAAATCACAAATCAGAAAAGGAATAATTTCAATCATACATAACAAAATATTTTATGGGGAAAGAAAATTCTCAAAACCCTGACTATCTATATTGCATTAACCAAAAGATATGAGAAGAAAATACAATGTTTGTTCAACCCGAACAATCTCTGCACAAGTACAATCTATCTCACTGCTTCACAAACCAACTCATCCCAACACTTAGCCAAATTTGTTGCATGCTAAGCGCATACTTCCTTGCGTAATCCCTAAGGAAATCATGGCACATTTAATTGGCAAAATCCCTCACCACAAGTGTGGAATACATCATCCATTCTACTGATTGGATGCACCATTTGTACAACTTGAAAAATTATACAACTGATAGTAGATTGTCCCTGAACTCCAATCTCAACTGGGTATTCCTCTAAACTTACATGCATGAGTTAATTTTGAGTAAATTATTAGTTATCTGATGGATCACTGTATGTGAATTAAAACCAATTTAATTCACTTCACCTCTCAGTAGTTCCTCCAATAGTTAGAACTAGTTTAACTGAGTTTAACACAGTTAAAAAAAATTAAATAATTACAACTCTATAAGAACTCAACCTATGACCCTAAAGTTTAGGGAACACTCTACATGACTCTAGAGAGACTTTCAACACCAATTTACTGAGCCAACTAAGACAACTTTACTTAGTTAACTAGTACAAGCTGCTATGATAATAGAATTACAATTTAATTGATTATTTAATTCAAGGACACATTAAATTAGGATTTTCTTTCTTGGTGTTACTTTTAACATTGCTTGTTGCTATTTTTGACACAAGTTAGAGAACCCAAGGTGCAAATTTCTGTGCTTGAGATATGAGGGTTTATTTATAACAAATGAGCTGACTATTAACCTCCCATGTGACTCATGACCTCTCTCATGGCTCTTGAGCTCCCATATGATTTTTGAGTTTCTATTTGACCCTTGAGGTCCTACATGACTCTAGGAATTCTTGGTGACTTTCCACTTTCCATGTGTGACCCTTGGTCTTCCACACACTTTACATTTTTCTCAATTTTGGAGATACAAAATTACATTACACAAATTGTGGCAAAAATACCCAGACAACATAATACTTATGTGATGACACTTTGATAAGCCATTATTTGGTGACTATGACATTAGACTTCACTGTAATGCATCAATGCCAATCTCTCCTCTTTGTTGATATGTATAAAATACTTCATGATAGATCTAGCTTGTATTTCATCTTCACCTTCGAAAGGGTTAGGATAAGTATTGGAACCTTCTAAGTCAACATGAATCTCCATCTCTTTGTTATGGTTCAAGATTACTTTACTCCTACATGATAGTGCTTTTGTATCTCATATCCACAAGTATCCTTTTAATCACCTCTTCTTGATGACCTCCTTGAGCATCATCCTACCATGATAGGATGGTCAAACTTTCAAATGAAGTTCTCTCATCACAAGAAAACACCAGCCCCAAAATCACTTATCCTATCTTATACAAATCTTGGTTCTGGTTGGACAATGTGAAAGGTTAGGAGGTAGGGAGTGAGGGTTTGAAAGCTATGATTAAAAAATGAGTAATAGAAAGGGAGAGGAAAGAAATGGATTATGCATTGGGGAAGTATAGGAGGTAAGGATAACAAGCTGATCCATGTGGACATTGATGGTCACCATCCAATTCCATGTGGACCCCCACCATTTCTTCTATCAGTTTTTTAGTTTCCTTAATTGTAGCACAATTTACTATTTTTAGCAGTTCTTCGGGTCCTAAACTTCTTGAGCCGTTTTGACGCCCTAAAGGACGTTTTTTTGGAAATCTACCGCCAGCGATTTTTTGCCTAAAAACATCTTTTCTGTTGTATTCCTCGAAGAGATCATTCAAACGGGTTATCATGTGTGTCAAACAGAGATAATATGACCAAGTCAGGACCCCAGGAAGTTGGCTATCGATCTCACCCCAACGGGGCTCATAAACTCTTGGTGTCACATCTCCTCGGGTTAGGGTTTTGGTTGTTTAGGGTTTGCTCTTATTGTTCAATAATAAAAGTGCCCTTGAGCCTCATTGTAAGGTAGTTCAGAGGCATGTAGCCACCACATCTCTTCTCAGAGATAAGCTACCATCGCCCTAGTTGATTTGTTTCCATTTCTGTTTGTAAGCATAGTTCAGTATTTTACATTAATAAAATGAAGTATTATTTCTGCTACATCTCTATGTTTATGGTTATCTCTATAGTTTGTTGCGTTCCTATTTAAATCTAGATCAGTGGTATCAGAGCGGTCTGCCTTTTTTCTCTGTTTTTATTTGCATGTCTCCAATAAGGTCAGGATATAAGGAGTTAGGGCTTGAACTAGTCAAACCTTTGCAAGACTAGCCTTGCAAATCCCAATGACCTCCCATGGTGGATGAAAAGAAAGACGAGGGGGCAAGATATCCTATCAAAAATATTGCTCAAAGAAGCCCTCGAGCAACAAAGGAATGCGATGATGGACAACTTTGTCCAGATCCTTCAGTGGCTACCCAGGGGCGACGCATCAGCTTCCAACAGCTACTTTGGAAATGCCACACCATTTAAGGTACAACTTGATTTTGAAATCCCCCTATTCGAGGGTCAGATAGGGAAGATGCTGAATAAATTGTTAAATCTGCTAGAGGGTTATTTTTTTGTTCATGATTTTTCCAGTCGAGAAAAGATTATTTTCACTCTTCTCAAAGCAGCCTCCCATCTTGAGGACTCGTGAGAAACCTACGGTGAGCAGAAGGATGAAAGTACAAGCTCACTATTTTCAGCCGCACCCACTTGGAATTCATTCTGGGATGCCATCAAGGAGCAGTACTACCCTGTCGGAAGCTATGAGGATCAATACATAAAGCGGACCATGCTGTGGCAGGGAAGCGACCAAGACATGATGGAGTTTACCAATATTTTCCATACCCTTCACACAAATTTGGGTATCAAGGATTCCGAGCAGCTTTTGGTACTCAAATACCATGGCTGCCTGCACAAGTACATCTAGGAAGAAATAGAATTCCTGAACATGTCCTTGCTCGGCATGGCATATTGATATGTCATCAAGGTCGAGCAAAATTTTAAACAGAAGAAGCGAGACTTTGGATCTGTGACTCCAAAGCAAGGGAAAGGTGCCCCCAAACCACAGTACAAAGGAAAAAGCTAACGTGGGGCAGCCCAAGACAACCTGCGAAAGATGCAAGCAAAGAACAGTGTCACGAAGCTAAAAAAGGACACTGGAAAGTGGTGTGAGTTCCATAAGAGCTCCACTCACAACACAAGTGAGTGTCGGGCCAAGAAGTCACTGGTGGTCGAGCTAAAGGTTTCAGAATCAGATGCATGTTATGACTCTGAGTCAGAACCTGACAAGGGGAATGACAAAGAGAAGCAGATTATTGATATGGAGCCCAATGCCACTGTTGCCACCACGAAGATCCAAAAGGAGGAATGCAAAGATCCAGAGGAGGAGGAGTGTCTCTTCCACCACCAAATGTGGGTAAAAATCTCCCCACTGTAGTTCATTATCGACAGTGGGAACCAAAAGAACCTCATTTTGGCAGAGGTCATGAAGTAGTTGGGCTTACCGACCACAACACATCCACAACCATACACCATCGGGTGGCTTCACCAAGGATGAGATTTTTGCGTGAGCTAGTAGTGTCACCTTCCATACAACATCAAGCCCTTCATAGATGAGGTATTATGTGACATTGCTCCCCTTTAAGTTTGTGATGTATTATTAGGAAAACCATACTTGTGGAGGTGGCATACTGTGTATGAATCAAGGCCCCGTGTTGTTATTGTTACTTTGGGAAATAAGTTATATAGGATACCAGAGGTAGCACTGCCTACAACCATCTCTTTGGTTACTGTAAAACAATGTAGTAAGCTCATTTAAAAAACCGAGAAATTTGTTTTCCTGATTATATGCCTTCAAGGAAAGAAGAATACGATGGCCATAACCTCCAGACAGGGCCCCTCCGCATGACAACTATAGATGGACATGGTCGTGGAGGAGTACGAGGACATCTTCAAATCCCCCACAAGGGTTCCTCTACACTGTCAGGTCAGGCACTCCATCGGTCTGACCCCAGGTGCGTCACTGCCCAATGGACCAATCTATCAGCACTCCGTTCCAGAGAATGATGAAATCAAGAGGTAGATTCAGGAGTTGCTACAGAAAGGTCACATCTGTCCGAGTTCATCACCCTGTGGGAGCCTGATCATGTTGGTATAGAAGAAGGATGGGACTTGGAGACTCTGCATTGACTATCAGGAGCTGAACAAGATCATTGTCTGTAATAAGTACCCGATCCCATGGATTGATGACATCCTAGATGAACTAAAGGGGGAAAAATATTTCAGCGAGATCAATTTGAAGTCAAGATATCACTAGGTACCAATCGAACCCTCTGATGTGTGGAGGACTGCCTTCAAAGCCAAGGAGGTCCTTTTCGAATGGTTGGTTATGCCTTTCGGATTGACGAATGTTCCTGTAACCTTCATGAGGCTAATGGATGATATCTTGTAGCTATTCACTAACTCATTTATAGTGGTATACTTGGATGACACCCTGATCTTTAGCCAGAGTTGGGAAGAGCACCTCCACCACATCCAACAGGTTTTCCAAACACTACAACAACGCAAGTTATGTGCCAATTTGGAGAAATTGACTTTTGGCATGGCCCAGGTTTAGTATCTGGGATAAATTATTGATGAATAGGGGATGCATGTGGATCAAACCAAGGTCCAAGTCATTTAGGATTGGCCATCTCCAACCACTCTCACAGAGCTTTGCAGCTTTCTAGGTCTTGCCAACTTCTACCGCAGGTTTGTGTTCAGATTTTCTCATATCACTTAGCCATTGAGTCAAGTCACCAAGGGCGGAGCAAAAGAAAAATTATTTTGGTTTGAATCTCAATAGAAGGCATTCATAGAGTTGAAAGATCGTCTCTACTTAGCACCAGTTCTCGCATTACCAGACTTGCAACAACCATTTGAGGTCGAGACAGATGCCTCTAACTATGCTATTGGGGCAATCCTTACTCAACATGGGCATTGAGTGGCATATCACAGTGAGACACTTTCAAACATAGTCTGGAAGTATCCCACTTATGACAAAGAGATGTATTCCATTGACCAGGCCTGTCGAAAATGGAATCATTACATTTTGGGGAAGGAAACGGTCATCCACATAGACCACCGACCCCTGCAGTTCATATAGACCCAAGGGATATTATAGAATGATCTCCATTAGAAGTGTTCCACATACCTGCAAAAGTTCCATTTGAATATAAAGTATAAGAAGGGCAGCACCAACAATGTTTCATATTGCCTCAGTTGACCACCGATCATGGCATTAACCACCGTGCTCAACTCTTGTGGGCACAAGACTTCTAATTGGCCACTTCTCTACAAAAGTGACCCAGAATTTAGCCACACATACTAGACACTCTAGGAGGGTCAGCATGTTCCAGATTTTCACCTCTAGGACGCCTTATTATGCCACCTGGGTCACCTTTGTGTTCCTTCAAGCGAGCATGCCAAGATGATTTTGGAATCACACTACAGTCGGGCTGTTGGGCATTTCGGAGTTGAGAAAAAGGTAGCAGTACTACAGAAGTATTTCTATTTGTTGAATCTTCGATTGGATGTCGAGAAGTACATCAAATCATGCACTACCTGCATCATTGCCAAACCGACCATCAAGAAGCAAGGCCTCTATGCCCTGATGCCCACCCCTAGTCGACCATGGGAATTCATCTCCATGGATTACATGTCAGGCCTTCCTTCCACTAAGAATGGAAACCATTATGTTTTTGTTGTCGTTGACAGGTTCTCAAAGATGGCCATTATGGCAGCCTGCAAGAAGAATATCACAACCGAAGCCACTACTAAATTATTCTTTGAATGAGTGTGGGTAGACTTTGTGATCCCACAGTCTATCATCTCAGATCGGGTCAACAGGTTCCTTAGTACATTTTGGTCCAGCCTAGGTCGATGCTAGACACCAAACTCACTAAGTCCACAGCCTTCCAACCTCAAACTAATGGCCAGATAGAGGTTGTCAACAAGATGATTGTACACATTCTGCACATGTACAACTCAAAGCATCCATGCACATGGGACGAGAGCCTCCCCTATGTTCAGCACAGCTACAACCAGGCTCTTCATAGCTCGACTGGTCACAGCCTTTTTTAGGTGTGCTTGGGATTCTAGCCACTATTTCCCGTTGATGTGGCCATGCCATTTGTAGCTACTCACACAGATTCGCCTCATGTCCAGTCTGAAATAGATAAGGAAAACAGATTCATTGAGCACATCCAACATATTCACGAGCAAGTCCATGAAATTATGGAGAAATCAAATGCCAAGTACAAGCAGCGACATGATCAACATCAGGTGCCACACAAGTTTTAGGTGGGTGACAAAGTCTGGTTGCATTTGAAAAAGGAACGCCTTACCAGAGACTATAAGAAACTCAGACAACTCTGATATGGTCCCTACACCATTACCAAGCCTATGGGACACAATGCATTTGAGCTCAGCATTCCCCCATTCCTTGGCCTACACCGAGTGTTCAATGTGGACCGCCTTCGGCCATACTTTCCACCATTACTATACACATCTGACATTGCAGAACAGCTCACACCCACAAAGTTAAATCTAGATTGGATGGAACAATCTATAACTAATCAGATCATGGACACACAGATCAAGCACACTCGCTAGTAGAATATCCAACTGTATCAAGTTGTCAAAGCATGCCAACTCCTTCACCAGGGCAAGTGGCTCACCAGGGACCAAGTTCAGTAGAAGTTTCCTCATCTCATGGAGGAACTCAACGTAATGGGGACCATTGCTTCCTAAGGGGGAAGTAATGATCGAGGTGGATATTGGTGGTCACCCACCAATTCCCCGTGGACCCCCACCATTTCTTCTTTCAATTTTCTAGTTTCCTTAATTGTAGCACAATTTATTATTTTTAGCATTTTTTCGGGTCCTAAACTTCTGGAGCCATTTTGAGGCCCTAAACGACAATTTTTTGGAAGTCTACTGCCAGCGATTTTATCCCGAAAATTGTGTTTTTCGTCGTAGTCCTTGGAGATATCTTTCCAACGGGTTATCATGCACGTCAAATGGAGATAATATGACCAAGTCACGACCCCGGGAAATTCGCTGTCCAACTCACCCCAACGAGGCCCATAAAATCCTGGTGTTACATCTCCTCGGGTTAGGGTTTTGGTAGTATAGGGTTTTCTCTTATTGTTCAATAATAAAAAGGCCCTTTAGCCTCATTGTAAGGCAGTTCAGAGGCATGTAGCTGCCACATCTCTTCTCACAGATAAGCTACCATTGCCCTAGGTGATTTGTTTCCGTTTCTGTTTATAAGCATAGTTCAGTATTTTACACTAATAAAATGAAGTATTATTTCTGCTGCATATCTGTGTTTATGGTTATCTCTGTAATTTGTTGCGTTCCTATTTAAATCTGGATCATACTTATAGGCATTGTAACTACGTAGTGCATAATGGCTAAGGAGGAGGCTCTAGGAATTGCATAGTTGGATTTTGTAGGGATCTAGAGATGACCCCCCTATCCACTGATACTGTGCAATGTGCAATATAATGCAGGGTTGATGAAGGCATATGTAGTGGGTAAGCTCAGGAGACAAGAATTACAGGCTTGAACACTATGACTGCACAATGCACATTGATTGAGGAGAAGGATACAGGTGTTGTTCAGGTGAGGGTAGCAATGGCTTAAGAATGACCATATCACCCACTAGGACTACATAGTGTGAAATGAAGGAATGTTTGATCAAGGACTATACAATGGCCAAGTGTAAGTAACAAGTTTGAGGGTTTAAGTTCTAATCTTACTCAATGCACAATTGAAAGATGTTATCCTCAAGGATTGTGTAGTGCGCAACTGTATGAGATAAGGACTTCATCATTGTGGGTTAATAATACATAGTGCACTCAACACTTAGATAGAAGTTGAATGTGATCATGAGTTGCACAAGATGTGAGGACAATGAAGAAATCCAAAATTGACTAAGTGTGAGATCAATGAGACAAGAGAATAAAAGCATGCGATAGGTATAATCACACACATATATAAACCCATGCACATAGCGAGAAGATACACAATACCCAAAAGTAACATGAATACAACAAGATGGCAATAAAGCGACACTTATCTCCAAGTGTGGCATTAAGATGTAACTTTATGCAACAAGTGTTGACTAAAACTAAAAGGTGCGCTATGCCTTAAGAATGTCTCTAGCACATGCTCTAATGATAAATATCATAAAATGGTGCAAGAGAGTGCATTGGAGTTACCTCTAGAAGGTGTTCCATGGTGCTCTTAATATGTGTAAAAGAGTAAAAAGGACACATGTAAACACAAAGAAAACACAAGTGACACAAGTAGGAATGAAAGCAAGAAAAGCGGCACTTTCAAAAGATAGAGAAAGAAAAAATGACACACTTAAGAGAAAAAGTAAGGAAAAGAAACACTTGAAAAAGAAAAACAATATTTGAGGAACTCACCTAAAAGATGGGTCATTTACAATCACGAGCAAGAGAGTTATCCTTATATTCCAACAATCCACATAAATCAAAAGAAAAATATGAGTATAAAGATTATCTCTGGACTAGACTCTTTATACAAAGAGAGCAGACATGCAATTAGGGTTAAGATTGGTGATTGCGCCTAGGGCATGTCATGAAACTAGGAGCCAAGAGTGAATTGACTAACTTTGGAGGCTCCAAAATTTGGTTATAGGAAAAAATTTGGAGGGTGTGTTGTGGCAAAAACACTTGGCGATTCATTCGAACAACTCCAACTTCTCCAACTTCTCTGTTTAGGTCTAATTAATATGACAATTGATTTCTAGCTCGGATCATGGTCATGCTTGGAAATTGCGTTTAGGTAAGATAATTTGGTTATTGTTTTAGAAATTGCATTGCTTAAGAATGGAGATTCTCTGTATAAAGATCTAGTTTGAAATTGTTCAATGATGAGTTAGTTTTTGAATTATGTTTGAAATTGTAAGTCCCACACTACCGTAATCAAGAAGAGATTGATTGTTGAAGGCAGATTGTAAAGTTGCCTCTGAAGGTACGTTGAAGGGTGTTGGGTTTGTGATCGATCATCGCCATAATTTACATTTGTGTGAGTTTCCATGGATACGAGGATATACACATTGGGTTTTAATATGAGAACCTGTAAATGATTATGTTGAAAGAAGTGCCTTTATTAAACAAGAGCATCAAATTCATGAGATCTCATATGTTATAAGGTATACATCTTATAAGGAAACAAATGTGAATGTTTTATGAGAGACAATGAGTGCTTAGAGAGAGAATAAGTGCTCCCTATATTTTATTATATTTTTGGAATTGATTGAGTGGTAAATATGTTTTACATATGGGAAGGATGCTCATGAAATTGATAAATTTATTTGATCATGAAATATATAATCATGAACATGGTGTGTGAATTCATCGAGATTGGTTGTGCATGAAAAGGGTATTGGTGCCAAACTGAATTTGGTGTCGTACTTATATAAGATTTTATATATACATATATGTACATGGGAATTATAATTGAAAATTTTAGTTAACTCATTTTTTGTAATTGAAAATTTGCATTGAAAAATGTGAAGCATGCAATGAGGTCCCTGACGCTATTATCCAATGACATTTGAGATAATATGCTTTATATGAACTAAAAATATTGTTGTCCTATGTTAAGGCTTGGTGAACATTAAAAAATTTATGGTGAAAGAGAAAACTAATATAGAATGAATGATCAATTAATTTCTATAGTCCTTACACAACTTACTAATAACTAATAATGACGATGATTCTTTTGTTGTATAATCAATTTTATGTTTTGATTTTCTTAAAGCTATGTAATTGAAAAGATGAATCTTTATTAATGTGTTTATTATACAAATAGATATATATGAATGTTTTTTAATTAAATAGTAAAGTAAATAATTAGATTAAGATTTTATAAGAGCAACCGAGATCCATCGTAACTATGGATTTACAAATAGACGAGAGGGATAAATATCTTTTCATTGTAAAAGAAAATTTTGCACATTAAATAGACTAGAGGGATAAAATATCTTTTCACTCTAAAAAAAGAGTTTGCACATTTGATCCCTCTTAATATGTGATAAGTTCAGATTACATTAGGTTACAAGATCTATATAATACCATACCAAATTGGACACAACAAAATTAATTTATATTAATAATTATTTTTTAACATAAAAATAACATATTATATATATATATATATATATGAAATACTAGAAAACATTATTTTATTTAAATTAGTTTCCATGTTACATACATATATTTTGAACTTTTGAAAAGAATAATTATTTATTCGAGTTTCTTCTTCCCCTCGTTATCTTATTTTATTACATAAATTAAATTAATAAATAATATATATTTATAAATTCTCACAGTTAAAAAGACTTAAATCCAAACAGAAATAATTTATAAGATTATAAGTTTGATATCAATGAAAATAATGGTGCACGCAACTAAAATAATGATTATTTATTATTTAAATGTTATGTAACTGCAAATGAATTTTAGTTATTAATTCAAATGTTTATATAATGAATTTGTTATTTAATATTAACAAAATATTCATGGTTCTCACAGGATTTGAGAGTGAACCAATTATAATCATAATCATAAAATGTGAGTACTCTGCATCGAGGGAACTCTGAATGTTGAGAGGGTGGTGGAGTCATGAAGGCAATTTCGTGGAAACGGGCAGTTACACTGAAAATTCGATTATCATGTTCGAGGACTGGTCCATCCCTTGTTAACACTGAATTAATTAAGCCGACGTTTGGTTGTGAGGTCTAATTTCCTTTTTAATAATATTAAATTGATATTTGATGGATTGACGTGGTGATAAATAACAAATAGAAATAGAATAGGGTCACGTCGTTTGATTAATGTGCACCGAAAATAGTATAGTACATATTAAGAGTGGGGTCAGTTTCTCTCTGACCATGAGTTACTTTCGACATATACTCTAGCAATAGCATTTGCTTTGCGCGCCTCGGGGTTTTGGTGCATTTTTTACACAAATAGATTTCTTAGGGGAATCTATTTGAACTTATATTTTTGGTAAGAAAAAGATCAGAAATCAATGGAAACCTCGGCAGAGAAGCAGGAACAGATTGTTTCATTCGTTGAAATAGTTGGGGAATCGACAGACAAGGCGCGGCAGTTTTTGGAGGCAACCAACTGGAATCTAGACGAAGCGATACAGTTATTCTATGCTCAGTCTGATAATCATGAATTGCCATCGGCTTCTACTAGTTCTAATTTAAGTAATGCTCCAGTAGTGGAAAGGCAAAGCCATGAGTACAGTGACCATACAGACTATGTACGCCCACCACTACCAGTTAAGAGGGAAGCATTATACGATGATGAGTTTATACGAAGAAGAGGTCAAGAATCGGCACAACCTAATTCGAATAGATTGGAAGGGCTGTGTCGCCCACCATTCGAATTGATTTTCAAAGGCAGTTTTGAGCAGGCGAAGGTGGAAGCTGCAGGCCAAGGAAAATGGCTCATCGCAAATATACAATCCCCAAAAGACTTCAGCTCTTATATGCTTAATAGAGACACTTGGGCCAACGAAGGTGTGAGGGAGACAATTAGTGCATTTTTCATTTTCTGGCAAATTTATGACGACAATGAAGAAGGGCGAAAGGTGTCCACCTATTATAATTTGAGTGAGATTCCGTCAACACTTGTTATTGATTCTATCACTGGACAAAAAATGAAAGCTTGGACAGGCACCATCGATCCACAGGAACTGTTACAGGATTTGATGCCTTATATCGATAAGGGCCCCAAGGAATTCACCCATCGAAGGAGGAGGAGGGTGACATCAAATGCTACTGATAATATTGGACAGGAACAAATAGTACAACAAGGAGCGAAAGACGTTTTAGCTGACTTTGCTTCTTTGGCAATCAAGGAAGATAATCAACAAAAAGCTGCAGTGAAACGAGAGTACCCAGCTCTCCCAGAGGAGCCACAAGGTGTCAACATCTGTAGGTTAGGTGTCCGTTTCCCTGATGGCAAGAGGGTGCAGAGGAGGTTTCTGCAAACTGATCCCATACAGTTACTTTGGTCCTTCTGTTCTTCTCAAGTCAAAGAAGCCAGTGATGGGCGGCAATTTAGACTGGCACATGCAGTTCCTGGTGCATCATCTAAAACATTAGAATACGATAGCAACCTCACCTTCCGAGACTCTGGACTTTCCAATACGCTCATTTCCATGACGTGGGAATCCTAAATGTAAACCCTTCAGGGTAACTTGAACACCTTGTAAGGGTAACTTGAACACCCTGTAAAACTTGCAAAAGTTCGGCCCACCAGCATTTTCTCAGCTTACTCTTTCCACATATCATGTTATAGATAGTAACCTAGACTTCTTGACTTAGATTTAAACATTTCAATATATCAATGTCAACCATATAAACTTAAATGTGTTTCAAACTATCTAGGTAAGAGTTTATCCCTAACTGTTTTAATTTAAATATTATTGTTTTAATATAATTATTGCGCTGACATGCCCTCGTAAATGTTTTCGGTAAGAGTTTATTCTTAACAGTTTTAATTTAAATATAATTGTTTTAATATAATTGTTGAGCTGAGATTCCTTTTAAATGTTTTAGTATAATTATTGCGTGGAGATGTCTTTTTTGTGCTTAGTATAGAAAAGAGGTTGTCTTTTCCTGTAAACATTTTGACTAGGTCAAACTAAATAAAAATATTATTGTAATGTAAACGTTTTAACTCGTTAAAATTTGAAATAAAAAAATTTAAAAATTAAAAATAGAAATGAGAGTCCATGTGTTGCTCAAGCTTAGGCAAGTTGTATATCTAGTGGACATCATGTGGTTTGTAGGAGGCAAGATTCTACCCACTAGCACTATTTATAGACATGCTCTTGGTATCCAAGCATTGCATAATCCATCTAATGACATCCACACATCATAAGACTGGAAATGAACAAGTGACATTGTGAAACCCTGACCTTTGGATGTTGATATAAACCTATCTATCCTTCATATCTGATTTAAATTTTGTAAAAGTGAATGCATCCTTGATAGTATGCCAAGTGATATCAGAGTCCTTAATGTAGAATTGTGTGTCAGATAGAATGGGAATTCATGTTGAATGACTTTCAACAATTTCCTCGGTACTAATTTCTGTAGCCTCCTTTGATGCTAATTTCTTGGGAGGCATGATGCTATCTATTGATGAAAGAAAAATATGTTGAATATTTGCAGTACAAGTGGCAAGAGATGCATTCATGCCGATAACAAGTTATATCTAGTAGACCAGTCCAATAATCAATCTTAAAGCAACAAAACAATGACTAAGGATAGAGATTCTGCAATACGAGGTTGTATGAGGGTTGGCTGGGCTTTCGAATTGTGTAATGCGCATTGAGAGAGGAGATTGTGCAGTCTTCAATAACAGAGGATTAGCTTGAGGGATGTAATTGTGCAATGCGTAGTCTCGGCTAGTGGAAGAGGGGAAGGATTGTGTAGTGCATAGGAGGCTAGTAATTGTGCATTGCAAAGTTTAAAATAATAAGGAAGGAAATTGCTTCTTGGGATTGTACAATGCATAGTTGGAGGAGCAAACAATGCTTACGGATGTTGTAGTTAATGTTAGGTAAGAGGTAAGCTTTAGATCTGATATTGAGGAAGAGAAGAGTGTATATCCAACTTTGAAGTAGTATCAACCATAAAATATCACTTGTACAAGATAGTAGTAGTAGAAGCACCAGTAGCTACAAGAATAAATGGGAAAACAGACACTTCAAACAAAAAAGTGATAAAAGTGATGAAAAAAAAAAGTAAAAAGCGACACTTTAGAAACTTACCTAGAAAAGTGCTACAAATAAAATTTGAAGCTCCTTGAACTCATGGGGATAGCTAGAGCTCCAATGTCAAGTGTGAGAATGAGCTCTAACAACCTATATTATATAACTCTACCCCCATGGGATTATGGTTAGGGTTTCTAATGCCCATGCCTAAAATCAAGGAGAAAGAGACACTTTTCCAAAGATACAAAATAGAAACTTGTGCCACATGGTAAAAGAGGGATGCACACTCCCTATTTCCTAAAGAAATAAATTTGGTTTCTTCCTAAATATTGCACAGTCTCCTCGCAGAAAGGACTCCACAATTCCTATTGACAAGGGATTGCACAGTTCACTGGCTTAGTGGCTTGCACAATTTTAACTTTAAGATAAGGATTACATATTTTTCTTAGTCAATGATTTTTTCTCTCATAGGATTGCATAGTTCAATTCCTCAAGGAGTTGTGCAATGTCCAGTGGCAAAGAATTATGTAGTTCCCAGAGGTAAGACCAACAATCAGTGCTAAATCAGGACAAAAGTTTGCTTGTATTTCAAAGGAGTTTATTTTTTATTTTAGGTTGTGCAAATACTATTGAAAAGACTAAGTTAAGACATGACACAAGTGCTGCATGAAAATATAAGTGATTATAACAATAGAAAATCAAGGGGAGCACTTGACCACGGTGAAAGATTAGTTCTTATAGACAAAAGATAGCCTCCAAAATCGAAGAATAAGAAATTTTTTGGAGGGGAGTTGTTGATCCAGATCTTTTAACTTCAAGGAGCATGTAACCAAGTAACTTAAACACATGAAAAATAAGTGGAAATCATAAATAAACCATGACCTCCAAACCTTGCTCAAAGTGGGATGCCTCTTTCATTAAATGGCAACAAAAATGAATTACAATCCACTTTACATAAATGACCCTTATACCTCCATATCCTATCATGGATGAAAAATGAAAATCTCACATGCAAAAACATACATCACCATTGAATTTGTGGCACGTAATTGTGTCAAACGATTATAATCTTGACCATATTCTAAACAAGTGACCTCTAGAGGTCAAATGAATCTTTAGATTCCCTACAAGAATATTCTCCCAATATTCCTTCAAAATCTTTCTCGTTTTCTGTATCCACTTGGGCAGAGTTCCGACCTTGGCGCTCTTGTTTCCACCTGCAAAAATGATCCATTGTGCTTTGGTCCCACCATGCCTCCCCCTTGGATGCACAAATGTTGAGGTTTATATACAAAACGTGGGCGAACCTTCCCACAAATGAGCTGTTGGCTCGTTGGAAAATGGTGGCGCATGATTTGGGAGCAGACTGGGTTCAAAACTTGTCGCGTCCATATTTGGTTTACTGTTTTAACGACATTTTAATATAGTTCAAAGGTTATAATATATTTTTGAATTTGAAGCCACCCGTTGGTGGGTCGGCCCACCTAGGCATGGTGAGTTTGACCCCGCACCGACTCCTCCATAGATGTGGCACCGTTGTATTGACAGGTGGGGTGGGTCCTCCGGTGGGTGGCTCGCCGACCATATTATTTTTAAACATATATATATGACTATCATTGTGGGGTGGCGGCTCACCATCCCAATTTTTATTTTATTTTATGATATAATTGGAGAAAAAATGATCGCGATTTTTAAGGGTTAATAGGAAAATTAAAGAGGCTAAAAAAATTCTCTTTCCGACTATTATTTTATGTGTGCCATCCCTTCACCAAATTGTTGCCTCGTTAGTGACTTCCACTTTTCCTAGTTTGACCAAAACTTTGACTTATTATATCTTTTGCATACAAGCTCATATATGAGTGTCATTCACACCATTATAATCAGGGCGATGATCACTATGATCTATTCCTAGATTCACTTCCATATAATGAATTTTATTTTTGAGCCTTTTCAATGCCACTTATATTTCTAGAGCTACCTGGACCATTCTTCCCTACTAGTGAGCTGTTGGGCTGCCAAAAGATTTATAAGTCAAATGGAAAGTGAGGGAATTGCAACCTCACTTTATCCTTTTCAATTCATTGGGCCTTACTTGAATGCATTCTTTGAAACCAATACAAAGGTACTCCACGTCTCCCTATCATGAAGTCCTGGTCTTCCTGTCAAGAATGATGTTCTCTGGTAGCTTCTCGAAGTATTTAGGTGCGAAATCTCCCATTGTAGGAACATGTTCAACCTCTTTAGTTTCCATGATGGAAGGAGGCTCATAAAGCTTCAATTTTTTGACGTTCACCACTGGGTATATCTGCATATATGCTGGCAAATAGAGACAAAAAGCGTTGTTTCCAATCTTCTCTAATATGGTGAATGGGCCATATCAGATTGGTCTCAACTTATTTCCTCCCCCTTTCATTATGTCTTTGTTAATGTGGAGCCAAAATTTGTCTCCAACCTGGAATTGTTGATCAACTCAGTGCTTGTCATGTTGGGATTTGTATTGCGCATGACTCTTCTCCAACTACTTCTACACTGCTTGGTGAATCATTGGCATTCACTGAATGAAATTCTGTGCTTTGTCCCTATCATCTTTCCCACTGAAATCTTCATCTCTCCCAAAGACCACATCTAAGGGATCCTTTGGAAAATATCCAAAGCATGTCTCTAATAGTGAGCTCTAAGTGGATGAATGCACTACTTGGTTGTATGCATGTTGTACATAGGGAAGTTGCTTGTCCCACAACTTGGGATGCTGTCCACAATAGCCTCAAGGTAAATCTATCATTGTGTGGTCGAAAACCTCTATTTTTCCATCAGTATGCAAATGAAATTTCGTGCTCCTCTTCAACTTGATGTCCATCATTCTCCACAAAGTCGACCAAAACTCTCCAAGAAAGTGAGAGTCTCGATTAGACACAATGGATGTGGGCAACCCAAAATAAACCCATACAATCTGGAAGAGGAGATGAGCAATATTCTCTAACGTGACCTATTTTGTACATGGAATTAATACACACATTTTTCTAAATCGATCCACAATCACATACAAATAGTCATGACTTATCCTAGACAAATCTGCCTGCAAAATCCATTGGCACACTTTCGCATGGACGACTCAGAACATGAAGTGGTGTGTAGAGCCCCAATTTTCTATTAATGGGCTTAATAGCTAAACACAACACACATCCCTTTACATATTGAGTCACATTATTTTTCATGTGAGGCTAATAACACAACCTCTACAAATTACACAATGTTTTCCCTACACTAAAATGACCTAACACAAGAGAGGTATGTGCCTCTCTGATTACATGTATTCTCTCATTAGTGTGGATATAAATTTTTCCAAGGTGGTACAACAACATACGTTGCATATGGTAATTTTCCACCTACGATACATGAGTCATATTTTCATAAATCTCCTTAAAATCATCAGCATCAACATAACTATCAAAAGATAACGAGATATTTTGAAAAACTATAAATGCAGAAATAGGACGGCGAGAAAGCATATATGGAACTTTGTTCCTGGAGCCTTTATTGTATTTTAGTACCAAGTGAAACAACTAGAGGAATACCATCCATTTGAAATGATGTATTGAAAGGGCTGGTGATTTGTGTGAATGATGGTCTCCTTGCCGATCAAACAGTGCTTCCACTTCTTCACGCTTTGAACTAAGGGATACAACTCCTTGTCATATGTGTGATAGTTCACAACATCTTGGGAGAATTTATCTGAATGGTAACATACATGTTTCCTCTGCCGCATTAATGTTGCTCCCATGGCATATCCACTAGCCTCAGTCTCGATCTGAAAAGGCCACTGAAAGGTTTGCTTCACACTTTTCAATGCATGTAAGGGGGATGCAATGACGGAGAAGTTAGCAATGAACCTTTTCCAGTATTGTACTGCACCCAAAAAGCTATGAACCTCTATAACAGTGGTAGGTTTAGGCCACTTTAAAATCACATCAATTTTAGAAAGATCTATTTTTAATTGTGCGCCTTTCACAATGTGACCGAAGTAAACCAAAGAGGTCTTACCAAATTCACAGTTACACATTTTGACATACAATTTTTCATTTCGCAAAACATCAAGAATCTTTTTAATATGACTCACATGATCTTCTGATGTCCTACTGAAAACAAGATTCTCATCAAGATAAATAAGTACAAAATCATTAAGAAAAACCCTGAAAATATCATTCATCAGCCTCATGAATCTGGCTGCAACATTGCATTGTCTGAATGGCATCACCATCCATTAAAAAAAACCTTGTTTTGTCTTGAATGTAGTCTTCCAAACATCGTGGTTTGCAATCTTGACCTGATGATAACCATTATGCAAGTCGAGTTTTATGAAATAGACAACATTTTTCAATTGATTTATTAAATCATCATTGCGAGGGAGAGGTTATCGATTCTTCACTATTATTTTCCTAAGTTCCCTGTAATCCACACACATCCTCCATGTGCCATCCTTCTTTGGCGCCAACATGATGGGTGAGCCACATGGACAAGAACTTGGCCTTATGACCCCTTGGTTCAGCATTTAATGTAGTCGCTTCGTTATCTCCTCCAACTCAACGGCTTACAACCTGTACATACCAATGTTGGGTAAAGGAGCATCTTGCTACAAGTGAATCTCATGTTGGATCTCACACTTTGGAGGCAACCCACCGGGTTCCTAAAAAGACCCGTTATAGTTAGAAACAATTTCATACAATTCCTTTTTATGAGTGTGGTTATAACCTTGGAAAGATTCAGATGCCTCTGCATCTTTTTCTTTCATAACTATGAGCATGCACCCTTTGATGGAATTAATCAATCTCTTCACACTTACATGAATGACACTTATTTTGGCACAATGAGCTCTAACAATGTATTACACCTCATCTTTTGTGAGATGATACATGTTTTCATGTTGAAAGAAAATTTCTTTCCCGTCATACAAGTATGGGCTCCCCAATACAATACCAGAAATATACAAGGGTATAATGTTAGGCCCCTATACTACTAGTGTATCCCCTTATTGTTATTAATATAACCCACTTATTATATTGTTGTACCCATGTAGTGCCCATATTGTTACTATTGTGCCCCATAGAAGCCCACTATTGTTATTATTGTGCCTTTACATTATTATTGTTATGTTGGCTCTGATTATGTTATGACCCCTTAGACTCCTATATATAGAAAGGAGGTCTTTTCATTTGTATCATCCAAGAATTGTTCATTTATTTAATGTAAAGGAGGTTGCGCCCTCGAAGAGGCTGAATTCTAAGGTGTGGATTTATCTTTTCTATCTTTTCTTGAGCTGGTTTCATAACATTTGGTATCAGAGCTTTGGATTCTAGGGTTTCGCTGCTCCAAACAGGTCATCGTGGAATTTTCGCTATAACGTTTTTTCTGTGACGTTTCAGACGTCGCAAAAAAAACCCATTTGAGAAGAAATCGCGCTGAACCTTGGGTCCGAATTTAAGAGCTCTTCGCACGATATTTTCGGAGATATGATCTGAGGAAGTTGGTCTTTTTGCAGACTCCTGAATTACATTCAAAACAAGTGACCTAGGGAAAATTGTCATAACTTTCTCTCTGGGAATCAGATTGAAATTTCGTAAGAAGGTACAAAAATAGGACAGACTGTACTTTCTTGTATATCTTTTTCAGAACCAAATATCTAAAATTGTACACGTGGCACTTCATACAACTTCGCTCTTCTGGAAAGGTCTATAATCAGGTCATCTTGGGAGATTGTGCATAACTCTTTCTTAGAGAATCCAATTTGGATCAGACTGGTGGCATTGGAAAGAGGACACAGAAGGCTACTACAGGTCGCAATTTCAGAACTTAAAGATTTGAAAGTATAGAGTTATATTCGTTTCAAGGTCGAGCTCCTAAAATCAAGACAAAGCAAGATGAGGAAGTTTGATGGCAAGGATCTGGTAAATTGGATACTTCAGATGGAGCAATATTTTGATCTACATGGTGTACAACTATTACAAAAGGTATGTATTGCATCTTCATATTTAGAACCAGATCAATTTCTATGGTACAAAGGGCTTTGTTTTCGTAAAAAACTTGTTACATGGTCAATTTTCACGGAGGAAATGATAGCACATTATGAGGATACAAAGAGCAACACCTTCTTTAGAGCAACACCACAACAATTGGAAAGAGTAAAAGGGAATTGTGACATAGTGGAAAGAAAAATTATGGAAACCAGGAAGCATACCCCTCACAACAATAAAGATGTAAGTGTTGTTTCTCCTAGCCTTCCACAACCTACAAGGGTTACACCACAACAATTGGAAGAAAAAAGAGAAAAAGAGCTTTGTTACAATTGTGATAGAAAATGGACTAAAGGTCATAAGTGTGCTGAGAAGAAATTATTTTACATAGAATATGAAGAGGAGGAAGAAAAGGATCAAGAAACATCAAAAGAAGAAGATATACGCCAGGACCCCACCCCAGAGAAAGAAGAAATGAATCAGACCATATCTTGTAAAGCATTGGCAAGAATTACCACTCCTCAAACTCTCAAGATAGAAGGACATATCAAGAAGAAAAATGTGCAAGAAGTGAAAGATCATATTGAGAAAGAAGAAATGAATCCAACCATATCTTGTAATTCATTGTTTGAAATTACCACTCCTCAAACTATCAAGATAGAAGGACATATCAAGAAGAAAAATGTTCAAGAAGTGAAAGATCACATCGAGCATCAAGAAATGAATCCGACCATATCTTGTAAAGGATTGGAAGAAATTACCACTCCTCAAACTCTAGAGATAGAAGGACATATCAAGAAGAAAAAGGTTCAAGCAGTGAAAGATCACATCAAGCATCAACAACAAGTTCTCCAACTTTTAAAGGATAGCGCCACTTCGGCACAAAATCAAACGAAACAACTGGTAGATAAACATTGTAGTGAAAAATGTTTTGATGTAGGTGATTGGGTATTTTTACTGCTACATCTCAAGTGGGCTATTTATGAGAAGGAAATGTTGGCAATACTACACGCACTTAAAAAATGGCGACCTTACCGAATGGGAAGACTCTTGAAGGATGAGAATGTGGAAGCATTGTTTTGTGCTATTTATATTATCCAACCAGATTGGATAAAAGAAGCAAGGGATGAATGGAAGAAGGACGAAGAAGTATGGCCACTTATTCAAAAGTTGCAAAAGATCCCAATTCAAACAATATTGCCAGAAATGGAAGAGGAAGGAAAAATCATATTGGAACCTGAAGCAATCATAGAAACAAGAACCCGACAACTACGAAATCGATCAATTTTAGAGTATCTCATCAAGTGGAATAACTTACCCGCTGAAGATTCCACATGGGAGGACAAGAATTTTATACAGAAGCATCAAGAACTACTCAAGCGTTGAGGACAACACTTTTTGAAGGAGAGGGGCATGTTAGGCCCCTATACTACTAGTGTAACCCCTTATTGTTATTAGTATAACCCACTTATTATATTGTTGTACCCATGTAGTGCCCATATTGTTACTATTGTGCCCCATAGAAGCCCACTATTGTTATGATTGTGCCCTTACATTATTATTGTTATGTCGGCTCTGATTATGTTATGACCCATTAGACTCCTATATATAGAAAGGAGGTCTTTTCATTTGTATCATCCAAGAATTGTTCATTTATGTAATGTAAAGGAGGTTTCCCCCTCGAAGAGGCTGAATTCTAAGGCATGGATTTATCTTTTCTATCTTTTCTTCAGCTAGTTTCATAACATATAACATCAAGATCATCCTCATCTACTAGTTTGCATGCAGTCACAGATCAAGCTCTACACTACTTGGTTACATGTAATTTTTCTTTATCACACACCCAACCAAGAGGCTAGGATTTCAAATGAGGCTTGATCCCTAATCCTAACTTCTCAACTAAGGATTCTGAAATCAAATTTTCTTGTGAGCATGGATCAAACAAGGTTTCCACTTTATTATATTTCATTATGAATCTAATGTGGAAAAATTTAGTCCTCTTTCATTCATTACTAAGCGATTCATTTGAGTAACCTGTACTTGAATGCAATTTAGAATTTTCATTAGCATGAAGATAAATAGTACCTTTTATGCCCAATGTAACTTGTGATCTGTGCCTCATCACCATAATTAGATCCAAGGTATTGTTATACAGTTTCCACCATTTTTTTCTTATTCTTCCTGTTATCACTCAAGGAAACTCTCCTAGGTTGTAGCTCGGAGATGCCTGGTAACATATAAATCTTCAACATCGTTCTCTGAACTATTGGAATGGATTGGGGTTTGGATCAAGTCAGATGACTGTTTCAACTCTGTTTTCACTCAAGACATGCATGGACACCCTCAACTTGACAAGACTTTAGACCACTAATGCTCAATAGTTTATAGATTCAATGAATAGTTGGAGGATCCCGACTATACCAACAGATACATATATAAACCCATATGAATGGCTAGCTACAGAAAGTAAATGAAGCTTGCAATTCTAATTTATCAATGTAGAGATAAGATGATAGTTATCTAGCATTAGACACAGAAGAAAACATGAATAACCTATTCAAGTTCAAGCTTAGGATAGAGGAGAAGATGGCAATTGAACATGTAACAACAAAAGAAGCTTGTATTACTGGAATGAAGATATGATGCTGGGAGGGACAGAGTATCCACAGTCTCCAAAGGTTGAACCCTTATTCCTTCAAACTTTCAGCCATTTGTAGGCTTTTTACAATACTCTCAAACTCTTTGAGGCTTCAGATGTCTTAATCTATCCCCTCTATATTCTAACTACTTGATGCCATAACAAGACAAGCATGAGCTCAGACGGCTCTATTTCTAACAAACACGGTAATCAAATTTTGGTATTGTTTCCATGTTGTTAGGTGGCTCACTCATGCCAGCGATGTTCCATGATCATTTCTGTTGGTTCGACTGCATCAAGTTGTTATTTTTCCCCTTTCAGCCATGCATTCCGTTATTTCAGTTCAACTGTTCGACTGTCAAAAACACTGACAAAGCCAACAAATTTCCTCCCCAGGTGACTGATGGGAAGTGGAGTACAGGGGCACATGGGCCATTGAATGGTGTGAATCGACGATCGGGATGTCGATCAGGCAACGGAGGGTGAACTATGGTGATGGTGAATGAGGATCGATGGATCAGGAGGAATGGCCAGAGGAGATCAATCATCGAAGGCTTGAAGTTGTGGTGAGAGTGGAATAAGTCCAATTCATCAAATCTCGGATGGGTAGAGTGAATGGCTATTAGGCAGAGGAGGCGCTGGAAGGATAACACTAGGGCGCGATTTTATTCAAATGGAAATGGTTTCTATTGGGTGGTAAGCAGTAAAGGTCAGAGCCTGCTCGATTCCATTCATCGCCCACCATGTAGCAGTGGAGGAAAGAGAGGAAACCACTTTTATCAAGCAGGTATCCCTCTTGCTTGTTGCCTGAGCAATATGCACGATAACCATTATATCTGGCGAAAATGATCTAACGGTGATGATTGATCGAGCATGTAAAGTCAGTCGGTTGAAGTCTGGACCATCAGATAAGTGGGAATATCAACGGCAGGAGGACACAAAGGTATGGGATGACCTCTAGAAATGTGCAAGGGGGTGCATATGGGGGTAAAGGTAAGGTTTTTTGAGGCTTTTTTTCATTAGTACATGCGGGAAAAAATGGATTAGTGCACATAGGGCCAAGGCGAAAGTGAGCTTTGTTATGATGTGAGGGTTGGGTTAGGACATGAGTGGATGTGGATGGGAGTAGATGAGTAAGAAAAGTGAGGTGATGGATCATATGGGAACCTCTCCGCGATAGCAGAATAGACCATTTCCCTCCTTTAGTCTTCAAAATAGCAGCACTGCACCTCAGGGCTAACACTGGCTCCTTTTGGGGATGAATGCCTCCCTGTGAGGTTTCAAGAACTATAGACTACTGCCTTTCCAATCACAACCAAAACAAACTTATCTCCTAGTGTTCCATTGGGCATGGATTTTATTTGCATAAAAATAAAAACTGAGAAAGATATTACAATATTAAGGCCTTAAAGCCTCATATGAAGTAACGTTTCAAAAACTGCCATTGACTAGGCCATCAAGAACACCTTCCCCCTCCAAATTTTGCAGAATGAAATTATTGTTCATCTCAATTTGAGCAATGACAAATGGTCTTGTCCATAAGGCATCAAATTTATCATGGTTGCCCTTATTTTCCTTCAATGTATCCCATTTGAGAACCTAGTCACCAACCTGAAAACTCCCCATTTTTGCTTTTCTATCAAAGGTCTCTTTGATCTTCTTCTGATGAATTCTTGACTTCTCAACCAATTGTTCTCTGATCTGCTATAATTCAACCAAGTTACTCATTCTCCTCGCCATATCATTCTCTTCATCCTGTTCTTCTTGTAAGATTTTGGACATAGAGAGAATCAACTCGATAGGAAAAATAGAATTAGTGCCATAAACCAGCTTAAATGGAGAATTTCATATGGACTTCTTGTTGGTAACTCTATCAGCCCATAGTGCAAACTTTAACATGGAATCCCAGCTCTTTCTGTTGTCCTGTAACAGTGTTTTTATTAGCCTTACAAGACTCTTGCTAGATGATTTTTCTAGGCCATTTCCTTAAGGATAATATGAGTAGAATTCACCAATCGAATGCCCATGGATTCACACATATCTACCAATTCTTTTACCGTGAAATTTGCTGCATAATCAGTGACTAGTTTGGTTGGGCAACCAAATCTAGTGAAAATATTCTCATTTAAAACTTTATGATAACCTAATGATTAACATTTTTAGTGGGTATAGCCTCAATCCATTTGGTGAAATAATCAGTGGCTACCAAGATCCATTTGTGCTAGCCACTGTAATGTGGATTAATCTCATCTATGAAGTCCAAGCCCCACTACTGGAAGGGGCCATTAGCATGTACTGGCTTCAAGGGCAGAGATTTAAGTTGTTGTATTCCTGTAAACTTCTGACATTTGTCACAAGACTCCACAAAAGAAAACACTTTAGAGAACAGAGTAGGCCAATAATACCCACCTCTCAGGATCTTGCAGGTTGTGGTTTTCCAATAATGATTCCCTCCACAGATGCTAGAATGGAACTGGTGCATGACTTCCATAGATTGTCCTTTGTTTAGACATCTTAAGAGGATCCTTGATGGGTCTCTCTAATAAAGAAGGTTTTTATTAATGCAGAACTTGGCTGATCTAAGCTTAATGGCCCAAGCTTGACTTGAGATAAGCCCTGGAGGGACTTCTAGCTTCTGCAAAAAATGAACTACACTAGAATACCATTCACAGGTGGCTATATTTTCAGCCAAAGATTGATTATGCTCTTGCTCTTCTGTTGCTTCCTTTATCTGCCCACCACCTGAATTTGAATCCATGCAATTGATGTCTAACAAATTGCAATTTTCCTTAGCCATAAGCTTAGCCAAGCCTTGGCGTTTGACAAGCTTGGTGGGATTCACCTCTATGTTGAACTCTATGAATTTTCCAATCCATTTAGCTCTCATTCCATCAATATTTGGCTGAGTTAGGACATATTTTACTATGGCTGAAGGTACATACGCAACCACTTTGGAATGCAGAATATAAATTTTGAATGCCTTTAAAGATTTTATGAGAGTATAAGCTTGTTTTTCAATAAGGTCATACCTTAGTTCAGCATCCCTCAGAGTTTTGCTAAAAAAGGCCACAGGGTGCTCTACATTATTGTCATTTTTCTGAAATAGAACTGCTGCAAGTGTATCATAAGAGGCAAAAGAGAAGATATAAAACTCCTTGGTGTAATCTGGGCTGATTAGAGTGGGAGCTTCCATGATAGCTTGTTTGATGGCTTCAAAAGAGCTTCTTGCAACATCTATCCATTTTATTTATGATCCTTTCTTTAGCATGGAAGTGATGTGCTTCACTGGCTCTCAAAAATTAGGAATGAACCCCCTAACAAAGTTAATCTTACCCAGGAAATATTGAATGTCCCTTTTTGACCTTGGGATGGACAATGTCTGAATTGCTTGAAATCTTGTTGGATTGATCTTCACACCTTCAGCAGAAACAATATTTCCCAAAAGTTTTCCTTCTTCTAGAGAAAAATGAGACTTCTTTGGGTTCATAGAAATTCCAAACTGTCTACACTTTAGAAACACCTTCTTCAAATGTTGCAAATGGTCTTTCTGATTACTGGAAAACACTATTATGTCATCAAGGTAAATAAGGACAAACTTGTCCTTCTCTACCACAAAGGCTATGTCCATGGCCCTCTAAAAAGTAGCCCCAGCATTCATCAGTCCAAAAGGCATCGTGGAGTACATGAAAGTGCCCCAAGGAGTAGTTAAGTTGGTATTTTCCTGATCTTTTGGTTGTACAACAATCTGATTGTAACCTGAAAATCCATGTAAGAAAGACACAACTCTAGCCCCTTAAACTTTTTGCAACAAGTGTTCCTTCTTAGGCAGGGGGTAGTTGTCTATTTTAGAGCATTTGTTTAGATTCTTGAAGTCAACACAAAGCTTGATTTATCCATTCTTCTTTCTCACTACCACAAGGTTAGCTATCCACTTTGAATACCTTAGGGGAACTATGATCTTGGCATCCAATAGCTTCTTGATTTCCTTTTCAATCAAAGGCAATAAGAGAGGTCTGATAGGTCTTAATTTCTGCTTAAACGGGATGGTGTTCTTCTCCAGTGGAATCTTATGCTGAATGATTTTTGTGTCATTGGTCTTAAGATCATTGTACTCCCAAGCAAAAATATCAGTAAATTGTCTCATTAGGGTTCAATACTCGGAACTTTGGACAGAAGACAAGTGAGTGGACAAATTTATATACTTTGGATGGGCCGGACTCCATACATTATGTCTATGAACTGTAGACTCATTTTTTTTTTGGCAGGCTTATAAGGTACATCATTATGATAAAACAACTTCTCTAAGGGCACCAATCCTTTGGGTATATGGTTACTAGGCAGCTGAACAACACTATTGTGACCAATCTCATCCTTTAGCTTGGAATGGTTGCATTCTTCAATGGTTTCGTTTTCTTGGTCAATGTGCATTTCAGAAAATTCATCAATGACTTGTAAAAACCTATTAATTTCATCATCATCTTCAAAAACTTTCCAGTATTTCACATTGTCAAGTAGAGATGGCCTATATTTCACCTAAAATTCATAAGTCAATTTAGGAGGCAAAGGAGGAATAAACGTGCTAGCAGACATAGCAAGGGAATCAGCAAGCTAGTTCTTCATTCTAGGGATGTAAGAGATGCTAAAAATATTAAAAGAACCCTTGAGCTTCCATACCTCGACTCTGTATGCTCTCAGCCTTGGATTTGTTGCTTGGAAAGTTTTGTTCACCTGCTGAATGATAAGGTCTGCATCTCAAAACACCTTTAGACCTTTGATGCCCATTTCTTTAGCAGCATTTAAGCCCAATATCAAGGCTTCATACGTTGTTAAGTTATTTTTGACCTGAAAATTTAACTTGAAAGATAAATGAATGCATTCTTGTGTGGGGGATACAAGGACTACACTTGCCTCTATAGCTTCCTTAGAGCAAGCTCCATCAAAGAACATGTCCCAAATTTGTGGGCCTTCTTCCTCTATGATCTGGCAAACTGGTTTCCAAAGTTGCATGGATGCCAACTGGGATTCTTCAATCTGAAGAATATAGGCTCCAAAATCAGTGTCGATAGCATAGATCGGATGACTAGTGGGATTCCTTTTATCACTGATGATATAAGCCAACTGAGCTTCTCTATATAATCTCCTACTCTCACCTCCAAAAACTGGGATAGTGGCATAGGACAGATCATTTCGCAATGTTCCACCTAATCTCTTGATCCAACCTCTGGAAAGCAACATGCCAAACTTAGGGGGTACATCTGCTACCACAATATCGATCATCATGCTCTTCATGGGCAGTGAGACAAGGTGATGGCTAGGTCTTTGATTAATCCCAAACATCTCACTTTTCTAGAGTCAAAAGAAAATATGTCATGATAAGGCTTGGTAATGTCAAGACCCAACTCATCCATGACAGCCTTGGGCATCAGATTATTGCTGGCTCCTATGTCCAGAAGGCAGTTGTGGAGGAATTTGTCATGAATAGTCAAAGAGGCATAGAATGATGGGGAGTTGTCATCATAATTTTCAATCATTTGGCTGAGAAAAATGGATGGTTTGTTGTCTTACAGATTTACATGGCCAGTGGAGGCTTGGATGGCTTTAGGCTCAAGGGCCTTGAGGATAGATCTCTTGAAGGACTCATTCTTCACTAGTTCAATCAAAGGTATAGGTATTCTTCGCTTTTGAATTTCTGATTCAACAAAGGAGAAGGAGACATGTCAAGGCCTCTTACCTCGTGATCTCGAGCTTTGAGGATGATGGGATCAACTACCGATCATTTCTTCTTATTAGCTTGTTGTATTGGGGGGACAATAGCTCTCTGAACAGGAGTTTCCTTAGCATTATTCATCTTCAACCTCAAATCATATCTATGTTGATCACCAGTTTGTAGAACAGCTCCACCATCCCACTCTCGGCTGATCTGGTCATTGAATAATGACTTTTCATAGGCAGCTACGGTAAAAAGTGAGGCACTGTCTTTGTCTTCAAGACAATGGATCTCATCATATTCTTCAAATTGTTCTTCTTCCATGACTACATTATGGAAAAGGGTCTTCACCCTCTGGTCTTCATTGGCATCTATTCTTCTTTGTAGATTTTGCAACTGCTCATTAGCTCTTCTAAATGGATTTGGATTTCTGGGAGGAAAGGTATTAGGAACTCTTCCTTTCCCAAGGTGCTCCTCAACCTTTAATTTGGAGATTTCAGAGGTTATTGACTCTATCATCTTGGTCATTTTGTCTATCTTGGTATCTGAAGATGATGAAGATTTGCCACTCTGTCTCCTTCTATCAACATTCCCCTTGAGCTTCTCTGCAGCCATGATGTTTGATTCTACTTCCAAGGCTGCATCTTGCATATCAGCTAAGGTAGCACATCATCTCTCCCTCAATAGTAGACATAAGTTAGAATCAAAGTCACTGGCATAGGTGAGTTTAGCAAAGGTAGTGGTGGGTTTTACTCTAGTTGGTATCTTGCTATACATGTGGTTAAACCTCTTATTAAATCCAGACAACAACTCACCATTTTCCCTCTTTAGGTTACCAAACTTGGTGTGGTAGTAGAGTAGATCCATCATATCCCCCCAATGCTTTAGGAATGCATTATCTAAAGCCCCAATATCTGCTATAGACCTTGGGGTTAGTTCTCTGAAACATTTTCTAGCCTTTCCATCTAGACTTTGGACAAAGACTCTCATCCATACATCAGCTTCACTGATGTCTAGGTTATCACCATAGCTATAGAATGATTCAAGTTGTTCGTCAGTTGTAACACATTCAGTCCCAGTGAACTTAGGCATATAATTCTGATATTCTTTAGTAGGCATGGCATTCAAAGGAGTGGGCAATACTAGAGGTCCATACCTAGCAGCTATGATTCTTTCCATTTTGGTAGGTGTTGCCATAACTTTGGTGGCTATAAGGGTACTAGAAGTCTGAATGACAAAGGGTTGAGGAGTGACTGATAGGACTAAAGTAATATGATGGATAGGAGGAGAGGTTTCCTTTGGGCTTACAATGAAAGAGGAACCTAAAGAATAAGGAGCTCTATGAATCTCTGAGTTTTTTTCTTCACTGCTAGTATTAGATGTTATACTCTCAACATGTATTTGCTCTATTACAAGATTTTCTTGAATAGATATAGAATATTGTTTAGAGATACCTAAACCTGATGCTCCTTTCTACAATGCCTTTCCTTCTTTGATGATTTTTTCAGGGTCAGGTACTTGGTCATCTCATGGCTTCTAAGAATTTCTTTGAGTATGCCTCACAAACTGAGCCAGAACTATGGAGTGGAGTTTCCAAGAGGTTCGTCCTCCAGTAGAGTCGGCAGATAGATGACTACACCCCAAATAGTGTCCAGACTTTGTCTATCATCAAAGCTGGATTTGTCATCCCCAGGGAAACTGAGCTTCAATCTCCTCTTCCCAGCAATGACACCAATTATGTTACCACTCCAAGAAACTCTCCTAGGTTGTAGCTCAGAGATGCCTGGTAACATATAAATCTTCAATATTTTTCTTTGAACTATTGGAATGGATTGGGGTTTGGATAAAGTCAGATGACTTTTTCAACTCTGTTTTCACTCAAGACATGGATGAACATCCTCAGCTTGACAAGGCTTTAGACCACTAATGCTCAATAGTTTATGCATTCAAAGAACAGGTGGAGAATCCTAAATATACGATAAGTTACATACATAAACACATATGAATGGCTAGCTATAGAAAGTAAATGAAGCTTGCAATTCTAATTTATGAACACAGAGATAAGATGACAGTTATTTGGCATTAGACATAGAAGAAAACATGAATAACCTATTCAAGTGCAAGCTTAGGACAGAGGAGAAGATGGCAATTGAACATGTAACAACAAAAGATGCTTGCATTACTAGAATGAAGATGAGATGCTAGGAGGAACATAGTATCCACAGTCTCCAAAAGTTGAACCCTTATTCCTTCAAACTTTCAACCATTTATAGGCTTTTTACAATACTCTCAAACTCTTTTAGGCTTGAGATGTCTTAATCTATCCCCTCTGTCTTCTAACTACTTGATGCCATAACAAGAGAAACATGAGTTCAGAGGGCTCTCTTTCTAACAAACACGATAATCAAATTCTGGTAATTTCACGCGCTGTTAGGTGGCTTGCTCATGCCAGCGATATTCCATGATCATTTTTGTTGGTGCAGTTGAATCCTGTTGTTGTTTTCCCCCTTTTGACCATGCATTCCATTATGTCAGTTCAACTATCCCACTATCAAAAACACTAATAGAGCCAACAAATTTCCTCCCTGGGTGACTGATCAGAAGTGGGGTACGGGGGCACATGGGCTGTTGGATGGTGTAGATCGAAGGTCGGGATTTTGGTTAGGCAGTGGAAGGTGAACTATGGTGATGGTGAACAAGGGCTGTTGGATCTGGAGGAATGGGCTTGAAGTCATGGCAGAAGTGGAATAAGTCTAAGCCATCAAATCTCAGATGGGTAGATTGAACGGCTATTCAGCGGAGGAGGCGTTCGAAGGATAATGCCCAGGAGCGGATTTATTTAAGCAGAAATGGTTTCTATCGGGCGGTCATCGGGTGGTAAGCGATAAAGGTCGGAGCCCTCCTGATTCCATTCATCGCCCGCCACGTAGCAGCAGAGGAGAGAGAGGAAACCACTTTTGTCGGGCAAGTATCCCTCTCACTTATTGCCTGAGTGATATGTGATATAGTCGTTAGATCGGGCGGAAATGATCTAACAGTGATGATTTATCGAGCATGTAACATCAATTGGGTGAAGTGCATACCGTCAGATCAGTGGGAAGATCGATGGCGGGGGGACACGAAGGTATGGGATGACCTTGAGAAATGTGCAAAGGGGCACATATGGGTGGAAAGGTAAGGTTTTTCGGGGCTTTTGTGCATTACTGCATGGGGGAAAAAATGGATTAATTCACATGGGGCCAAGGTGAAAATGAGCTTTGTTATGATGTAACGGTTGGGTTAGGACATGAGTGAATGTGGATGGGAGTAGATGAGTGAGAAAAGTGAGGTGATGGACCATACGGGAACCTCTCCGTGATAGCAGAATAGACTATTTCCCTCCTTTAGTCTTCAAAATAGCAGCATTGCACCTTAGGTCTAACACTTCCCACCAAATATCATTGGTTTCAACTCTAGATGTGACTTCCAACAATGTTCATCATCATGGCCTTCCTTCTTACAATGTGTGCAAGATGGCATCTCTACTTCCTCCTTATTGCTTTTAGTTTCCTTCTTGTCCTTTCCCCTTCCTTTTCCTTTGAAATTGTCATTAAGAGGTTTAAAATATGATTTCTTTCGTTTCCCTTCCTTATCGTTCTTTCCCCTGCTTTTAAGATGAATGGCCTTCACACTAGATGCATTAATAGTAGTAGGCTCAAATAACAATAAAGAATTCCTGATGTAACTATGTAAAGCACCAATATACTTTGTTACAGTTTATGGTGAATCAAGTGAAATGCCCAAGTTTAAAGCTTGCTTTCTAAACTCTTGTGTGAATATTTTTACATTTTGAACCTATCCTTGTCTTAAATATTGTCATTCCATTAAAGAATTTTGTCTATAACACAAAGGATAAAACTAATGTTTTAATGTAGAAACAAAATTGCACCAGGAAGAAAGGATATTACGCAAGTTTATGCTACCTTTATGAAACTTTCTCTCCCACCAGATGAGAGTTGTACGAGTCAGCAAAAGAGATACTAATTGGATCTTGGCCTCATATTCCTCGATCTACTGAATCCAGCAATAAACCTCGATCTTTCTAATCCAATTTTTTAGTTTCTCTACATTACATTCTCCATTATATGTGGGTCAATAAAACTTTAGATTTAGCTTAAATAATGGCTTCTTAGATGTATTCTTATGATGCCTATTAGAGTGATGAGAAGAAGAAGAAGAAGAAGACTTATCACTTGAGGATGGAGAAGGAAGTTCATGAGGCTCTGTTAAATTGGCAACTAGGGCCAAACTCCATGTGGGTCGGCTTATTTATGGCAGGTGATATTTTTATTGGATTCCTCTCGTCGAGAGGTGTAGGATTGATCTAAAGATCATCCGATTCCGATAAGTATTTATGGAGATATGAATTTATTTTGTTTATGTAATTATTATCAAGCGACCAGCTCTTATGTAGGCTCTAGAAGCCCAGCCAACGTGTCTATTCAACCTCTACGTTTTTAGTATAAATAGATGAGGATTTAATTTCATTTGCACTCATCTCTTGTAATCTCTCTCCACGTGTTTGGGTTTTGTGGACAGAGAGATCTAAAGGAGAATACGTTTCTCTAAAGGCTGATCTAGCCTTACCCTCGCTACAGTAAAAGAAGGCATACCTCGTAGTCATATAATACCTCACATATGGGAACGCAATTACCATGCAGTTATAATATACATACGGGAATGAATGTCACATAGTCATATTGCTATAATATAAACTTTTGGAGCTACAAGGATTTGAGTTTAAAGCTGCGAGGGTTTGATTCAGAATTCATGGCGTATGTAGATCACACGTTTTCCATCATCGAGGACGATTCAACGGGCTCTTACGCTGTACACAACAGTCCTCCCATTAAAGAAATTTCCCTGGCTGTGGCGCTTTTGGTATTCGGCACCGTCGGCATCATCGTAGGCTTCATCATGATCGGGGTCAATCGGGGCCATGTAATATATTTATGCAGGTGGATACGCTGAGCATTATATATATACGCAGATCCAGATATGATGATACGCTGTTCATGTTATATATTGTTCACGTTATACGCAGTCATGAAGAATGGTGATATGAATATGGAACCAGATATATATATACGCAGATCCAGATATGATGATACGCTGTTCATGTTATATATTGTTCACATTCAACGCAGTCATGATAACAGGCTTTGTGGATCTGTAAATGTACATAGTTCATGCAGAGATACACTGCTCGTGGAGACATATATCCGCATCAATGCAGTCAAGCACTTATACGCTATCCTCAGGTGTAGCCACTGTCAATGCATGGAGCTGTAGTCACATGTTGTTCATTCCTGAGGTATAGCCGCAGTCAATGCATGATAGCCGCAGTCAACACATGGAAGCCGCAATCACACAATCGGATCCGCATTGAGATGAGATGTGTCTAAGAGTTCAAGCTGCCTCCTCGGATGGGTTAAGGAGAAGTAGAACCAAGGTTGGTTACCCTCTCAGCATACCTGTAGATTGAAGGTATTCTTGTATGGAGAGAGCAGCCTGAGCATCTCGACATATCTATCTCAGATAGATGACAAACTTAGGATACTCCTGTAGCAGAGCCTTGGTGATGATCATTGTGGTATTACCTCACAGTGAGCAGTATGAATTAGATCTATATGTCTCAGCATATGAAGCAGTGTTATAGTTCATAAGGAGAAGAAGTTCTAATGTTCAGCATAATAAAGAAATAATATAGTCATGGGCATCATAATGATGCATGAAGCATAAAGATTATGGGCAACATGATGATGCATAATGCAGCATGAAGGTGTCACATGATAATGTGTAGCAAATGAACAAGAGGCAGCACTACGAGAATCAATTGAAGTAGAATGTCTTCAACTGATCTCATCATTATAGGAAATAATCTATGCTCAAATCTAGATAAGTCAAAGTGTTGACTTCTATTGTAAATGCACTCTCTCTCTCTCTCTCTCTGCTGAACTTTGAAGATAAAAGAAGATTTGATCAAAGGGTTTCCCCACACATTGTGGGGTTTGTCCCTGGCTCGCGCCATATCTTGTGTCCTCTTGTCTTGGCTTGTCTTCTGCGATTTTATATTTATGTTCTATCTGCAGTTTATTGTAATGTTGATGTGATTGCTAACTGTGAAAATTTAAATAAATTGCTCTAGCATAGAACATACCTAAATTAACATGGTATCAGAGCTGAGGTGAAGACAATGCCCAAGCAAGAGTGAAAGAGCAATCACCAAATATATTTGGGACAAGACAAAAAGATCAATGGGTTCCTCATAATTCACCTAGGGTGAAGTTGAAGTAGAGAATGTTATTAGAATGGCGCAGCAAAACTTATGATGGCATCACTTCATTGATCTAAGGGTAGGAAGGAAAGGTAGATGTCTTGGTTATGAGTTCGGCCCTTATGCGAAGGAGTGCATGAATGACAGAGATGCGGGTCATCAAAGACTATGGTCAACTCTTCCACGAAAGCAAGGAACCCCAAAATCTCTTTTATGTACCTGATTGAACCTGATGTCCATCTCGGAAATGGAAGTCAAAGGTTACAAGGTGGTACTTATCAATGGAAAGGTACATGTTTGAAAATAGATCTTTTAAAGATGTTTTTGAGTTCAGGGTTGTATCAAGTTGCAAGAAGTCCACTGGGGACCATGTCCATTGACTCAGCACCGGAGGTCTGTGAGACAGATGGTGACTAGGATCCCTGAATTCAAAAAGAAGCATGAAGGTACATGTATGAATTGTACCGAAGGAAAACATTATAAGGGGACCATTCCCCTCATGCAGCTGGTTCACGGGTTTGGAACAACCCGAGGAGTTTGAGAATCATGATCAAGGTATCTCATGTATACAGGTGGAAGAAAGCCCTCTATGGCTTGAAGAAAAACACCTCGGGCATAGTATGAGAGGATTGATAGCTATCCAATGCAGCTTAGATTCACTAGGAGTGAAATCGATCCAAACCATTACTCGAAGGTTGTGGATGATGAACCTCTCATACCGGCACCTATGTCTGATAGGTGCAGACCCTCTCATTTATAGTAGACAGAGGGAGTTGGATTCTGAATGCGAGAAGATAAGATGCAAGCATGTGACTACCTTGAGGATCCTAACTTTCAGAAGTTATATGGTAATGATGTCGGACCAGATTTGGGAAATGCCTCTGAGTTTCATAAACTCATTCGTATTGATGTTCTTGGAGAACCTCCATCCGGACATCTATGTTGCAGTTAGCATGGTGAGCTCATATTTGGTTGAGCATCACTAGATTGGTGCCAAGAATCTTCTAAGATATCTTCAGGGGACAATCTCTCATGAATTGAGATACACTGCCGGAAATATGAAACCACATGATTATTCGAATGCTGAGTGGGCAGGCAGTATGGAGGATCACTAGAGCACTTATCAATGCTGTTTCTCTTTGGAATCTGCCTCGATATCCTAGAAGAGCAGAGGAAGCAGAAGTCGGTGACTCTGAGCACCACCAAGGCAGAATACATTACTGATAGTATGGCCTTCTGTGAGGCAGTCTGGTTGTTGAAGCTCCTCAGTGAGCTGTTTGTACACTTGATGAATACCACTGTGATTCTCTGTGACAACCAGAGATGGGATTCGATTATTGAGGAATCCCATATTCGGCAATTGCTCCAGCAGATAGACATCAAATACTGCCTTATCTGGGATATGGTAAGTCGATGATCAAGGAGTCTCCATCGCATTAAGATGATGTATAGGTCAGAGCCCCGTGGAAAGACCAAATTTGTGATTTTCCCCAATGACTTGGAGTTGTCGAGAGACCTTTGTAAAAGGGTCCTGCATGCTACATACATTGAGCTCCAGGAGATTTGGGGGGCTTGCAGTTCTATTGGAGCAACATACGACCACAGGGTGACTCACCCTCCCCTGGTGGCGCGTACTGAAACAAGATGATTCGCTGTGTTGTGGGACAAGATGATTCGCCTTCTTGTGGGACAAGATGATTCGCTCTCTCGTGTAGTAGGATGATTAGTTCTCTTGTGAGGCCTGGATTGATGTGTTCTCCATGGAGATTGTAGCAGGATTGATGTGTTCTCCTATGAGGCCTGGATTGATGTGTTCTCCATGGCGATTGTAGCAAGATTGATGTGTTCTCTTGTGAGGCCTGGATTGATGTGTTCCCCATGGCGATTGTAGTAGGATTGATGTGTTCTCCTGTGAGGCCTGGATTGATGTGTTCTCCATGGCAGCCTGGATTGATGTGTTCTCCATGGCGATTGTAGCAGGATTGATGTGTTCTCCTGTGAGGACAGGATTGATTAAGTTCTCCTGTCGAGGCATCCTACCCATGCAGTCTGGGACTCATGGAAGTACCTCTCATCTGATCAATGAGGAGGGAAATGAAGTTAGGGACCATAGTAGTACCGATGGACACATCGTTGTATCTAACGTACTCCCTACGCTAGGATGTCCTCCATTGATCTGGGATCAATGATACTGGTCTGGGACCAGTGATAGGAGTTGTACATACTATGACGCTGACTTCGGGTCAGCTGAGACTGGTCTGGGACCAGTGGTACATACTCCGAGACTGACTTCATGTCAGTGCAGTACTCGTCTGGGACCAGTAAGAGTCGTACATACTATGACGCTAACTTCGGGTTGGTTGAGACTAGTCTGGGACTAGTGGTACGCACTCTGAGTCTGACTTCGGGTCAGTGGAGAATGGTATGAGACATTCTCGATCAATTCTTGTTCTTCATAGTTCAGTGGAGATGAGCAGAGCTGAGCAAAGCTAGCAGAGCTGAGCTGAGCAGAGCAGAGCTAGTAGAGCTGAGCAGAGCAGAGCCAGCAGAGCAAAGCTAGCAGAGCTAAGCTGAGCAGAGCAGAGCCAGTAGAGCTGAGCAAAGCAGAGCCAGCAGAGCTGAGCAGAGGAGAGCCAGCAGAGTTGAGCATAGCAGAGCTAGCAGAGCCAGCAGTGTTGAGCAGAGCAGAGCCGAGCCAGCAAAGCTGAGCAGAGCAGAGCAAAGCCAGCAGAGCTGAGTAGAGCCAGCAGAGCTAGGCAGAGTAGTGCAAGGCACTAATGGCAGAGATAGTACAGTCGGATTTGTGGATCAACGAATGGAGTTCCCCCTAGTTGAGAGGGAGTGTTAAATTGGCAACTAGGGCCAAACTCCCTGTGGGTCGGCTTATTTATGGCAGCTGATATTTTTATTGGATCCCTCTCGTCGAGAGGTGTAGGATTGATCCAAAGATCATCCGATTCCGATAATTATTTATGGAGATATGAATTTATTTTGTTTATGTAATTATTATCAAGCCAACCAGCTCTTAGGTAGGCTCTAGAAGCCTAGTCGACGTGTCTATTCAACCTCTACGTTTTTAATATAAATAGATGAGGATTTAATTTCATTTGCACTCATCTCTTGTGATCTCTCTCCACGTGTTTGGGTTTTGTGGATAGAGAGATCTAAAGGAGAATACGTTTCTCTAAAGGTTGATCTAACCTTACCCTAGCTGTAGTAAAAGAAGGCATACCTCGCAGTCATATAATACCTCACATATGGGAACGCAATTACCATGCAGTTATAATATACATACAGGAATGAATGTCACATAGTCATACTGCTATAATATAAACTTTTGGAGCTACAAGGATTTGAGTTTAAAGCTGCGAGGGTTTGATTCAGAATTCATGGCGTATGTAGATCACGCATTTTCCATCATCGAGGACGATTCAGCGGGCTCTTACGCTGTACACAACAGTCCTCCCATTAAAGAAATTTCCCTGGCCATGGCGCTTTTGGTATTCGGCACCGTAGGCATCATCGTAGGCTTCATCATGATCGGGGGCGATCGGGGCCACGTAATATATTTATGCGGTAATATATTTATGCAGGTGGATACGCTGAGCATTATATATATACACAGATCCAGATATGACGATACGCTGTTCATGTTATATATTGTTCACGTTATACGCAGTCATGAAGAATGGTGATATGAATATGGAACCGGATATATATATATACGCAGATCCAGATATGATGATACGATGTTCATGTTATATATTGTTCACATTCAACGCAGTCATGATAACAGGCTTTGTGGATCTAGAAATGTACATAGTTCATGCAGAGATACACTGCTCGTGGAGACATATATCCGCATCAATGCAGTCAGGCACTTATACGCTATCCTCAGGTGTAGCCACTGTCAATGCATGGAGCTGCAGTCACATGTTGTTCATTCCTGAGGTATAGCCGCAGTCAACGCATGATAGCCGCAGTCAACACATGGAAGCCGCAATCACACAATCGGATCCGCATTGAGATGAGATGTGTCTAAGAGTTCAAGCTGCCTCCTCGGATGGGTTAAGGAGAAGTAGAACCAAGGTTGGTTACCCTCTCAGCATACCTGTAGATTGAAGGTATTCTCGTATGGAGAGAGCACCCTGAGCATCTCGACATATCTATCTCAGATAGATGACAAACTTAGGATACTCCTGTAGCAGAGTCTTGGTGATGATCATTGTGGTATTACTTCACAGTGAGCAGTATGAATTAGATCTATATGTCTCAGCATATGAAGCAGTGTTACAGTCTATAAGGAGAAGAAGTTCTAATGTTCAGCATAATAAAGAAATAATATAGTCATGGGCATCATAATGATGCATGAAGCATAAAGATTATGGGCAACATGATGATGCATAATGCAGCATGAAGGTGTCACATGATAATGTGCAGCAAATGAACAAGAGGCAGCACTACGAGAATCAGTTGAAGCAGAATGTCTTCAACTGATCTCATCATTATAGGAAATAATCTATGCTCAAATCTAGATAAGTCAAAGTGTTGACTTCTGTTGTAAATGCACTCTCTCTCTCTCTCTCTCTCTCTGCTGAACTTTGAAGATAAAAGAAGATTTGATCAAAGGGTTTCCCCACACATTTTGGGGTTTGTTCCTGGCTCGCGCCATATCTTGTGTCCTCTTGTCTTGGTTTGTCTTCTGCGATTTTATATTTATGTTCTATCTGCAGTTTATTGTAATGTTGATGTAATTGCTAACTGTGAAAATTTAAATAAATTGCTCTAGCATAGAACATACTTAAACTTAAGAGGCTCTCCTCTTCCACCTTCATGATTTACCGATGCATGGTCACCTATTTATTTCTTCTCAAGCTTGATTTTATTCTCATATTCTGGAAACAACTTGTCAACTTTAACTTCCATGTTCCATGGTGCACACCCTACTTCATGCTCAAAAGATTTGAGTTTTCCTTCTCCTCATTGGTGCTTGTTCTTGGATAGCATTCACTCATGCAACTCGTACGAAGAAGTCCTGCTTTGATACTAAACTTGATCCAGGTCTTTTAACTTCAAGGATGCATACAAAATTGCATATAAAAGAGAATTCAACCAAGTAACCTAAACGTATGAAAAAGAATCATAAATAATAAAGAAAGCATGAGATCAAAGGCACAAAAATGATTTGATTATGGAGTTCACTTAATGTGGGCTACATCTCTGGGACCTACTCAAAGTGGGGAGGCCCCTTTCATTAAATGGCATAAAAAATGAATTACAATAAAATTTACATAAATGATCCTAATACCTACATATTTTTTCATGGAGGAAAAATGCAAAGCTCATGGCACAAAATTGTGTCAAATGACTACAAACTTGACCATATTTGACCAAGTGACCTTTAAAGCTCTAAGGAATCTTTAGATTCCCTCAACATTCCCTGCAAGAATATTTTCCCAATATTCCTTCAAAATATTTCTTGGATTCCATGCCCGCTTGGGCACTCCTGGTTCCACCTACAAAAACGATTCACTACTCTTCAATCTCGCCACGCCTCCCCCTCGGATGCCTAAATGTTGAAGTTGATATACAAAACGTGGGAGGACCTTCCAACAAATGCGCCGTTGGATATTTGGAAAATGGTGGCACGTAAGTTCGGGGTGGTCCGAGTATAAAACCTCTCGCACACATATTCGGTTCATTGTTTTAACGACATTTTAATATAGTTTTGGTGGTTATAATATATTTTGAATTTGGAGCTGCACGTTGGTGGGTCGGCCCCCCTGGGTCAGGCAGGTTCGACCCCCTCCGAATCCTCCATAAATGTGTCACTGTTGTATTGATGGGTGGAGAGGGTACTTCGGTGGGTCTCCCGCCCACTGTATTATGTTTAAAAATATATATGAATGTCATTAGGGGATGGTGGGCCACCAACCCATATTTCTTTCTAATATTTTTATGATATAATTGGACAAAAAATTGGTGGCGGTTTTTAAGAGTTATCAGGAAACTTAAAGACGTGAAAATTTCGCCCTTTCCAACCGTCATTTTTCATGTGTCATCCCTTCGCCAAATTTTTGTTGTGTTAGTGACTGCCACTTGGCCTAGTTTGGTCACATTTTCTACTGGCTATATAAATCATATGAAATCAGGTTTGAGTGTTGTTCACACCATTGGAATTAGGGTGATGAGTATTACAATCTAGTCATGGTTTCACTTCCATTTGATGACTTTGATTTCTGAGCTTTTTCAAGGCCACCTCTATTTTTAAAGCTATCTCGATCAGTTGTAGCAGTTACAATAAAAGGGATTATCCAGAGGTGCATTTGTAGAGCTATAGTTAAAATTTCCATAAAATGACAACTTGAAAATAGGTTAGGAACACAACTTTGAAAGGTTTGATTAGAAGTAGAGGAAAATTGAAGGAAGCACATTCTAAAGAAGGTTGACACATGGTCCATACAACTTTTCATCTAATTATTTTGCAGCTTGGTTTGAGTTACTAGCACTAGGGAGGAAATAAAAATAAAAATCTTGTATATAGATGGAAGCCACAATAATGAATGGTTGATTGATAATAGGATTGGTCGCAATAAATTTATGGAAATAAAACGTGGAGGACACAATATTCAATAAAGAGAATGCCTATTAGATACCAAAATAAAATTTTTAAATAGTGAGGACTTATACAAATTTTGAGAAATAATTGAATCTTGCTTGCTGAATGATGGATACGAGTTGGTTGGTAAGAGATGAGGGCCAAAATACATATAAAAAGTAGAAACAAGCTGAGACAAAATGAAATGCCAAGATTACAATAGTTTCTTATCATTATCCCTTAAATTTGTAACAAATCAAAATGTTTTAAGTTGATTTTTATCTCAAGTTTCACCTCAACAATTTGATATTTTCAGAAATGTTGATAAAAAAAATCTAAATCTGAAAGAGAGCCCTAATGTATGATGAAGTATGTTGAGAAATAGGTATTTCTATTCATCATGTAATAATGAAGTAAGAAAGCAGACAAAATAATGAAAATCACTGTAACATGGTCGATGAAGCTTTTGAAGGGGTCAATTCTAAAATCATTTCTTCCCTATATGTCTAACAATATGTATGCTACAAAATAAAAGGACTGAAACTACTAGAAAATGAGTGAAAGAGTCTTGCTGAACTACTCTAAGATTTATTTTTACCATCCCATAGACTAAACAAAACAATAATTTCTCCCCCCAAACTAAACAAAAGAATGAGAAGCCAAAGTTAGTAATTCATAACCCCAATAACCCCATTATAAATAAAAGTGACATAATCATGTTCAATGCCATGGCATTAAATATGGATGAAAAGAGGATATAAATATGGGAAAAAAGGATGACGAAAAGATACAATCCCACAATAAACCAATTACCTTTTTCTTCATCTCGCACAGTATTACCATTATCCAATTGTATAAAATGAGTCCGTTTATATGGCAAAAATAAATCATCTACACTAAGGGTCCCACACTATTGTAATCAAGAAGAGATTGATGTTTGAAGGCAGACTATAAAGTTGCCTCTGAAGATATGTTGAAGGGCCTTGGGTTTGTGATTGATCATCGCCATAATTTACATCTGTGTGAGTTTCCATGGGTACAAGGATATACACCTTGGGTTTGTGATTGATCATCGCCATAATTTATATTTGTGTGAGTTTCCATAGATAAGAGGATATACGCCTTGGGTTTAAATATGAGAAACTGTAAATGATTATGTTGAAAGAAGTGGATTTATTAAACAATAGCATCAAATTCATGAGATCTCATATCTTATAAGGAAACAAATTTGAATTTTTTTTATGTTCGACAATGAGTGATTAAGAAAGAATAAGTGCTCCCTATATTTTATTATATTTTTGGAATTGATTGAGTGGTAAATATGTTTTACATATGGGGCAGGAGCCACTACGAATGTTGAGAGGCTTGTAGAGTCATGAAGGTGATTTCGTGGAAACGGGCAGTTACACTGAAAATTCGATTATCATGTTCGAGGACTGGTCCATCCCTTGTTAACACTGAATTTGTTAAGCCGACGTTTGGTTGTGAGGTCTAATTTCCTTTTTAATAATATTAAATTGATATCTGATGGATAGACGTGGTGATAGATGACAAATAGAAATAGAATAGAATAGGGTCACGTCGTTTGATTAATGTGCACCCAAACTAGTATACTACATATTAAGAGTGGGGTCTGTTTCTCTCTCCCATGAGTTACTTTCGACATATACTCTAGCAATAGCATTTGCTTTGTGCGCCTCAGGGTTTTGGTGTATTTTTTACACAAATAGATTTATGAGGGGAATCTATTTGAACTTATATTTCTGGTAAGAAAAAAAATCAGAAATCAATGGAAACCTTGGCAAAGTAGCAGGAACAGCTTGTTTCATTCGTTTAAATAGTTGGGGAATCGACAGAAAAGGCGTGGCAGTTTCTGGAAGCAACCAACTGGAATATAGACGAAGCGATACAGTTATTCTATGCTCAATCTGATAATCATGAATTGCCATAGGCTTCTACTAGTTCTAATTTAAGTAATGCTCCAGTAGTGGAAAGGCATAACCATGAGTACAGTGACCATACAGGCTATGTACGCCCACCACTACCAGTTAAGACGGAAGCATTATACGATGATGATTTTATACGAAGAAGAGGTCAAGAATCGGCACAACCTAATAGATTGAAAGGGCTGTATCGCCCACCATTCGAATTGATTTTCAAAGGCAGTTTTGAGCAGGTGAAGGTGGAAGCTGCAGGCCAAGGAAAATGGCTCATCGCAAATATACAATCCCGCCCAAAAGACTTCAGCTCTTATATGCTTAATATAGACATTTGGGCCAACGAAAGTGTGAGGGAGACAATTAGTGCATTTTTCATTTTTGGCAAATTCATTTTTTGGCGAAAGGTGTGCACCTATTATAATTTGAGTGAGATTCCCTCAACACTTGTTATTGATTCTATCACTGGACAAGAAATTAAAGCTTGGACAGGCACCATCGATCCACAGGAACCGTTATAGGATTCGATGCCTTATATCGATAAGGGCCCCAAGGAATTCAGCCATCGAAGGAGAAGGAGGGTGACATCAAATGTTAATGATAATATTGCATAGGAGCAAATAGTACAAGAAGGAGCGAAAGACGTTTCAGCTGACTTTGCTTCTTTGGAAATCAAGGAAGATAATCAACAAAAAGCTGCAGTTAGACGAGAGTACCCAGCTCTCCCAGAGGAGCCACACGGTGTCAACAACTGTAGGTTAGGTGTCCGTTTCCCTGAGGGCAAGAGGGTGCAAAGGAGGTTTCTGCAAACTGATCTCATACAGTTACTTTGGTCCTTCTGTTCTTCTCAAGTCAAAGAAGCCAGTAATGGGCGGCAATTTAGACTCGCACATGCAATTCCTAATGCATCATCCAAAACATTAGAATACGATAGCAACCTCACCTTCCGAGACTCTGGACTTTCTAATACGCTCATTTCCATGACGTGGGAATCGTAAATGGAGACCTTCAGGGTGAGTTGAACACCCTGTAAAACTTGCAAAACTTTGGCTCGCCGGCATTTTCTCAGCTTACACTTGCCACATATCATGTTATAGATAGTGACCTAGAACGTAAACGATATAAAGTAGAAAGATTACGCGTTTTATTCTCCTCATGCATCATGTTTTAAACGGTGACGTGGCACGTTTTAATGTATAGCTTGTTGACTTAAATTTAAACATTTCAAAATATCAATGTCAACCATGTAAACTTAAATGTGTTTCAAACTATCTATGTAAGAGTTTATCCCTAACTGTTTTAATTTAAATATTATTGTTTTAATATAATTATTGCGCTGAGATGCCCTCCTAAACGTACGTTTTTAATATCAATTTTGTTACATTGCTGACAAAATTGCTACCTATTGAGGAAAAGGTGGGGCATTTTTTTAGATTGTTGTATTGTTTTAAGATAATAGATTTTTGTAACGATGTTAATTACAATCATCGTAGAATTTTAGAAATTGAAAATTAATTGTTTAGCAATCCAATAATATTCTTAGGTATTTAAGAGGTTATTATCATTAAAGTTTATTTATAAATAAAAGCTATGAAATGTAAATTAAAATTCAAAATGCAATACTTCAAGGTAAACATAATATAATAATATAGTTATTTATTGGCAAACATAATCATGTAAATATTTCAATGTTATTATAAATAAGAATAATTAGATCAGTTATTTCCATGGAATCAAATGGCTACCAATCATATATATATGGGATCATTTTTTGCCACCTAAACAAACAAGACTATATTAGAGACAAAATCTCCACGATTAAGGGTCTTGTTCCATATTTTTTAAAATGTACAGATTTTTACTTATGTATTAACTCTTTTTTTATAACAATAACAACAACAATTATTATTATTATTATTATTATTTAAACTAGTTTTTTTATTTTTTTTGTAGTTAAGACTAACCTAAGTACTCACGAGGGGATTTGAACCGGTGACTTATCGCAAGGAGTGCCTTAACAACGCACCCATTCACCGTGAATCCAAAGCCCCATGGGCTATTTAAATTAAAATTTTATTTAAGTTTATTTTTATGATTTTTTTAATCTTGACAATGTGAATTTTTTAACCTTTTTTATTTCTATCCAACCATTTAACTTATATGGTTGTGCTAATTTACCATAATTACAAACCTTATTTGTTAATGATGAAAATATCAAAATTATTTACTATTCTTTGTTCATAGTTATTAATTGTGTGGAAGTTAAATGTAATGTTTTCTTAGGAATTGTTATTTTATTTGCAAATTTTCTTTAAGTGGTTTCCCCCTTGAAGAAGTGAACATAGCTCTCTATTACTTATGGGAGGTTTCCTTGGTCGTGTTAGGTCATTAACAATGCTATAAATATGGGTTTCCTTTGATTTATGTGAATTGTGCCTTAGTAGTCCTTTAGTTAATCTTAAAATTGAATTAATTGAGGGGCACGGGGTTGTTAATGGTCCAATTATAGTAGATGGCATAGCCTCAATCTAAGAGCAGTTGGGGTGATCAGCTATATTGTAATGTTGGCAATCAATTTGCAATTAAGTATTGACCCAGTTCATGTGAGTTTCTTGTGAGTTTTGTAGTGTCTTGTGAGTTTCAGGTTACAATTGCATTGAATTGTGGAGTAGGTGATGTAACAGGTAGATAGAGAGATGATTGATGAAATTTAGTACATGGAGGAGAACATAGCCACATCATCGTGGGATTCCTTCCGTCGAAGATAAAAGAAGAGGCGCAAGGACAAGTCTTAGGATGATGCATAGTTGGGAGTATGTGGACAGTAAACACAGTAATGGAGAAAATAATTTTTTTGCACATGGTTGTCTCTAGAGCCACATCTCCTCAGAGACCTTTGTTGTAGTTCTTTCTTCTCAAAGATGTATGAAAAGAACACACATAATATTATGGATGACAAATAATATTAATAATATAAATCGCTGCTAAACATTGTAGATCTACAACCACTGATAGAAACAAAACCTACCAATTTTTGAATCTATGCCACAATCATAGTTAAACAACAAAAAGAAAGAGTAATAACTCCAATTTCCAATGGAAACCAGATATACAAAGAATAGTTTTATTATAACACGTGTGAAGGGAACAAATAAATATTACTGCTCCCCATCTATGGGAGCGAAAAAGTATTTAAATTTTTATTTAGAAATAATAAATAAATAAATGATTTATTTATCATCTCAAGGAATCAGTTAAGGAATAATAAATGGATAAGGATTTATTTAATTATTCTTAAGGGATTTAGTCGAATTTAACAAAGAATAATAATTAATTAGTGATTAATTATTCTTAGAGAAAAATAACATAATTAATGATTTATCTGTTTATTTTTAAGATTGGGTCAAATATGAGAAGGAATAATAATTGAACAGTGGTTTAATTAATTATTCATATAAGAAAATCAAGTAAATAGTGATTTATTTAATTATTCTTCATGGGTTTAATTATAAATTACTTAATAAAGGTGGTTTATTAAATAATTTCTCACAGTGAAAACATTTTTACTATGGTAAAATTGCCTTTACATGGTGTACTTTGATCCATCTAGTAAATTAGGCTAGATGATAAATTTTTTGGTGATAATAGATTTCCTGCCAATGTACGAGTGTTAGGAGAGAAACATATGATCGAAGTACATTGTAAAGGCATAATCAGTAGACAACACAGGGGAGTCAGTGAGAGAGAGAGAGAGACCAATGAAGTTGAATTGAAAGAGGATAAGGATAGAGGGGGTGAGGCTACTTCAAGTGTCCTTTTATGTTGTGGTACCAGACCTCAACGAGGAAAGGGAGGCATACCCTTACCTGTCGAGATTACTTAGTAAAAAAATAATGGTTCGCCGAGAAATGTGAAACTTAGCAATGATGTATATGTTGAATGGTAAATGACATGCTATCATAACAGAGCCAAAAAATAATATAATGTGTCCCATATACATAATGCACTTGGAAAAACATGAGCCAAGAGTAAATACAATAATACCTGAGTACATTATATACAAAGGCTCTTCCCTTAAAAAATGGGTGGGAGGGAGGGTAGAACAACTGGAGAAGCCCTCTTGAATAAGGAGGGCTCTACAAAACTGAATGGATTGTTTGGAGGAGATGTGCATGTTATGAACACTATGATCGGTAGGAACTAGACCCATCAACTCTATGGAATTTCATTTGAGGTTGAAGCATAATAAGAATGCATCTGGGCATGTGGGGGGCTACCTAAAGGGTCACCCCCTCACGAGGTCTGAAACATCTCACACACAACAGGGAATCACTGGTACAACTTGCTGCATCACTAGACCATCAAGTGTATGAATCATGAACTTGAAACAACCAAGCCAAAAGGAAATAATGAGTCCCTCTACTCAATCCAATGCACCAAACAAGAATGGGATCTGGAATGAGGATACACTACCCTCTGAGTTGTTCTTCTAAAATAAATGAGCTGATGCCGATAAAATAAGGCTTGCGATAGGTGAGGTAATGAGAATCTTCAACTAAAGCATGAGGGAAAATAGTAATGTGACCGATGGACTGACACTAGGGATAATGGGAATGTGGGACTCAATTACAAATAAATGACCTCCCTTGTTAGAGCATAAGGTGTATGGTTGACCTGACAGCAACTGACTCACCTCTGAAGGGGATGGACGATAGTATGACTGGAGGCCAGTATGAGCAACACAGGATGAATGAGGTACAACGATGGATAGAATATTGTGACATGATATAATGGGACATGAAATAGACTCCAAGAATGCAAAGGTGACCCATTGTGGATGCTCTGAACAAGGGTGACTTGATGACACTACCACACAGACTAGGCCTGGTGGGGACCGTCAAAACATGTGTAAATTATTGCTACTCATGACGAAAGTTGACATATGGTATGAAAAGTATTAAGATGAGGTGGACCTCAAAATACAAGTGTCGTTTTATGACGAAATTCAAATTTGAGAGGCAAAAAAGTGACCTTTGAAAAATGGCTTCCTGGTGAAGTGTTAAATCATAAAAAAAATGAGGAAGACCCATTATAAATATCGATGAGATATTTCCAATAGTGTTCATGGTTCGTCAAACTGATCTACAGTCTGGTCGCAATGGGAAACAGAAAAATTAGGAATTTTTCTATCAAAGGACATTTTCCCTCCCATTTGGATTCATTTGCTAAGTCAGCTATGGTGAATTTGGAGAGGAGGAAAAGACCCTAAATATTGTGGAGATCGTAGTGGATAAACCAATCGTCAGAATCACGAACTGCGAATTTCAGGTAGGTGGCCTTACTCATCTCTTCAATTTCAGTGGTTTATTTCCTAATTTTTGGCACATGGCAGCTCCATGGGAGACCCCTACTCTTTCTCACAGCCACATCACACTTTTTTGGCCTAAAAGTGCCATCTGGCTTGCTGGAAATAGCTAGAAACTTGCGAGCTCACACTTTATGGGCTCAAAACTATGATTTGGGGCTAGAGAGAGGGTTCGTCTACTGGTCGGGTGGAGGCTGTAGGCTGATCAATGTAGACCATTCTTTTCTTCTCTAAACTAACAAGACATGTGATGTTTTGCAAGCATGGCAGAGCTGAAAATCAACTAGCATGAATGAGACTTGGATAATCTTCGATCTGAGATCGAGGGGGATTGCGGGGTTCTAGGGGCATTGGCTCATTATGGGGTTCTCAAGTTGGTAGATAACCCACTAATGAGCACAGATGAACCCTTCCTATCGAGAATTGTGAGTTATTGGGATCTAGAAGAGAAGGTATTTTTTGTGCAGGGGCATAAGATTGAGCTGACATTACAAGATATTTACTTCATGCTCGAACTGCCTCCCCTTGGAGTGGTGGGGGATATTCATCTTATGTTACCTTGTGGGAGGAACATTACTGAGTTTTTGGAGCGCCATTATCGACGGGGTGTTCGTGTCAAGGGCACGACTATCCTTCTTGTTGATCTAGAGAGGCTAGAGACAGAGGCTATTGCCGCAGCTGTGCTACGGGTCCTAGCCAATGAGGCATTCAACCACAACACTGGTGGGCAGATGATGTTAGTTGAGAGTGTTTTGGCCGGGACCTACTATGGGTGGGCCTAGATGATGCTATCATTAGTGAAATGATAGTTAAGTCTTTGCAGGAGGCAGGTGAACCGTGACTATGCTTTTGGCATAGTATTGTGTTCATTCTCCTTTGAGAAGATACCCACTATCTGTCCTCATGTACAAATTTCATATGCGGGCCCAAAGGAGCCTACGATGCGCTGTTGGGGTAGATACTGCGGAGAGGAGGAGGGGGAGTTGGATGGGCATTCCAACCTGAGATTTTCACACATTGGGATCAGATACCCCTTTACATTGACAATTACCCTTATAGTGGGATGAACTATCAAGGGGATAACGGCTTGCCACTTCCGTCCGAGTGAGCATGAGGACTAGACAATAAGTATTAAGTTTTTAGTTTTATGGAGGATTTCTTATTTCTATCACATGTATATGGTTTTCAGTGTAAAATATGCTGTATGGAGACATAGCACTGGTAAAGCCGACAAGATATGTAGGCTGAGCCGCAGTGTTTTGGGCTACACGTCGGGGGAGATCATCATCACATCAGGGTCTAGAGGATACTAATCTTCATCGTAGGTTCGATGTACTCTTGACCGAAGTTTCAAAGCATGGATGCATGACTTCAAGGATTGGTACACAAATGAGTGCATTGGTCTTCCCTCAGAGTGGCGAGGTATCGTGCGATGTGTGGCAATGGCTAGTTAAATATTACATGATCTACGAGGAGGTGGAGCATAGCCTTTAGCATGAGATCCGTCGGGCAGTGACTAAATGTAGGGACATGCAGGTCCCTTTGATTTTGATTTTTGTAACATGCAATGGGAATGTCAAATGTATTTAGAGATATGAATCCAAACACTTTTATAATACATAATATGATTATGCATTTTATATGACGATGATGGTTCACCATTTTTTTTGTTTATCGTTATCTTCTATGGTATACATTTGATAAATTCCAATCTATAATGTTATTTGCAATGGTATCTACATAGTTATTTTGGGCTCTAGCAACAATAATGAAAGCAATGGTGTCAAGTTCACATACCAATAGCTTAACTCATAGATATTTTATAAAGAGGGCTTGGTTATGATCATGATACACACCATTCATTTGCATGACAAGTAGAAAGGAATCTAAACGAACATGAATATGAAGGATGTGATGAGTGAGACAATCAACTAACAAACCTATCACTGCATCGTATTCAGCCTGATTATTGGTTATAGATTCAATGCATATACTGTTTGAAATAACTAACATATGAAAGGGGGTAAAAATGGCCCAGGCTTCCGAGGCTAGATTCCAGGAGAAGCAACTCGCACCGTCAGCATGATCGATATATGGTGTGGATGATGGGTCCATATGAAAGTTGCAAAAGATAATAGATGAGATGATGCAATATACCTAACTTCATGGTAGAAATAAAGACACTCAAATCAAAGGGATGTGCTATGAGAAAAGTTTCTTGAGGTAGAGTGCATGGGGAGAATTAGGAAGGAAATGGTCTTCAAAATCCTCCAAAGAAATTCCACCTTTCCCAAGTGCAATGGTAATCAGGGATAGACATAGCTTCCATGATGTCTTCATAAGAATGGAAGATGGGAGAACGGGATGAAGATTGACTACATCATGTGGCAGCGTTACTTGGTGCATCAACTTGAGAAAGAAGGTTCACATATGCATCATCTTGAATGGTAGATGATGAGCTGGTAGATGGAGGATCTATGGATGTTGAGACCTTGGATTCTATCGAAAGATGTTTGACAAAAGCACGTGCAGAAACCTCAGAGGGGTTTTCGTGTGAGGAACTCAAGGATGATGATAGGTAAAGGATATGGCCTATGGTGTCTATCATCTTGACATTGGGGCAAGGAATCATGATGGTGCGAGTAGAGTCCCCCTATTCTGGTTGACTAGTGGTACTAGAATCCATGGGAAGAGGAGTAGATGATCTAGTACGAGTGGCCTCGTATTTGTGAAGTGCCCCAAGTAAATCGCAAAGCTCATTGAGATGAGGGAAACAATGGGAATAGTGACCATGATGATCACACAAGGCACAAGGGTGATTTTTGTGCAATTTTATAACTTTAATGGGTGGGCCCAATAAGTTAACATGGACTTTCAAGTTGTTTGATTCAGGGAACACTTCATGAACCAAAGTTGTAAGTTGAGGAAGTTCGAGACAATTATTGGTGGTGTGCCCAACAAATTTACACAGAGCACACAACAGTGATGACTTTGGGGCTTTATGGGCTGGAGGAGCTTAGGGAGCCTTGTCCTTAGGTCCTTTCCTCTTAGCTTTTCCCCCCTGTCCTGCTGCTTTCACAACAGGTGTTGGTTCCTGTTGAGTTTGTGATGGAACTGAGCAGTGGTAGGAGCTGTAGGGACTGGTTGAACTAGGGTCAAAGCATGGTAAGGTCTTAGATGACCAGGCAGAATGCTTGTACGGGGATTGATGTACCATACTGGGATCCTGAGAGTCATGTTAGCAAGGACCACTGAAGCCATGGTGGGGATAGAAAATACTCCCGGAGGGCGGAATAAGAAAGGTACCTGGCCCAGAGGGTAGTGTCCCAATGGAACTGCTCCTAGATGGTTGAGACCTAAAGGAACAGTTCTTGGTGGAAACATAGGAGAGGCACCCACAAACGGAGGAGGTCCTGGGGGGTGGATCGAGAGGGTTTAGCTGGGATGGAAACAATGGGGTTCTAAGGAGCTGGCAATTATTTAGATGCACTAGACTTCTCAAGGGTAGCCTGTGATGCTTGTAACATGCAAACACTCATAGAGTTATGCTCTAAAATGGGAGGGGGAGGACGATGGAAAGCACCCAACAATGAGGAATCTATATAGACTCTGGGTGAAACACTGATGAGAGGAGTTGAACATTGTTTAATGGGCACCACCGAGATAATGGACTTGGGGGAGGTCACAGATGTCAGCTCGTAGTAAGTCAGTTGATCGATGGTGATGATCTTCCCTTCATGGGGGAAGCACATCTTGTGGAACACCGAAGATGTAATAGATGATATGGAATATGTGTAACTATGACCTAAGAGAATGTTTTAATCCAAAGGGGCATCAATGACTTCATTCGACATGGAGATTCATGGCCACAAGGGTCACTAGACTGTTGGAGTACATGCCAAGGGGTTGGGAGGAGTGTTCATCCCAAGCACGCAAAGTGATGGTGGACGGGGAACACTTAGATGACTTAAGCTATGTCCAAATAGTAGCGGACATCACGCAAGTGGATGCACCTTCATCAATAATGCATCGGGAGATGATGGCATTACAGACTCTAACTAGTATCTAGAAACCAACGACTGAAGGAAATGGGGGATAATATGATGTATTAATATGGAAGACAATACAATTTTTTTTCAAAGGATCTACTACACCTAAGGAAGTTAGTAGAGCTTTCTTTTGAGATGGGAATGACTGGAGTACTTCGAGCATTGACATGGCAGCAGATGATTGGAGCAAGTCGTCTACTATACTATATGTATGGGTAGATCATTTAGAAGCCACATTACGGTGTAATGGTCCCTTTGGGATCTTTGGAATGCCCTCAAATTTAGGTTGAGGGATCTGTAATGAACCATTTCAAACAATAAGAGGCTCAGCAAATGCTTTGGTTTTGGACTCACTGGCGGATGAAGTCAATGGCTTTTCATATTAATGCAACCGAGTTTGTAGGTTGATAGCAGAGGGATTAACCTCATCAGATTTCATCATGAGGATTTGGTAGTCACCAGGACTAGAAGGTTGGGGGGGTGGGGTACTTGATCTGGTTAAGGTTGAGTGATCCAAGTGTATCTTCAGATACAATGGCATGGAAAAACTCAGAAATCCAAGTGGGCAGAATGAAGTCAACCTAGGACCAGAGCAGAGATCTCGTCTTCCTAATTCCAACAGTGCAAATGGTACTTCAATCCGAGTCCAGATGATGAAGTTATCACCCGAAGAAGGATGCTTTAGTCCTTAATAAAATGAGGAATTTCCTTTGAAAAGGAGTCTTAAGCCTTTAAGGCCAAATCGCAATCAAAGGTTGCATATGGGTGGATTTAAGCTTTGGGCCATGGAACCCCCAATCTTCGATCGCTGAATAGATCGGATCGGTGAATTGGAGGCAGCCGGATCGACGGTCATATATATATATATATATATATAGATAGATAGATACATATACATATACACACACACACACACACACACACACACACACACACACACACATATATATATATATATAAGTGTATATCGGTGATCGGTGGTGAGCATTTCCTCTGAAGAGGCCCATGGAAATAGTGTTACGCCGATTGCAATAACAGGCTGGACCCGATGAATAATATGTGCCCGATTTAATGATTTTTGAAATTCGGGTGAACGGTTTTGGGTGGATTTCTTAGTGTTTTTGGTATTTTGGAGCCTTATCAATGCAACGATAAAAGGGCCATTTTGAGAGGCAGTTGCACCCGCCAATCCTTCCACTCTACCAGCCTTTGTCATAAGCCAGGAAAACTCCGATTTAAATGGGATCTTGTCTAAGAATCCATTATAAAGGAGGATCGTTTGAAAGAACGAGAGGGGGGAATTTGTTTTGGTGGCAGCACGTTGTTTTGCAGGAGGCCGAAAGCATATATTGGTCTGTTTTCGATATTTTACATACTCCAATCCCTTTTATTTCTACGGGAAGCTTTGGTGCTGCATACCTCTCCATCTCAGGCATTCATTTCATGGCCATCTTGCAAATTGGAGGTATAAGCCTTCTATGGATAGTTTGATGAATGTAATTCTGTTTATTCATGCCATTTAATAAGAAAGGCCTCCCCATTGTTGAGTTGGGCCCGGAGACATAGTCCGAATTGGACAAACTTCGTTATCAAGCCTTGGTGTCTTCTTTTTGTGCCTTTTATGTGTTTACTTCTTTTCTTATGTGCACATTTATGTGTTAAGCTTCAATTTTATATGCAATTATTTTCTATACATCTATAATCGAAAGCATCTTGGATCAAGTGGTATCAGGGCAGGGCTTTTTAGATGTGAATTTCATGTTTGTATGTTAACAAGAGGCCGGTTTCAAAGGGGCAAAGGGAATTTAGAATATTTCAATCCAGAGGTAGGGCGTGCACCTCAGAGAAGAAACACGGCTGAAGAGGAAGCTCGTATTGAAGAGGAGTGCAATTTCAAAAGGACTTTCTATTCAATGGCTGAGAATATCAGTCAGCTGGTTATAAGACTGGAAAAAGCTAAAGAGAGGAATCTAGAAGGACAAGGTTTAGCACATTGGAATGATGGAGAAGAACCCCCTCCTTCTCCTTCTGGTGGTGAAGGTTCTTCTTTCCCTCACCACCACAATCAAATAAATCCAAAGGATGCATCTAAGAAACCTTTTTTTTAATTAGATGTTAAATTTGATCTTCTTGTGTTTAATGGTGAAAGTAACGCAGAAAAGCTTAACAATTGGATCATGTAGATTGAGGTTTATTACAGGATTCAACAAATTGTAGAGGATGAGAAGAAAATATAGTTGGTCTCTCTACGACTGGGCAACACAACTCTCATTTTTTGGGAGAGAAAATTGCAGAGTATCAAAAATGTGGGTAAGCTCTCTTCATCATGGTCTGATTTTACTTCTGCATTAAGCGAACAATTTTATACCTTAGGATACAAACATAAAGCTTTGATGAATTTGCAATATTTAAGGGAAGGTAAAGGGTAGGATGTTCTGAGTTTTACAGAAGAATTTAGGAAGCAAGCACTGAATTTGGATATTGCACTTGATACACCTGAAGTTGTAGCTATGTATATTGGCTCATTGCATAGTTATATTCAGCATTCATTATTGTTGTTTGAACCAACCACTATTGATGCAGCTAGTGTGAAAGAAATCCATATTGAGAACAGGGGCAAGAATGAAAGAGAGGACTAATCCAGAAAGCCATCGTTCAAACCTCCCAATGGAAAATCCAAAGCGAAATAGAAAGGTAAGGAAAAGAAAACAAAGACAGCCAAAGAGGGAGAGCAGCCTTATTGCAATCACTACAAGAAAGAAGGCCACAATGATGATCACTTTTCTAAGCACCACCCAGAAAGGTGTCCAAGGAAGTATGGAGGAAAGGGGAAGCAGGAAACAGTGGCAATGGCACAACAAGACCTTGGATCAGATTTGGGAGATGAAGCACTAATCACAACAAAAGGAACAAAAGGTACCCTTACACCTCCTGTTGATTCTAAATCAAATAGAAGCACCCGTTCTCTAGATGAGTCCCATTCAAATGATAGAAAAATAATTGAATTATTTCATATCAGAGTTGTAGTAAATCACACCAAAGTAGAAACTCTTTTTGATACTGGGTCCCAAGCAAATTTAATTGCAGAATCCTTGGTAAAGAAGCTTGGCTTAGAAAGAAAGCCACACCCAAAGCCTTACCCGCTGGGATGGATATATGATAAAGCTAAATTCAATTTAACCCAGTAGTGCAAGGTAAAATTTGTGATTGCGTCTAAGCTGGTAGATGAAGTAGAAATGGATGTAATCCCACTGGATATCTGTGGCATCGTATTAGGGAGCCCATACCTTTATGACAGGAAAGAATTCTTTTTCCACCATGAGAATAAATACCACATCAGCAAGGATGGGGTAGAATACATAGTGTGGGCTCATCAAAATAAGATTAACACCAACCTCGTAAGGGTTGGGTAGATGAAACAGTTGGTGAATTCAGTAAGACATGCATGCTTATGGTTGTAAGGGAGAAAGGGGCCGAATTCGTTGACACGTTCCAGGGCTGCGATGGGAAGCATAAACAGGAATTGATGGACTTAATTTCTGAGTATAATGAATTGTTTTAGGAGCCATGGGGACTACCTGCAAAGAGGGAAATCCAACATGAAATCCACCTGTTGCATGATGCCCCTGTGTCGAATATCGACATGTTCAGTATGTTGGTAGTTGAAATGGAGGAGACCAAGTGACAAGTGTAGGAATTGCTAGACCGAGGCGTAATCAGGCCAAGCTCCTCTCCATGCAGTTCATCGATTTTTCTAGTGGCCAAGAAGGATGGCAGATGGAGGATGTGCATGGACTACCACGCACTCAAAAAAATATCAGTAAAAAATCACTATCCCCTCCCACACATAGATGATTTATTGGATCAACTAAAAAATGTTGTATATTTCACAAAGTTAGATTTGTGTACTAGCTATCACCAGGTATGAATTACAGAGTAGGATATGTGGAAAATAGCTTTCAAAACCAAGCAGGGGCTATTTGAATGGATGGTAATACCATTCGGGCTTTGCAACACTCCAGCCACCTTTATGCTTGTTATGAATAATATATTTCAGCCCTTCATTGATGAGTTTGTTCTTGTATATTTGGATGATATACTAGTTTTCAGCAAGAGTTGGTTTGAACATGTGAATCATGTAAAGAAAGTGCTTGATGTGCTAAAGAAAGAAAAACTCTTTGTAAAATTGTCAAAGTGCGAGTTCGGGAAAACCCCTTTGGGTTACCTAGGTCATATTGTTGGTCATGGTCAGTTAAAAATTGATCCCGCTAAAGTCAGTGCGAGTGTAAATTGGCCTAAGCCTACTAGTGTAACTGAGGTCCATAGCTTTCTAGGTGTAGTCTAGTATTGGAGGAGATTTATTGCTAATTTGTCTATTATTGCAACACCTTTGTGCACATTTACAAGTGTGAAACAACTCTTCCAATGGGGAGGAAGACAACAGAAGTCCTTCGAAACATTGAAGGGAAAAATTAGCACCATGCCAGCCTTACTCGATCTCCAACAACGATTTGAGATCGAAACCGATGCCGACAATTATGCCATGGGAGCTGTAATGATGCAACAAAAGAAGCCAATTTGTTACCATTTTGAGAAGTTTTCTCAAGCTGTGATAAACTAACCTACCTATGACAAGGAGCTTTATGCCTTGGTGCAGAGTGTGAAAAAGTGGAAACACTACCTAATTGGCAAGGAGACCATCATCCATACAGATCATCATCCCTTACAGTACCTTCAGTCACAAACCAAGTTGCAGCAAACTTGTCATTTCAAGTGGATGGGCTTTCTTCAACAGTTTCATCTGGTAATAAAGTATAAGAAGGGCACTAGCAATAAAGTGGTCGATATGCTATCTCGCCCTCCTATTTCTGCTTCTGTTATTTTTCATAATGTTTCATTGTCTTTTGAAATTTAAGCTAAACAATATGCTAACGATGATGACTTTAAGGAGGTTTATGCAAAACTAACCCATGGTTCACAGGTGGGCAACTATCACCTACAGGGGAGATTGTTGTATCACCTTGGTAAATTATGTATTCCCACAAGATAAAAAGTGCATGGAATTCGAGAGGCCCACACCTCTCTTGTGTCTGGACACTTTGGTGTCGAAAAGACTTTATGTCATGTACAAAGATTTTTTTTTTGGCCTCATATGAAAATCATTGTGACTCGCTATGTAAAGAGTTGTGTGATGTGTTCTGTGTCAAAGCCCTCTAATAGAAAACTTGGGCTCTACACACCACTCCCTATTCTAAGTCATCCATGGGAAAGTGTGTCAATGGATTTTGTAGGAGGTTTACCTCTATCTAGGAGGGGCCATGACTATTTGTATGTCATCATTGACCGTTTTAACAAAATGTGTACTTTTATGCCTTATAAAAAGCAGATTACTGCAGAGCAGATTGCTTCTCTTTTCTTTCAGTATGTTTGGGTCCACTTTGGATTACCCACATCAATTGTGTCGGATCAAGACTCTTGCTTCCTTGGGGGGTTCTAGACCAGCTTGTGGAGGATGATGGACACCAAACTAAAAAGAAGCATGACATTTCACCTGTAGAATGATGGATAGACAGAGGTTGTTAATTGTATCGTGGTACACTTATTATGAGGCTATTTTGGGAAACATGCCAAGTTGTTAGATGAACATATCCCCTATATACAACATTCCTACGACCGAGCAGCACATTCATCAACAGTACATTCACCATTCGAGACATTCTTTGGTTAACTACCAAAGGACCCTTTAAACATGGTCTTTGGAAGGGAGGATGGCTCCAATAGACATAATGATAAAGACAAATCTTAGAAGTTCATTTGGCAAATCCAAATGATTCACCAAGCAGTGCAAGAGTAGTTGGAAAAGAGTCAAGTCCATTACAAGGCTCGACATGATAAACACCGAGTTGACCATCAATTACAAGTGGGTGACAAGGTGTGGTTCCACATCAGCAAAGATAGGATGAAGGGAGAAGGAAAGAAGTTGTGGCCAATCCAGTATGGACCATTCACCATATTGGAGAAGATTGGGAACAATGTCTTTTGTCTTGACTTGCAAATATATATGCAGATGTACTCAGTAGTGAATGTGGGGAACCTAAAGCTGTATGGAACACCTTTGATCATGGATACTAATGAGGTGGGCACAGTTCCTACCATTGATGATTTTGCACCAGAATATCTTAATGAGTTACCCGAAGACATCATCCTCGACAAAAGAGCCAAGACTTCATGGTGAGGATATGTAGAGTACCTTCAAGTTGGTTTCAAGGGAATGCATCCTTGCAAGGCCAGATGGCTAGAGAAAGAGAAAGTGAGGGAACAATTCCCTCACTTGCCAATTGACTAATGAAAAGCTTTTGGTAGTCCAAAAGCTCCTCAATGGGGAGGATTGATCCAGGTGGATCTTCAGATACAATGGCATGGAAAAAATCAGAAATCCAAGTGGGCAGAATGAAGTCAACCTAGGACTAGAGCAGAGATCTCGTCTTCCTGATTCCAATGGCGCAAACGGTACTTCAATTCGAGTCCGGATGATGAAGTTATCGCCCGAAGAAGGATGCTTTAGTCCTTAAGAAAATGAGGAATTTCCTTTGAAAATGAGTCTTAAGCCTTTAAGGCCAAATTGTAATCGAAGGTTGCATATGGGCAAATTGAAGCTTTGGGCCATGGAACCCCCGATCGTCGATCTTTGATCAGATTGGATCGCCGAATCGAAGGCAGCCGAATCGTTGGTCATCTATATATATATATATCTATATCGGCGAGCGGGCAGTGCAATCGGCAATCTAACAAATCAGCAGGATCAGAGCAATACATATGCGGGATGTCGACGCAATCAGCTGACACCAATATTAGTGATTGGTGATCGGCGGTTGGCACTTCTCGTGAACAAGCCCTTGGCAACAACGATATGCTGATTGCGATAACAGGTCAGGCCCGATGAATAATATGCACCTGTTTTAATGATTTTTGAAATTCGGGTGGACTTTTTTGGGCGAATATCTTAATGTTTTCTGGATTTTGGAGCCTTATCAATGCAACAATAAAAGGGCCATTTTGAGAGGTGGTTGCACCCACCGATCCTTCCACTCTACCAACCTATGTCATAAGCCAGACAAACTCTAATTTAAATGGGATCCTATCTTAGAATCAATTATAAAAAAGGATCATTGGAAAGAGCAAGAGGGGGGAATTTGTTTTGGTGGCAACACATTGTTTCGCAAGAGGCCGAGAGCATATATTGGTCTATTTTGGACAGTTTACATACCCATCCCATTTTATTGCTGCGGGAAGCTTGGGTGCTGCATACCTCTCCATCTCAGGCATTCATTTCATAACCATCTTGCAGATTGGAGGTATAAGCCTCGTATGGAAATTTTGATGAATGTAATTATCTTTATTCATGCCATTTAATAAGAAACGCCTCTCCATTGTTGAGATGGGCCTGGAGATGTAGTCCGAATTGGACGCACTTCATTATCAAGCCTTCGCGTCTTCTTTTTGTGGCTTTTATGTGTTTACTTCTTCTTTTCTTATGTGCATGTTTACATGTTAAGCTGCAATTTTATATGCAATTATTTTCTATACATCTATAAGTGAAAACATCCTGGATCATTAAGCAGCAACAAATCCTTGCTGAGGGAAATAATTTGTGAATATTGTTGTTTGAGATGGCACATGATTCTAAGTTGATTATTAACCTCTAGAAGCTACTTGAGCTTCCCATATTTGGCACATTTGGGGTAAGACAGGGAACTCATGTGTATAATGGCCATGTACACCACAACATGCACAAGTCCTTTTCATATGAATAACCTTGTTTTGCTTGGGTTGGTTGCCCTGTTGTTGGTTGTTAGTGTTAGGCTGGTTCCCCTTGGTTTCGCTACGTTAATTACCTTGATTACCTTGGATACCCTTGTTACCTTTCCCCTTATTCTTTTTCTTCAAATTTTGGGGATTGGTTGCACTCTACTGTGTAAAAACTTGACCCTGAGAGGGCAGTGGCTATTGGGGCTAAGGATGCATTGGAGGTTGCGGTGCTAATGCTTGAGGGGCTAGAGCACTCAGTTATGCATAAGGAGGAGCAACATATTGGTAGATAGGTTAGGGCCCTGAAAACATGTTGCTAGTAGGAGGGGCATAAGTGTTGGAGGAACTAGTTTCCCCCTGTGGATAGCCATAACTTTGCTAAGTATATGGCGAAGGGTGTGATAGGGTTCCAACAATAATGTCAGTAGCATGAGATGCCCCCTATGCATTGGCACTTCCAGGATGAGGGAGTTCTGGAATGACAATATAGACATAACCATATTGCACATAAATCAGGTAATATCTCAGAGTAGTTTGGAGAGCTTCTTCCTCGGTGTGAGGAAAATGGGACACGACATAAATAAAAATAATTAGATCAGTTATTTCCATGGAATCAAATGGCTACCAATCATATATATGGGATCATTTCTTGCCACCTAAACAAACAAGAGTAACTCAGAGACAAAATCTCCATGCTTAAGGGTCTTATTCCACATTTTTTTAAATGTATAGAATTTTACTTATATATTAAATCTTTTTTTATAAAAATAACAACAACAGTTATTATTATTATTATTTAAGTTTATTTTTATGTTTTTTTAATCTTTACAATGTGATTTTTTTAAGCATTTTTATTTCTATCTGGCCATTTAACTTATATGCTTGTGCTAATTTACGATAATTACAAACCTTATTTGTTAATGTTAAAAAAATAAAATTATTTGCTATTGTTTACTGATAGTTATTAATTGTGTGGAAGTTAAATGTAATGTTTTGTTAGGAATTATTATTTTATTTGAAAATATTCTTTAAGTGGTTCCCCCTTTGAAGAAGTAAGTGAACATAGCTCTCTATTACTTATGGTAGGTTTCCTTGGTTGAGTTAGGTCATTAACAATGCTATAACTATGGGTTTCCTTTGATTTATGTTAATTGTGCCTTAGTAGTCCTCTTGAATGACTAGTAAGAAACTTGTTGCAGGACTACTTTATCTATGGGATACCTTAGTAAGAGATGAGATTATTTATGGCAACGGAAATCTCTAATGTATGTTCCATTTGGTGAGGCAAACCAATCTGCAAGTTATGAAACTTAACTCATTGCCTCACGAGACATGCCAGGGGATTCTTCTTCAAAGATCCTCTGGTATAAGACCCTCAAGAAGTGATCAACCAATTTTTCAAGGACTCCTTTGTAGCTTCATTATGCTAATAATTTGCAATAAATATGCATAGGAGGCTCTCCTATTGTCCATTTCGAATCCATGCCAAGGAAATCATTGCAGGAACATATTCTATTCCGTAGGTTGAAAAACATGTAGAATTTCTTCTTTCCTTTTGGTGGATTTTTCTCCTTGTTCACATTGATCTTCAACTGCTGAGACATAAGATCAGACAAATTAAAGATCTTCCCTTAAGAGACAATCTGACATAGCATGTAAAACCATCCTTTTGGGAAGGATTCAATATTCTTGAGTCCATAAACCTGAAAACACAACACTATAAAGTGTTGAAACACCTTTTGGAGTGATTTGGTCTTGTAAGTATTTTTTTGTGTTTGGTGAAACATTTATGTTTAGCTTACCCATATCTTGACCACTTCCTTAGTGTTTAGGTATCCTGTTACTGCATAGAAATGAGAGTCCATGTGTTGCTTAGGCTTAGGCAAGTTTTATATCTAGTGGGAATCATGTGGTTTGTAGAAGGCAAGATTATACTCACTAGAACTATTTATAGAAACGATCTTGGTATCCAAGCATTTCAAAATCCATCTAATGAAATCCACATGTCATAAGACTGAGAAACAACAAGTGACTGATGCAGGAGCATTGACTCGAAACTATCATTATATTTTAGTAGACATAAGGGGTCTTGTGTTTTCAAGGAAGTTGGATTCCTATGTATGTAATTATTAATCTTTTGAGTGGTTAAAATAGGAATTAATTAGATAAGTGTGAGGATATTTGTAAATGGTCTCAAGTGTAGGAGAACATGAGTGATTAATGATGATAAGAGAGTTGGAAATCAATTGCAACTCTTATAGGTCTCATGATTCGAGGAGGTAGACAGGACTCTTAGGGATAAGTAGGAGTTAAAAGTGGACTTAGAGAATATTGATGAGTTAGTTCAACAGATTAAGGATATAAACTCGAATTAGTTAAATAGAACCTTTTTGTATAAAGGTAAGCCTAAAAGGCAAGAACAAGTTAGTTATTCAGTAGTTAGTCGGTAGTTAAAGAAGTAGCTAGAGAGTAGCTAGTGAGTCAGTCAGTTAGACTATAAGCCTATGGGCAAGAGGAGAAGAAAGGCAACTGATATAGAAGATCAGGCCGAGAAGGAATAATCTTGCGTAAATACCTGTTTATCAATATAAACAACAAGATTCAGAGTTTGTACATTGTGTACTGTGTAATTGAATTTAATCTATGTGTGCAGAACCGAGACGAAATACAGAGAAGCGTAACAGAATAACTTCCAACCACAGTTGGGTAGAAGTTGTTGAGACAGCTCCACAGTTGCGATTGTGGGTAGAGTTGTCTTATAGATAACAGTTCCAGCAAAAGGAGTGTTGGGTAGAATTGTTAGTCAGTGAGTGGTTTGAGGAAATAACCATAGAACTTGCATTAGGGCTTTGTACACGTGGACAGTACAAAAGAAAGCCATTAGTGTTATAGAGAAGGTGGAGGAGCATAAATGTATGAATGGAGTTAAACTAAGGAGAGAAGTTGTGGCGGAACAGTGAAGGAACAGAGCCCTGAAGAAGCGAAAACATTGAAAACCATTGAAAAATGGCATAAAGACAAAGTAAAGTGTAGTGGGGGTAGAGAGTGTATGGAAAGCTTGATTGTAGTTGAAGTCCCATAGTAAATCTCAGTCGTCAATCACAAAATTCAATGCCACGTCACAGTCAACTGTGGGATTAGACTGATGGTTAACTTGTATGATAGTTGAAGGCCCATAGATTGTAGGATCTAAGAGCCTCGTCATCCAATGAATATCGGGTTGTAAAGAGATCGAGCTTTAACGGAAAGGACTGAACCGAAATTATATAGATTGAGTGTTTATAATTCTCATTGGGTCCGAAAAGGCATTAAATGTCGCGTAAGTGTTCCACCCAATATAACTGTGGACCATTGGATCAAGTGGGTCTTGATCAACAGCTATAAAGTGTTAATTTGATTTGTTGATTGGGAAGAAGTACAACCATTGGATCGAAGGTAAGATCGACAGTGGAGAAAGATCATGATAAAGAAACAGGGAAAGGTGGACCTGAGGATGTTTTAGCGGCGGTTTTAACTTATTTGAAGTTTGGTTGTGTTCACATATCGCATGCAAGAGGCAATTAAGGCACATGAGGGTTTGATGCGATATTGTGACAAACGTTGATCTGGTCAATAAAATCAATGGTGGGGAAGGCAGTCGCATATCCCAACTGAAGAGTTCAAAGTGATAGTCTATTGAGTTATAAGGTTTCGTGAAAGGGTTAACCAAGGTTATATATGTGCGGCATTAAGGATTGATTAAAGTTTAGTGACAGGAGAGTATAGAGTCCCAATAGCAAAGGATGGATTAAGGGTTAGACTATAGAAAGTCTAGAGAAATGTCTCTGCATGAGGTTAAATGAAGGGCCTTAACCTTAGCTTATCAAGGTTTGACTAATAAGGTCATAAATATTACTCGGATGAATGAGATTATTCATTTTATATGCATACTGTGGGTATATTAGGTTTACCCTGCATCAGAGTGGTATCAGAGCTAGTTAAAGCTCTTTTTGATTAAAGAAAAATTGTGCAGAATACAAGTGTGATTACAAAAGAAAGAGGAGATCAGGTTATTTGAATCTGATAAGTAGAAGGCTTGAGATAAGATGAGAGTAAGTGATACTATTAAGAAGAGATTGCAGACGCATAAAGAAAAAACATTGATGTTCTTTTTCTTGAGGAAAGTGGACGCTCACTCAAATGTGAAGAATGGATGGAGACTACTTTTGAAGCCATGCATGTATTGTTTTATTTAACTCTGGTTTGAGTTTTGCAGGTTAAAGACAGAGGAAAGATTGATAGAAGCGGATAGCCAAGGAAAGTTGATATGTTCTAAAGAACAAAGTGAATGAAAAGTGGCAATGAACCTGAAGAATCCAATTGAAGGTTGGACAGAGAGGATAAGATCATTCTCAGAAGGAAGTTGAGAAGAAAGCTTTTGAAATCTTGGGAATGATCTTTGGTCTGAATATCATTGATATGCAAGTAGTAGCAAAGGAAGGTGAGAAGATTGTAGCAACCTAGAGCAAGGAGTGCTCAATTGGTTCCAGAGGAAAGAACGAGATAAATTCTAAAAGGTTGAGCTCAGAGAAGAGAAGCTTAGTGAAGTATATGTAGCAAGAAGGAGACTTGTTAATATAGAGGTGTTGTTGCAGCTCATAAAGGTAATTCCACAAAGGATGTGGGTAGAATTGCTAAGGGATGAAGAAAGCTAGCAAGACTTTTTAAGTGAAAGAAGAGGTGGTTAGAACCTAGTATTTCATTGTGATTGAAATATAAGAGGATAATTGTGCTCTTAAAAGGCGTAGATGAGTGCAAGCCTAGAAGGAGCAGAGAGAGGTGCTCGAAGAGGTTCCAGAGAATACAGAACCAAATGCTTACCAAAAGACCAAGTACAAAGGAAAGCTTGGTGAGGTAAGTGGCAGTAGGGAGGAGTTTTTGTTGCAAAGGCTTTAATGCAACTCACAATAAGTGAGTGAGGAACTCATGAATATATAGAATAAGATGACTACCAATAGTCATAACGGAGATAACAAACATTTTGAGGAAGACCACAGTAGAAGAAAAGTGGAAAAGGAGAATGCCAAGGTGAATGACAAGAGGATGAGTCAAGAGGAATGTGATAAGGAGATTGCAGAGTTAAAAGAACAACTCGATGCATTAAGAAGGATACTGGAGGAAAGCCAAAGACAAGGTCGGGCCTTGAGGAAAAAGGCAGTGAAGTGGTATAATTTACAGAGAAGACTATAACAGAGGCAAGTGAAGAGCCTAGTGGAAGAACTTAGAGAGGCTCAGTTGGAAATGTAAGAGTACATTTGTAAACCAGAACAGGGTGAAATTCTGGGTGAAGATGAATACTGGAGATCTATGGAAGATCTTATGAATCATATGAAGGATTCAGAACATCAAGGAGATATGATGACTGAAGCATCAAGTGAGACCACAAGGTCTTACGTTTTCAAAACTGATAGTCTGTGTATGATTGTAGGTACTGTAGAAGAAGAGAAACCTTTTGAAGATGTTTTCAGAAGAGATGAAGATCCAGAAGTAAAAGGTGAAAAGGAAAATTTCTCACAAGAGGAAGAATTTGATTGGATACAGCAAGAAGAAACTATGTTAGTTGAAAACATAGTAAAGGATCATCATTCCATCATGATGATAGGCACAATGGAAATAATAGTGGAAACTGTTGAGGTAGTCAATAAAGAAGGACTAAACTCTCATCAAAGGATCAGTGAATAGGAGACAGAATTGGAGCTACTGGAGAAATGGCTGAAAGCACCAATAGGGAAGAAAGAACCTGATGAAGATTGCAAAGGATATGTAAGAGTCCAACAAAGAAAGGAGTTGGAAAAGTAGAGGATATATACTCAGGATAGATTGTTGGAAAAGGAAGACAAAGAAATTGTCATGAATGACAATCATAAGGATAAGGAGATGGTTGTGAAAGTTCATCAAATTGACATTACAGAAAGAGGAGTTCATTATTGTGAACGAGAGAAAAGAGATATCATTGAAAAATATGATATGGAGGAGAGACTAGCTGATAATCTCATCAATTCTTTTGAGAATTCAAATTAGCATATTGATGTGTTGATAGAGGAGGAGAAATCAGAGCAACATACTGATGTGTTGCGAAAGGAAGAAGAGGTACTAAGGCCTTATGTTTTTTATTTTAATAATTGTTTTGTGAGTGCAAGTTTAGTTGAAGATGCTGGAGAAAATTTGGCACAGATGAGCATCCAAATAAAAATGAAAGAGGAAGATTCTGTGGAAGTATTCAATCCATGGAACAAAGATGTTAAATTACTGGAGAGAATGTTGGAAAGTCAGGATTCAATGCAAGAAGAGATAATCATGAAAGAGGGTAAGGATGAAAGGGTGGCAATAAGAATCCGACAACTTCAAAGAGAAGATTATAAAGAGTAGTTTGAAGAGTTAGTGGATAGCAGCAACAACTGAACTAGAGAAAAATAGGTAGCAATAAATGGCAAAATATGGACCAGACCAAGTATATGCTAGAGATGGAGATTGAAGAGTTATGGCAGTGAATGATGAAGCATTCCATATGGAAGAGCTTGACAGCAATAGGAAGAATGATCAATCATAACTTGAAACTGATTGACAAGGAGAGGAAGATGAAATAGAAGAGAGCTAACATACAACAACATCAAAGTTGTAGAGAATTTAAACAACTACAAACTAAATTTTGGGACCCTAGAGCTTTCCTATCAACACATGAAGACACATGATTAGGAGATAATGAATGTTTTCTATTTCGGGAGTCTGATGCAAGAGCATTGACTCAAAACTATCATTATATTTTAGTAGACATAACAGGTCTCGTGTTTTCAAGGAAGCTAGATTCTTATGTATGTAATTGTTAATGTTTTGAGTGGTTAAAATAGAGATCAATTAGATAACTGTGAGGATATTTGTAAGTGGTCTCAAGTGTAGGAGAACATGAGTGATTAATGATGATGGAAAAGTTGGAAATCAATTGCAACTCTTATAGGTCTCATGATTCAAGGAACTACAGAGGACTCGTAGGGATAAGTAGGAGTTAAAAGTGGACCTAGAGAATATTGAGGAGTTAGTTCAGCAGATTAAGGATCTGAACTAGAATTAGTTCAACACAACCTTTTTGTATAAAGGTAAGCGTGAAAGGTGAGAACAAGCTAGTTAGTTAGTAGTTAGTCTGTAGTTAGAGAAGTAGCTAGAGAGTAGCTAGTGATTCAGTCAGTCAGACTGTAAGCCTACGGGCAAGAGGAGAAGAAAGGATACTGATCTAGAAGATCAGGCCGAGAAGGAATACTCTTGTGTAAATAGTCATTTATCAATATAAACAACCCGATTCAAAGTTTGTACAATATGTACTATGTAATTGAATTTAATTTGTACGTAGATAGAGTGATTATGCATAACTTATGTTGCAGGTGTAGAATCAAGACAAAATATAGAGAAGCATAACAAAACAACTTCCAACTATAGTTGGGTAGAAGTTGTTGAGGCAGCTCCACAGTTGTGATTATGGGTAGAGTTGTCTTAGAGATAACAATTCCAGCAAAAGGAGTGTTGGGTAGAATTGTTAGTCAGCAAGTGGTTTGAGCAGAGAACCATAGAACTTGCGTTACGGATTTGTACACATGGATAGTATAGAGAAGGACTTTAGTGTTACAAGGAACGTGGAGGAGCATAAAAGTACGAATGGAGTTAAATTAAGGACAGAAGTTGTGGCGGAACAACAAATGATCAGAACCTCGAAGAAGCGAAAACATCGAAAACCATTGAATAAATGGCATAAAGCCAAAGTAGAGAGTAGTGGGGGTAGAGAGTGTATAGGAAGCTTGATCATAAATGAAGTCCCATAGTAAATCTCAGCTGTCGATCACAAAAGTAAATGCCACATCACAATCAACTGCGGGATTAGACTGATGGTTAACCTATGTGCTAGTTGAAGGCCTGTAGATCATAGGATCTAAGAGCCTCATCATCCAACAGACATTGAGTCGTAAAGAGATCGAGATTTAACGGTAAGGATAGACCCAAACTTTTATAGATTGAGTGTTTATAATTCTCAACAGATCTGAAAAGGTGTTAAATTCACATAAGTGTTCCACCCGATATCGCTGTGGACCGTTGGATCAAGCGGATCTTGATCAACGATTATAAATCATCGATTTGATTTGTTGATCAGGAAGAAGTACAGTCTTCGGATCAAAGGTAAGATCGACGATGGAGAAATATCATGATAAAGAAATAAGGGAAGGCAGACCTGAGGAGGTTTTAGGTGCGGTTTTAACTTATTTGAAGTCTGGTTATGTTTGCATATCGTATGTGAGAGGCGATGAAGGCACATGATGGTTTGATGCGATATTACGACAACCATTGATCTAGTGAATGAAATCAACAGTGGGGAAGGTAGTAGCATATTGATAGTCAAGAGTTTTGAAGGCATACTCTATTGAGTTATATGGTTTGGTGAAAAGGTTAAACTAAGGTTATATATGTGTAGGATTAAGGATTGATTAAAGTTTAGTGAAGGGAGAATATAAAGTCCTAATACCAAAGGATGGATTAAGGGTTAGACTATAGAAATTCTAAAGAAATATCTCTACATGAGGTTAAATGAAGGGCCTTAACCTTAGGTTATGGAGGTTTGACCAATCAGGTCATAAATATTGCGGGGACGAATGATATTATGCATTTTATTTTCATACTATGGGTATAGCGGGTTTTCCTTGCGTCAGTGACACTATGAAAACCTGACCATTGGATGTTGATATAAGCCTATCTATCCTTCATATCTGATTTAAATTTTGTAGAAGTGAATGCATCCTTGATAGTATGCAAATTGATATCGGAGTCCTTCTCAATGTACAATTGTGTGTTAGATAGAATGGGAATTGATGTTGAAGGACTTTCAACAACTTCCTCGGTATTGGTTTCTGTAGCCTCCTTTGATGCTAATTTCTTAGGAGGCATGCTATCTATTGATGAGAGAAAAATAGGTTGAATATTTGTAGTACAAGTGCCAAGAGATGTACTCATGTCAATAGCAAGTTATATCTAGCAAATCAGTTCAATAATAAATCTTAAAGCAACAAAACAATGACTCAAGAGAGAGATTATGAAATGCAATGTTGCATGAGGGTGGGCTAGGCTTTGGAGTTGTGTAATGTGTAGTGAGATAGGTGATTGCACAGTATTTACTAAAAGAGAGCTAGCTTGAAGGTTGTAATTGTGCAATGCACAGTCTCATCTGGTGGAAGAGGGGAAGGATTGTGTAGTGCATAGTCTCAATGGCCAGGCTAGGTGACTTTTGGCTAGGATTATGTAATGTGTAATTCTAGGAGGCCAGTAACTGTGCATTGAGAAGTTCAAAATAATAAGGAAGGGACTTGCTTCTTGGGATTTCACAATGCAAATTTGTAGGAGCAAACAATCCTTACGGGTGTTGCAGTGCATCCCACGTAAGAGGTAAAATTTAGATCTGAGACTGAGGAAGAGAAGAGTTTATATCCAACATATAATGAGTTAGATCAATCAATAGCATCGACCATAAAATATCACTTGTACAAGGTAGTAGTAGTAGTAGCATTGATAAATACAAGAATAAATGGGAAAAGAGGCACTTTCACAAAGAAAAGTGATAAAAGTGTCAAAAAAAGAAGTAAAAAGTGACACTTTATAAACTTACATACAAAAGTGCTACAAATAAAATCTGAAACTCCTTGGACTCATGGGGATTGCTAGAGACCCAATTTAGAATGTGAAAATAATCTCTAACATCCTCTATTATATATATTTTTACCCCCATGGGATTATGGTTAGGGTTTCTAACACCCATGCCTAAAATCAAGGAGAAAGAGACACTTGTCCATAGATAAAAAATAGAAACTTGTGCCACATGGTCAAAGAGGAATGCACAATCCCTATTTTCTAAGGAAATAAAATTGGCTTGTTCCATAATATTGCATAGTCTCATCTTGTCTTGTTTCTCTGGTTTTTTCTTTGCTGTTTCTCAGCTCTTTATTAGGTCTCTTAGGCTGCTTTCCTTGTAAAAGGATGCCCGCTTCGACCTGGTCTTTTTCTTTATTCCCTTTTCTCCAGAATCCTGGTCGTGCTTACGCAGGATTTCTGCCTGGTCGATGGGTGCTCTTTCCCTGTGCGAATCTTTCAGCATGGTTTTTCTCTTCGTCGGTCTGCTCTTCATCGGGCTCAGCGAGGAGTGTTATTAGACAGGCTTGACGCCTCTTCTCATGGCTCTTATCGATGCAGGCTTTACGCCTCTTCTCATGGCTTTTTTCGACGCACGACTTCTCTTTCCTGAATGTAATTTTTTGGGGTCCCTGCGCTGGCTCATTGCCTTCCGGGTGCGCTTGATGGTGCTGATCTTTATCTTTCAGCAGCGACTCTGTTCTCTCCCCTGTCTCATGGCAAAGAGCGAGTCCTCTAGCAATTCTTTGCATACGCTGTGTAACTACCTATTATAATTAATAGATGGTTCGTTTTTTTCGGTGGAAAAAAAAAAATATTGCATAGTCTCATGACAAAAAGGACTGCACAATTCCTATTGACAAGGGATTACACAGTCATTGGCTCAGTGGATTGCACAATTTTGACTTTCAGAGAAGGATTGCACATTTTTCTTGTTCAATGATTTCTTCTCTCATAGGATTCCATAGTTCAATTCCTCGAGGATTTTTGTAGTGTCTGGTGGAAAAGAATTGTGTAGTTCCTAGAGGCAAGACCAACAATCAGTGCTAGATCAGGAAAAAGGTTTTCTTGTGTTTCAGAGGAGTTTATTTTTTATTATAGGTTATGAAACTACTATAAAAAAGACCATGTTAAGACATGACACAAGTACTGTATGAAAATATAAGTGATTACAACAATTGAAAATCAAGGGGAACACTTGACCATGGTGAAAGATTAGTTGTTATAGACAAAAGATAGCCCCCAAAATCGAAGCATAAGAAAATTGTTGGAGGGAATTTGTTGATCCAGATCTTTTAACTTCAAGGAGCATGTAACCAAGTAACTTAAAGACATGAAAAATAAGAGGAAATCATAAAGACACCATGACCTCCGTACCTTGCTCAAAGTGGGAGGCATCTATCATTAAATAGCAACAAAAATGAATTACAATCAACTTTACATAAATGACCCTTATACCTCTATATTCTATTATGGATGAAAAATGAAAATCTCACATGCAGAAACATACATCACCATTAAATTTGTAGCACAAAATGGTGTCCAATGATTATAAAATTGACCATATTCTAAAATAGTGACCTCTAGAGCTTGAGGGAATCTTTAGATTCCCTCAATATTCCCTGCAAGAATATTGTCCCAATATTCCTTCAAATCTTTCTTGTTTTTTGTATATGCTTGGGTGTAGTTCTGACCTTGGTGCTATTGGTTCCACCTGCAAAAATGATCCATTGCTCTTCAGTCCCACCATGCCTCCCCCTCGGATACACAAATGTTGAGGTTTATATACAGAATATGGCTGAACCTTCCAGCAAATGAGATGTTGGCTTATTTTAAAAGTAAATATCAACCCTACTTGTTTTGAGCAACTTTCAAGTACAGCAAAGGTCAATGGAAGATATCTAACAACTTTATTTTCTAATGATCCTACAAACTACAAAGTTCTAAAAAAGGGAGAAGGGGTTACCTTCTCAATTGAAGAATTCCTTTAAGATAAGGCCATTAACAGGGAGAGAATCTCTCAAACTTGATAAATCTTGTAATATGAAGGTCAAATGGCCTATCTTCTCACAGATCTGAAATGGCCCAAGCCACATTTTCTGGAACTTGGTGTGTTTTCCCTCGTCCTCTTAGGCTTTGTCCCATTTCAGAACTAAATCACCGACTTGAAATTGTTTTGAACCGGATGAGACTGAATCAAAGGATGACTTGATGATTTGCTGATGTTTTGCATGAATAACCTTGGTTTTTTCTCTTTCCTCTTCTAATTTTAAAATTTGGTCATGTCTAAGTTGAATAGAAGAAGAAGGGATTTCCTCAATAAGCTGCACTAGGGCTAGAGAAGGAAGGACAAGATTTGTTGGTAGCACTGCTTCTTTTCCATACACAAGGTTGAATGGATAAGAACCTATGGAAGCCTTTTGCGTTATCCTATCAGCCCATAGTGCGAATATTAAGGATCTGTGCCATTTTTTATGATTTTGTTCGATAGTTCGCTTAATAATTTTAATCAGATTTTTATTTGTAGACTTTGCTAAACCATTACCCTGGGGATAGTAATTAGCAGAATATTTTAATTTAAATCCTCTTTTAATAGCGAAATCAAGCATAGCATTGCCTGAGAAGTAAGATGCATTATCAAAAACAAGAGCATTTGGGACACCAAACCTGGTAATGATGAATTGATCTATGAATTCAATGATTGCCTTAGAATTTGTTGTCTTCAAAGGAATTGCTTCAACCCATTTAGTAAAATAATCAGTAGTGGTAAGGATATACTTATGTTGTTTGGAAGAATGTGGAGTAATTTCTCCAATGATATCCAATCCCCATTGCTCAAATGGTTGTTCAATGTTGACTGGTTGCAAAGGGAAAGCTGGTTTTCTTTTTCTTCCACTAGAAGTTTGACAATTTCGGCATTTCCTTACATATTCATGAGCATCTCTAAACAGAGTGGGCCAGTAATATCCAGCATGAATGATTTTGTGGGCTGTTGTGTCAGCTCCAAAATGTCCTCCTGCTGGTCCATCATATAATTCCTGCAAGACCTTTTGTGCTTCAGGTTTTTCTAGGCATCTTAATAAGATTGAATCATAATTTTGCCTAAAAAGCACATCATCAATAATTGTGAAATTTTTTTCTTTTAATCTAAAGGCCCTTTTGTTTTTGTAAGACAAGTTAGGAGGTGCATATCCATTTTTCAAATAAACGATTAAGTCAGCATATTGTGATTCAGAATCAACAATACTTATCTGGTTGATTTCTTCGGTTTGATCTGTATTACCTGATTCTGGAATGTTGGACGCTCCTGCCAATAACCTGCAAAAACCTTGGCCTCTAATAATCTTTGTTGGTTTAATTTCTAAATCATATTCTTGAAGTGCTGTAACCCAGTTTGCCCTTTTTTCACCTAGTTCCCTTTGGATTAATAGTTGCCTTACTGCAGGGAAAGGAATTATAACTTTTGTACGGGCTTTTAAAAGGAAGGGTCTGTAATGTTTGACAACTTTATATACATCAATAGGCTTGTTTTTCTACTTCGGAGTAATTCAATTCAGCACCCTGAAGATTTGAACTATAGAATGAAATGGGTGCTTCCGAATTGTGATCGTTAATCTGTGTGAGTACTGGTGCATAACACAAATCGGATGCGATAGTATACAATATGAAATGATTAGAAAAATTAGGGGTATTTAAGGCGGGGGCATTAGTTATTGATTGTTTGATTAAATCAAACGCTTCCTTTTCTGCTGATCCCCACTTAAAGACTGAATTTTTCTTAATCATAGTTTGAAGTGGCAAAATGATTTGAGAAAAGTCTGGAATGAATCTTTTGACAAAATTGATTTGGCCTAAAAATGACTGCATGGATTTTTTATTATGAGGGAAAGGGATTTCAGAGATTTATTTGGTCCTATTGGGATCAATATAAATGCCATCTTTAGAAACTATGAAGCCCAAGAGCTTTCCTTGGTCAAGAGCGAAGAAGGATTTTTTAGGGTTAAGTGAAATACCATACCTTTTGCAGCGTTGAAAGATTTGATTTAAATCATGGAAATGATTGGATTTCTCTTTTGAAAATACAGTAAAATCATCTAAGTAGATGACTATTGTTTTATTAATCAATCCTTTAAAAGCTATATCCATCGCTCTTTGGAATGTGGCTCCTGCATTAATAAGTCTGAAAGGCATTTTCTGATATGCATATGTTCCCCATTTTGTTCTGAATACATTAGGATGGACCAAGACTTGGTTATATCCTGAAAAACCATCTAGAAAGGACATTAACTTAGAGCCTACTACTGATTGGAGTATCTACTCCATAGTAGGTAATGGGAAATTATCTTTTAGGCTCGCGTTGTTCAAATTTCTAAAATCTATACAAATCCTGATGTCGCCATTTTTCTTTCTCACTGGCATCATATTGGAGACCTAGTCTGAGTGCCGAATGGGAAAAATAATCTTAGCTTTCAAGAGTTTATTAAGTTCAGATTTTATTTGACTCTCTAAGTTCCGATGTATTTTTCTCAACTTCTGCTGAATTGGTTTCTGTTCGGGAAGCATTGGAATGGTATGTTGGATGATGGATGTATCATACGTCTTTAAATCATCATATTTCCAAGCAAAAACATATTTATTTTTCGTAACAGTCTAATGAATGCTTCCTTCTCTTCCACGGAAAGTCCTAATCCTAAATTAATGTTTTGAGGAGTTTTCTCAGTGCCAAGGTTTATCAATTCAAACCTTAAGGTAGAACTTTGGAGCTTTGTATTGGTCACAGGTTTAAACCTGTCTTTAATATCATAAAGATCCTCAAGCTTCACCACAGGCTTTGGGATTGAATTCTCCTCGGGTTTTCCTCTCATTTGAAGGTCATGCTCGTTTTCCTCAATGATTTGATCATCATAGGACTTTTCGGAAGTTAAAAACTGTAAAATGTCTTCATCGTGGTTGAATACTCTCCAATTAGTGACATTGTCAGGAATTGATGGCCTAAAAAGTAATTCTACTGAAAATCTATCTAGGCTATAGTCTTCGGAAGGTAGGAGCTTGGAAGCAACATTAGCTAGCAGTTCAGCTGCCGAATTTTGAGACCTGGGAATGGAAGAAATATTGAATGCCGAAAAGTGGGAGGTGAGTTCCTGCACCAGTGATTGATAATGTTTGAGATGGGTGGAAAGACAATGAATTGTATTCCTTACCTGTTTGATAATAATTTCAGAATCTCCAAACACTTTCAAATATTGGACCTTGAGTCTAATAGCTTTATATAGTCCTTGGACTAAGGCTTCGTATTCTGCTGTATTATTTGTGCATTCAAACTCTAACCTACAGGACAACATTGTTTTTCCTCCTTGCGGGCTAATCAAAATACATCCTGCTCCTGAGCCCTCACTAGATTTGGACCCATTGAAACATAATGACCAAAATAAAGAAGTATTAAAAATTTTATTTACAGTTTCCTCAGCATCATTAAAACATCTTGACCTATCTGTTTGTGAATAATTTTCTATCTAAGATGTAGAATGGTTTACTGAGAAAGGAGATGGTTGGGCAGCGAAGTTGCCAAAGAATGACTCTGATGAATAATTCCCCAAAATGTTGTTATTAAATGCTATTGGTTGGTTTTCTTGTTCAAATTCAGTAACTGTATGGGTCATATGCTTTTCCCAATCGATTTTTATTTTATTTGGCTTACCCTTATAGGGAAGCCACATATGTGACCAATTTGTAGAAATATACCCATGTAGTTTTTCAGACCAATCCCTACTCAAGATCAAACCATAAAATTCAAGTATATCGGCGATCAAGATATCAATTCTTTGTACTACTCTAGGATTAGTGGATAACCTGATAGTTACGGAGTTGATTTCTCCCAAAACCTGTACTTTAGTCCTGTCCAACTGCACAATATGAATAGCGGACTTCTGGGGTTCAATGTTTAGTTTGGAACAAACTGAAGCTGGCATTATGTTAGAAGATGCCCCTGAGTCAATCAAAAAGTTGTGCGGGTTTCTATTGTAGATATCATAGGTTAGAAGGAAAGGTGGAGTATGAGAATTTGATCTATCTCCTATCAGAACTGCAACAGTAGCTTCGACCATACCAGAAGGTGGTTGACCTGTATCATTTGCAGCTTTAGCACTGGGAAGGGGTGAAGTAGGAACAACATTTAATTCTTTGAGAAGCAATTTTTGTTGATATTTCAATTTACTAAGTTCAAACATAGTAATGTTTGCCTTGGTCTTTTTCATGTCATCAACAATATTGTAATCCATTGAATCAGACACTACCAATGTCTTAGATGTCGATGGGATTGTTGAGGTTGAAGGTTGGTTTTGTGGAATTGTTACAGGTGGCTTCTTTGGGGGTACCTTTTCCTTTGTTGTAGAAGCACCTGCACTTCTTTTCTTTGAAGTTGTCTGAATAGGTTCGGAGGTACCTCTACTCTTGGTAGTGACAGGAAACGCTTCTTCTTCATTTTCTGTATCAGAGTTAGGTAATATAAAATCCCACATTCCATGACATTCAACAACTTCCTCTTCTTCATTAGTTGGTGAAGCTGTTTCTTCTTCTCCTTCTTCAAGATCTGAATTTGCGTTAGATATAACATTTGGTGGTTTTGATTCAGTTTTCTTGTAATTCCTAAAGGGTCTTTTGGTTGAGGTTTCAGCTACCTGTTTTTTGATTTCAATCATTTCATTTGACATAGTTTTGAGGACCTTTTGTAGACCCTCCATGTCATATGGATCTTTAGGGGTTTTCTTCTTTGAATCATCTTTAAAAGAAACTTTTTTGGTTTTTCTATCTTCAAGAGCAGCTTTCTTCTCTAGAGCATTAATACGTTTCTCCACAGTAAGTGCTTCTTTCATGTTTTCAGCTAAAGTTGGTTTTCCAGCCCTGTCTACAAAAATAGTTATATTGGCAGGTAGGGCAATTATATACCACTCGCTTCGGATTTTCTCACTTGGTTTGGAGGCCGTTGGGATTTTTTTCAAGAGTTTATTGAATCGTGCATTAAATTCTTTAATTGGTTCCCTATGCTCTATCCTAAGATTGGAGAGATCATTTATTAGTGTATCCAAAGACCTATCATCACCATACTTAGTAAGAAACTGTTCTTGGCAAGTCGTCCAACTGGTAATGGAACCAGAAGGTAAAGAAAAATACCAGGATCCTACTGATCCTTGCAAAGTATAAGGGAAAAGCCTAACGACAACATCTTGCTCCGTTACTCCCTTCAAATTAACTGCCAACATGAAGTTATTAATATGTTCCTCAGCTTGTGTTCCATCATCTGGGTTAAACTTGGGTAGCCATTTTTCAGGTGCATCAGGTAATGCATGCAATGGAGCAGGCATATTGACTGCCCCGGGCCTGGTCCATGGATCTGCCATTGTAACCGCAGTGGTGGATGATATTACTGTTGAACTTACAGAAGTCTGGGAAGGAGTTGATATTAAGGATTGTGCAGTTTGGGATGTTGCAGTTGCTAATCCCTGATGAACAACAATGTGTGATGAGGGAGGGGATGTTTGACTTCTCACGGGGGAAGGTGAGATGGAGGATGTGGATGAAAATTCTTCACTGTCAGATCCTTCAGTGTTTTTCTTTGCCTTTTTCCTTTTGGGTAAATGGAACTCAGTGGGTTCAATACCGAGCTTTCCACTCTGAAGTCTGGTGAGAGGGTGAGGTAAATTGAACTGCGAAGTTGCACTACTTTGAGATACTTCAGATTTCTGTGGTGATATCGAGAAGCTATGAAGTTTGTGGATAAGAGACTGGACTTCAAGGGATTCAAGACTTAGTTGTTCTGGAGTATGATGGGTTTGAGCAGTGGTAGTTGGTTCCTCTTCTTCTTGTTTGGATACTGGAGAACCAGCATTCAAATTGGGAAGTAGGAGGTGATGCGGAGGGAGAATTACTCTTAGAATGGTTTGTAGATTTGGGTTTTCTTGCCATTCACAGTGCATGGCCCTCCTTCTAGCGCCAGAAATGTTGATGCCCCGAAAATCGTTGTATCAACATTGGGGATAACCACCTGGTCCAGACCTTAATACAACTCCTTTTCCATTTGGAATGGTGGCTCTGACTGGGGATAATGGGACCAGTTTCCCAGTAATGAATAAATGGGATGGATGAATGATTGATTGTCTAATCTAATGATAGGCGAATAACTTAATCTATCTGCAAAATAAAAGAACTACTACTAATCCCGGGAACTATTGTACTTTGAAGTATAGCGCTTAATGATCTATGTTTATTGACAGGCATATAGATGACTCCATCTAATAGACATGGACATTTATTCATTCAAGGATTACTTTACTTAAATAGTTAAACAAAGTGATTAACGCAATATTGCTACACTTATCATTTATATCATCGATACATATATGATCAAAAGAAAAGCATACCATAAACATCCAATAGTGGAGGGAATAAAGAAATGTTGTTAAAACACATACATATATTCGATAATAGCAAAGGCGATCAAATGAGAATTCATATAAAAAGAATGAATTCAGACATAGATAATAGTACCATATGAGCTGCTAGTCACTCCCAATATCAATCACTATTTGAGATTCTTCTTCCAACGCAGGAATACTTTCAAACAAAGACAGTAGTGCACATTTGCATAAAAGCTTCCTTGCCAAAATTAGAATAATTGGTCCAGTTTTATAAAAGAATATGCCTGAAGTACAGTAGTGCAACTTCAGGCTTTTAAGTCAAGTAGAAAACTTTACGACCCTTTCCAAAACAATGAAAGGGTCTATAAATACTGAATTAAACTAACTATCTATGAAACTGAAATCCTACTTAATTGGTATCGAACGATCTTCAATATCTCCTTCTCAGCAATCTGGCAGTCGGCGGCATGAATCATTATGTAGGTTGTTTGCCTTTAAACCTGAGCTAACATATCGCAAGCATTGGCTCCACTTCGGGCAGTCTGTTGAGGCGAGAGTTGAGCTGGGCGGCATAGGTGGCATCCTGAATATCGGGAATAATATACCCGATTGCATCTGTAAGGCATTTGAGGGCGGCTCTTTGGCTATGCGGTTTTACTAAGAAGAACCAATACGCGTCCCATGTTAAACTGTTAATTCCAGCGATTAATCTCCCATTTTTCTCCAGATCCGAATAACATGAATTCTCCAATGTTTTTTCCGTTGTCAATTTACCTGGAGTGCATTGGGAAATCATGTTAGACAAGTAGAGAGTATTATTAACCAATTCAACCAAATTACTTGTGGTTGATTTGCATCTTGAAATTGCCCTCTCTGCTTTCATTAACTCGGACTGCCATTCTGTAAATAATATTTCCTTATGTGATTCTAAAATCTTTGGTAAATTTGTCGCCTGTCCCTTATCGGTATCTTGCCACTCAAGAAACTCAGTTAATGTTTCATCAGCTTGATCCAAGTTTATTCTAGCTTTTTCTGATTGTTTACTTATTGATGTCGTCAAATCGCATAATGGTTCCACCTGGGCGATTTGTTGACATAAAAGCTTGATCTGTGTTATTAATGCCTTATTTATCTGTAATGCTTCTGATTTTAATTCGGCTATCTGTGGAAGATTCTTTGTCTTCTCTGGCTGGGCTAATAGTTGAGCAATCTGCTCATCTTTTAACTTCAGCATTTGTTCATTCGCTACCCTCAGTTGTGCCAATGCCTCAGACAACTCTTTCCGCTTCTGGACTGCGCTGCGATCAATCCTCTGTTTCTGTTCCTGCAATTGTTGAGTTAATTGATTATTTATTTGCTGTTGTGTTAACAATTGTCGTTATGCCTGCTCTGCCTTTTGCTATGCTTCTGTTAGTTGTGCTTGCAATAAAAAGATCTCCTGGTCTTTTGCTTTTAATAAAAGACTCACCTCTGATGCCTTATCTATTGTTGCTGCCGAATAGGCTCCAGCATATTGTGATAGTTTTGTTAGGTCATTAGAGGGGTCAAATTCCTCCTTCCATACCACATTGCCCGTGACCGTTTGTTCTGGGAATAGGGAAGGTTGATCAGTCCTTCTCCTCTTCCTCTGTCGTTTTACCACAACTTTGTGTCTTGGGCTATAGAAGACATTCAAGGGAGGAATTTCTTCTATCTACAAGATAATTTGATCGGAGGGATCCTTTGGGATTATTTCGACTTCTTTCGAACTGGGTAGGCCGCTGGTTCCACTTGGAACCTGTTTTGAAGTGGTCTCCTGTGTATCTGCCGCTTTTGAAGTTTCGGTGTCCTTTGAGCACTCAATATTACTGGTAATTGAATCAAATTGCTACCATTCCTGGAGCAATTTGGGATCAATTTGAGTATCTACATTTACTTCTATGTTGCTCTATTCCTACTCTTTAGTCTGGGTTTCCTCTTGCACTTTCTCCTGTTCTTTAGTTGTAACCGGAGGTTCCTTAGTATGTCGTTGTTGAGGCTCGCTTGATCCTGTTGCTGCGGTTGTCGCTAACAGATCTAGAGGCAGAGTTTGCAACCTCTGTTCTCTAAGTTTGTTGAATTCAACTAACCCTTCATCTTTGTATTCCATTATGGCCAGCGATCTAACTTGATACATTGATTCAGCTGAGGAGAACAGGTCATCAAACTTATCTTCTTTATGATCAAACTTTGTCAATTTGGCCTGTTCAAGTGCATTATAGGCGACTTTTTTGGGATCAAATCACCTATTAGGGAGAGTTGCTAGAGTTAATGATTTCATCTTTGTAGCTTCTTTCTCTGCATGTTTGAAATCATGCAAAGTATAGACACCACATCTCAGAGGAAAAGAGGGCCAAACCTGCTTCTTATTTTTCTTCAGGGTTTGTGTAACTCCTTCGGAAATAATCTGATAGGCTATCTCCCTCACCAGCAGTTTATTAGGTATGTACAAAGGAAGGACATGAGGTTCGGCTTGGCTTCCGAAAATTCTTATATAAGTAAATTTTTCCTCTCCGAACCATCTTCCTATTGATGTCAAATCAATCCCTGCTTGGTAAGAAATTTTGGGAGTAGGTTTATTAAAAATATAGAAATGAATGGGTAACATGAAGCCATTACAGACTTGGTATAAATGGTGCTTATAGGAAGTTTTCCACAATTTCTGATGGTATATGTGAATAGGCATGGGGTCTTGTGCAGTCCACCTCCAGCGGAGCACGGGAAATTAAGAATTAAAAGACAGGGTATCTAGTATATAAGCACTGTAGTAGAATGGGGGAACAAACCTTTCAAGACGGACGTTTTAGTTCTAAAATTAAGAACTGCTGTTGCTAGCTTATCTGACAGTATAAGTTCCCAATCCGTTATTTCACTGTTACACGCCGCTTCCATCAAGGGAACCATCTCTATAGTGAAATTAGCAGAATCGTGCAACCCCCATAATCTACACATCATTATCCCAACATAACAATATGGAGAACATAGGGAATCAACAGAGTACTTACCAGAAGTTTCATGCTTGTGTTTCACCGAATTTTTCCTCCAGTCCCGAATGGGTTCGGATTCAGTTCCATTCTCACTTCAGAATTTCTCCAGAAATGCCTTGTTGTACTTCTTCTCTGGCTCAGGAAAATGATACATTTGCCTCAAATCATTAGCCTGAAATGAACCGAAGATTCTCCCATCTCTGGTGCAGAAGGTTCTGTCTGTGATTGGGATTTCCTCAATTTCCCACCTCACTACATCCGTATATGGGAGAATTTGTTCCCGAGCCACTATCCGATGAATGAAAGAGTCAGCTAAGTCCTTTAGAGTACCATCAGATTTTTGATTGGTATCCACTGTGGCTTGTACTACTATCACTATTGGTTCTTTAGCTTCAATCAAATTATAGGTACTTTGCCAAGTAGTTTTTTCGAGTCCTGAACATGTAGTATCAGATATCAATCCTTTCTTTTTAGTTCCTGGATCAGCGACGACTTGTCCTGTGGCTGGTGAAGCGGAAGCGACTGCAGTTTTCTTAGACTTCTTCCCCATTCTGCTTGAATCTATTACTTCGGAAGAATTTTGCACAGGAGTGAAAATAACTGTAACACAGAGAATTGGTACCGAAAACCAAATATGAGTGAGATATATTGATCAATGCACAATGAAGGATTAACTTAAAGTCGCCGCGGATACAATTTGTGAAAAGATTTTTACAGATTACTATTTCATTAAATGGCCGTTAAAACCTGCCAATCCTTTAAATGCCCATCATATCGTTTATCAGCCGAATGATTTGTTTAAGCATGCCCTGGGTGTTTTGGTGGTTGAGCGCAGGTGAATCACTGTTTGAAAGAAAAGGCCTTTAATACGAATTAATCGTAATATCCCTGCCTTAATAATTTTTGAAGTTTGCGCTTTTTGCTTTATCGCAATCGGGCGTCAGGGAAAAACTTAAATCTTTATATTGGCACCTTTTGGAATCCCCGATCGCCGATAGCGATATCGCATCGCATCGGGAGTATTAACTGGGGCACTTTGAAAAGCATGCATGGGATATCCCCGATCGCCGATAGCGATATCGCATCGCATCGGAGCGAAAGGCACTTTTGTTATGGGAACTTATTATTGCCGATATCCGATAGCCTATTGCATGTTATCGCGTCGGAGAAAACCAATGGGCCTTTAAGTTATGCCTCCTTTGTCATTGCGATATGCGATCTTGCGATCGCTTTATCGCAATGATAAAAGATTAATCATTTATATTATAAGACCAAATAATTGGTTTGTCAAAAAGGTTTTGTAATGTTTTCTTTTTGTTTTCGGACCTTTTTGAATAATAAAAAGTTGATACCAATTAAAATAAAAAGGGACCCATTTCATAATATAGTTTTGTGAATAAAAAAATGATATGAAATAGGGGGTTGTTGTAGAGCACAACAATTGGCGATTCGCTGGAAGAAACAATTATCTCTGAAAAGTATGGAATTACTTAAACTTTTTCAAAATAGAGTTCTCATCAAAGGGGAAAATTCTAATATAACTAGGTATATATGCATTCCAAATACAATGAAACTATCTTTGCTAATTTCCTCTCTTGTTTAAAATTAGATACATTCTAAGTTTTAAATTGGCCTTTATTGGTTGATAGTGATAAAACAGAAAACCTTTCCAAATCAACTTTTAGAATTGACTCCTTTGTCATAGGTAGAGCCTCTGCTGTCAGCAAACATTCATAGTTTCGACAGGGATACCTTCTAACCATGCTATTGTCCATTGTCCCGCTCATTTCAGAGTATGATTAACAGAATGAATTAAAAATAGGCTTTTCTGTTATTTTGTGAGACAAAAAGCCATTGTCCTAGCTTGGTGACCAGCTGAGTGACAATGCCATTCACTGGTAGTAATTTAACTGAACAAGCTGGCTCGTGATGAGACCCCTTGTCTTATAATTCTAAGCCATTACCCTGTTTTGGTATGCAGTATTGGTAATGTCGGTTAAACTATTTCCCTATGATCATGGTAAGCAGGCTTGTAATAAGACCTCTTATCTTTTATATCAAATATTTTAGAATTACACTCTGAATAATCATAGGCTTTGGTGAGTGGGATGGACAATTTTCTCCTTAAGAGTAAATGGATGACAAGGCAAGAGTTAAAGATGCTGAAATTGGATTAGTTTCTATTTTGATATTGATAACCTTTTTTGTGACCAATTTGAAAACATAAAATGATTTACAATATTTCTAAACTTTGAGAAGCGTTCACAAAAATGGAGTGTTGTTTCAGAATGCAATTACACCTAATTTCCCAGAAATTATCCCTTTTGTTTAAGACTTCTATTATTTTAAAAGTAAATATCAACCCTACTTGTTTTGAGCAACTTTCAAGTACAACAAAGGTCAATGGAAGATATCTCACAACTTTATTTTCTAATGATCCTACAAACTACAAAATTCTAAAAAAGGGAGAAGGGGTTACCTTCTCAATTGAAGAATTTCTTTAAGATAAGGCCATTAACAGGGAGAGAATCTATCAAACCTGAGAAATCTTGTAATATGAAGGTCGAATGGCCTATCTTCTCACAGATCTGAAATGGCCCAAGCCTTATTTTCTGGAACTTGGTGTGTTTTCCCTTGTCCTCATGGGCTTTGTCCCATTTCAGAACTAAATCACCGACTTGAAATTGTTTTGAACCGGATGAGACTGAATCAAAGGATGAATTGATGATTTGCTGATGTTTTGCATGAATAACCTTGGCTTTTTCGCTTTCCTCTTCTAATTTTAAAATTTGGTCATGTCTAAGTTGAATAGAAGAAGAAGGGCTTTCCTTAATAAACTGCACTAGGGCTAGAGAAGGAAGGACAAGATTCGTTGGTAGCACTGCTTCTTTTCCATACACAAGGTTGAATGGAGAAGAAACTATGGAAGCCTTTTGCGTTATCATATCAGCCCATAGTGCGAATATTAAGGATCTGTGCCATTTTTTATGATTCTGTTCGATAGTTCACTTAATAATTTTAATCAGATTTTTATTTGTAGACTCTGCTAAACCATTACCCTGGGGATAGTAATTAGCAGAATATTTTAATTTAAATCCTCTTTTAATAGCGAAATCAAACATAGCATTGCCTAAGAAGTAAGATGCATTATCAAAAACAAGAGCATTTGGGACACCAAACCTGGTAATGATGAATTGATCTATGAATTCAATGATTGCCTCAGAACTTGTTGTCTTCAAAGGAATTGCTTCAACCCATTTAGTAAAATAATCAGTAGCGGTAAGGATATACTTATGCTGCTTGGAAGAATGTGGAGTAATTTCTCCAATGATATCCAATCCCCATTGCTCAAATGGTTGTTCAATGTTGACTGGTTGCAAAGGGAAAGCTGGTTTTCCTTGTCTTCCACTAGAAGTTTGACAATTTTGGCATTTCCTTACATATTCATGAGCATCTCTAAATAGAGTGGGCCAGTAATATCCAACATGAACAATTTTGTGGGCTGTTGTATCAGCTCCAAAATGTCCTCCTGCTGGTCCATCATATAATTCTTGCAAGATCTTTTGTGCTTCAGGTTTTTCTAGGCATCTTAATAAGATTGAATCATAATTTTGCCTAAAAAGCACATCATCAATAATTGTGAATTTTTTTTCTTTTAATCTAATGGCCTTTTTGTTTTTGTAAGATAGGTTAGGAGGTGCATATCCATTTTTCAAATAAAATATTAAGTCAGCATATTGTGATTCAGAATCAGCAATACTTATCTGGTTGATTTCTTCGGTTTGATCTGTATTACCTGATTCTGGAATGTTGGATGCTCTTGCCAATAACCTGCAAAAACCTTGGCCTCTAACAATCTTTGCTGGTTTAATTTATAAATCATATTCTTGAAGTGTTGTAACCCAGTTTGCCCTTTTTTCACCTAGTTCCCTTTGGATTAATAGTTGCCTTACTGCAGGGAAAGGAACTATAACTTTTGGATGGGCTTTTAAATGGAAGGGTATGTAATGTTTGATAGCTTTATATACAGCAAAGGCTTGTTTTTCTACTTCGGAGTAATTCAATTCAGCACCCTGAAGATTTGAACTATAGAATGAAATGGGTGCTTCCGAATTGTGATCGTTAATCTGTGTGAGTACTGCTGCATAAGACAAATCAGATGCGATAGTATACAATGTGAAATGATTAGAAAAATTAGGGGTATTGTCGTGGCGGAAAAAGTCGTTTGTGCGGACACAACTGACCTCCCTAGGAGTCTAAACTCTCTAGCGACAAACAAGACAAAATGGAGTGATCTTTCTCTAAATATACCTTTTAAAACATGAAAACCACAAGTGTTTAGGCTTACCTTATTCCAAAACGCTGTTGTTGTAGTCCATCCTTGCCGATCCGGATGAGCTCCTCCTTCACATCAATTCCTGCAACTACAAACAATCAAACAATTACCAAGCACTTGCATTTCATATAATAAAACATATATTCAACATGCAGACCAAGGAACACATGAAATAACTCATTAACACAAGCTATTGAGAAAAATAAACCAGTTTGTATTAATAACGAAACAAAGAAACTCTTACAACCTGGCCTTGGTGTTGTGCAAGTTCCTCCCAGGGTCCATCAAGGGTTTTCCTCTACTTTGACAAAGCTCACCCACTTCCAAGTAGAATCAAGCAAAGACAATCTCTCCTCACAAGGTTCTAAATGGGAGTCCTAATTCCTGCAGCATTTACCCAAAGAAAATGTATAGCTTCAACCTCTCCTCCCTCTGGCTCAATGCATTTATTTATAGTGTTGTAAAGAGGTTATTCAGGTCCACCATCAATGGGATAATCCCCCTCTTTGGGTGGGATAGCTCCCTTATTGATGGGATAAGTTCCTCCTTAATAGGGATACATGAACCAACTGGAGGCGCATCCATTTCATCAAACCGACCTCTAGAAAGTTCTAGAAGTAACCACAAGTAACTTTTTTAAGATGAAACTCGTGCATTTTGCCTTTTACAGAAGGACGCACCTGTCCCTTAACCTACAGAGCGTCCAAGGAAGCAGCCTTTGTGAACATTGTGAGCGTCCCCGCAGGTAAGGCTTGAGAGAACCTGCGTCCCCAGAGATAAACACATTTTTTACAAGACTTTCTCTCTTTTTTCAGTTTCAGATGGATAGCAGAGGCATAAGACTTGCCTAAGAGGGTAGCATGACTGTTGATTGAGCCATACTAACTGTAAATAGTCATGGTGACATTTTTTAGTGTAACAGGTATTTAAGGCGGGGGCATTAATTATTGATTGTTTGATTAAATCAAATGCTTCCTTTTCTGCTGATCCCCACTTAAAGACTGAATTTTTCTTAATCATAGTTTGAAGTGGCAAAATGATTTGAGAAAATTCTGGAACGAATCTTTTGACAAAATTGATTTGGCCTAAAAATGACTGCATGGATTTTTTATTATGAGGGAAAGGGATTTCAGAGATTTCTTTGATCCTATCGGGATCAATATAAATGCCATCTTTAGAAACTATGAAGCCTAAGAGCTTTCCTTGGTCAAGAGTGAAGAAGGATTTTTTAGGGTTAAGTGAAATACCATACCTTTTGCAGCATTGAAAGATTTGATTTAAATCATGCAAATGATTGGATTTATCTTTTGAAAATACAGTAATATCGTCTAAGTAGACGACTACTGTTTTATTAATCAACCCTTTAAAAGCTATATCCATCGCTCTTTGGAATGTGGCTCCTGCATTAATAAGTCTGAAAGGCATTTTCTGATACGCATATGTTCCCCATTTTGTTCTGAATGTGGTTTTGAGTTGGTCATTAGGATGGACCAAGACTTGGTTATATCCTGAAAAACCGTCTAGAAAGGACATTAACTCAGAGCCTGCTACTGATTGGAGTATCTGCTCCATAGTAGGTAATGGGAAATTATCTTTTAGGCTCGCCTTGTTCAAATTTCTGAAATCTATACAAATCCTGATGTCGCCATTTTTCTTTCTGACTGGCACCATATTGGAGACCCAGTCTAAGTGCCAAACGGGAAAAATAATGTTAGCTTTCAAAAGTTTATTAAGTTCAGATTTTATTTGACTCTCTAAGTTCGAATGTGTTTTTCTCAACTTCTGCTGAATTGGTTTATGTTCGGGAAGCATTGGAATGGTATGCTGGATGATGGATGTATCATACGTCTTTAAATCATCATATTTCCAAGCAAAAACATGTTTATTTTTTCGTAACAGTCTAATGAATGCTTCCTTCTCTTCCACGGAAAGTCCTAATCCTAAATTAATGTTTTGAGGAGTTTGCTCAGTGCCAAGGTTTATCAATTCAAACCTTAAGGTAGAACTTTGGAGCTTTGTATTAGTCACAGGTTTAAACCTGTCTTTAATATCATAAAGATCCTCAAGCTTCACTACAGGCTTTGGGATTGAATTCTCCTCGGGTTTTCCTCTCATTTGAAGGTCATGCTCGTTTTCCTCAATGATTTGATCATCATAGGACTTTTCGGAAGTTAAAAACTGTAAAATGTCTTCATCGTGGTTGAATACTCTCCAATTAGTGACATTGTCAGGAATTGATGGCCTAAAAAGTAATTCTACTGAAAATCTATCTGGGCTATAGTCTTCAGAAGGTAGGAGCTTGGAAGCAACATTGGCTAGCAGGTCGGCTGCCGAATTTTGAGACCTGGGAATGGAAGAAATATTGAATGCCGAAAAGTGGGAGGTGAGTTCCTGCACCAGCGATTGATAATGTTTGAGATGGATGGAAAGACAATGAATTGTATTCCTTATCTGTTTGATAATAATTTCAGAATCTCCAAACACTTTCAAATATTGGACCTTGAGGCTAATAGCTTTATATAGTCCTTGGACTAAGGCTTCGTATTCTGCTATATTATTTGTGCATTCAAACTCTAACCTACAGGACAACATTGTTTTTTCTCCTTGCGGGCTAATCAAAATACATCCTGCTCCTGAGCCCTCACTAGATTTGGACCCATCGAAATATAATGACCAAAATAAAGAAGAATTAACAATTTTATTTACAGTTTCCTAAGCATCATTAAAACATCTTGACCTATCTGTTTGTGAATAATTTTCAATCTGAGATGTAGAATGGTTTGCTGAGAAAGGAGATGGTTGGGCAGCGAAGTTGCCAAAGAATGAATCTGATGAATAATTCCCCAAAATGTTGTTATTAAATGCTATTGGTTGTTTTTCTTGTTCAAATTCAGTAACTGTATGGGTCATATGCTTTTCCCGATCGATTTTTATTTGATTTGGCTTACCCTTATAGGGAAGCCACATATGTGACCAATCGGTAGAAATATACCCATGTAGTTTTTCAGACCAATCCCTACTCAAGATCAAACCATAAAATTCAGTTATATTGGTGATCAAGATATAAATTCTTTGTACTACTCTAGGATCAGCGGATATCCTGATACTTACGGAGTTGATTTCTCCCAAAACATGTACTTTAGTCCTGTCCAACTGTACAATATGAATAGTGGACTTCTAGTGTTCAATGTTAAGTTTAGAACAAACTGAAGCTGGCATTATGTTAGAAGATGCCCCTGAGTCAATCAAACAGTTGTGCAGGTTTCTATTGTAGATCTAATAGGTTAGAAGGAAAGGTGGAGTATGAGAATTCGATCTATCTCCTATCATAACTGCATCAGTAGCTTCGACCATACTAGAAGGTGGTTGACCTGTATCGTTTGCAGCTTTAGCACTGGGAAGGGGTGAAGTAGGAACAACATTTAATTCTTTGAGAAGCAATTTTTGCTGATGTTTCAATTTACTAAGTTCAAACATAGTAATGTTTGCCTTGTTCTTTTTCATGTCATCAACAATATTGTAATCCATTGAATCAGACACTACCAATGTCTTAGATGTCGATGGGATTGTTGAGGTTGAAGGTTGGTTTTGTGGAATTGTTACAGGTGGCTTCTTTGGGGGTACCTTTTCCTTTGTTGTAGCAGCACCTACACTTCTTTTCTTTGAAGTTGTCTGAACAGGTTCGGAGGTACCTCTACTCCTGGTAGTGACAGGAAACGCTTCTTCTTCATTTTCTGTATCAGAGTTAGGTAATATAAAATCCCACATTCCATGACATTCAACAACTTCCTCTTCTTCATTAGTTGGTGAATCTATTTCTTCTTCTCCTTCTTCAAGATTTGAATCTGCGTTAGATATAACATTTGGTGGTTTTGATTCAGTTTTCTTGTAATTCCTAAAGGGCCTTTTGGTTGAGGTTTCAGCTACCTGTTTTTTGATTTCAGTCATTTCATTTGACATAGTTTTGAGGACCTTTTGTAGACCCTCCATGTCATATGGATCTTTAGGGGTTTTCTTCTTTGAATCATCTTTAAAAGAAACTTTTTTGGTTTTTCTATCTTCAAGAGCAGCTTTCTTCTCTAGAGCATTAATATGTTTCTCCACAGCAAGTGCTTCTTTCATGTTTTCAGCTAAAGTTGGTTTTCCAGCCCTGTCTACAAAAATAGCTATATTGGCAGGTAGGGTAGTTATATACCACTCGCTTCGGATTTGCTCACTTGGTTTGGAGGCCGTTGGGATTTTGTTCAAGAGTTTATTGAATCGCGCATTAAATTCTTTAATTGGTTCCCTATGCTCTATCCTAAGATTGGAGAGATCATTTATTAGTGTAGCCAAAGACCTATCATCACCATACTTAGTAAGAAATTGTTCTTGGCAAGTCGTCCAACTGGTAATGGAACCAGAAGGTGAAGAAAAATACCAGGATCCTACTGATCCTTGCAAAGTATAAGGGAAAAGCCTAACGACAACATCTTGCTCCATTACTCCCTTCAAATTAACTGCCAGCATGAAGTTATTAATATGTTCCTCAGCTTGTGTTCCATCATCTGGGTTAAACTTGGGTAGCCATTTTTCAGGTGCATCAGGTAATGCATGCAATGGAGCAGGCATATTGACTGCCCCGGGCCTGGTCCATGGATCTGCCATTGTAACCGCAGTGGTGGATGATATTACTGTTGAACTTACAGAAGTCTGGGAAGGAGTTGATATTAAGGATTGTGCAGTTTGGGATGTTGCAGTTTGTAATCCCTAATGAACAACAATGTGTGATGAGGGAGGCGATGGTTGACTTCACACGGGGGAAGGTGAGATGGAGGATGTGGATGAAAATTCTTCACTGTCAAATCCTTCAGTGTTTTTCTTCGCCTTTTTCCTTTTGGGTAAAGGGAACTCAGTGGGTTCAATACCGAGCTTTCCACTCTGAAGTCTGGTGAGAGGGTGAGGTAAATTGAACTGCGAAGTCGCACTGCTTTGAGATACTTCAGATTTCTGTGGTGATATCGAGAAGCTCTGAAGTTTGTGGATAAGAGACTGGACTTCAGGGGATTCAAGACTTAGTTGTTCTGGAGTATGATGGGTTTGAGCAGTGGTAGTTGATTTGTCTTTTTCTTGTTTGGATACTAGAGAACCAGCATGCAAATTTGGAAGTAGGAGGTGATGCGGAGGGAGAATTACTCTTAGAGTGGTTTGTAGATTTGGGTTTGCTTGCCATTCGCAGTGGATGGCCCTCCTTCTAGCGCCAGAAATGTTGATGCCCCGAAAATCGTTGTATCAACATTGGGGGATAACCACCCGGTCTGGACCTTAATACAACTCCTTTTCTGTTTGGAATGGTGGCTCCGACTGGGGATAATGGGACCAGTTTCCCAGTAATGAATAAATGGGATGGATGAATGATTGATTGTCTAATCTAATGATAGGCAAATAACTTAATCTATCTGCAAAATAAAAGAACTACTACTAATCCTGGGAACTATTTTACTTTGAAGTATAGCGCTTAATGATCTATGCTTATTGACAGGCATATAGATGACTACATCTAATAGACATGGACATTTATTCATTCAAGGATTAGTTTGCTTAAATAGTTAAACAAAGTGATTAACGTAATATTGCTACACTTATCATTTATATCATCGATACATATATGATCAAAAGAAAAGCATACCATAAACTTCCAATAGTGGAGGGAATAAAGAAATGTTGTTAAAACACATACATATATTCGATAATAGCAAAGGCAATCAAATGACAATTCATATAAAAAGAATGAATTCAGACATAGATAATAGTACCATATGAGCTGCTAGTCACTCCCAATATCAATCGCTATTTGAGATTCTTCTTCCAACGCAGGAATACTTTCAAACAAAGACAGTAGTGCACATTTGCATAAAAGCTTCCTTGCCAAAATTAGAATAATTGGTCCAGTTTTATAAAAGAATATGCCTGAAGTACAGTAGTGCAACTTCAGGCTTTTAAGTCAAGTACAAAACTTTACGACCCTTTCCAAAACAATGAAAGGGTCTATAAATACTGAATTAAACTAACTATCTATGAAACTGAAATCCTACTTAATTGGTATCGAACGATCTTGAATATCTCCTTCTCAGCAATCTGGCAGTCGGCGTCATGAATCATCATGTAGGTTGTTTGCCTTTAAACCTGAGCTGACATATCACAAGCATTGGCTCCACTTCGAGCGGTCTGTTGAGGCGAGAGTTGAGCTGGGCGGCATAGGTGGCATCCTGAATATCGGAAATAATATACTCGATTGCATCTGTAAGGCATTTGAGGGCGGCTCTTTGGCTGTGCGGTTTTACTAAGAAGAACCAATAGGCGTCCCATGTTAAACTGTTAATTCCAGTGATTAATCTCCCATTTTTCTCCAGATTTGGATAACATGACTGCTCCAATGTTTTCGCCACTGTCAATTTACCTGGAGTGCATTGGGAAATCAGGTTAGACAAGTAGAGAGTATTATTAACCAATTCAACCAAATTACTTGTGGTTGATTTGCATCTTGAAATTTTCCTCTCTGCTTTCATTAATTGGGATTGCCATTCTGTAAATTATATTTCCTTATGTGATTCTAAAATCTTTGGTAAATTTGCCGCCTGTCCCTGATCGGTATCTTGCCACTCAAGAAACTCAGTTAATGTTTCATCAGCTTGATCTAATTCTGTTCTAGCTTTTTCTAATTGTTTACTTATTGATGTCGTCAAATCGCATAATGGTTCCGCCTGGCGATTTGTTGACATAAAATCTTGATCTGTGTTATTAATGCCTTATTTATCTGTAATGCTTCTGATTTGAATTCGACTATCTGTGGAAGATTCTTTGTCTTCTCTAGCTGGGCTAATAGTTGAGCAATCTGCTCATCTTTTGACTTCAACATTTGTTCATTCGCTACCCTCAGTTGTGCCAATGCCTCAGACAACTCTTTCTGCTTCTGGACTGCGCTGCGATCAATCCTCTGTTTCTCTTCCTACAATTGTTGAGTTAATTGATTATTTATTTCCTGTTGTGTTAACAATTGTCGTTCTGCCTGCTCCGCCTTCTGCTATGCTTCTGTTAGTTGTGCTTGCAATAAAAAGATCTCCTGGTCTTCTGTTTTTAATAAAAGACTCACCTCTGATGCCTTATCTATTGTTGCTGTCGAATAGGCTCCGGCATATTGAGATAGTTTTGTTAGGTCATCAGAGGGGTCAAATTCCTCCTTTGCCCGTGACTGTTTGTTCTGGGAATAGGGAAGGTTGATCAGTCCTTCTCCTCTTCCTCTGTCGTTTTACCACAGCTTTGTGTCTTGGGCTATAGAAGACATCCAAGGGAGGAGTTTCTTCTATCTGCAAGATAATTTGATCGAAGGGATCCTTTGGGATTATTTCTACTTCTTTCGAGCTGGGTAGGCCGCTGGTTCCACTTGGAACCTGTTTTGAAGTGGTCTCCTATGTATCTGCCGCTTTTGAAGTTTTGGTGTCCTTTGAGCACTCAAGATTACTGGTAATTGAATCAAATTGCTGCCATTCCTGGAGCAATTTGGGATCAATTTGAGTATCTACATTTACTTCTATGTTGCTTTGTTCCTGCTCTTTAGTCTGGGTTTCCTCTTGCACTTTCTCCTGTTCTTTAGTTGTAACTGGAGGTTCCTTAGTATGTCGCTGTTCAGGCTCGCTTGATCTTGTTGCTGTGGTTGTCGCTAACAGATCTAGAGACAGAGTTTGCAACCTTTTTTCTCTAAGTTTGTTGAATTCAACTAACCCTTCATCTTTGTATTCCATTATGGCCAGCGATCTAACTTGATACATTGATTCAGCTGAGGAGAACAGGTCATCAAACTTATCTTCTTTATGATCAAACTTTGTCAATTTGGCCTGTTCAAGTGCATTATAGGCGACTTTGTTGGGATCAAATCGCCTATTAGGGAGAGTTGCTAGAGTTAATTATTTCATCTTCATAGCTTCTTTGTCTGCATGTTTGAAATCATGCAAAGTATAGACACCACATCTCAGAGGAAAAGAGGGCCAAACCTGCTTCTTATTTTTCTTCAGGGTTTATGTAACTCCTATGGAAATAATCTGATAGGCTATCTCCCTCGCCATCAGTTTATCATGTATGTACAAAGGAAGGACATGAGGTTCGGCTTCGCTGCCGAAAATTCTTATATAAGTCAATTTTTCCTCTCCAAACCATCTTCCTATCGATGTCAAATCAATCCCTGCTTGGTTAGAAATTTTGGGAGCAGGTTTATTAAAAATAGAGAAATGAATGGGTAACATGAAGCCATTGCAGACTTGGTATAAATGGTGCTTATAGGAAGTTTTCCACAATTTCTGATGGTATATGTGAATAGGCATGGGATCTTGTTCAGTCCACCTCCAGCCGAGCACGGGAAATTTAGAACTAAAACATAGGGTATCTAGTACATAAGCACTGTAGTAGAATGGGGGAATAAGCCTTTCGGAGACTGAGGTTTTAGTTCTAAAATTAAGAACTGTTGTTGCTAGCTTATCTGACAGTATAAGTGCCCAATCCGTTATTTCACTGTTACACACCGCTTCCATCAAGGGAACCATTTCTATAGTGAAATTAGCAGAATCGTGCAACCCCCATAATCTACACATCATTATCCCAGCATAACAATACGGAGAACATAGGGAATCAACAGAGTACTTACCAGAAGTTTCATGCTTGTGTTTCGCTGGATTTTTCCTCCAATCTCGAATGGGTTCCGATTCAATTTCATTCTCACTTCGGAATTTCTCCAGAAATGCCTTGTTGTACTTCTTCTCTGGCTCAGGCAAATGATACATTTGCCTCAAATCATTAGCCTGAAATGAACTGAAGATCCTCCCATCTCTGGTGCAGAAGGTTTTGTCTGTGATTGGGATTTCCTCAATTGCCCACCTCACTACATCCGTCTATGGGAGAATTTTTTCTTGAGCCGCTATCTGATGAAGGAAAAAGTCGGCTAAGTCCTTTAAAGTACCATCAGATTTTTGATTGGTATCCGCTATGGCTTGTACTGCTGTCACCTTTGGTTCTTCGGCTTCAATAAAATTATAGGTACTTTGCCAAGTAGTTTTGCCGAGTCCTGAACATGTAGTATCAGATATCAATCCTTTCTTTTTAGTTCCTCGATCAGTGACGGCTTGTCCTGTGGCTGGTGAAGCGGAAGTGACTACAGTTTTCTTAGACTTCTTCCCCATTCTGCTTGAATCTATTACTTCGGAAGAATTCTGCACAGGAGTGAAAATAAGCGTAACAGAGAGAATTGGTAGCGAAAACCAAATACGAGTGAGATATATTGATCAATGCACAATGAAGGATTAACTTAAAGTGGCCGTGGATACAATCTATGAAAATATTTTTACAGATTACTATTTCATTAAATGGCCATTAAAACCTTCCAATCCTTTAAATGCCCATCATATCGTTTATCAGTCGAATGATTTGTTTAAGCGTGCCCTGGATGTTTTGGCGGTTGAGCATAGGTGAATCACTGTTTGAAAGATAAGGCCTTTAATACAAATTAATCGTAATATCCCTGCCTTAATAATTTTTGAAGTTTGCGCTTTTTGCTTTATCGCAATCAGGCGTCGGGGAAAAACTTAAATCTCTATATTGGCACCTTTCGGAATCCCCGATCACTGATAGCGATATCGCATCACATCGGGAGTATTAACTGGGGCACTTTGAAAAGCATGCATGGGATATCCCCGATCACCGATAGCGATATCGCATCACATCGGAGCGAAAGGGACTTTATCGCATCGCATCGGAGCGGAAGGAACTTTTGTTATGGGAACTTATTATTGCCGATATCCGATAGCCTATTGCGTGTTATCGCGTTGGAGAAAACCAATGCGCCTTTAAGTTATGCCTCCTTTGTCATTGCAATATGCGATCTTGTGTACAAAGACAGTAGTGTACATTTGCATAAGAGCTTCCTTGCCAAAATTAGAATAATTGGTCCAGTTTTATAAAAGAATATGCCTAAAGTACAGTAGTGCAACTTTAGGCTTTTAAGTCAAGTACAAAACTTTACGACCCTTTCCAAAACAATGGAAGGGTCTATAAATACTGAATTAAACTAACTATCTATGAAACTGAAATCCTACTTAATTGGTATTGAACGATCTTGAATATCTCCTTCTCAGCAATCTGGCAGTCGGCGGCATGAATCATCATGTAGGCTATTTGCCTTTAAACCTGAGCTGACATATCGCAAGCATTGGCTCCACTTCGGGTGGTCTGTTGAGGCGAGAGTTGAGCTGGGCGGCATAGGTGGCATCCTGAATATCAGGAATAATATACCCGATTGCATCTGTAAGGCATTTGAGGGCGGCTCTTTGGCTGTGCGGTTTTACTAAGAAGAACCAATAGGCGTCCCATGTTAAACTGTTAATTCCAGTGATTAATCTCCCATTTTTCTCCAGATCCGGATAACATGACTGCTCCAATGTTTTCGCCGCTGTCAATTTACCTGGAGTGCATTGGGAAATCATGTTAGACAAGTAGAGAGTATTATTAACCAATTCAACCAAATTACTTGTGGTTGATTTGCATCTTGAAATTTCCCTCTCTGCTTTCATTAACTGGGACTGCCATTCTGTAAATAATATTTCCTTATGTGATTCTAAAATCTTTGGTAAATTTGCCGCTTGTCCTTGATCGGTATCTTGCCACTCAAGAAACTCAGTTAATGTTTCATCAGCTTGATCCAATTCTGTTCTATCTTTTTCTGATTGTTTACTTATTGATGTCGTCAAATCGCATAATGGTTCCGCCTGGGTGATTTGTTAACATAAAAGCTTGATCTGTGTTATTAATGCTTTATTTATCTGTAATGATTCTGATTTGAATTCGGCTATCTGTGGAAGATTCTTTGTCTTCTCTAGTTGGGCTGATAGTTGAGCAATTTGCTCATATTTTGACTTCAGCATTTGTTCATTCTCTACCCTCAGTTGTGTCAATGCCTCAGACAACTCTTTCTGCTTCTGGACTGCGCTCTGATCAATCCTCTGTTTCTCTTCCTGCAATTGTTGAGTTAATTGATTATTTATTTGTTGTTGTGTTAACAATTGCCGTTCTGCCTACTCCGCCTTCTGATGTGCTTCTTTTAGTTGTGCTTGCAATAAAAAGATCTCCTGGTCTTTTGTTTTTAATAAAAGACTCACCTCTGATGCCTTATATATTGTTGCTGCCGAATAGGCTCCAGCATATTGCGATAGTTTTGTTAGGTCATCAGAGGGGTAAAATTCCTCCTTCCAAACCACATTGCCCGTGACCGTTTGTTCTGGGAATAGGGAAGGTTGATCAGTCCTTCTCCTCTTCCGCTGTCGTTTTACCACAGCTTTGTGTCTTGGGCTATAGAATACATACAAGGGAGGAATTTCTTCTATCTGCAAGATAATTTGATCGGAGGGATCCTTTGGGATTATTTCTACTTCTTTCAAACTGGGTAGGCTGCTGGTTCCACTTGGAAACTGTTTTGAAGTGGTCTCCTGTGTATCTGCCGCTTTTGAAGTTTCGGTGTCCTTTGAGCACTCAAGATTACTGGTAATTGAATCAAATTGCTGCCATTCCTGGAGCAATTTGGGATCAATTTGAGTATCTACATTTACTTCTATGTTGCTCTGTTCCTGCTCTTTAGTCTGGGTTTCCTCTTGCACTTTCTCCTGTTCTTTAGTTGTAACCGAAGGTTCCTTAGTATGTCATTGTTCAGGCTCACTTGATCCTGTTGCTGCGGTTGTCGCTAACAGATTTAGAGGCAGAGTTTGCAACCTCTGTTCTCTAAGTCTGTTGAATTCAACTAACCCTTCATCTTTGTATTCCATTATGGCCAGCGATCTAACTTGATACATTGGTTCAGCTGAGGAGAACAGGTCATCAAACTTATCTTCTTTATGATCAAACTTTGTCAATTTGGCCTGTTCAAGTGCATTATAGGCGACTTTGTTGGGATCAAATCGCCTACTAGGGAGAGTTGCTAGAGTTAATGATTTCATCTTTGTAGATTCTTTCTCTGCATGTTTGAAATCATCAAAGTATAGACACCACATCTCAGAGGAAAAGAGGGCCAAACCTGCTTCTTATTTTTACTAAGGGTTTGTGTAACTCCTTCGGAAATAATCTGATAGGCTATCTCCCTCGCCAGCAGTTTATCAGGTATGTACAAAGGAAGGACATGAGGTTCGGCTTGGCTGCCGAAAATTCTTATATAAATAAAATTTTCCTCTCCGAACCATCTTCCTATTTATGTCAAATCAATCCCTGCTTGGTAAGAAATTTTGGGAGCAGGTTTATTAAAAATAGAGAAGTGAATGGGTAACATGAAGCTATTGCAGACTTGGTATAAATGGTGTTTATAGGAAGTTTTCCACAATTTCTGATGGTTTATGTGAATAGGCATGGGGTCTTATGCAGTCCACCTCCAGCCGAGCACGGGAAATTTAGAATTAAAACACAGGGAATCTAGTATATAAGCACTGTAGTAGAATGGGGGAATAAGCCTTTCGGAGACGGAGGTTTTAGTTCTAAAATTAAGAACTACTGTTGCTAGCTTATCTGACAGTATAAGTGCCCAATCCGTTATTTCACTGTTACACGCCGCTTCCATCAAGGGAGCCATTTCTATAGTGAAATTAGTGGAATCGTGCAACCCCCATAATCTACACATCATTATCCCAGCATAACAATACGGAGAACATAGGGAATCAACAGAGTACTTACCGGAAGTTTCATGCTTGTGTTTCGCTGGATTTTGCCTCCAATCCCGAATGGGTTCGGATTCAGTTTTGTTCTCACTTCGGAATTTGTCTAGAAATGCCTTGTTGTACTTCTTCTCTGGCTCAGGCAAATGATACACTGGCCTCAAATCATTAGCCTGAAATGAACCGAAGATTCTCCCATCTCTAGTGCAGAAGGTTCTATCTGTGATTGGGATTTCCTCAATTTCCCACCTCACTACATCCGTCTATGGGAGAATTTGTTCCCGAGCAGCTATCTGATGAACGAAAGAGTTGGCTAAGTCCTTTAAAGTACCATCAGATTTTTGATTGGTATCCGCTGTGACTTGTACTGCTGTCACCTTTGCTTCTTCGGCTTCAATCAAATTATAGGTACTTTGCCAAGTAGTTTTGCCGAGTCCTGAACATGTAGTATCAGATATCAATCCTTTCTTTTTAGTTCCTGGATCAGCGACGGCTTGTCCTGTGGCTGGTGAAGTGGAAGCGACTGCAGTTTTCTTAGACTTCTTCCCCATTCTGCTTGAATCTATTACTTCGGAAGAATTCTGCACAGGAGTGAAAATAAGCGTAACATAGAGAATTGGTAGCGAAAACCAAATACGAGTGAGATATATTGATCAATTCACAATGAAGGATTAACTTAAAGTAGCCACGGATACAATCTGTGAAAAGATTTTTACAGATTACTATTTCATTAAATGGCCGTTAAAAGCTGCCAATCCTTTAAATGCCCATCATATCGTTTATCAGCCAAATGATTTGTTTAAGCGTGCCCTGGGTGTTTTGGCGGTTGAGCACAGGTGAATCATTGTTTGAAAGATAAGGCCTTTAATACGAATTAATCGTAATATCCCTGCCTTAATAATTTTTGAAGTTTGCGCTTTTTGCTTTATCGCAATCGGGCATCAGGGAAAAACTTAAATCTTTATATTGGCACCTTTTGGAATCCCTGATCGCCGATAGCGATATCGCATCGCATCGGGAGTATTAACTGGGGCACTTTGAAAAGCATGCATGGGATATCCCCGATCGCCGATAGCGATATCGCATCGCATCAGAGCGAAACGGACTTTATCGCATCTCATCAGAGCGGAAGGCGCTTTTGTTATGGGAACTTATTATTGTCGATATCCGATAGCCTATTGCATGTTATCGCATCGGAGAAAACCAATGGGCCTTTAAGTTATGCCTCCTTTGTCATTGTGATATGTGATCTTGCGATCGCTTTATCGCAATGATAAAAGATTAATCATTTATATTATAAGACCAAATAATTGGTTTGTCAAAAAGGTTTTGTAATTTTTTCTTTTTGTTTTCGGACCTTTTTGAATAATACAAAGTTGATACCAATTAAAATAATAAGGGACCCATTTCATATTATAGTTTTGTAAATAAAAAAATGATATGAAATGGGGGGTTGTTGTAGAGCGCAACAATTGGCGATTCGCTGGAAGAAACAGCTATCTCTGAAAAGTATGGAAATACTTAAACTTTTTCAAAATAGAGTTCTCATCAAAGGGGAAAATTCTAATATAACTAGGTATATATGCATTCCAAATACAATGAAACTATCTTTGCTAATTTCCTCTCTTGTTTAAAATTAGATACATTCTAAGTTTTAAATTGGCCTTTATTGGTTGATAGTGATAAAACAAAAAATCTTTCCAAATCAGCTTTTAGAATTGACTCCTTTGTCATAGGTAGAGCCTCTGCTGCCAGCAAACATTCATAGTTTCGACAGGGATACCTTCTAACCATGCTATTGTCCATTCTCCCGCTCATTTCAGAGTATGATTAACAGAATGAATTAAAAATAGGCTTTTCTGCTATTTTGTGAGACAAAAAGCCATTGTCCTAGCTTGGTGACCAGCTGAGTGACAATGCCATTCACTGGTAGTAATTTAACCGAACAAGTTGGCTCGTGATGAGACCCCTTGTCTAATAATTCTAAGCCATTACCCTGTTTTGGTATGCAGTATTGGTAATGTCGGTTAAACTATTTCCCTATGATCATGGTAAGCAGGCTTGTAATAAGACCTCTTATCTTTTATATCAAATATTTTAGAATTACACTCTGAATAATCATAGGCTTTGGTGAGGGGGATGGAAAATTTTCTCCTTAAGAGTAAATGGATGACAAGGAAAGAGTTAAAGATGTTGAAATTGGATTAGTTTCTATTTTGATATTGATAACCTTTTTTGCGACCAATTTGAAAACATAAAATGGTTTACAATATTTCTAAACTTTGAGAAGCGTTCACAAAAATGGAGTGTTGTTTCAGAATGCAATTACACCTAATTTCCTAGAAATTATCCTTTTTGTTTAAGACTTCTATTATTTTAAAAGTATATATCAACCCTACTTGTTTTGAGCAACTTTCAAGTAAAACAAAGGTCAATGGAAGATATCTCACAACTTTATTTTCTAATGATCCTACAAACTACAAAGTTCTAAAAAAGGGAGAAGGGGTTACCTTCTCAATTGAAGAATTTCTTTAAGATAAGGCCATTAACAGGGAGAGAATCTCTCAAACCTGATAAATCTTGTAATATGAAGGTCGAATGGCCTATCTTCTCACAGATCTGAAATGGCCCAAGCCACATTTTCTGGAACTTGGTGTGTTTTCCCTTGTCCTCATGGGCTTTGTCCCATTTCAGAACTAAATTCCTGACTTGAAATTGTTTTGAACCGGATGAGACTGAATCAAAGGATGACTTGATGATTTGCTGATGTTTTTCATGAATAACCTTGGCTTTTTCTCTTCCCTCCTCTAATTTTAAAATTTGGTCATGTCTAAGTTGAATATAAGAAGAAGGGCTTTCCTCAATAAACTACACTAGGGCTAGAGAAGGAAGGACAAGATTCGTTGGTAGCACTGCTTCTTTTCCATATGCAAGGTTGAATGGAGAAGAACCTATGGAAGCCTTTTGCATTATCCTATCAGCCCATACTGCGAATATTAAGGATCTGTGCCATTTTTTATGATTCTGTTCAATAGTTCGCTTAATAATTTTTGTCAGATTTTTATTTGTAGACTCTGCTAAACCATTACCCTGGGGATAGTAATTAGCAGAATATTTTAATTTAAATCCTCTTTTAATAGCGAAATCAAACATAGAATTTCCTGAGAAGTAAGATGCATTATAAAAAAAAAGAGCATTTGGGACACCAAACCTGGTAATGATGAATTGATCTATGAATTCAATGATTGCCTCAGAATTTGTTGTCTTCAAAGGAATTGCTTCAACCCATTTAGTAAAATAATCAGTAGCGGTAAGGATATACTTATGCTGTTTGGAAGATTGTGGAGTAATTTCTCCAATGATATCCAATCCCCATTGCTCAAATGGTTGTTCAATGTTGACTGGTTGCAAAGGGAAAGCTGGTTTTCTTTGTCTTCCACTAGAAGTTTGTCAATTTCGGCATTTCCTTACATATTCATCAGCATCTCTAAACAGAGTGGGCCAATAATATCCAGCATGAATGATTTTGTGGGCTGTTGTATCATCAATAATTGTGAAGTTTTTTGCTTTTAATCTAGTGGCCCTTTTGTTTTTGTAAGACAGGTTAGGAGGTGCATATCCATTTTTCAAATAAAAGATTAAGTCAGCATATTGTGATTTAGAATCAACAATACTTATTTGGTTGATTTCTTCGGTTTGATCTGTATTACCTGATTCTGGAATGTTGGACGCTCCTGCCAATAACCTGCAAAAAGCTTGGCCTCTAACAATCTTTGCTGGTTTAATTTCTAAATCATATTCTTGAAGTGTTGTAACCCAGTTTGCCCTTTTTTCACCTAGCTCCCTTTGGATTAATAGTTGCCTTACTGCAGGGAAAGGAACTATAACTTTTTTATGGGCTTTTAAAAGGAAGGGTCTGTAATGTTAGACAACTTTATATATAGAAAAGGCTTGTTTTTCTACTTCGGAGTAATTCAATTCAGCACCCTGAAGATTTGAACTATATAATGAAATGGGTGCTTCCGAATTTTGATCGTTAATCTGTGTGAGTACTGCTGCATAAGACAAATCGGATGCGATAGTATACAATGTGAAATGATTAGAAAAATTAGGGGTATTTAAGGTGGGGGTATTAATTATTGATTGTTTGATTAAATCAAACGCTTCCTTTTCTGCTGATCCCCACTTAAAGACTGATTTTTTCTTAATCATAGTTTGAAGTGGAAAAATGATTTGAGAAAAGTCTGGAACGAATCTTTTGACAAAATTGATTTGGCCTAAAAATGACTGCATGGATTTTTTATTATGAGGGAAAGGGATTTCAGAGATTTCTTTGATCCTATCGGGATCAATAAAAATGCCATCTTTAGAAACTATGAAGCCTAAGAGCTTTCCTTGGTCAAGAACGAAGAAGGATTTTTTAGGGTTAAGTGAAATACCATACCTTTTGCAGCGTTGAAAGATTTGATTTAAATAATGCAAATGATTGGATTTCTCTTTTGAAAATACAGTAATATAATCTAAGTAGATGACTACTATTTTATTAATCAACCCTTTAAAAGCTATATCCATCACTCTTTGGAATGTGGCTCCTGCATTAATAAGTCTGAAAGTCATTTTCTGATATGCATATGTTCCCCATTTTGTTCTAAATGTGGTTTTGAGTTGGTCATTAGGATGGACCAAGACTTGGTTATATCCTCAAAAACAGTCTAGAAAGGACATTAACTCAGAGCCTGCTACTGATTGGAGTATCTGCTCCAGAGTAGGTAATGGGAAATTATCTTTTAGGCTCTCCTTGGTCAAATTTCTGAAATCTATACAAATCCTGATGTCACCATTTTTCTGTCTGACTGGCACCATATTGGAGACCCAGTTTGAGTGCCGAACGGGAAAAATAATCTTAGCTTTCAAGAGTTTATTAAGTTCAGATTTTATTTGACTCTCTAAGTTCGGATGTATTTTTCTCAACTTCTGCTGAATTGGTTTCTGTTCGGGAAGCATTGGAATGGTATGCTGGATGATGGATGTATCATACGTCTTTAAATCATCATATTTCCAAGCAAAAACATGTTTATTTTTTCGTAACAGTCTAATGAATGCTTCCTTCTCTTCCACGGAAAGTCCTAATCCTAAATTAATGTTTTGAGGAGTTTGCTCAGTGCCAAGGTTTATCAATTCAAACCTTAAGGTAGAACTTTGGAGCTTTGTATTGGTCACAGGTTTAAACCTGTCTTTAATATCATAAAGATCCTCAAGCTTCACCACAGGCTTTGGGATTGAATTCTCCTCGGGTTTTCCTCTCATTTGAAGGTCATTCTCGTTTTCCTCAATGATTTGATCATCATAGGACTTTTCGGAAGTTAAAAACTGTAAAATGTCTTCATCGTGGTTGAATACTCTCCAATTAGTGACATTGTTAGGAATTGATGGCCTAAAAAGTAATTCTACTGAAAATCTATCTGGGCTATAGTCTTCGAAAGGTACGAGTTTGGAAGCAACATTGGCTAGCAGGTTGGCTGCCGAATTTTGAGACCTGGGAATGGAAGAAATATTGAATGCCGAAAAGTGGGAGGTGAGTTCCTGCACCAGCGATTGATAATGTTTAAGATGGGTGGAAAGACAATGAATTGTATTCCTTACCTGTTTGATAATAATTTCAGAATCTCCAAACACTTTCAAATATTGGACCTTGAGGCTAATAGCTTTATATAGTCCTTGGACTAAGGCTTCGTATTCTGCTGTATTATTCGTGCATTCAAACTCTAACCTACAGGACAACATTGTTTTTTCTCCTTGCGGGCTAATCAAAATACATCCTGCTCCTGAGCCCTCACTAGATTTGGACCCATCGAAATATAATGACCAAAATAAAGAAGTATTAACAATTTTATTTACAGTTTCCTCAGCATCATTAAAACATCTTGACCTATCTGTTTGTGAATAATTTTCTATCTGAGATGTAAAATCGTTTACTGAGAAAGGAGATGGTTGGGCAGCGAAGTTGCCAAAGAATGACTCTGATGAATAATTCCCCAAAATGTTGTTATTAAATGCTATTGGTTGGTTTTCTTGTTCAAATTCAGTAACTGTATGGGTCATATGCTTTTCCCAATCGATTTTTATTTGATTTGGCTTACCCTTATAGGGAAGCCACATATGTGACCAATCGGTAGAAATATACCCATGTAGTTTTTTAGACCAATCCCTACTCAAGATCAAACCATAAAATTCAGGTATATCAGTGATCAAGATATCGTTTCTTTGTACTACTCTAGGATCAGCGGATAGCCTGATAGTTACAGAGTTGATTTCTCCAAAAACCTGTACTTTAGTCCTGTCCAATTGCACAATACGAATAGCGGACTTCTGGGGTTTAATGTTCAGTTTGGAACAAACTGAAGCTGGCATTATGTTAGAAGATGCCCCTGAGTCAATCAAACAGTTGTGCAGGTTTCTATTGTATATCTCATAGGTTAGAAGGAAAGGTGGAGTATGAGAATTTGATCTATCTCCTATCAGAACTGCATCAGTAGCTTCGACCATACCAGAAGGTGGTTGACCTGTATCATTTGCAGCTTTAGCACTGGGAAGGGGTGAAATAGGAACAACATTTAATTCTTTGAGAAGAAATTTTTGCTGATGTTTCAATTTACTAAGTTCAAACATAGTAATGTTTGCCTTGGTCTTCTTCATGTCATCAACAATATTGTAATCCATTGAATCAGACACTACCAATGTCTTAGATGTCGATGGGATTGTTGAGGTTGAAGGTTGGTTTTGTGGAATTGTTACAGGTGGCTTCTTTGGGGGTACCTTTTCCTTTGTTGTAGTAGCACCTGCACTTCTTTTCTTTGAAGTTGTCTGAACAGGTTCGGAGGTACCTCTACTCCTGGTAGTGACAGGAAACGCTTCTTCTTCATTTTCTGTAACAGAGTAAGGTAATATAAAATCCCACATTCCATGACATTCAACAACTTCCTCTTCTTCATTAGTTGGTGAAGTTGTTTCTTCTTCTCCTTCTTCAAGATCTGAATCTGCATTAGATATAACATTTGGTGGTTTTGATTCAGTTTTCTTGTAATTCCTAAAGGGTCTTTTGGTTGAGGTTTCAGCTACCTGTTTTTTGATTTCAATCATTTCATTTGACATAGTTTCGAGGACCTTTTGTAGACCCTCCATGTCATATGGATCTTTAGGGGTTTTCTTCTTTGAATCATCTTTAAAAGAAACTTTTTTGGTTTTTCTATCTTCAAGAGCAGCTTTCTTCTCTAGAGCATTAATACGTTTCTCCACACCAAGTGCTTCTATCATGTTTTCAGTTAAAGTTGGTTTTCCAGCCCTGTCTACAAAAATAGCTATATTGGCAGGTAGGGCAGTTATATACCACTCGCTTCAGATTTGCTCACTTGGTTTGGAGGCCGTTGGGATTTTTTTCAAGAGTTTATTGAATCGTGCATTAAATTCTTTAATCGGTTCCCTATGCTCTATCCTAAGATTGGAGAGATCATTTATTAGTGTAGCCAAAGACCTATCATCACCATACTTAGTAAGAAACTGTTCTTGGCAAGTCGTCCAACTCGTAATGGAACCAGAAGGTAAAGAAAAATACCAAGATCCTGTTGATCCTTGCAAAGTATAAGGGAAAAGCCTAACAACAACATCTTGCTCCGTTACTCCCTTCAAATTAACTGCCAACATGAAGTTATTAATATGTTCCTCAACTTGTGTTCCATCATCTGGGTTAAACTTGGGTAGCCATTTTTCAGGTGCATCAGGTAATGCATGCAATGGAGCAGGCATATTGACTGCCCCAGGCTTGGTCCATGGATCTGCCATTGTAACCGCAGTGGTGGATGATATTACTGTTGAACTTACAGAAGTCTGGGAAGGAGGTGATATTAAGGATTGTGCAGTTTGGGATGTTGCAGTTGGTAATCCCTGATGAACAACAATGTGTGATGAGGGAGTGGATGGTTGACTTCGCACGGGGGAAGGTGAGATGGAGGATGTGGATGAAAATTCTTCACTGTCAGATCCTTCAGTGTTTTTCTTCGCCTTTTTCCTTTTGGGTAAAGGGAACTCAGTGGGTTCAATACCGAGCTTTCCACTCTGAAGTCTGGTGAGAGGGTGAGGTAAATTGAACAGCGAAGTCGCACTGCTTTGAGATACTTCAGATTTCTGTGGTGATATCGAGAAGCTCTGAAGTTTGTGGATAAGAGACTGGACATCAGGGGATTCAAGACTTAGTTGTTCTGGAGTATGATGGGTTTGAGCAGTGGTAGTTGATTCCTCTTCTTCTTGTTTGGATACTGGAGAACCAGCATGCAATTGGGAAGTAGGAGGTGATGCGGAGGGAGAATTACTCTTAGAATGGTTTGTAGATTTGGGTTTGCTTGCCATTCACAGTAAATGGCCCTCCTTCTAGCGCCAGGAATGTTGATGCCCCAAAAATTGTTGTATCAACATTGGGGGATAACCACCCGGTCCGGACCTTAATACAGCTCCTTTTCCGTTTGGAATGGTGGCTCCGACTGGGGATAATGGGACCAGTTTCCCAGTAATGAGTAAACGGGATGGATGAATGATTGATTGTCTAATCTAATTATAGGCGAATAACTTAATCTATCTGCAAAATAAAAGAACTACTACTAATCCTGGGAACTATTGTACCTTGAAGTATAGCGCTTAATGATCTATGCTTATTGACAGGCATATAGATGACTCCATCTAATAGAAATGGACATTTATTCATTCAAGGATTACTTTGCTTAAATAGTTAAACAAAGTGATTAACGCAATATTGCTACACTTATCATTTATATCATCGATACATATATGATCAAAAGAAAAGCATACCATAAACTTCCAATAGTGGAGGGAATAAAGAAATGTTGTTAAAACACATACATATATTCGATAATAGCAAAGGCGATCAAATGACAATTCATATAAAAAGAATGAATTCAGACATAGATAATAGTACCATATGAGCTGCTAGTCACTCCCAATATCAATCGCTATTTGAGATTCTTCTTCCAACACAGGAATACTTTCAAACAAAGACAGTAGTGTACATTTGCATAAAAGCTTCCATGCCAAAATTAGAATAATTGGTCTAGTTTTATAAAAGAATATGCCTGAAGTACAGTAGTGCAACTTTAGGCTTTTAATTCAAGTACAAAACTTTACGACCCTTTCCAAAACAATGAAAGGGTCTATAAATACTGAATTAAACTAACTAACTATGAAACTGAAATCCTACTTAATTGGTATCGAACGATCTTGAATATCTCCTTCACAGCAATGTGGCAGTCGGCGGCATGAATCATCATGTAGGTTGTTTGCCTTTAAACCTGAGCTGACATATCGCAAGCATTGGCTCCACTTCGGGTAGTCTGTTGAGGCGAGAGTTGAGCTGGGCGGCATAGGTGGCATACTAAATATCGGGAATAATATACCCGATTGCATCTGTAAGGCAATTGACGGCGGCTCTTTGGCTGTGCGGTTTTACTAAGAAGAACCAATAGGCATCCCATGTTAAACTGTTAATTCCAGTGATTAATCTCCCATTTTTCTCCAGATCCGGATAACATGACTGCTGCAATGTTTTTGCCACTCTCAATTTACCTGGAGTGCATTGGGAAATCATGTTAGACAAGTAGAGAGTATTATTAACCAATTCAACCAAATTACTTGTGGTTGATTTGCATCTTGAAATTGCCCTCTCTGCTTTCAGTAACTGGGACTGCCATTCTGTAAATAATATTTCCTTATGTGATTCTAAAATCTTTGGTAAATTTACCACCTGTCCCTGATCGGTATCTTGCCACTCAAGAAACTCAGTTAATGTTTCATCAGCTTGATCCAATTCTGTTCTAGCTTTTTCTGATTGTTTACTTATTGATGTTGTCAAATCGCATAATGGTTCCGCCTGGGTGATTTGTTGACATAAAAGCTTGATCTATGTTATTAATGCCTTATTTATCTGTAATGATTCTGATTTGAATTCGACTATCTGTGGAAGATTCTTTGTCTTCTCTAGCTGGGCTGATAGTTGAGCAATCTGCTCATCTTTTGACTTCAGCATTTGTTCATTCGCTACCCTCAGTTGTGCCAATGCCTCAGACAACTCTTTCTGCTTCTGGACTGCGCTGTGATCAATCCTCTGTTTCTCTTCCTGCAATTGTTGAGTTAATTGATTATTTATTTGTTGTTGTGTTAACAATTGCCGTTCTGCCTGCTCCGCCTTCTGCTGTGCTTCTGTTAGTTGTGCTTGCAATAAAAAGATCTCCTGGTCTTTTGTTTTTAATAAAAGACTCACCTCTGATGCCTTATCTATTGTTGCTACCGAATAGGCTCCAGCATATTGTGATAGTTTTGTTAGGTCATCAAAGGGGTCAAATTCCTCCTTCCAAACCATATTGCCCGTGACCGTTTGTTCTGGGAATAGGGAAGGTTGATCAGTCCTTCTCCTCTTCCTCTGTCATTTTACCACAGCTTTGCGTCTTGGGCTATAGAATACATCCAAGGGAGGAATTTCTTCTATCTGCAAGATAATTTGATCGGAGGGATCCTTTGGGATTATTTCTACTTCTTTCGAACTGGGTAGGCCGCTGGTTCCCCTTGGAACCTGTTTTGAAGTGGTCTCCTGTGTATCTGCCGCTTTTGAAGTTTTGGTGTCCTTTGAGCACTCAAGATTACTGGTAATTGAATCAAATTTCTGCCATTCCTGGAGCAATTTGGGATCAATTTCAGTATCTACATTTACTTCTATGTTGCTCTGTTCCTGCTCTTTAGTCTAGGTTTCCTCTTGCACTTTCTCTTGTTCTTTAGTTGTAACCGGAGGTTCCTTAGTATGTCGCTATTCAGGCTCGCTTGATCCTGTTGCTGCGGTTGTCGCTAACAGATCTAAAGGCAGAGTTTGCAACCTCTGTTCTCTAAGTCTGTTGAATTCAACTAACCCTTCATCTTTGTATTCCATTATGGCCAGCGATCTAACTTGATACATTGATTCAGCTGAGGAGAACAGGTCATCAAACTTATCTTCTTTATGATCAAACTTTGTCAATTTGGCCTGTTCAAGTGCATTATAGGCGACTTTGTTGGGATCAAATCGCCTATTAGGGAGAGTTGCTAGAGTTAATGATTTCATCTATGTAGCTTCTTTCTCTGCATATTTGAAATCATGCAAAGTATAGACACCACATCTCAGAGGAAAAGAGGGCCAAACCTGCTTCTTATTTTTCTTCAGGGTTTGTGTAACTCCTTCGGAAATAATCTGATAGGCTATCTCCCTTGCCAGCAGTTTATCAGGTATGTACAAAGGAAGGACATGAGATTCGGCTTGGCTGCCGAAAATTCTTATATAAGTAAATTTTTCCTCTCCGAACCATCTTCCTATTGATGTCAAATCAATCCCTGCTTTGTAAGAAATTTTGGGAGCAGGTTTATTAAAAATAGAGAAATGAATGGGTAACATGAAGCCATTGTAGACTTGGTATAAATGGTGCTTATAGGAAGTTTTCCACAATTTCTGATGGTATATGTGAATAGGCATGGGGTCTTGTGTAGTCCACCTCCAGCCGAGCACGGGAAATTCAGAATTAAAACACAGGGTATCTAGTATATAGGCACTGTAGTAGAATGGGGGAATAAGCCTTTTGGAGACGGAGGTTTTAGTTCTAAAATTAAGAACTACTGTTGCTAGATTATCTGACAGTATAAGTGCCATATCTATTATTTCACTGTTACACGCCGCTTCCATTAAGGGAACCATTTCTATAGTGAAATTAGCGGAATTGTGCAACCCCCATAATCTACACATCATTATCCCAACATAACAATACGAAGAACATAGGGAATCAACAAAGTACTTACCGGAAGTTTCATGCTTGTGTTTCGCCAGATTTTGCCTCCAATCCCGAATGGGTTCGGATTTAGTTTCATTCTCACTTCGGAATTTCTCCAGAAATGCCTTGTTGTACTTCTTCTCTGGCTCAGGCAAATGATACATTTGCCTCAAATCATTAGCCTGAAATGAACCGAAGATTCTCCCATCTCTGGTGCAGAAGGTTCTGTCTGTGATTGGGATTTCCTCAATTGCCCACCTCACTACATCCATATATGGGAGAATTTGTTCCCGAGCCGCTATCCGATGAAGGAAAGAGTCGGCTAAGTCCTTTAAAGTACCATCAGATTTTCGATTGGTATCCGCTATGGCTTGTACTACTGTCACCTTTGGTTCTTCGGCTTCAATCAAATTATAGGTACTTTGGCAACTAGTTTTGCCGAGTCATAACATGTAGTATCAGATATCAATCCTTTCTTTTTAGTTCCTGGATCAGCGACAGCTTGTCCTGTGGCTGGTGAAGTGGAAGCGACTACAGTTTTCTTAGACTTCTTCCCCATTCTGCTTGAATCTATTACTTCGGAATAATTCTGCACAGGAGTGAAAATAAGCGTAACACAGAAAATTGGTAGAGAAAACCAAATACGAGTGAGATATATTGATCAATGCACAATGAAGGATTAACTTAAAGTGGCCGCAGATACAATCTGTGAAAAGATTTTAACAGATTACTATTTCATTAAATGGCTGTTAAAACCTGCCAATCTTTTAAATGCCCATCATATCATTTATCAGCTGAATGATTTGTTTAAGCGTGCCCTGGATGTTTTGGTGGTTGAGCGCAGGTGAATCACTGTTTGAAAGATAAGGCCTTTAATACGAATTAATCGTAATATCCCTGCCTTAATAATTTTTGAAGTTTGCGCTTTTTGCTTTATCGCAATCGAGCGTCGGGGAAAAACTTAAATCTTTATATTGGCACCTTTTGGAATCCCCGATCGCCGATAGCGATATCACATCGCATCGGGAGTATTAACTGGGGCACTTTGAAAAGCATGCATGGGATATCCCCGATCGCCGATAGCGATATCGCATCGCATCAGAGCGAAAGGGACTTTATCGCATCGCATCAGAGCGGAAGGCACTTTTGTTATGGGAACTTATTATTTCCGATATCCGATAGCCTATTGCATGTTATTGCGTCGGAGAAAACCAATGGGCCTTTAAGTTATGCCTCCTTTGTCATTGCGGTATGCGATCTTGCGATCGCTGTATCGCAATGATAAAAGATTAATCATTTATATTATAAGACCAACTAATTGGTTTGTCAAAAAGGTTTTGTAATTTTTTCTTTTTGTTTTCGGACCTTTTTGAATAATACAAAGTTGATACCAATTAAAATAAAAAGGGACCCATTTCATATTATAGTTTTGTGAATAAAAAAATGATATGAAATGGGGGGTTGTTGTAGAGCACAACAAGACACAATACAATTCCCTCATATATAGCGAGGGGTTGCCTTCTAGGGTATAAAACCCTAAATTAAATATAACTTCTACCGTCAGATATACACATAATGAACAACCCAAATTGACTACAAATTACAACATTTTACAAGGCAATTTTACATCTATTCTTAGCTTCGGTGGCACTGCCCACTGTCCCCCCGCCAGGGGGGCCTCCCAAAAGGTCGCACCTGCCCCCCCTTGGGCCCCCTTTGTAGCGAATATTTTACGGGCAGCGTTGCCACCCCATTTCGAACTGGGGTCCAATGTGGCAATAGATTTGAATACAGAAGATAATCAAGCTCCACACCCAATAGTTCACCTGCGATACATGAGTCATATTTTCATAAGTCTCCTTAAAATCATCATCATCAACATATTGTTCAACATAACTATCAAAAGATAAAGAGGGATTTTGAAAAACAATAGATGTAGAAATAACAGGGCGAGAAAGCATATATGGCACTTTGTTGCTAGAGCCCTTATTTTATTTTATTACCAAGTTAATCTTCTAGAGGAATCCCATCCATCTAAAATGGCATGCTTGTTGAAGCTTGGTCTGTGATTGGCGGTACTGAAAGTGCTGATAATCTGTGTGAATGATAATCTCCTTACCAATCAAATAGTGCTTCCACTTCTTCACGCTTTGAACTAAGGGATACAACTCCTTGTCATATGTGGGATAGTCCACAAAAGCTTGGGAGAATATATCTGAATGGTAGCATACATGTTTCCTTTGCTTCGCATGAGTCTCAAGCTCAAAAGGCCATTGAAGGTCAGGTAAGGGAAAAGCTAGTGCATACTGATCTTCTCTTTCAGTGCTTCAAAGGATTTCTGCTGATTTCCTCCCCACTAAAAGGTTTGCTTCAAACTTTTTAATTCATGTAAGGAGGATGCAATGATGGAGAAGTTGGAAATGAACCTTCTCTAGTATTTTATTGCACCCAAAAAACTACGAAGCTCTATAGCATTGGTGGATTTAGGCCACTTTAAAATCACATCAATTTTAGAAAGATCTATTTTTAATTATCTGCCTTTGACAATGTGACCCAACTAAACCAAAGAGGTCTTACCAAATTCCCAGTTAGACATTTTGACATATAATTTCTCATTTTGCAAAACATCAAGAAACCTTTTTAACATGACTCACATGATCTTCCAATGTCCTACTGAAAGCAAGAATGTCATCAAGATAAATAAGAACAAAATCATTAAGAAAAGGCCTCAAAATATCATTCATCACCTTCATGAATGTGGTTGTAACATTGAATTGTCCAAATGGCATCACCATCCATTCAAGAAAACCCTGTTTTGTCTTGAATGTAGCCTTCCATACATCCTACTTTGAAATTTTGACCTCATGATAACCATTGTGCAAGTCTAATTCGATGAAATAGACAACATTTTTCAATTGATTTAATAAATCATCATTGGAGGGAGATGTTATTGATTCTTCACTATTATTTTCTTGAGTTCCCTATAATCCACACACATCCTCCATGTGTCATCCTTATTTGGCACCAACACGACGGGTGAGCCACAGAGACAAGAACTTGCCCTTATGACCCCTTGGTTTAGCATTTCATGTACCTACTTCTCATGTAACTACATTTCATGTACTTGCATTTCATGTAGTTGTACATACCAATGTAGCTTCTTCCCATGTACCTGCATTTCATGTACATGTACATACCAATGTTGGGTAAAAGAGCATCCTGCCGCAAGTGAATCTCATGTTGGATTTCACACTTTGGAGGCAACCCATTGGGTTCCTAAAAAGGCCCATAATAGTTAGAAACAATTTCGTAAAATTCATTTTTATGAGTGGGGTCATAATCTTGGAAAGCCTGAGATGCCCCTGCATATTTTTATCTCACAACTATGAGCATGCACCCTTTGATGGAATTAATCAATCTCTTCATCTAACCTTCATTGACAAGACTGACACTGATTTTGGCACGATGAGCTCTAACAATGTATTCCTCCTCAACTTTTGTGAGATGATACTTGTTTTCATGTTGAAATAAAATTTCTTTCTTGTCATACAAGTATAGGTTCCCCAATACAATACTACAAATATACAAGGTTCTAACATCAAGATCATCCTCATCTACTAGTTTGGATGCAATCACAAATCTATCTCTACACTACTTGGTTACATGTAATTTGGCTTTATCACACACCCAACAAAGAGGCTAGGATTTCGAATGAGGCTCAATATAGAATCCTATATTCTTAACCAAGGATTCTAAAATCAAATTTTCTTGTGAGCCTGGATCAAAAAAGGTTTCCGCTTTAGTATATTTCATTATGGCTCTAATGTGAAAAAATTCAGTCTGCTTTCGTTCATTACCAGGTGACTCATTTGAAGAACCTGTACTTGCATTGAATTAAGAATTTTCATTAGCATGAAGAGAAAGAGTACCTTTTATGCCCAATATAACTTGTGATATGTGTCTCATCACCATAATTAGATCCAAGGTGTTGTTATACAGTTTCCACCATCTTTGGTTTCAACTCTAGATGCAACTTCCAGCAATGTTCATAATCATGGCCTTCCTTCTTACAATGTGTATGAGATGGAATCTATACTTCCTTCTTCCTGGTTGTAGTTGCCTTCTTTTCCTTTCCCCTTCCTTTTCCTTTGAACTTGCCATTATGAGGTTTAAAAGATGATTTCTTTGGTTTCCCTCCCTTATCATTCTTTCCCCTACTTTCAAGGTGAATGGCCTTCAAAATGGACACATCAATAGTAGTAGGCTCAAATAACAATAAATAATTCATGATGTAACTATGTAAAGCACCAATATACTTTGTTACAGTTTATGGTGAATCAATTGAAATGCCCGAGTTTAAAGGTTGCTTTCTAAACCCTTGTGTGAAGCTTTGTACATTTTGAACCTTTCCTTGTCTTAAATATTGTCATTCTATTAAAGCATTTTGTCGATAACACAAAGGATAAATCTAATCTTTTAATGTAGAAACAAAATTGGACCAAGAAGAAAGGATATTACCCAAGTTTATGCTACCATTATGTAACTTTCTCTCCCAACAGATGAGAGTGGTACCACTTAGCCAAAGAGATACTAATTGGACCTTGGCCTCATCTTCCTCGATCTAGTGAATCCAACAATAAACCTCCATCTGTCTAATCCAATTTTTTAGTTTCTCTTAATTACATTATCCATTATATGGGGGTAAATAAAACTTTACATTTAGCTTAAATAATGGCTTCTTATATGTATTCTTATGATTCCTGTTAGAGTGATGAGAAGAAGAAGAAGAAGAATTATCACTTGAGGATGGAGAGGGAAGTTCATGAGGCTCTCCTCTTCCACCTTCATGATTTAATGATACATTTTCATTTATTTCTTTCTTCTGAAGACAAATTTTATTCTCATATTCTGCAAACAAATTTTCAACTTTATCTACCATGGTGAAGAATATCTTGCGATAATTTTGATCTTCCTCAATTCAAGCTTCCTCATCTTCGATGTTCCATCTTCGTGGTGCACACCCTACTTCGGTATCAAAAGATTTGAGTTTGCCTTCTCCTCATTGGAGCTTGTTCACAGTTAGCATTCACTCATGCAACTCTTATACTCTAATACTAAACTGATCCAGATCTTTTAACTTCAAGGATGTATACAAAATTTCATATAAAAGAGCATTCAACCAAGTAACCTAAACATATGAAAAATAATCAAAAATAATAAAGAAAGCATGAGATCAAAGGCATAAAAATGATTTGATTATGGATTTCACTTAATGTGGGCTATGTCTTTTGGCCCTACTCAAAGTGGGGAGGCCCCTTTCATTAAATGGCATAAAAAATGAATTACAATCAATTTTACATAAATGACCCTTGTACCTCCATATTTTTACATGGAGGGAAAATGAAAATCTCAGATGTAGAAACATACATCACCATTCGATTAGCAGCACGAAATCATGTCAAATGACTACAAACTTGACCATATTCTGAGTAGGTGAACTCTAAAGCAACAATGAATCTTTAGATTCCCTCAAGATTCACTGCAAGAATATTTTCCGAAGATTCCTTCAAAGTATTTCTCATATTCCATGCCCACCAGGGCTTGCTTCTAGCCTGGGCACTCCTGGTTCCATGTGCAAAAATTATTAGCCTCTCTTCAGTCTCGCCATGCCTCTCCCTTGGATGAAAAAATGTTAAAGTTTATATACAAAACGTGGGGGGACATTCGAACAAACACATCGTTGTCTCTTTGGAAAATTATGGCACATTAGTTGGGGGTGGGCCAAGTATGATACCTCTTGTGCCAATATTTGATTCATTATTTTAACGAAATTTTAATATTGTTTTGGTGGTTATAATATATTTTGAATTTGGAGCTGCACGTTGGCGGGTCGACCCCCCTGGGTTGGGCAGGTTCAACCCTTGCCAAATCCTCCATACATGTAGCACTGTTGTATTGATGGGTGGAGTAGTTGCTCTGGTGGGTGTCTCGCCCACTGTATTATGTTTAATATATATATATATATATATATATATATATATATATATATATATATATATATATATATATATATATATATATATATATATATATATATATATATATATATATATATATTAATGTCATTGGGGGGTGGTGGCGCACCACCCCATATTTTGTTTAAGCTTTTTATGATATAATTGGACAGAAAATTGGTGGAGGTTTCTATGAGTTATTAGAAGACTTAAAGAGTAGAAAAAATTTCCCTTTCTGACAATCATTTTTCATGTGCCATCCCCTCACTAAATTTTTGCCTCATTAGTCACTGCCACTTAGCCTAGTTTGGCCATAGTTTTGACTAGCTATATCTTGAGCATATGAAATCAGATTCGAGTTCTGTTCACACCATTGGAATTAGGGCGAAGAGCACTACAATCAAGTCCTAGTTTCAGTTCCATTTGAGGACTTTGATTTCTGAGCTTTTTTAAGGCCACCTCTATTTTTGGAGATACTTGGATCAGTTTTAGCATTTAGAATAAAATGAACTATCCATAAGTGTATTTGTAGTCCTATAGTTAATATTTCCATAAAATGATAACTTGAAAATAGGTTAGGAACACAACTTTGAAAGGTTTTATTAGAAATAGAGGAAAATTGAAGGAAGCACATTATAAAGAAGGTTGACACATGGTCCATACAACATTTCCTCTAATTATTTTGCAGGTAGGTTTGAGTTACTAGCACTAGTGAGGGAATAAAAATGAAAACCTTGTTTGTAGATGGAATCCACAATATTTAATGGTTAATTGATAATAGGATTGGTCCCAATAGATTTATGGAAATAAAATGTGGAAGACACAATATTCAATGAGGAGAATGCCTATTAGATACCGAAATAAAAGTCGTAAATAGCCAGGACTTATACAAATGTTGAGAAAGAATTGAATCTTGCTTGCTGAATGATGGATACGAGTGGGTTGGTAAGAGATGGGGACTAGAATACATATAAAAAGTAGAGCCAAGTTGAGACAAAATGAAATTTCAATATTACAATAGTTTCTTATCATTATCCCCTAAATTTTTAACAAATCAAAATGTTTTAAGTTGATTTTTATTTTAGGTTTCACCTCAACAATTTGATATTTCCAGAAATGTTGATAAAAGAAATCTAAATTTGAAAGAGAGCACTGATGTATGATGAAGTGAGTTGAGAAATATATATTTATATTCATCCTGTAATAATGAAGCAACAAAGTGAACAATGTAACAAAAATCATTGTAGCATGGTCGATGAAGCTTTTGAAGGGGTGAATTCTAAAATCATTTCTTCCCTATGTGTCTAACAATATGTATGCTACAAAATAAAAGAATTGAAACTACTAGAAAATGAGTGAAAGAGGCTTGTTGAACTACTCTATGTTTCATTTTTACGATCCCATAGACTATAGCAATAAATTTCCTCCCCCAAACTAAACAAAACATCCCATGAGAAGCCAAAGTCAGTAATTCATAACCGCAATAACCGCATTATAAATAAAAGTGACATAATCATGTTGAATGCGATGGCACTAAATATGGATGAAAAGTGAATATAGATATGGGTGTTATAGAAATTTTTTGGTACTGCAACCCCAAGCATAAAATGTCCATAAACCAAGGGCTCCTAAGTCCCTAAAATTGTTGTTCTAACCCCTAAAGGAACAAGGTCAACTAATTACAGCTTCTCCCAGAAGTTCTCCATGAAAAACTGCTCAGAACTGGTCAAAATAGGATCATTTCACCTGCTCCATAGGCAAAGTGTGTTTCATATTACCTAAGTACACTCTGTGGGTGCGTTTCATTTCAAAAATCCCTTCTATGGGGTGCGATGGGCGAGAAGTGACAAATGGCAATGTCAATCCACGAGGTGGAGAGGCATGGAATCTTCCAGAAGCTTCTCCTGTGAAACTTGCCTCTCTGAATTTGACCAAGGATGAGTAAGAGATCATCAATCTCCAAGTGGAAGCAAGAACTATCAGAGGGAAGACACTAATCAAATCACAAGCTGACTCCTCTCCCTTACAGACATCTATATATGGATCCCTCATCCCAGAGATCCAGAGGCTGGAATTTTGCATCTTGTAAGGAATTGCTGTTGGTTTCTTGAGGCAACATCATAGTGTTGGGTGATCTAATATTTGCATGAGGTGAAGAAGGGCTTACTTGCTGAGAGGATGATGCTGGTTCAGAACAACTGGTTGTAACTCTCTTGGCTCTTTCTTGATTATCAATAAAGCTATTCAAGTTTTCCTCCATACTCTTGTGTCGTTTATGGTTTATGCATTTGTATGGTCAATTTACATCTGATCCTAGATTGTTTATGATAATAGATCCATGTTCTTGTATAGTGTTATGCTACTTTGATTCTACAGGTACTCTGTGAAGCTGGGTGTACAAGGAAGCAAGTAGCAAAGGACTATCAGAAGAGAGAGGAATTGAACTAGGAGCCAAGCACAAGACAGAGGTTGGTCTCCTTTATTCTTCTCTCATCTATCTTTCATAAAGGAAAACGAAAGTAGTTTTACTTTGTTTGTTTCTAAGGTAGCTACCACACCTTAGTGGGATTAGCAGTTCTGCATAGACACTTTTCCCTGTAACAAAATGGCGACTCCACTTGGGACGAACTAGGTTGTTTGTTGATCTACATTTTTGTTTACTTTATAAACTTACAGACGGAGCCTGAAGTCGAGCCAGGTAGATTTCGAACTGCAATTGCTCTGCAAATGCAAAGTAGATAAACGCACTTTAGTCAATCTCCGGGTTTTGTTTATGAATTAAACAACTGATTTACAAACTCTCTAATTGCCCTTGTGGTGGTTCTAGTAACCTCCTTAGATCTACCCTTGTTGTTGATTTACTGATTACCACTTGCTCGGCCAAAATCCCTGAACTGAACTGCAAACTGTGACCCAGAACCCAAGCAAAGTCTCGTCTTTGGCCCAGCGCAGTCTTTGTTCTGTGAATATGAAATTCAACACACTTCCCGAGTGTAGTAGGTGCGCTGCATTTCAAATTCACTAGGTTACAGGTGTGCTGATCAGACTAGGCATTGTTCCTAAACTTTGGTTTCTGTGTTCATTCTTTTCAGTTCTATTCATGAATTTTGTTGCCTGTAGTCAGTATACCTCTGCTTGAAACCCCTTTCCTTGTTGATATTCCGCCTCCTTTGTGCAAAGAACTGTAAGTGTTTTTGTGTATTTGTTGAGTCATTTTCAGTTCTCCTTTGCAAAAAAGTAACGTAATTGTACTGTCGTTTCTTGATTTGAAAGTGTCGCAAGTGTCGTTTTCAGTCATAGAAGAGAGTCTGATTGCTCTTGATAGTCGATTACCCTGTTACTGTTGTATTTGATCTGAATTAGTAGTATTTCTAGTGTCGAAAGCAAGTCTTTATTTTGAATTTGAAAAGAAACTTGTTAGTAATTGTCGCTTGAAAGTAATTCAGATTTGCGCATTAGCTTTCTTTTTATCATTCACATATTAAGAAGGCTAAAAACAAATACATGCATGTGCATTTTCATTTAGACTGTTTTATTGGTTTGATTTAGGACAATGCATATAGTGTGTGCTCTTTGCTCTTTGTTGAAAGAATTCTATTTTTCTTTCCTTAGTAGCTAGGATTTTCATTGCACAAAGAAGATAAAAGATTGTTTATCATCTTAGATTGCATTTTAGGAATTGTACATCTACATCACGCGGTGAACCTGAAAGGAAAATTTCTTAAGCAAGATCAACTATAAAATAAATTTAATGAATCTAACAACGCTTTGGAACCTAACGCACAACATCTAGAAGTCTAGGTTAGAGACGTATTTCGGCGTCGTAAAGCTTGGTAACTGTTGTTCTCACTGTTGGTTGGGTGATTCCTCCACTTTCAGACGATAAGTGCCAGTACGGAATTGTGCTCCCACGTACCGTCGAGTATATTTTGGGAGACCACAATAGGCTTAATCCTTTATCCATAGGAAGCCGTGTCTGCCGCCCTATCGATCGAAATGCACTGAACACAGCATTCGGGAAGATTGACTGCCGTACCGTAAAAAGTATTCTGCAGTTTTGCAATTGGTTTGGTAATCCCTCTGCCTAGAATTCCAGAGCAGTCCCTTTCATTCCTTTTCAGACTCCTTAACGGAAAAGGTCCATCTGAGCACTTGTCACTTCAGGCTCATTAAAAATCGAAGGCGACTAGAGTCATCTTTTGTTTTTTCTCGACTATTTAAAATTGAAAAAACAAGTTGTGTCAAAGCGTCTAAAATTTATTTTAAACAGAATAATCATCACCTTTCCTATGTTGGTCTTAGGTTGAGAGAATGGAGTCCACCAACCAAGGAATTCCTCTTGGAGGAAATCCTAGTCCCTTCTCCTCTTGGGGAGATGTTGGTGCACCCCATATGGCCACATTGTCGCTTCCAGGATTGACAATTGACTTGCTCGTATGGCTCTTCTCAACCTCTATCGTTGAGAACACCGCAATTCCTGAACAATCGAGTCAGCAACTAGACGATTCCAGAGTTACCCCCTAACACTCTACTTCCGCCAATTCTTCCTCTCCTCCTTCCTCTTCACTTGATGGGGCTGGTAAGGCCAAAAATCAAGCATCTGAGAAGAAGAAGGAAAAGAAGAAGAAAGAGAAGAAGAAGAAGGAGCCAAAAGCAAAAGGGGGCAACTAAGCATCGTCTGGCGAAAATCTACACACTGCACCGACCAGGCCTAAATCGCCATGTGTCATTTGCAAAGGAGACCACTATTATATAGATTGTCCCTGTATCCCTCGGATCTTAAGGGACTGGTCTCCTCGTTTTCACAACCCGGTGTCGTCAACCTCTGATGATCATGTTGAAAACACACCGTCAACTAGTGAAAGTGAAGCCCCAGGATAAAAAGGAAAATATAGATTTCCTTGTAAACTATGCGAAGGCGATCATGTTGTCCACCGTTGTCCCTTCTTAGATGAGGCTAAGAGAGTTTTGGACGATCGTTCGGTTTCACCGTTACGACTTCCTCCTCGATATAAAAAACTCTTGCCGAGTCCGTCACTAGTTGAAAATCCGGCTGACCCACCCAGGAGGCCAACTGAAGCATCTATCATTGAAGACGAACCATCTGAACCCATACCAGACGAAATTCAAAAGGTCGAGATGGCAGTTGACCCGGTCTTGCCTTCAGAGGTTCCATCTTCAGATGATACAGTCACAAAAGAGAACAAGGATGACACCATCCAAATTCTTTTGGTAAGCATAGACTCCGATGAACATGGGGGAAATTTACCCATTCCTTTACCGTAGGAAGGAAGTTCATCAGAGTCATACCCGGCCATCTATTCAGTCCCACCTCCAAGCAACCTAGTTGTTTCCTTTGACTGGAATCAACTAGGCAGACCCCGTTTACTGGCTAGTGTACCATTCCGAATCATTGCTCAAATATATAGAATGGTTATGGCCGGTACCATCATAGATGAAGGGGCTTCTGTGAGTATCCTTTCCTCGACTGCTTGGAAAGCACTTGGTTCGCCATTGCTTTTTCCTGAGATGAGAAATCTAATAGGCTTTGACAAAGGAACCAGTCGACCGTTAGGGATCCTTCCCAATGTGCCCATAACATTGAGAGGGAAAACCGTTCATATGAACGTAATGGTAGTCCAACGACCCCTGGATTATATTCTACTCCTTGGACGAGACTATATTTATTGCATGGGAGCCATTGTCTCATCACTCTTTAGAGTAATGTGTTTTCCGCACGAAGGAAGAGTGGTCAAGCCCGTAGACCAGCCTTCATTTCCTGGATCACACATAGCAAATAGTCATATACCATCCCTGAATGGTCTTTTCACACAAGGAATGTCTCATCAATCTCCAGTCCATCCACCTGATGAGCGCGAGTGATTCGGGGGACATGACTGAAACCCAGGGGGCATGCACCCTGGTCTGCTTCGGCAGGAAATCTTCGGGTATAGGGTAGGTTTCCGTGAGAGATATATGACTAGTCTGTACCCCCGTCTGTGATTGGAAAAGGAGGTTAGACTGGAATAAGATTCCCTCGTCAAAGTTATGTGAGTGGAGGCGCCTGCACCGCTCGCCTTTGTCTATTTCGGTAGGCATTGCCGAAGAAGTGTTTTGTTTGCGATCCAGATAAAACAATATTTGGTAACCTGAAAGAGGTAGAAATTTCCTGATAAAACAAATGTTTTGTCGGTAGAATAAAAGGTGACCTTGAAGCTTTATTTTATACCTAGGGGCATGCAAGCCTTTTGGCTTGCAAGCGAAGAGCGACCATTTATTTTTTTAATTTGTAGGTCCTCTAACCCTTTAAACTCGTAGGATTGGTCGTTTCCTAACTTTCATAAAAAAAGGATGTGGGGCAAAGATTTGAAAAATTTCCGTTTTCATATATCAGACATTCTTATTATACGACTGGATTAATCGAGCAGTTTTAACATGGACTTCATGCTCGTTAAAAAATAAACATAAGCAATGAGCAAATGTTTCCCCCAGCATTTAACCTCAATAAAAAATGAACCAATTCCCAGTAAATAATCATCGTGAATGTAATACTTCAGCCTTTAAAGCCTTGGTCGTGTTCCCATCATCACCTCCACTCTGTATTGGCCGATCATTCACCTCCATTTGATTTTTTACCCATTTTGAGGAACAGCTGCGAAGAGTGATCCAGCTAGCCATCCTTGTAACACTGTCGTGATTGGAAAATTCCAAACCTTACCTAGAATTAGTTGCTACCCAATTTTATCACTCGTTCCTCAAAGACGAGTCTCCTCTAAGCTCTTTTCAACTGACTCGTAAAATATGAAAAGATTGCCGAGCCATTGGCCTCTCCAGCTCGTTAAAGGGACCGGAAGTGCTATCCCTCCTTTAGATTTTAATCTTTTTGGACCTGAGGGATTATTACACAAAAAGATCGAGCACTTGATTTGTTCAGCTCGTTAAAAGTATCAAAAATTCATCCCTTCTCTATTGTTTTATAATTTTTCGGACTTAAGGGATTAGATGACGAAAAAGGAATTTTAGAGTTTCCTTTACGTCCCTTTTCAAACTCTCTAAAATTAAAAAGGATCGAGCTATCTTTGTCATTAAACTCGTTAAAACCTAATAGCGACAAACTTGTCCATAGCAGACAAGAACAAGTTTCACTATCGCTAGGCTCGTTAAAACATAGCGATGGGTTTGCCCGAAGGGCAAATTATAGAACGAGCATATGTTATCCTCCTCAAGCTTGACAAAAAATAAAGAGGTACTGGTCAGCAATGACTGGGGAAAAATTGGGAAGAAAACTTGAAGAAACTTTGTTAGTAGCAAGTCGCTCTTGAACATGACACTTTCACTCCGCATCCAAGTCGGATTGGGTTGTTTCATTCACCGGTCACATCACCATGGTCCCATCACACCATCCACATTTGGGGTTAATGCTACCAATCCATCATGTCAGTGTCGCCGATATGTTCAAGAGAAGTCACTCAGAGAATTCACCTGTGTCTCACCCGCTGCAATACATTTACGCTCGATTCTTTCATGACCGCCACCCTGAAACTTATATCACTAGATCGTTTTCACCTCCATTAAAATCATTTGCTCCATTCCATATCATTGATGTGGGATTCGTTAAAGCCCTCCTATGACGGATCGCTTCTTGTCGACATCAGCTCATTATCCAAGAAGTCGATCTAGGGACACCCCTTTCAGTGCTTTGAAGCTTGCATGCCTCAATGGCAAGTTTCTCACTTTCGGTGACAGGTTTACATCAATGGCCTTCGACCGAAAGATTTTGCGTGGTGTTCGATGCCAAGTCCTTGATTCACACCACATGAATTGTACTGTAGTACCTTGAGGGTCATTATCATTATCGGTGATTCCTCTCGCGCCTGTTAATAGCTTACATGATTGGCTGGTAATCAGGCGATGTCTTTCCATGTTCGACTCCAGAACATCTCTCGCATGGATCGACTTGTACTTCGAGTGAAGATCGAATGAGATTGAAGACCCCGGATCTAGTTTCATCCATCCGGGCTGTGATATATATTTAGGGAAATGAAGACATCAAATGTACATCATTGCTGCATAGATAATCATCCAATCAAAGGGATGATGGCTCTACCAGAATGATCAGTCTACACTCAGACGATTGTCTGTCCTATGTACATGAAAATGAATTTATAAAGCTGAGCATGGGAATGCCTGCCTCAGCTAGATCATGAAAATATTATGAAGATAATGTATTGTATTGTATCTTATTACAAGTCTCCTCCCAACTTGAAAAAACTTTGGATCCTCATGATAAAGCATTTCACCCGACATCAAAAAAGATTAACAACCTCATGCTTTAGGGGGCAACTGTTATAGACATTTTTGGGCACTGCAACCCCAAGCATAAAATTTCCATAAACCAAGGGCTCCTAAGTCCCTAAAAGTGTTTTTCTAACCCCTAAAGGAATAAGGTCAACTGATTACAGCTTCTCCCAGAAGTTCTCCATGAAAAACTACTCAGAACTGGTCAAAACAGGATCATTTCACCTGCTCCATAGGCAAAGTGCGTTGCATCTCACCTAAGTACAGTCTGTGGGTGCATTGCATTTCAAAAAGCCCTTCTATGGGGTGCGATGGGCGAGAAGTGACAAATGGCAGTGTCAATCTGCGAGGTGGAGAGGCATGGAATCTTCCAAAAGCTTCTCCTGTGACACTTGCCTCTCTGAATTCGACCAAGGATGAGTAAGAGACCATAAATCTCCAAGTGGAAGCAAGAACTATCAGAGGGAAGACACTAATCAAATCACAAGCTGACTCATCTCCCTTATAGATATCTATATATGGATCCCTCATCCGAGAGATCCAGAGGCTGGAATTTTGCATCTTGTAAGGAATTTTTGTTGGTTTCTTGAGGCAACATCATAGTGTTGGGTGATCTAAGCTTTGCATGAGGTGAAGAAGGGCTTACTTGCTGAGAGGATGATGCTGGGTCAGAACAACTGGTTGTAACTCTCTTGGCTCTTTATTGATTATCAATAAAGCTATTCAAGTTTTCCTCCATACTCTTGTGTCGTTTATGTTTTATGCATTTGTATGGTCAATTTACATCTGATCCTAGATTATTTATGATAATAGATCCATGTTCTTGTATAGTGTTATGCTACTTTGATTCTACAGGTACTCTATGAAGCTGGGTGTACAAGGAAGCAAGTAGCAAAGGACTATCAGAAGCGAGAGGAATCGAACTAGGAGCCAAGCGCAAGACAGAGGTTGGTCTCCTTTATTCTTCTCTCATCTAACTTTCATAAAGGAAAAAGAAAGTAGTTTTACTTTGTTTGTTTCTAAGCTAGCTACCACACCTTAGTGGGATTAGCAGTTCTGCATAGACACTTTTCCCTGTAACAATGGGGAAAAAGGATGACAAAAAGATATAGTCCCAGGATGAACCAATTACCCTTTTCTTCATCTCTCAAAGTCTTACGATTATCCAAGTGTATAAAATGAGCCCCCTTATATGTGAAAAATAAATCATCTACACTAAGGGTCCCACTTCCATGAAAACCTCTTTGTTTTCTAAATGATGAAACTTCAAATAATAATACTTAAAGGAACTTAAATTCATTCTCTAAAAGCTGAGATATGAGGTTTATTCTTCCTAGCTTTAACTTCAATGATTATTATTTTAGAATGTCACATAGAGCCTTCTCCTAGGGTGAGTTATATGTGTTCTAATGTGTTTTATTCTTCTCTCTTACCTAGCATAGCCCCATTATCAGTATGCCTATTCAATAGCCTGCCGAGTTTTCCTTTTTACTGTACAAGCATAGCCTTGCTGCTAGCAGGTATGTTCAGTACTCCGATGTGTTTGCTTGTACTTCCCAATACTTCATTTTATTATTTTTTCTTTCTTTCCTTATGTGATGATTTTTTTTTATATAACCACTCAAGATATTTGAAATAATGTATACTACTCATTGAAATTTTTTGGAGTGTAAGGATGTTAGGTGGTGCGAAATTACTTTAGATTTTCTAGAAACATAAATCATTATTCACATTTATCCCATGGGAAACATCGCTCACTATAGCATTAAACCTTGGTTATTTAGTGTGTATTGAAATGAATCATCTCAGATAATAACTGAAAAACCACTTTAGTGATCATAGTAGATTTATTGTGAAATCATATTGAAGTTTTATAGGAGTGGTCCACCATAGGAGTCCTTTTAATAATACCTTTTAGAGGAACTTGGAAATATTTCTAGGATAATTTTGTTTAGAGAAAATAGAATTATATGGCTTATTCACTCGATAGTACCATCGCTGCTTATTACAACCCTTAATTACCCACATCATTTTAAGCTTAAGAAGAGGAAGTGTCAAGCATGACAATGACAAAACCACCCACTCAAACTAACTTAGTGGACAATCTTGGCCAAGTGATGTGGAGAAGGATCAACCAATCAAAAATCATAGTCACCTTACAGAATAATGAGGAATTAAGAGCAAATCATACTTGACAAGACTTATCACAGGAATGGTTGATGTAGACACAAACAAAAATCAATGATGATCAATCTAGTGGTGACACTAATAATTCTACAATGATGACGGTGGTAAAATGAACAACAATAAACACAGTGGTACTATTACATAAGAAGTTACTTGGTGTCATATCCAAAAGAAGTTGCAGAAACTATGCTTTAGGTTGTAGCAACTATGCCTAAGGGTGTAGCAACTAACTCTTGGGGAGTTGGAACCTCAAACGTAGTTAATAACTAAGTGTTGAAATCATAAAATGTTGCAATAGTTTTATTTTAAGATAATATATATTTATTTTATTCTTCTATATGATCATACCCTACTTTACTTGAATAAAGGAAGATCTCCTTCAAGTGTAGGAGTACTTCCAATGAAACCATGTGTGTAACAGATATAGAAATGCATTCATACTCAGATTTGAAATATAAACTTTAATGCATACCAAAGCATTAGAAACTAATTTATTTAGCTGATATAGTGCCAAGGGTTGTTGAATGATGGTGGAATGTTGTATGATGATGATTGTTTGATACTTGTCTTCAATGTGATCCACATGTTCTTAGTCCTTCGATTCACTAAAAATTGTTGGCATATCTCACTTTGTCAGGTGGTGTAGGTCATCCACATCTTGTTGATTTCTCTGTTGAAGGCATGAAGAATTAGATGAGAGGTAAGAGAGAAACTCCTCAGTCTCGGGCTCTAATATCTGCTCTTCATTGATTATTTCCTCCAATTTTGTAAGAATGATGAAACGAAATCCTTGGATTTTCTGCTCGATATTGTTCATGAATTTTTTTTATCTTTCCCTTGATTTTTCTCATACATCCCATATTTTTCTCTTCTTCCCTGAGATTCAGTTATATTTCTGATTGTAACCATGTAATTTTTCCTATTTGGATGGTAACATTTTCAATAGTAATAGTAGTGTCAACTATAATAGTAGTTTCAACAGTTCAATAGAAGTTGTTACAGTAGTTTCACTTGTAACAACATTAATTGTTACAATAGTTTAAAAAAATAACTATTATGGTAGTTTCAATAGTAGTTGTTATAGCAATTTCAACAGTAACTATTACAACAATTTCAATAATTTAAACGAAAACTATTACAATAGATTTAGTAGCAAGAATAATAGCTATTACAACAATTTCAACAGTAATAATAGTATCAGCTGTAACAATAAATTCAACATGAGTTCTGGTTATGTGTTGTTCCTCTAATGATCTATGGATTGGGGTTCTTGGAATCAATTCTATTCTTCATGCTTTGTGGTAGTAGGGGAAGTTCTTGAATTCACTCCTCTACCCAATTTGAAATATTTTTCGTTACAATCAATGGGGGAGTAAGTGGGAAAGATGGGTGCTTTGAATTGTTGTGAAACCTTTTTATTTTAATTTAGGTGAGGTTGCATGGGTATTTGAGATTTTAGAGGAGGATTAATTGTTGGTGCATTGGGAAAAAATTACAATTGTTTTTGTTGCATGGGAAACTTCCCTGGAAAGGAGGTTTCAAACCATCCTTGAGACCACATAAATATCTGACTCATGGGAGAGAGTCACTGTGGCCATAGTGTGGGGCATTGAGTTGGAGGAGGACTAGAAATTTTCCATGGAATAGTAAGATTTTCAATTTGCTGAGGAACCTGTTGAAGATCATAAATGTTAGTCTACATATTCAAAAATCATGATGGGTTTTTAGCCATACCTAACGGTCAAGATTTCCATGGCTTCTCTATCTCATCACCTAATTCCTTAAACACTGCATCTAATCCTAGCAATAATGGCTAATGATTTGTTGAGTCATCCTCCTCACAAATAACATAAATTTTAAAACTACTAAGTGGGCACCTTCTGAGTGAGTCATTTTTCTACAATTTGAGAAAAATATTGGCAATGCTTTTTCAACTTCAACCTGCTTCTATTTTCCCTGAAGAACATCCAATTGCAAAGACAAAAACTAACGACATCAGTTTTTTTCTTGCTTCAATTGATTTTCTAGATATATTGCATTCATGTTGATTTAGAGATCGACGTTTCAAACCCACAACTGTGGGTCATATTCAGGATGAAAAGGATTGACGAAAACTGATAAAACCCTGGTAATGAATAAATAGGTGAATTTTCACAGCTTTTGGAAAAGTGTTGTACATTGATTGATCATGTTATTTAAATTACTATGTATTAAATAATAATAGATATGGATTCTAGAGAAGGAATAATAAAATTTTTAAATATATTAGCAATAATAATTTATATGTTGATATATTTAATTTATTCTTCACATTTCAAGAATAGCTAATATATTTAAAATATTTTTAGAGCAGAGGCAACATCAATCTTTCTCCATAGAAAGGGATTAATTTGGTTAGCTAATGCTACATGAACATGAAACCCATTTCGAGATAATGTATCAAGTTCATGTATGGTTCTTCCAATTTCACAGCGAAGAAGTGCGAAACTAGTTGTTGTGAAAGTATGCTTGTTTTTATAATTTTTAAGGTGTTTTAAAAGTTTTGAACAAAATACTAGTTTTATCCCTTATGGCTTTCCCCTTCGCTAATTTTGTATCTCAATATAATAATATAATGATCCTCTTGCACTCCTAATTGAAGTATTCCCTTAACACCATCTCTTCCTTGCTCAAAATCCTTCTTTAGCTACTTGATATATTTTGTCAGCACATGGATTAATGCATGTGAAAAAAAAAAATATACTTTGAATGAAATTTACATAAACAAAACCTAATTACAAGAAATGGAACTTATCTGTCCTAACTCCTTATGAGGTTGAGCCCACTTCACTACGTTTAAGTGATGCGTAGGTTCTTACCTCTCATCTAACTTCCTGGAAACCTCAAAGCCAACAACACATCTAATACACTCACAGACATTACATCTAAGAAAACAATGTTCATTATGGTTTTGCGCGCTTAAAAACCTCCCTAGAAATAGCGCCAAAATGTTGGGAATACTAATTGTATTTTATATATTATTGGTTGAAGGTATGATTACATAGAATGGATTTAGCATAAAATCCATCTTAGAATAGGTTGGGGTTATTTTAGTTGATAAGTAGTTTCAATATTTGGGATGTAGATTGTCAATGAATGCAATAAGAATTATGTTCCTGAGAAAACCACATGTAGTGCCCCATCCATGAACTTTTTGGAGAAACCAATCACACTTTACCTAATTGGGGATGTTCTTAGAAAAAATCACGTCATAGATTTTCCATATTCGTCTTCATTGTTACAGAAATCACGTCTCACGTTAGTGACCTAATTATTCCTAACATCCATTGTTCGACCTGTAGATCATGAGCTAGATCCTAATGGAGTTGACTTAGGTATGACTTGGTTAACACAAATCCATGTCAACATCCCTAGGAAAAAAACCCATGTTACATAATTTCTCCTAGACCTGCATAAGTATGTTAACCTTCAAGTTTGTCACTGTTATTGCATAGGAAGCACTAGAACAGCCCCAGGAAATCCATCATCAACAAAAAAACAATAATCCTTTGTATTTCATAAAAAATAAAGGAAAATAATGATAATATACTACTTTAACATGTAAGCTTAATGTGGTACATTCGTGAAGAAAAACAACAAGATAGGTAACATATAGACAAATAATTGTGGTAAAATGATTGAAAATGGTTATTTATAATGGTGAAAAATGTGACAATTTGGTGCCCAAACAATTAGTTTTTGATAAATCTTGCACATTTCCCATGGAAATGTTTTCACAAGGATGAGTAGGTATAATTAAGGGAATGTATATACCTTGTTTTATCCTATATTGAAGAACATATATTTATCTTTTGGGTGGACCCATATTCACAAGTTGTTGGCTTGATGGGCCCTCAACGCAACCCTAAACGATCATTCAAGCACTTATGAGCCTTTGTAAATATGTTACTATATAAGCTCCTGAATCATCTTAAGTGTTCACCAAGTTTATCATACAATTAGAATTGTCTTCACGTAAACATATATTCTTACTCACATTCAAATAACAGGTAGAAATAGATATATTCGTGGATCAAATTAGCATTGTAATGTAAACCCATAACTTAACATAGTATAATTTCATGCAATAAACAAAGGTAAAATACATAGTAATTTATGAATACTCCTCTTTATTGATGATTTAGGTTTCCAATACAGACTCTATCCACCCTACGCACTCAGCTGTAGGGGTCAGCGCACTCAGCTGCAGATTTCTACCCTAGGCCTCCAGGCACATAGCTGCAGAGCCTCTTCCTATGCTAAGACTCTCGCTCTTAGCTTGTCATATATTCCTCAATGCCTCCAAATTACTTCCAACTACTAAAAGACTCTTCTAGCAATTATTTTTATACAATCCCATGGTCTGCAGACCATGGGTAGGTACTCTACAACCGACATGACTTTTACAAAAGAGGGGGGAAAAATCCTTAGTGACTCTTTACATCTTCGTGCTTCACGACCAGAAAATGTGGAGACTTTACATTCTTTATAAAGATTTGGGATTTGTGCCCTGAAACTTAGGCTTTTAGGCCAAAAATAGCTCTCAGGGGAACCTGTTCCCAATAGGCCCCGAACACAAACATGGTGACCTGCCCTCGAGTCACTCTGCGAATGAGAAGATCTTGTCATGAAGACCTCCTGGCTAGACTTCTATGACTACTACCTTGGCGGTGCACTGTGTTGCTACCTTCTTCATCTCCTCAAACAACTACTCTATTGCTAGCCCTACACTATCTGACTGAATCTTTTGTTGAGTCTCCTACACACTAGCCAACTTGTCTCTAATAGTGTCCATGATTAAGGAGGCCTCGTCCAACCAAGGCTGTAAGTGAGTCTTCAGCACGACTTTCCTGTGTTGACCTGCATCTACCTTCTCTTTCAATGCCTTTTCCTCCTGCAGTTTAGCTAACCTCTAAGTCATGGCGACAGTGCACACTGTCGCTTTGACTTCTTCGTAGCGATGATGTAGCTCCTACGCTTTTGTTTCGAGTTGTTGTACAGTAGGATCTTCTTAAAGGTAGGTGACTACCTAGAGTGACTACTTGAAGAGCATGGTATAGTCCTTCACTGTGCTCTCTACTGCTACTACCACGTCTTTCACAGCGGTCTCGTTCTGCTTCTTGATATCTAGTGGAGTCGAAGGCTGGGCCTTCAACTGTAACTCTGCAATTTTGAGGTTCAGCTCAAGTTGGACCTTTGCCAATTCAGTTTGTGCATAATGCACTCCAGCAGCGAGTTTGAAAACCCTCACATCTACTTGCTCAGCCTCAGGAATGCCCAGCTCTGGGGCAGTCCTGGACGCCTCAGCCACGACTGTGGCAATGCACTGGTTCTTGTCTATAATGTCTTTTAGAAGGTCAAGGGAAGAGTCTCTTTGCATGGTTATCTGGGTGTTTTTGAACTTCTATTCACTGATCACCTACAACAGGTGTTGTTCATGGGTCCAAAGTTCTACAATCAAGCCATTCTGCAAAAGGTGAAGCGCTTCATTGGGAAGTGCGACCAGGTTGAGTCCAACTCTCTTGATGGCATTGACAGTGGGGCTGTCAGCTTCAGCCTCTATTGTTAGTGCTCCATCTGGTGTCACTATTGCTCTAGGATCTTGATGAGAACTAATATTGTAGCAGAAATGCTGCAACTCTTGGTCTACTAGCTTTACTTTATCAACCTGGGTTTCATAAAAACTTGGAGGTGACAATGTTGTATACACAATTAAAAGTGATGGTTTTTCCTTTTGTCACCGTTCAGCGAGCGAGAGACCACTAGAGCTTTCAAGCCAGACTTCTATGGATTCATAACAAGCTTGGTTCCTTGATAAAAGAAATAGAAATATACTCTAAGAAAAAGCTGATCTATTGCAATAATGAAATAGACTTAAATTCAATGCTAAGGCACACCATTTCCTAATTAACTGTTACAAGCTATGCTTTGCAATGATGCTAAATTAGCATGAAAAAATGATACTATCCTAAGAATGGAAGTTAAAAACATCAAACCTAACTATTATTCATGTAGTGGATTGTAATAAATCTATTTTTCCATTTTACGGTTTTAATGAAAAATCAAGTGTGAAAACTAATCTCTTTTGGTGATGTGACAACTGGTTTAGGGATTCTGGTGGATGGCTAGAAGGTCCAATAGATGGTTGGAAGGTTTGGGGGACCCTTAGGTGACCTTGCAAGGCTTCCTAGAGGTTTTCCCTCCATTCCGCCTCAAAACGGGCCACTACATGAAAACGTACAAGATGTACTAGAAACCTACAGGATTCCCTGTATTTCTATAGGATGCAGTCATGAGAAAAATGATGGATGTTGGAGGTGATGGAAGGCTTAGGGAAGGTGGTTGATGGGTGTAATGGAGTGAGAAAAGGCCTAGGATCACTTAGAACAAAAAACCAAGTTTAGGAGATGGATGGATTCGCTCAAAATGCTTGAGGAAATTTCTATGTAAGATGATGAAATTGGTTAAGGTTTTGATGAAAACAAGGAATTCCTATGGGTGGATGAAGATGGAAGGTGCTTTATTGCTATGAGATCTCTTTCTACTTCTGAAGCACCTTTTCTCCATCAAACATTTGTAATTTCCAAAAACTGATGTAAACAAGAAGAATTCTCATGAGCTAGAAAAGTAGAATTTAATGAACTAACTGTCTACCTTATGCATGAAGAAATTGTTGAATAACATGGAATGATGGATGGGATCTACTGCATGAATGAAGATTGAAGAGATGGCAATGAAATCCTACTTGGAAAAACTTATCAAATGCTTTCTTAAGTACAACAGACGCTAAATATCATGAAAGAAATGGAAATCTGTCTTTTTGGGCTGCATAAGGGTCTTTTCCTCAAATCATGATCCCAGAAGGAAGAAGTGAGGAAAAGACACCTACTGATAGCTTTGTGGTGCCTCTTTTATCCCTTCTAACCTGATACTGAAGTAAGGCACAAATGGAAGCAAACTAATAAACAATTAATCAAATCTATCCATTCTAACCTGCTACTGAAGTAAGGCACAAATGGAAGCAAACTAATAAACAATTAATCAAATCTACGCTACCTGAAATGAAGTACTTCTAAAAACAGTTTAACCATGAATCTATGAAACTGAGCTAAGAATAAGCATACAAGAAGAGGATCCTTTGCTTCTAGGGTTGGGCCCCAACCCAAGAGCTTCAGCCCTCTGATTTAACTTAGTACTAAATCAAGAAAAATCCCATTCTTATTACCAAAATAGAAAATTACGTCAAAAGTCTTCCATAATTCTGAAGCTCGAAAATAACTAGTGCTTTGGAAATACAAATTTGAATCATAATGAGGCTCTAGGCCTCTCTACTTATACAATTGAAGTTTCCAATGACTTCCTTAAATTTAGGGAGGCTCGGCTCCCAAACCCGAGATGAACTAACTCTTTGTCTATCACTTGCTTGGTTACCTTCTAATCTTCATGACTTGGTTGCTTGCACTTTGAGCTGGTGGGATTGATGGAGGAATATTCGAATGAGAAAGGAGTAAACGAGGAGGATTTACTTCCTACAATCTCTCTCCCATGTCCTATTCGAGTTTCAAACCTTAGTCTTTGCCAAAATTCCTTGATTTTCTGTTCCAAACCTAAATTCAATGTATATTAGTCCACTAGGCATAATATCTCAACTTAACTCATCTCATTAAACAAAATATAATCAAAACATGTAATAAGTTGTGAGAAAATTTGGTTTGACTAAGCTAGGAGGTGAATCAAGGCCCATATAATTACCCAATGATGAGGCTCATCATCACCCCCCTGATGATTGTGTTACTCATCCTCTGAGCAACTCAATCAATATCCATGTCCTTCATAGCTCTAGTGGCCTCCCTAACATCCCATGCCTCTACTGTGGTTTCCTCTTCTCGTTCATAGAAACCTGCTTTCTTTTCTACCTCCTCCCACTGCTTGTTTTCTTCTTCTTCCTTCCTTCCTTCTAGCATTCCTCAAAATAGTGGTCGACTAAGTCTCAATCCAATCCAATTCACATTGAGCCTTTGCATAGATTTCTTGTACATGGGTGTCTTGTTCAGTGCTTCTCTCATTCTTTGAGGAGACTGGTACTCTCTTATATTTAAATTGTATTAAAATGTGTTCCATCTCCTCAGGCAAGATTGTATGCTATCGTCCTCTAACAACCTGAACATGTCCTCAATATGTGTAATTTCTTGCACTTGGGAAACAATATACCTAGGTGCAAGATGAGGATAATTTGCAATTAAATTATGTGTATTGATGAGGGCCATTGGATTGGAATGCTCAACTCTGATAATAAGAGGTTTTTTCTGTTCTCTTGCCAATATCTTCTTCATTTCTACAGCCCTTTCTACCTCATTGTTCATCCATAATGCCAAATACATCAACTGTAAATCTCCTAGCTTGACATTAGGGTCCCATACATTCATGTCTATTAAGGCCATGTTATGTAAATAAAAATGTTGGGTCCCTATAATACTAGTGAATACCCCATTACTATTGTACTTATACCCCTTATTAATATTGTTGTGCCCCTATTGCCCCCATATTGTTATTACTGTGCCCCATAGAATCCCTCTATTGTTATTTGTGTGGTTTTATATTATTAGTGTTAGGTCAGCTGGATTATATTGTGACTCCTTAGACTCCTATATATAGAAAGGAGGTTTTTTCATTTGAATCATCCAAGAATTGTTCATTTATGTAATGTAAAGGAGGTTTCCCTCTCGAAGAGGCTGAATTCTAAGGTGTTGATCTATCTTTTCTATCTTTTCTTGAGCAGGTTTCATAACATTTGGTATCAGAGCTTTGGATTCTAGGGTTTCGCTGCTCCAAACAGGTCATCGTGGAATTTTCGCTATAGCTTTTTTCTGTGACGTTTCAGAAGTCTCAAGAAAAACCCATTTGAGAAGAAACCGCGCTGAACCTTGGGTCTGAATTTGAGAGCTTTTCACACGATATTTGCGGAGATATGATCTGAGGAAGTTGGTCTTTTTCCAAACTCCCGAATTACATTCAAAACAGGTGACCTGGGGAAAATCGTCATAACATTCTCTCTGGGGATCGGATTAAAATTTCGTCAGAAGGTACAGAAAGAGGACGGACTGTAGTTTCTTGTATGCATGTTTTAGATCCAAAGGTCAAAAAAGTGACTCGTGGCACGTCGTGCAAGTTCGCTCTACTGAACTAGTCTATAAGAAAAACAATGTAAACTTTGAAATGAGAACTATAAACTCAAAACGGGAACTCTGGCAAAAAAACCCCGAAAAAACATCAAAAACAGTGCTAAAAATGAAAAGTGTGTATATTGGAATGATGATTTTATTTTTTATGGGTCAATTTTGAACATGTTTTAAAAATGGTAGTGACTACGGAATTTATTACGAAATTTTCGTGCAAAATATAGGTTCAAAACGAAAGTGATGATACTGGAACAATGATTTTTTTTAGGGTCAATTATCAAAATTTTTAAAAAATGCTAGCAAAACCAAATTTTTATGTGCCAAACAAAGTTGTTTATGAGGAAAAAACACATTAATGTTTTTGGAAGGATATCATTTTTCTTTCCAAAGTATAAATTCAACATGTTTTCAACCATAACATGCTAGATACAAAAGAAAAATGATTCCAGGAATTGCCCAGCCACCAGCCAGGTGGGCGGGAGGGCCGCCGGGGTGGTGCCAGCCCAGCCTCGCCACCCCGGCGGCCAGCCTACCCACTTGGCGGGCGGGCAGGCCGCCGGGGTGGCACGGCAGGTGACTGGGTGATTCCCAAAATCGCCCAGCCACGAGCCGGGCAGGCGGGCCGGCAGCCGGAGTGGAGCCAACCCAGGACGCGCTACCCCGATGGTCCGCCCCCCATCCACTAGTCGGGCGGGTGGTTGGTGGCTGGGCAATTCCCGGAATCGCCCAGCCACCAGCCGGGTGGGCGGGCGGGCCGTTGGGATGGCGCCAGCCCAAGCTGTGCCACCCCGGCGGCCTGCCCGCCCGCTCAGCTGGTGGTTGGGTGATTCCTGGAATCGCCCAACCACTAGCCGGGCGGGCGGGCGAGCCACCGGGGTGGCGCCAGCCCAGGCCGGGCCACCTCGGCAACCCGCCCACCTGCCCGGTTGGTGGCTCGGTGATTCGCGCCACCCCGCCTGCCCGACTGGTTGGTGGCTAGGTGATTTCGGGAATCACCCAGGCACCAGCCGCCCGCGCCCGCCCGACTGGAATCACCCAGGCAGTTGGAATCACCCAGCCACCAGCAGCCCACTCGGCTAGTGGCTGGGCGATTCCCGAAATCACCCAGCCGCTAGCCGAGCAGGCGAGCGGGCGACCAGGGTGGCGCCAGCAAAGGCTGTGCCACCCCGGTGGCCCGCCCGCCCGCCGAACTGGTGGCTGGGTGATTCCCTTCGCCCGGATGGTGGCTGGGTGATTCCCAGAATCACCCAGCCACCAGCCGGGTGGGCAGGCGGGCCGCCGGGGTGGTGCAGCTTAGGGTGGCACCACCCTGATGGCCCGCCCGCCTGCCCGGTTGTTGGCTGGGAGATTCCAGGCCGCCCCACCCTGGTGGCCCACCTGCCCGCCTGGCTAGTGGCTGGGTGATTCCAGCAGGCCTGGCTTGTGGCTGGGTGATTCCCGGAATCACCCAACCACTGGGCGGGTGGGTGGCTGGTGGCTGGTTGATTCCCAGAATCACCCAGCCACTAGCCGAGTGGGCAACTAGTGGCTGGTTGATTCCGAGAATCACCCATCCACCAGCAGGGAGGGTGGCTAGTGGTTAGTTGATTTTGGGAATCACCCAGCCTCCGAGAATCACCCAAATCAGCCAACCACCAGCAGGGTGGGCGCTTGTGGATGGTTGATTCAACTAGCCATTCCCGGAATCAACCATCCACCAGCCGCCTGCACGGCTGGTGGCTGGTTGATTCCGGGAATCACCCAGCCACCAGCCGGGCGGGTGGGTAGTGGCTGGTTCATTCCCAGAATCAACCAGCCACCAGCCGGGCGGGCGGCTTGTGGCTGGCTGATTCCCAAAATCACCCAGCCACCTGCCAGGCGTGCGGCTGGTTGATTCTGGAAATCAACCAGCCACCAGCCGCCCGCGCAGTTGGTGGCTCTACCCAGCTGGTGGCTAGTTGATTCCCAGAATCAACCAGCCGCCCGCCCAGATGGTGCCTGATTGATTCCCGGAATCACCGAGCCACCAGACGGGCAGCTAGCTGGTGGCTAATTGATTCTTGGAATCAACCAGCCACTAGCCACTGGTGGCTGGTTGATTCCGGGAATCAACTTGCCACCAGCCACCTGCCCGGCTCGCTGTCGGTTGATTCCAGAAATCACCCAGCCACCAACCGGGGGGCCGGCTGGTGGCAGGCTGATTCCGGGAATCAACCAGCCACCAGCTGGCCGCCCGGTTGGTGGCCAGCCGGTGGCTCGTTGATTCCCGGAATCACCCAGCCACTAGCCGGGCAGGCGACTGGTGGCTGGTTGATTCCGCCCGCCTGGTGGCTGGTTGATTCCCGGAATCAACCAGCCACCAGCCGCCCGCCCGCCTGGTGGCTGAGTGATTCTGGGAATCAACCAGCCACCAGTGGCTGGGTGATTCCGGGAATCAACCAGCCACCAGCCGGCCGCCCGGCTGGTGGCTGGTTGACTCCCGGAATGACCCAACCACCAACTAGCCGGCCGGCTAGTGGTTCGTTGATTCTGGGAATCAACCAACCACCAACTAGCCGCCTGGCTGGTGGCTGGTTGATTTTGGGAATCAACTAGGCACCAGCTGGCCGCCCGGCTGGTGGCTGGTTGATTCTGGAAATCAAATAGCCACCAGCTGGCCGCTCGATCGGTGGCTGGTTGATACACGAATAAAGCGGCCACCAGCTGGCCGCCCGGCTGGTGGCTAGTTGATTCCCAGTTGGTGGCTGGTTGATTCCCGGAATCAACCAGCCACCACGCGCCTGCCCGGCTGGTGGCTGTGTGATTCCGGAAATCAACCAGCCACTAGCCAGGTGGGCGGCTAGTGGGTGGTTGATTCCTAGGAATCAACCAGCCAGCAGTCAGCCGGGAATCAACCAGCCACTAGCCGGCCCAGAATCAACCAGCCGCAAGCCGGGCGGGCGGCTGGTGACTAGCTGATTTCGGGAATCAACCAACCACCAGCCGGGCGGGTGGCTTGTGGCTGGTTGATTCTCGGAATCGGCCAGCCACCAGCCACCCGTCCGGCTGGTGGTTGGTTTATTCCCGGAATCACCCAGCCACCAACCGCCAGCCCGACTAGTGGCTGGGTGATTCCGGGAATCAACCAGCCACCAGCCGGGGGTGATTTCGAGAATCAACCAGCCACCAGCCGGCCACCCGGCTGGTGGCTGGGTGATTCCGAAATCAACCAGTCACTAGCCCGGCGGCTGGCTGATTGGTGGTTGATTCCCGAGAATCAACCAGCCACCAGCCAGGCAGCCGACTGGTGGGTGGGTGATTTTGGGAATCAACCAGCCACCAGCAAGGGGTGATTTCGGGAATCAACCAGCCACCAGCCGGGTGGCCAGCTAGTGGCTGGTTGATTCCCGGAATCACCCAGCCACCAGCCAGGCGGGCAGCTGGTGGCTGGTTGATTCCAGGAATCAACCAGCCGCAAGTCGGCCGGGCGGTTGGTGGCTGGTTGATTCTGAGAATTAACCAGCCACCAACCGCCCACCCGGCCCAGCTGGTGGCTGGGTGATTACTGCCAGGCGGGCGGCTAGTGGTTGGGTGATTACAACTGGGCGGGCGGCTGGTGGCTGGTTGATTCCGAGCCAGCTGGTGGCTGTTTGATTCACGGAATCAACCAACCACCAGCTGGCCGCCCGTCTGCTGGCTGGTTGATTCCGGGAATCAACCAGCCACCAGCCGCCCGCCCAGCCCAGCTGGTGGTTGGGTGGTTTCTGAAATCACCCAGCCACTAGCTGATCGCCCGACTGGTAGCTGGTAGATTCCCGAAATCAACCATCCACCAGCCGCCTGCCCAGCCACCGCTTGACTGGTGGCTAGTTGATTCCCGGAATCAACCAGCCACCAGCCGCCCGCCCGCCCGGCTCGTTGCTGGTTGATTCTGTCCGGCTGGTGGCTGGTTGATTTCCAGAATCACCCAGCCACCAGCGGCCCGCCCGGCTGGTCGCTGGTTGATTCCCGGAATCACCCAGCCACCAGCCGCCCGCCCTACTGGTGGTTGGGTGATTCTGTGAATGAACCAACCACCAGCGGCCCGCCCGGCTGGTGGCTGGTTGATTCTCAGAATCAAAAGCAAAAAGAGAGATAGTTAACATTTATCAAAAACCATAATTATTGGTTAACTATCTTATAGACATTTGTTTAGATGAAGGAGATTGGGTTCTGTATTTATTTTCTGGCTCAGGATAGTTTTATTATATGGAATTGAATTTCAATATGTTATTTTTTAATTAATATGTCATTGTACTAATTTAGTTCATTATTTCTTTTGTGCTTGATCATTAGGTACAACGCTAGCATGTTGCCTTCAAAAAGGAAGAAATTGCATTGCAATTGAAGAAATCTAGTACAGTGCAATTTCATTCAGCAAAGAATTAATGTTCTTCAATTTCTTCCAGATGCAATGCAAGAAATTGGGTTGAATAAAGGGGACTTTAGTGAATCACGTGTGGCAAAAAAGGCAAAGGAACCCCAACCACCATTACATGGAATGTTTGGAAAGACATACATTGGGAGATTCGCAGACATAAAAGACCCATTAGAAGAGGAAAGTGAGCAAAAGGAAACAGAAAATATTGTGGAAGAAGACAATGATGAAACTCTAGAGGACAAAGAGTTTGGATTACGTGACATTGTTGATTAAATTTAAGTTATGCTTGTAAATCAAGCTTTCCAATGTTTTGACTTTGACATTTTATGAGAAGAATAAACACTCAATTAGGGTTGTTATACGTTTAATATTTGTAATATGTGATTTTCGCATTGATTTTTAAGTTAATCATTATTTTTTGAAAAAAAAAGTGATTATTATTATTTTTTTGACATGAAATTCATAAAAATAGCTATTATTTAACCATTTTTAGTTAAAATTATCGTATAAAAATTGTGATTTTGACGTGTCAATTCTAGCAAAAAATTATCAAAACGCGTAGTTTTTTAGTTATATTTATGTTAAAAATGGTTATTTTTATGTCCATTGTTAAAAAATATTGTTTTTTAGAAACAATTATTTCCTGTGGATTGAAAAATTAATTAAGGATGTATAAATATGTAGAATATTGAAAATTCTAAATATTGACCTCCTAATTTAAAAATGCAAAACAATAAAAACCTCACTAAAAAAAAATTAAAATTAAAATAAAAAACAAGAAAATGTGAAGAAAACGACCACTTCAAAAATGATCAAATTTGCAAAATAATTATTTACATTTTATACATTAGAAAATTTAAAGCCAAAACATAGGTCTTTTAAAAAAGGGGGTGATGCAGAATACTCACTTTTTTAAATCAGCATGAAAATCACTACCATTCTAAAACAATTCTAAAACGTAATGTACATAAAAAATTAAAGTGCCAAAAACTATGCTCTAAAAAAAACATGTTCGTTCTACATCACCCCTTTTCAAAATCAGGTCACTTTTTTCTATCTCTACGAAACGGGTAACAGTATCAGTTCCCGTTCCAAAGTTTACATTGTTGAAAGTCACTGTGGGCAATTTCACATAACTCTTCCTTGGAGAATCCAATTTGGGTCAGACTTGTGGCATTGGAAAGAAGACACAGAGGGCTACTACATGTCACAAGTTTAGAACTAGATGATTGGAAAGTACAGAGATACATCAAAGTCAATATCGAGCTCCTACAAAGTGAAAAAATGTGTGTAGATTTTCTTAATTTTTTGCTTAAGCTTGGTTTGAAAATTTATTTTGAAGGAATTCAAAGGGCATAGTAGAGCATTATTATCGGTAACTGATGCCCCGAGGAAAGAAAATACAAACACCTAGTAAGGAACCTGAAAGCTCTAGCATGACTCATGAAGAAGAGGAAGAAATGCAACATGATATATCAAAATTACAAGACTAAGTGCAACAACTGTCCCTTGCACAAAAAGGAACAGAATCTAAGATGGATGGTTTAAAGGAATATGTAGAAGCTAAGATGGATGGTTTAAAGAAAGGTGTAGAAGCTAAGATGGACTGTTTAAAGAAAGGCGTAGAAGCTAAGATGATTGACGTGGAAGCTAAGATGGATGATTTGAAGATATATTTGAAGACAGACATGGACGAATTGAAGATAAATATGAATAAGTTGCTACAAAAAATGGTCCCTAAGGGTGAAAGGGTACTAAAGGAAACTCATGATGAGAACAAAATAAATGTTAATCATGATTCCATAGATGCTAATGCTGGATCGAAGACTCACCATATTCCAAAAATCGATATGAGGAAGTTTGATGGTAAGGATCCTGCCACATGGATATTATAGATGGAGCAATTCTTCGATCTCAATAATGTGCAAAACACACAAAAGGTACGTATGGAAACTTTATATTTGGAACCAAATCAGTTTGTATGGTATCAATGGCTTTGCTCTCGTAAACCATTTATCACTTGGGCAATTTTTACGGAAGAATTGATAGCACATTACGAGGATACAAAAAGCAACACTTTTTTTAGCCAATTGATAAGTCTCAAACAAAAGAGTTCAATAATGGAGCACATTGAGGAGTTCCAAAAATTGAACATAAGGGTAAAAGATATTCCAGAGGAGCATAGGATTGATGTGTTCATAGGGTCTTTAAAGGATAATATCCAACATGATGTTCGCCTTTGGGAACCTGATTCATTAGAGAAGGCATTCAGGTTAGCAAGAAAAATGGAAAGCAAAATTATGGCAACGAGGAAGCATACCACTCACAACTATAAAGACGGAAGTGTTGTTGCCCCTAGTCTTCCACAACCTATAAGGTTGACACCACAAAAATTGGAAGAAAAAAGAGCAAAAGGGCTTTGTTACAGTTGTGATAGAAAATACACTAAAGGTCATAAGTGTGCTGAGAAGAAATTATTCTACATAGATTGTGAAGAGGAAGAAGAAAAGGAGCAAGAAAGGTCAAAAGAAGAGGATATACTCCAGGAAAAAAGCCTAGATGAAGAACAAATAAATCCGACCATATCTTGTAATGCATTGGTGGGAATTACCACTTCTCAAACCATCAAGATAGAAGGACAAATCAAGAAGAAAAAGGTAATGGTGTTGATTGATTCAGGAAGCACCCACAATTTTATTCATTGTAAGGTAGCAAAAGAATTGAATTGCTTCCTATATCCAGCACCAGAGTGTCAAGTGATGATTGCAAATGGAGGAACAATAAATTGCTCTGGAAAGTGCCATAATATCAAGCTATCCATGGGAGAATATGTATTGACTAGCCTAATGCTTTCCATTCCAATGGGAGGTGTTGATGTTGTACTAGGAGTCCAATGGCTACAATCCCTGGGTACAATAGCTTTTAATTTTCAAGAAATTTTCATCAAATTTTCTATGCAAGGAAAGGAAGTTGAATTAAGGGGTATTGCAGGGAAACCAGGAAAGATAATTAGCTCTAATAGTATGAAAAAGCTTCTAAAAAAGGAGCAAAGAGGTGTAATTGCACAATTATGCTCACTAGATGTTTCCACATCGGAATCATCTATTTCTCCAGATCTCCAAAAAGTCATGGACAATCATTCCAAGGTATTTGAGACTCCCAAAGGTCTCCCACCTATGCGTGATCATGATCATGCTATTCATCTGATTCCAGGAAGTGTTCCTCCAAACATCAGGCCGCACAAATATCCCTATGTCGAAAAGAGTGAAATTGAACGTATGGTTGCAGAAATGCTAGAGACTAGTATAATTCAACTGAGTCAAAGTTCTTTCTTTGCTCAGTTAGTATTGGTGCACAAGAAGGATGGATCATGGTGCATGTGTCCGGATTATAGGGAGCTCAACAAGCTCACTATTAAAGATAAGTTCCCCATTCCTGTCATTGATGAATTACTGGATGAATTGCATGGATCAATTTACTTCACCAAGTTGGATCTTCATTCAGGATATCATCAAATCAGAATGAAGACTGAAGACATTCCGAAAACAACATTTAGAACTCATGAGGGTCATTATGAATTTTTGGTCATGCCTTTTGGCCTTACCAATGCACCTTCAACATTTCAAGGTTTGATGAATTCAATTTTCAAACCATTCCTTAGAAAATTTGTGTTAGTATTTTTTGATGATATACTAATCTACAGCAAGTCTTGGAAGGATCATGTTGAACATGTTGACAAGGTGCTACAACTATTGAAAGAGAAACAATTATATGCAAAAAGATCCAAATGTTTCTTTGGAGTCCAGGAGGTGGAATATTTGGGTCATATTGTATCTCATGAAGGAGTTAAGGTAGACCCTAGAAAAATTAAAGCCATTAAGGAATGGAAAATCCCCACATCCATAAAGCATTTGTGAGGATTTCTCTGGTTGACAAGGTATTATCGCAAGTTTGTTAAGAATTATGGGAGAATAGCAGCACCTCTAACAACATTATTGAAGAAAGATGCATTTTCATGGACTCCGGAAGCAACAAAGGCCTTTGAACATCTTAAAGAGGCAATGTGCCAAGCACGAGTCTTAGCTACACCGGACTTCACAAAAACTTTTATTGTGGAATGTGATGCTTAAGGAAATGGAATTGGTGCTGTTCTAATGCAAGATGAAAGACCCATTGCTTTTGAAATTCGTCCAATCAAGGGAAAGTTTTTAAGCAAAGCTATTTATGAGAAGGAAATGTTGGCAATACTCCATGCACTTAAGAAATGGTGACCCTACCTAATGGGAAGACACTTCAAGGTAAAAACGGATCATGATAGCCTCAAATACTTTTTAGAACAAAGATTATCCTCTGAAGAGCAAAAAAAGTGGGTCACAAAGATGTTGGGTTATGACTTTGAAATCATCTACAAAAAAGGGAAGCAAAATGTGGTGGCAGATGCACTCTCAAGAAAGGATGAGGATGTGGAAGCATTATTGTGCACCATTTATATTATCCAACTAGATTGGATAAATGAAGCAACAGAGGAATGGAAGAATGACGAAGAAGTGTGGGAACTTATTCGAAAGTTACAACAAGATTCCAGTACGTCTGGTACATTTAGCTAGAAAAATGATTCATTATGGTACAAAGATCGCTTATACCTCTATAAGAATTCCCAGCTAAAACAAAATATTCTTGTGGAATTGCACACTTCTCCCTTAGGAGAGCACTCAGAATTTTTAAAAACTTGCCACATGGTTAAGAAGGAATTTTTTTGGGATGGCCTTCAATCAGATATTCAAAAGTTTGTGGCTGAATGTTTTGTTTTCCAACAAAATAAAGTTGAAACAATTAAGACACCGGGTCTATTACAACCTTTATCCATTCCAAGCCAACGTTGGGAGGAGGTTTCAATGGATTTTATCACAGGTTTACCCAAGTCTGAGGGAAAGAGTGTTATCATGGTGGTAGTTGACAGACTTACCAAGTATGCACACTTTTGTGCATTATCACATCCATTTAAAGCCAATACAGTTTCTAATGCATTTATGGAAACAATTCAAAAGCTACATGGAAACCCAAAGATTATTGTAAGTGACAGAGATCCCATTTTCACTGGAAATTTTTGGACAGAATTATTTTCTTGTCTTGGTACTCAGTTAGCTCATAGCTCATCTTATCATCCTCAATCTGATGGGCAAAATGAGATAGTAAACAAATGTTTGGAAGGATATCTTTGTTGCTTTTTATCTGATAAACAGACACAATGGGTCAAATGGTTGCCTCTGGCTGAATGGTGGTATAACACTTCCTTCCATACAGCAACAAAAATGATCCCATTTATGGCACTTTATGGGTATCAACCACCATCCATCACATCATATTTAAGAGAAAAATCTAAGGTTCAGGTAGTGGAACATCACATCGAACATCAACAACAAGTCCTCCAACTCTTAAAGGATAACCTCGTGTTGGCACAGAATAGAATGAAACAACAGGTAGATCAAAATCGCAGTGAAAGAAGTTTTGATGTAGGTGATTGGGTATTCCTACGGCTACAACCATATAAGCAAATGTCCCTCAAGCAAGCTAAGAAGGATAATAAATTATCACCAAAGTATTATGGTCCGTACAAGGTGTTGCAAAAGATTGGTACTATGGCATACAAATTGGAGCTTCCTGCAGCTTCTTGATTGCACCCAGTTTTCCATGTTTCATGTTTAAAGAAGATTATAGGCGAGAAGCTCCCAGTTCAAACAATATTGCTAGAACTTGACGAGGAAGGAAAAATTATATTGGAACTGGAAGCAGTCACAGAAACAAGAACTCAACAACTACGAAATCGTTCAATTTCAGAGTATCTTATCAAGTGGAAGAACTTATCCGCTAAAGATTCCACAAGGGAGGATGAGAATTTTATGCAGAAGTATCCAGAACTACTCAAGCGTTGAGGACAACACTTTTTTGAAGGAAAGGGGCATGTTGGGTCCCTATAATACTAGTGATTACCCCATTACTATTGTAGTTATACCCCTTATTAATATTGTTGTGCCCCTATTGCCCCCATATTGTTATTACTGTGCCCCATAGAATCCCTCTATTGTTATTTTTGTGGCTTTATATTATTATTGTTAGGTCAGCTGGATTATATTGTGACTCCTTAGACTCCTATATATAGGAAGGAGGTTTTGTCATTTCAATCATCCAAGAATTGTTCATTTATGTAATGTAAAGGATGTTGCCCCCTCGAAGAGGCTGAATTCTAAGGCGTTGATCTATCTTTTCTATCTTTTCTTGAGTAGGTTTCATAATAAAAAATCAGACATCTTGGCCTTATCTTTCAATGTAATTTGATCACAAATATCAATGAACTATCTATAATCCTAAAACAGGGTAGTTTCTCTTTGTGCTAGGGTCATTATTTGGAACTACAACCATTGTTCTTTAAGTTATAGTGCATATGATTTAGCTGCCATCCTGCACTCGATTTCTTCCAAAGAGAGATTGTCCATACATACCAATCGGTTTTCTCTTTCTTGCAACTGTCATTTCAACCATGCATTTTCTGTCTCTAACTGATTTCTCATTATGGCCTCTTTATCCCTCAAGCTACTTAGTTCTCTGCCCATCGCTTCGAAATTCTCCTCCATGTGACCAATTTCCTCCGCCCCCTTGGACTTGGAGATCTACATCTATCCATGAGTTATGGCTCTCTCCTTCTCGAGCTCAAAGACTAATGGAATAGAATTTTTTTTGTGGAATAACCATGCCCCCTTCAATAAATCTATAGTAGGAGTCAAGGTTAGGTTGGGGGCTAGGTTCCCTTATCTCTAGGATTTTTTCTTTAGTTTCTTGTTGTAGGCTTCCCCCCTGATCCAACTTTTGAGTCTCCTGTAGGTTTAGCAGAGTATCCTGTAAGACTGCTTTAGCTTCCTGTAGGTCATGTTGTGTATCCTGTAGGATTTCTTTTCATTTGGATGAGGTGGATCTAGTTATAGGCCTTCACACATAGGTGATAGGAGACTTAGGAGGAGGCATTTTATCCTTATTTTTAGGTGAGTCCTCAATTACAATGGGAATTTTGGTTGGAGTTTGGGGTTTCCCCTGCCTTATCCTTGTGCTTTTCCTTGTGCTAAAATATAAGGGGGTCTACCTCTATATTTTTCCTTTTTGTTTGATAGGGTGCTAAGATAAGTGAGGGTAGTTGTTGCTTCTCTTTCTATGGGTTTTGGAGACACCCTAGGTGACTCCTCCTTGTCTTCTACCTCCTCTTTTCCATTGCCCTTTTCCTCTATGTTTATCCCCTCTTCTCCTTCCTCTAGATCCTCATCTTGTTTATCAATCTCCTCCTTGAAATCTTCGTTTGTTACCTCATCAACCTCATTCTCTTTCTCCTCTTCTTCCTCCTCATCTGTCTCATTGTCATCCCTCTCTGCTTCTTCTCCATCTGTTTTAGTTTCTTCCTCATCCTTTTCACTGACAGTAGGACTAATTTCATATGTGAGGGCTTTGATATCCTCCTTTGTCTGCATGTATCTGAAAATTTCCCATTGGATAGGAATTCTGAGGTTGTGGAGGGCATCCTCTATGATGATTCTAGTTAACCCATGGTGGGCTAACTGCTGGTGGTTTCCATCCTACACCTTTATGTTCGTGTCTATCAGTGATTGAAGAAGGAAGTATGGTATGATGAGCCTGTGGTGAGTAGGTGTTTCTGCTTCAAACCTCAATTATTCAAGAAGCCTAAAGTGATACCCATAAACCACACTATACCTATGCTCACATGATATGCATTTGATAAGGTTGTAGCTCACCTCATTCTAAGGGTATGGTAGGCTTGCCCTCCTTAGTCCATTTTTGTCCTAAATGGCCTTTTCTCCCTCTAAAAATAACTTCTTCTTGGCAATATGGCTATCTCACTTGTTTTCCTTTCTCTAAGGCACCCCCAGGGGATGTGTGGTAATTATGCTTATGAGTTTAGGGGTGAGATCTATGGAGAGGCCTCTCACCACAATAGTGGTATGAATTCTGCTTAGTGGAATGAGGGAGAGAGAAAAATATTGGGCCACTTCATCATCATACCCTCTTAATTTTTCAAAATACCCCATCCAATTATGTCTTGTGAAGATTTCTAACCCCTGAGGGTGTTGGTGGATTCTCACAGTGTTAATGGGCTCCCTTGAATTAAACCCCCTTGTCATTTTGTTACTGAATTTGGAGGAGATGAGATGGTTGACACAATTTTTTAAATGTAGAAGTAAATAACTGAAAGAAATGTGGAGACAATTACCTTACACAGCTGCCAAATTCACTCACCACTAGGGGATTTTTTGTTCAATTCACTTTGAAAAAGGGGAGTAATTATATAATCTACCTCTTCATAGTGTTTGTTGTAGCCAAGCCTCGTGTTTTCCCCTCTGAAACTCCTCTCAGGCAATCCTGTAGATTGTCTGTCTGTATCCTGTAGGATTCCTGTGTTATCCTGTAGGATTTCCTATGCAATCTTGTAGGAAGTCCAAGTCTCCATCCTTCATCTTAAGGTTATACAACGTTTTTTGTAGGAACAATTTGTTCACCAAAGACTTAGATTAGTACAAATTCCCTAACTTGTACCACAAATTCTTCATCGTAGCTTCCCTTGGTACATTCAACAATACTGAATATGAGATATGCAATCATATTGTGCTCTTTGCTTTCCAATCCAACTTCACCCAGTCTTCACCTAAAATTTATGTTGGCTTAGTACCCAGATCTACCATGATCCATTGATATTTATCCACTAGAAAATCCTCCATCTTGAGCTTCCGCAACTCAAAACTCTGACCATTAAATTTCTCGATCTCTTTCTTTCTAGTGGAAACCATATTCTTTCACCACAAGAATCAATCCCGTAGATCTCCCATTGAACAAGGTCTACCACAAGCCTAAGAAAAACCCCTCAGCAACAAAGACATCCCCTTGAAACCAAAACAAATATGATACCAAAGGTAGGTTTTAACCCTGTACAAAAATTACCTACATATGAATTCAAAAAATATAAAATAAACAATGGCAAGAACATTAAACATAAAACATATATACACAGATATTTTTCCTGCATCCCAATATCGAGACTACTAGATTGATTTTTCATTCCTTTCAATGTTACAATACATATATATACATGTTGAAGCATTCATAAGCCCCAATCCATTAACCCTAGCTTAGAACATAATTGTAGTTCCCTTGACCGGATCTACAAAATACCATGGGAAGAAAACCATCATGCCCAAAACCATCTGCAAAACCCATGAACAAAACGATAGGTAGGTCTAGCCACCTAATATAGGGTCCAATTTTGTTTTTCCCAGGGTCCCGCCATGGAACTTCTCCAAGGGGGCTACTGCCCCCCTGAAACCCCTTGACAGGGATGGTTGCGCCCCCCCTGTGACCCCCTTGTTGTGCTTCGTACAATGAACAGGGAAGACTATTCTTAGAAAGAATATAGCACACAACCAACATGAGCAACAACTTCTAGTCCGATTGGGTCACCCCAAAAATATCTCTTGGAACACCCCCTATTTTCTAGTCTACGGGAAAGAAGCCATTTTACCACCCAAATTGTACCTTCCCACTCTCCAATTGTCAAAAGAGTCATGAGGCACCCCTTTCCCCACAATGTAAAGCCGAAGTGATTCACTCCTCAAACTGGAAGAGGAAAGAAAAAAGGCTATGGATGATGTTTTCGTTCACCAAAGCCGATTTCAGAGATGGTTTGATAAGAAACCTACAGGGAATAATGAGTTCAATGTGTGTGACCTAGTCCTCAAATGGGACAAGGCTAATGAGGAAAAAGATAAACACACCAAATTCCAGGCCTTGTGGATTGGTCCCATCTAGGTTAAGGAAAATATTGGCTAACATACCTACAGATTGTAGATTTTAGAAGGGAGGGTTGAACCCCTTCCCGTCAATGGCCAAGACCTCAAATTTTATTTCACCTAGCACCGCTCAAAGTTTCTTATCCACCCTTGTACTATAATATTGTACATTACTCTAGTTTGACACCCTAGGGTGGAGGTAGCCTATACACCAGTTGATGAGTTGTGTCTCTTTCTATGTGTGCACTTGATTAGACCTAAAGTCGGTAGAGTGATGAAATCAGTTGTAGTGGGGAACTCGAGTCATCCATGGTACCCTATCCTTAAACAATTAGTCCTTGCTATTGAATTGGTTGTATGTTTCGAATGAATCAGTTTATCCATATGGCTCGAGAATGGGAAACAAAATTTTTAATTAGCATACATATTTCAGGAAAATAATAGCCTATGAAAAACTAGAAACAACCTCTCTTGCAAGTAAAATAAGTCAGGTCCCTCATCCGCCTAGGCTAATAAATTCCATATGAATAAGTGCTAATAAGAACATGTGAATAAGTTCCAATGAGCACATGAATTAAATCAACAAAGGAAAAAGGATTGAGAAAGGCTTCCTGTGCAGAGAGGCGATGTGACGACTCTGCCGGGGTACTGTCCAAGCTTGATAGCAGTGGAGCAACATTTGTGATTTCTAGGTAGTGAATCCATTAGGGTATTTCTCAGGCTCACTGGTAGTGGAGAAACATGAGAGATTTGTAAATACTATACCGAAAACCTTTACATCTCATATCATTATCCGAACCCCTATATCGAGCCAACAGGAAGGTCTTTGCTCTATGTGATAACAAGACAAGTCTTAGTAGCTAAGGACTATTGATCAATACCAAGGGAAGACCTTTAGACATTAGTGGGACCCAAAAATTTGAAAAAAATGCCCTCATAAAAGTCTTCTTTACCCAAGGCCAAGTGTAAGCAGAAATACTAAGGTTCTACCAGCAAATCGCCAATTGTTGTAGCCATTGCAACAACCCACAAAAATTCCTTACTTTTCAAAATTTGGGAGCTCATGTATAATTTCTGTGACAATTTCTTATTTCTAAGACCTCATCAGCTAACCAAAACAATTCTAATTTCATCACAACCTTATCACTTGGAGCCTAAAAGTTGTGACCATACAACCTACTTTAGCTTTTGGCTAAGTTAAGTCGCTAAATCGCAAGGAATGTTTTGTGACCTATAACCCTCGTGTGACGTTGTGACCTTGTTAGGTCACAAGGTTGAAAACCTCTCGAAACGAACACCTTGTGATCCATGTGACCATGCAACTTCGAAAACTCCTTAGTCAAATAAGTCGCATAAGTCGTGAGGTCGCGAAAGTAGAAAACACATTCTTATGTGAACTGGTAACCTTTGAGACCCGTGCATGTGTGAACAATTTTATAAATAATATGACTGCGTCGGTCATTTGACAACTTATTTTGGTCGCTCGCTGGATGAACAAGCTTAGCAACTTGAGGGAAGTGCATGACCCCACCAAGTAACTGACCTTCCCACTTCTTCATTATTATTAATTTACACTAGTTAGCTCATTCTTCTACCCTGACCCTACATATTCTTGATTGGGGGGTTTTTATCCAAGTTAATGGCTCATTTTGCTCAAGAACCCTTAACCATTTTATTTTTCCTCCCAAGAGAATTTATGCTCAGTCTCTTAGCCCCATGTTATTCCCAAGCAAGCTTGTTGCCCTCATGGATCATGTCATCTAGTCCATGGGATCCCCAAGGACTCATTTGAGCCTCATTCCCTTAATCGAGCCACCTTGAGGAATAGGTCGTAGGGCTAAAAGCCATGATAGGAAAAAAGGTGTGACCTTGCAACCTTGTGACCTGCCTTCGATGCAACCTTGCAATTATGCGACCCTTGTGACCTACACTTCAGTACTACTTGTGTGGCCCTACCTATTTTGCGACTTGTGACATTGTGACCTAGCTTGTCCTGTGACCTACCCTACCAGTCGCTAAGTTGCACAGATCATCTTCATGACCTCAGAAACTCACTAACCCCTGTGACCTTGCAACCTATTAGGTACAATTTTCTCCGAGAGATTTTCTAGGAACTCTGAAACTGTGATTTTTGTTTTCTCCTAAGTTTAATTATTCATGTCAACACTCTCATCGTGGGATTTTTTGTTTGACATGGCAGGGGATGTTGATCTTGAGTGCATCTCAATTTCCTCATTCTATGGTGAGATGGCACCTACATGAGTGAAGTCTTCTCATAAAATCTCTGAAAGCAGTGTATAGGAATTTCACCAAGTCTCATCACCTCCCATCTATGGGGATACCATGTGAAACCTCAATAATAGCACCAATCTCTCCTAGTTCGATATCTACGGATTTTTTTCTTAACAGGACATCAGTGATGACCAGGGGGATTTCTAGGTATATATTAATTTCAAGAGGTCAAGTCTCCCCAAGGTGGCCTCAAAACCCCTAGTATTTCCACGTTGGGTTGTGTTATATTCTTTCCACGACTAGCTGACCTACTTAACTGGGGGTTAGACAGGGGGCGGAGGCACCCCTTCGTAGCACAGACTACGTAGTAGGGCGGTCATAGGGGGGCTTGAGGGGGTTAGTTAGCCCCCCACTACGGGGTCTGAGGCAGCAACCCGGGGAAAATGTTTTGGACTCTATATTATGTTGGGTGGACCTACCTATGGTTTTGTGCATGGTTTTCACACATGGTTTTGGACACGATGGTTTTCTGTCCATGGTATTGGATGCTTTGACATGTATAAATATGTATTGTAACATTGAAAGGAACATAATGAAAAATCAATTTGGTAGTCCCGGCTTTGGGATCCATGGCAAAATCTCTATGTATATGGGTTTTATCTATTATTCTCTAGCATTGTTTATTTTCTATTGTTAGAATTTGTATGCAGGTAATTTCTATACGGGGTTAAAACCTACATTTTGTATTAGAGCTATTTTGGCTTCAAGGGGACACATTTGTTGCTGAGGGTTTTCAGTTGAGTCTATGGTAGACCTACGAGATCGATTCTGGTGGTGAAAGAAGATGGCAAGTAGTGGAAAGATAGAGATCGAGAAATTTAATGTTCAAATTTTTGAGTTGTGGACTCTCAATATGGAGGATTTGTTGGTGGATAAATATCAGTGGATCATGGTAGATCCGGGTACTAAACCAACAGGAGTGTCCGACAAATAATTGAATAAGTTGGATCGGAAGGTTAAGAGCACAATATGATTGCGTGTCTTAGATTCAATATTGTTGAATGTATCAGGGGAAGCTACGGCGAAGGCTTTGTGGGACAAGTTAGGGTCTTTGTACCAATCTATGTCTCTAGTGAATAAGTTGTTCCTATGGAAAAAGACATATAACTTGAGGATAAAAGATGGAGACTCGGTGACAGAACATCTGAATGCATTTAATACTTTGTTAAGTCAGTTATTATCTGTTGATATTAAAATTTCAAATGAAGATAAGTGCATCAGCTTGTTGTGTTATCTACTAGATTAATGGGATAGTCTGGTTATTGCAATAGATAGCAATGCAACTACCTTACAATTTGATGAAATAGTCTCGTCCTTGCTGATGGAGGAGATAAGACTGAAAATAATGGAGAGCTAGAAAGGTGATGCCTTGTTTGTACGAGGATGGTCCCAGAACAAAAACAAAAATAAGTAATCAAGTGGGAGATCTAAATCTAGAGGGAGATCTAAATCTCTACGAAAACATATAAAGGTGGTTTGGTGGAAATGTGGAAAGGAAGGGCACTACCAAAGGGACTTTAAATCTAAATCTCCTCACGAAGGAATCTAGTGATGCTCCTTCTGTAGATGCAAAAACCACCTCAGATGAAGGTGGGGATGTGTACATGGTTTCTTCAAGTACACATGTAGATCATGAGGCATGGTCAATTGACTCAGGTGAATCCTTTCACTTAACTCCCCATAGAGAGTGGTTCTGTGAGTATGAGAAATATGATGGTGGTGATGTCTTCTTAGGGGATGATAGGAAGGCTAGAATCATTAGTCACGGAAAATTAAAGTTGAAGTTGCAAGGTGGAAGGGTTAGAACACTTCTAGGTGTTCTATATATTCCTGCATTGGCCAAAAATCTGATTTCTGTAAGCAAGCTATATGATACAAGTGTAAAATTAGTGTTCGAGAAGGATACCAACAAGATGGTTCGGGGAGCACTAGTATTCACGTCTCGGGAGTTAGGATTGGAACTACCTACAAGCTGCAAGGTAGCACTATTGTTGACGGGTGCAACAGTTCTGTGGTTCTTGAAAATGGAGTAGAAAATCTAGTAGTCTCTAAAGAGAAGACCATGATGTGGCATCAAAGGCTTGGAAATATTGGAGAGAAGGGCCTTCGAATACTTCATGGTAAAGGTATGGAAGAAGGTATGAGTAATAGCTATTTGGATTTTGAATTCTGTGAAAATTATGTATATGGGAAGCAAAATTGGGTGAGTTTCCCCTCTGGTGGTAAGAGGACGAAACAGATATTAGAGCTTGTGCACAGTGACGTGTTTGGACTTGTGAAGGTTCCATCATTGGGTATGTCTATGTACTATGTATCATTTATAGATGAATTATCAAGGAATACATGGATATATTTCCTAAAGAATAAATCTGAAGTCCTTGACAAGTTTAAAGAATTTAAGGCTTTGGTGGAAAACCAGATAGAGAAGAAGCTAAAGGTGTTCAGGTCAGATAAGGGTGGAGAGTCTTGCAGCAAGGAATTTGAAGAATTCTGTAAGAAGTGTGGTATAGCATGACAAAAGACTACTCTATACACACCTGAGAAAAATGGAGTTGTAGAAAGAATGAACAAGACGTTGATGGAGAGGGAAAGAAGCATGCTCAGTGGTGCCGGGTTAGGACAAAAATTCTAGGCAGAGGTGGTGGAGACAACATCTTACCTGGTCAGTGGAACACCTTCATCAGCATTGGAGGATAAGACTCCACAAGAGTTATGGACTGGTAAGAAACCCTCTCTTTCACATTTGAGGGTATTTGTATGTGATGCATATGTACATGTTGCAAAGGAGAAAACAACCAAGTTGGATAGTAAATTTGAAAAGTGCATCTTTATTGGGTATAAGGATGGTTTAAAGGGTTATAAGCTTTAGAACCCTGTAGCAAGGTTGTGTGCAACCGAGATGTGGTGTTTAGAAAGGTGAAAGATGTTATTAAACATGAACCCCAACCAAAGGAACCTAAGAAGGTAGAGTTTGAGTTTAAGGAGGAAGAATCAGACTCTACAGCAGAGGAGGAATCAGAAGATGAAGAGCCACAAACTCCAGGTGTGAGAAGATCAGTTCGAGAAAGAAGGCATCCAGGAAGGTATAGTCCATCTTCTTTATGTTCAAATTTTTCTTTATCTATTACTGATGATGATCCCAAGACTGTGAAGGAAGCAGTGGATTCAAAGGATGGAAAACTCTCGAAAGAGACCATGGTTGATGAAATGGCATCTTTGCACAAAAATGAGGCTTGGGATTTGGTGGAGTTACCGGCTGGAAGGAAACCCATTGGCAGAAAATGGGTGTTCAAGAAGAAGACAAATGCAGAAGGAAAGGTGGAGAAATACAAAGCTCGGTTGGTAGAAATAGGTTATTCCCAAGTGCCGGAAATTGATTTTGGTGTTATTTTTTCTCCTGATTCCAAGGTACCTTCTATTAGATTAATTTTATTTGTTGCTGCTTCTTTTGATTTTGAGGAAGAACATATGGATGTGAAGACATCATTTCTTCATGGCGATCTGGAAGAGGAGATCTTCATGAAGCAACCTGAAGGTTTTACGCTGAAGGGTAAGAAAGAACTGGTATGCGAGTTAAAGAAGTCTCTGTATGGGTTAAAACAGTCACCAAGGATGTGGTATCAGAAATTTGATACATTTATATGGGTACTTGGCTTCACCAGAAGCAAAGAATATCACTGTTTGTATTTTAAATTAATTGGTGACCGTATGATTTATCTGGCCTTGTATGTGGATGATATGTTGTTGTTTGTAAATGCCAAAGAAATTATCTAGGATTTGAAGACCTAATTGTCCTCCAAATTTGACATGAAATATCTTAGTGCTGCAAACTATATTTTGGGCATGGAAATTAAAAGGGATCAGGAAAGAGGAAGCTCTGGTTAAGCCAAAGGAAGTATGTTGAGACAATACTGTAGAGGTTTAATATGCAGGATATTAAACTGGTAAAGGTTCCTATTCATGTATGTGTAAAGTTATCTGCCAAACAACGTCCCAAGACACAAGAAGAGGAAGAGGACATGTCTCGTGTTCCATATGCAAGTGCAATCAATAGCCTCATGTATGCAATGTTCTATACTAGACTAGACATTACAGATGTAGTGGGAGTATTGACAAGGTTTATGTCAAAACCAGGGAAGGAGCACTGGACAAAAGTGAAGTGGGTTTTTAGGTATTTGTGTGGCACTAGTGATTATGGTTTGTGCTACCAAGGAAGACCAAGATTGGACAGAGTGTTGGATATTCATGGCTTTGTTGATGCAGACTGGGCTGGAGATCTGGATCACAGAAGATCTACAATTGGGTATGTGTTTAACCTATTTGGAGGTGCAGTCAGTTGGATGAGTAAGAAACAATATGTAGTGGCACTATCAACTAAAGAGGCAGAATACATGGTAGCCACTCATGTAAGCAAGGAATTAGTTTGGTTGCAGAGATTGTTTTCGAATACGGTGTTAGTACAGTGAGCTATAAGGATAGGCTGTGATAGCCAAAGTGCAATTTTCTTGGTAAAGAACCCTGCTTACCATTCAAAGACAAAACACATTAATGTTCAATATCACTTTGTGAGCGATATCATAGAAGACAAAAAGCTGTTGCTGGTAAAGGTGGACACTTTGAAGAATACTCCATATGCATTGGCAAAATATGTGAGCTCTGAGAAGTTCCTTTGGTGTAGAGAAACAATGGGTGTTTCAAGGTTGGATAAATGACTAAACTCTCTTGTGGACCACTGTGGAAAGAAAACAAGTGGGAGAATGTTGGGCTATGTTATATTCTTTCCATGACTATCGCACCTAGTTAACTGGGGGGTTAGAGGGGGGGCAGAGCCCCCCGTTCATTGCGTCGACTATGCAGCGGGGGGATCACAAGGGGGTGGCAGCCTCCCCTTTACAGGGGGTTTGAGGGGGGAAGTTAGCTTCCCTCTACAGAATGAAATTATGGATCAATGGGTAGTGAAGGATCACATAAGTGCAATATTTGCAATTATCTCTTCAGCAGACATCATTGCTTACTAGTACAGATTGTCGAAAAAGGATGAGACATTTAACACCTCATAGGTCTATGGTTTTGCAATCCCAACCAAGGAAATTTTGAGGGACTAGTGGCAATATGCGTACAATTTCCTAGTTAGGATTCACCAAATATACATGACATATAATCTAAAAAACATTTATCATCTTATTATGACCATGATGAACCGGTTGTACTATAGGGCCAACATTGATATTTTCAATAGGATGTGGGTCCCTATCATGTACATCGTCACCACTAGGGGTATATTTTTCAACTAGGCCAATATCTTAGCTTCTGCATTGAGTACAGACATAGTTGTAGCTAAGAATCCTAAGGCAGACCGGTCCTCAGAATTTTATATAGCCTCGTAACTACTAGATGAAATTTGTGCCTGATTCCATTTCTATCGCTGGAGCAACAACTAGACCTCAGCTGCAACAAAGCCCATACATTAGCACTACAAGATCTTCTGGAACCCAGGCTACAAGAGTATACTTGAATCCACCTCTGAATCATTCATTACCATGTTATACCAGTTTCTTTTAAGGGAAGAGCGCCATTGCATGTCGAAAAGGGCCATGGAGACTCTCACTAAAGTGGCACATTAGTTCCCCTTTCAGCAAGGCACATTTATGAGGGTTCTTAGCTCATATAAGACCCCTCACACACTTCCTTGATTTTCCACTGATAAAGTGCTCATGCGGGAAGTATGATAAAAGATTACCCAAGGTTATCAATGATGTTGAGAAATGGGAAGAAGAAGCCCTAACCTGCCTTCCCTCTTACTATCCGGACTTACATGGTTGAAAATTTCAAAGAAGTGGAGGTAGAAGCTGAAGAGATAAAGGGGTGCCATTTTGTGACTCTAAACCATCGCACCTATCACCCCAAAAGAGTAGTGGCATGTCACTGTAAGAAAGCCAATTTCAATTGGTCATACATGCACACCAAGAACATTCACAAAGATAGAATCAGAAATTGGTACAATGCAACCAAAGAGTTTAGTCATAGTGGGAAACAAGAAAGAGATAATGAGCAATCCAGTCATTCCCAAGAAAATGTGAGCTTACAAGAGAGATCAACTTCACTGAAGAGGAAGAAAGAACATTAAAAGGAAATGAGGAAGCTCAATAAACACAAGGGTAAAGAGGCAGAAGATCCCTCGAGCAACGAAGATGAGGGGGAATATGATGAAACATTTCAACATATAAATGTGACCTTGGAAAGGAAAAAACAAGACCTAAAAATAAAAAGAAAAGAAGAATTAGATGGTCATAGGAGTCAGGTGACCAGAAACCTGAAGACTAGCTTGAGAAGAGGTGACTTGAGGAGAAAAGTAGAAAGATACAACTATAGGAGGAACATTTGAGAAAGCAAGAGGAGTAGAGGGCCCAAGAAGAAGAAGAGAGGAAGAGACTAGAACAGGAACAAAAAGAGCAAGAGGACATACACAGACAAGCAAAAGAGCTAAGAAAGAAACAAGAACAAGAAGAAAAATAAAAGAAAAGACTGGAAGAGGAACAAAGGAGGAAGGCAGAGGAATAAAAGAAAAGATAGGAAGAAGATGAACTAATAAAACGACAAGAAGAGGCCAACAAGAAATCTCAATAGGAATCCATAAACAAGAATAATTCAGTGAGAAAGTTGAGCTACCTTCGCTAGATGTTCCCCCATCCACTCCCATCACCAGAGGAAATCTTCCTCTCAAAGATCTAGGCATTCTTGAAGATGCTGAAGATGAAGTGTTGGACCTTACCAAGCTCACTTTTGATTAGGTCAATTTCAAGATGATGTAGGAAAGGAGGGAGTATTATGATAGGAAACTTACAAAGCCTCTATCCATGACCAAAGAGAATGAGATTGTCCTAGATTTGATAGTTAATCCTGAGATGATCATCTTGACTAAGACAACTTTCGTGACCATGACTAAGCTAAGTGTTGGCAGGATGGGAAAGAAAATTACAAAACTCCAAAAGAAGCTCTACACATCCGAGAAAAGGGACATAAGAGCAGAAGGAGACAAAAGGAAGATGGAAGAAGAGAATGTAGTGCTCCATTTGATTCACTCCAGCACGAAGCAATTATAGGCCACAATTAAGGATGAAGTTGAAACGATAAGAGGATCCATGGCAATGGTTTATGAGGAGATGTCAAAACTGCACCATACTATGACCCCAATCCTAGCCATACAGGCCAACACAAAAGAAAATTCCTCCATGCTAAAAGAGGCAATTATAGTTTTGGATAACATTCATGAGTGGAAAACCAAGTATCCAGATGCACCAGTGGCTCTCCTAAGAAAAGATTGGATCACTAGAAAGAATGATAAGTTCTAGCTTCACATTAAGATCCAATCATAAGACAATCTAGCTAGAGATGTGTATGAAATTCTTAATTCTTACAGACATCTTCTGAGTGGTCTCAAGTTAGTGATTGACAACCGTGGGGTTCTTTCTATTGGGGTAGTTGGAAAAGGGAGAAAGCAAGAGGACATCTTAAAGGAGGTTTAAGCATTTATTAACACCTACAGGTAAGCTTCCAACTTAGATGATTTTTAGGCTACAAAGGAAAACAATACGCGGTACGTAGTGGAACTGGTAAGTAGGTAAACAAAGCTGATGACTCTTGCCAATCAAATCAATGTCAAAAGGAGCACCCTCATCCCAGACGCCCTCGAATGTCTACATAGGCATGAAAAAGATAATCCAAGGATAGCTCCTATAGCTCTTGAATATGATCTCTAACACACTTACCTCGTGGAGAAGCTACACATAGATGTTTCCATAATTTTCTATTGTTAAATTGATAGGATATAATTTTCTTATTTTTCTGAGAATAACAAGATAGGATAGAGTAGAGAAAAATAGGAATTTGAAGAGTCATGAGGAAGTCTAAAGGTCATGAGGAAGTCAAAACGTCATGAGGAAGTTAGAGATTCAAGGGTAGACAAAAGGTCACCTTCTTTTCTATAAATACACCCTCATGGAATATTGTATAGAAATATTAGCTTTCGACTTATTTTCATACACATTATTTTGAGAACTTGTTCTCTTCCTATAAATGCAAGGAGTAATAGTTGTTTTCCACTTCTTGATTGGATTAATGCTTTGTATTGTGATGCCATGAATATTATTAGCTCGATGAATTGGAAGTTCCTATTCTTGATATAAAGAGGATCTGAGGTTGTCATTGATGTCAACCCAAGCAGCACCAGGGGCTACCCTGATCTTGAAAGGGAATCTTGACTTTACAAATTACTCTATTTTTAGTCATGGGTCTTCTAGATTTATTCTACTTGTCGATATGTTTCTGCTGATAGATGGCACGCCAAGTAATTCTTCACGGTTTGAGAGATATTCATGTTTGAAGTTAGTAACCCAATTTAGTGGGCTAAAACCCTATGGGGTCGTGGCATGGCACTCATAAGTGGTTTTGGTCATTGAATAGTCAATAATTAATAATTTTTTAAGCTCCTAAAATCCCTCCAACATTCTCTATAGAAGCCCCTCTCAACTCTATAAAAGGAAATCTCATATATCCTCCAAATGAAGTGATCATGGAGTTTTCGCTATAACTTCATTTCTGCAAAGTCTTAGATTCTGAAATGAAAACCCAATTGATTCACAATCCTAATGAACATTGTGACCAAATTTTGGATCTCTCTACACTATATTTTCAGAGATATGACCTGTGGAATTTAGCGTTTTTGCAGGCTCCCGAATTACATCTCAAAGAAGTGACCTTGGGAAAATCGACATAACTCTCTCTATGAGAAGAGGATTGGAATTCTGTAAAAAGTGGCGGATAGTACATGGAATGTATTTTTCTTTGTATCAATTTCATAGCCAAAGGAGGAACAGTGACACATGGCATTCTGTACAAGCTCTCTCTACTAAACTAGTCCATAATTAGGTCATTATGCGAGATTGGGCATAACTTTATCTTGAAGAGTCCAAATCAGGTCAGACCTATGGCATTGGAAAGAAGACTTAGAGGGATAATACAAAGCTGAAGATCACATATTGGGGATCTAAAATCACATAGATACACCAGATTAAATATTATTCTCCTAGAAGGCGAGAAAAAATAGATCAAGTGTTGTCAAGCGGTGCAAAGGACCAGACTTTCTAGGACAGCAAAGAGCAAGGTGCAACAAAATGATGTAGTAGAGGTAAGCTAGAGGTAAGTATATTTTGTATATGCATGTTCATTTCTTAATTGCATTAGGTTCTTTGTATTCTAATTTGTTTTTTTTGTTTAGCACTGCCATATGCTCTACATGATGAGGTAAGTTTTGCTATTATCATGTCATGGGTATTTCCTTGAAGACATTTTGCAAGTATTATATATTCATCAAGAGAAGACTCAATGCATAATCTAATGTTCTGAAGAGTGAGAAATGGTAGCATGACAAGAGAAGCAATCAAGGTGCAGAACAACAACAAGAAGTTCACCATATGAAATCTTCAAGTTGGAAGCACTGCATATAATCATTGTAAAAGTATCATAGGCAACCGAAGCTTTTTTTTTTAGAATTAAGGGAGGAGGAAGCGAAAATGTTCCCATGAGAGAGGAATCCTTAAGTAGTCCAACCCCAACATGTTGATATGGGTGAGGAGTTTCCCCCATGAGAGGGAGACTTCCATAACTGAAGAATCAGTGGAAAATAAATTGAACTGATAAATGGCCATGATACCACCATTAAGAGGAAAAGTGATCATTCTAAAATATGTTAAAACAACCACAGCCATGGTATAGACCCACATACGATCCAGTAGAAGATTATAATCTAGAGCTGTGACTTATACTAATACAACCTTTCCACCTAATTCCACCTATAGATAACTCAAAACCAACACAGTTTATAAGTTCTTCCATCGAAATATTTCAAAGTGGTTAGTGACTGGATTAATTGGAGAGAACCAATAGCCTTCCAGCAAGACATGGACATAATACAAGTTGAGGCTCCTTCATCCACAATGGAACGATGGATATTCTTACCATGAACAACAACCTGGATCATGAAATCTAATTGATCTAGAAGTTGAGGTGTATAGTTCTCATGGTTAAAAACTACTAGGTTGGAATCCAAAGGATTAATACATCCCATTGCTGAAAGAAAAGCCTTCTTTTGGGGTGGGAAATTTTGCAACACCGCAAGAGTCGACATAATTGATGGGGAATAAGCTATTTCCTTAACTATGTTATAATTTTGAGCAGTTCTTGTATGAGGGTTGAATGTTGATGTATGGATAACACCCTTGGGAGGCTTAATCATTAATTCAGTAGGTATGGAATTTGGAGTAGGATTCGATGGAGATGCGGTCAAACTGGCAAGTTGATTAGTAGCCTTACTATTTGAGAGATTCACATTACCATAGTCCTTACTTCAGGTGCCACCATAACTTAATTTTTGGGCTTAGTAGAAGAAAGCATCAAGATTAAGTTAGAGGAAGTGTGGTCTTGGGCAACCATATTTTTTTCCTGATTTAGAAATTGGCCCATCAACACATTGGGTGTAACGGATGATTTAATAAATGGATTCAACTCGACCCAATGTGGACAATCGCAAGTGAAATTCTCCTCATTACAGATCAAAAGTGGGTAGAAAGGTTTCCATTTTTATTTAGGAGACTAATTGTTTTGTTTATCCTTTGGATCATTTTCTTTATTCTTCATACCTTTTCCTTTCTTCTTACTTCCTAGTTGTAAAGATTTTCATTTAGATGATTGAATGAAATTGATATCGGAATTAGAAGTTGTTGGAGTGGAAGGAGGGCTTTGAGTAGTGGCAGTAAGAGATGAACCAAATGATTTACTCATCGACTATTGATTGGTAGAAACAATCAGTCCATTGAAAGCATGTAATTCTTTACCAGGAATTTTAGAAACAATATCAGTAGGTCACAAAGCATTTGGTACCTTATCACAAAGATTGTCAGATTGGGTATAGATGAGATCCAAGTATTGGGCACAATAAATCATATGTTCTTCAATTAGTACTCTGCCTTTGGATACATCTTCTATGATAGATGAAAATAGAGACTTAATGAACCATTCAACTAATAATTGGTCACAAATAAAAGTTTTAGCCAATTGACAATGTTGTCGCCACTCTTGAATATGAACAGAGATGTGAGTGGCATTAAACTATTTGAAATTGATTAAAAGTTCCATTCCAGTCGGATATATGATGTGGAACTATAAATGTGTTAGGAATGTTGTATCCAAGGTGCCGAAGTTATCAAATTAAGCTTGAGTAAATTTTATATACCACTTAGCTTTCATACTAGTGAGTGTACGCTAGAATATACGCAAACGAACATAATCATCATTGAGTCTGTTCGAAGAACACCAAAAATGATAAGTAATCATGTGTGTGGATGGGTATTTTATAGGATTTCCATTGAATTTAGGAATAGGATAAGGCACCTTTGTAGGAATAACTAGACACCAAGGAGAATGAGCAATGGGATCATTAGCGAACCTGGTCAAATCCTATTGCACATTGGGTAAACCGATTCTCCCTATATGTTTCGTGACATGAAATAAATTCCTCTCTTGGATACTATAGTGTTGTTTTAATCAATCCTAATTGACCAAGACTGCAACCATTTAATTGTCAACCCAGGGTAGGTCTTGATGTTTCAATGGAGTTTGCACTATCTGTGCTGATACACTAAACCAAGAATGAAAATAGGAAATAGTAAAGAATTTCATTGAATCAATTGTAGGAACTAAATCATTCATGCAGAAATTAAAACACTCTACAAAAATGAAAGCACACTTCATGATTACTAGAGCAAGGGCATGCCACACAATGAACTAGTAACTACACTAGCTGGTCAACTACCATACTTCTTAATCAAATAAGTGTAACATGATAACATAATTCTAGTACTGAAGAAAATATATTCTACAATTTGTACATTAACAACATAAAACCATACAAACAATAAAATAAACAATAATATACAACTACTTCTACCGCTACATTCCCTGCTAAAGAGGAGGGACCTTCCTCCCTAGCAAGGACACAGGAATAAACATGAGATTAGTTAAAGAATCGAATGAGAAACAATAAAATCATCGCTGAAGTGTCTTCAATATTAAAATAATTAAAAGTTACAAGATTAAAATAATAGTGCTCTATATGTCGTCCTCGTACATGAGAGATTAAGTTTCTCTTATAGTTATTACATGCCCAAAATCGGGAATAGATCAGTCATGAGAATCTCACGATTCTCATGATGATCATAAAATAGAAATCACTATAACATGTTCCTAAATACAAATTCTATTCAAATACATTGGTTAAGATCAAAACCATTTGGATCTATTACTTTCTATATAAACAATTCATAACTCATGATAGTTGTTGCATGGAATAGTACCCACAAAATTTCCATCTATAGTGTAACAACATCCTGTGGTCAAATGATGATTTGGGATATAACAACAACCACTGGGTAACAACATCCTTGTAATACAATTAGAGGTGTAACAATGGTCACGCTTAACAATAAGTGGTATAACAACAACACTTGTAATAACATATAGAGTGTAACAACAATCTGTAACAACATATAGATTCTAACAACAATCTGCTTCACCCTACTCTGAGACCAATCAGTGTGACTTGTTCACTCCATAACCTCATTCTCAAAAGAAACACCTGAAAAATAGGAGAGGATCCAAAGAATTCTCCAATTCTTACCCCAATTAGACACGAAAAGGAATATCACATCATTATATTCAGAAAAAATGGCAAAATAACAACATGGCGAAATAGGTTGATTATAATAAGAAAAAGTTGATTAACATGTGAAGTTTTCATTGGCCTGGAGGGAAAGAGGATCAAAACTGGGGAAAAAAAGTGTAGGAAATAGGTATAAAAACCACACCCAACATCTACCCCAATAGAAGAAATTGCATATCCCCATGTAGAACCTCAGCTTCTCCTGCTATACAGCCAATGGAAGTCGGTAAAATTATAGGCACCAACAATGTCGTCACAAGGAGCCCTGTACCCCTGAGAATCCATCAATTCTCGTTGCTAATATTCCTCTTCATAGTTGCATAAGTGGTAATCTGAATGGTATTCATTCACTAGTAACCAAATTAGAGGAAATTTGAATCTAAGTCCGATCCAGAAGGCTCCCAATGTCTACACCACCTGGGCATATTCGGTTACTCACGTAACAACAGCCGCAAAATTCTTGTACTCAAAAGGGTCTCCTTCTTGTAACGTAGCACTACAGGCCTCAGTGCACTTAAGGCAACCTGTTAGCACTCGACTTTTCATCTGTGCATACAAATTGAGGAAAATCCCCACAACCCTTTTTATATAAGTGGTTGATTGTTCCCTGGTCCCCTGGGTACTTAGGAACAACTTAAAGTCACATCTCAGTTCATAAACCATTCTCGATTCTTCTCTGATCCATAATGTTTCCCTTTCTTCATTGGTCTCAGTTGATTTCATGGCTAGATGCCATTCGATTTGGTTCCTCATAAAATAAAGGAAGGCCCACAACTGTAAATGCCCCATATAGGAGAAAAAACTTGCCACCATCTTTGTGTTGACATATTCACACATTATGTTATACAAAAATAGCTCACAAAGTAAGCTCTATTCATCAAAATAACAAGTACGGAAAATTTCAAGAAAAGTACGGGTAGAAGAACCTAAATAAGGTATGTTCTTAAAGATTGCTTTTAACTGAAACAAATTATAACATTCCTAGAGGAACAATGGATATGATGAGGAAGGTTTCCTGCATCCTAGCAAGTTCAAGGCAAGCTCATGAAGATTTGTCTTATCATTTGTTAGATCCAAAACCTACCATTGTAACAGTTGCAACTGTTCGTCCTTCTTCTTCATAGCTTCCTTATGTCTCTGCTCTTCCCATTCTCTCTCCCACTCTTCCTTTAACCATTTCTCCCTAAGTGAATCCATCATCTTCTTATGTGCCCTGAGCAAGATCATTCCCTCTTGTAGAGAGAGCACCTACTACTTCCATTTTTGTGACTCTAGTATCAGCAACATTCCTTCAGAACACCATCCTTCGTGAGGACCTAGTGTTCTCCCACATGCACTCACAATTGAAGGTGTAACAACCTCCCAAGGCTGAAAGTGTTCCATTTCAGTTGTTGGTTCTTATGTAACATCAGCGTCATCAATGGATTTTTGTGTAATAGTTTCTTTTTCTCTCTGATTAGCTTCCTCTTCCACTGCTAGTTCTTGTAAGAGCAAAAACCTCATAGCAGAAACTAAATAAGCATACAAAGCATAAACCAACATGAAGACACAAATATTTTAATGTGGTTCACCCAACCAATCTGGGCTACGTCTACCAAACAGAGGCATCACCAATCTTATTACTCAACAGGAGATTACAACAACATAATTCCTCACACCCTCTCAGTACACATATCCTCTACGGGCTTACATTTTTATAGCTGGGAGTACAAAACTGAATCATAAATTCTCTCACAAAAAATATAGGATGCAATAAATCCTCCTCAGGAATAAATGGAGCTAATTTAGCAACAGATCCTATTGTTGTCACATTCATGAATTTTTTTCCAAATTTAATTAACAGAAAATCTCAACAATGTCCACCTTGACAACAATTAGCCTGATACCCTGTTCCTTTATTATTTTATCTTTTCTGCAAGCCAACGGAATCCAGACACCAACGTAGCTTCTCTAACAAAACTGGTTTCGTGAACATGTTTGCATAAGTTTCCTCTGTATGCACTTTTTCAAGAGAGACGCCCCTTTCAGTGATAACCTGTCTTACAAAATGGTACTTGATAGGTATATGCTTTGATTTACTATGATAGGCTGCATTCTTAGCCAAATGAATTGCACTTTGACTATCACAAAATAACTTGATGTTGTCTTGTAACCTACCAAACTCACCAAACAAACCTTTCAACCAAATCACTTCTTTGCAAACATGTGAAGCAGCTATGTATTCTACTTCAGTAGTGGATAAAGCAACAATGTTCTGTAGCTTTGACATCCAGCTAATAGCTCCACTTGCAAGAGTAAAGACATACCCTGATGTTGACCTTCTCTTATCCAAATCACCTGCAAAATCGGAATCAACATATCCGCAAACAAATTCACTACTCCTATTATAAGTGATACAGTAATCACTGGTGCCTCTCAGATGCCGAAGCACCCATTTCACTACTGACCAGTGTTCTTTTCCTGGATTTTCCATATACCTGCTGACAACCCCAACTGCATGTGAAATATCTGGTCGAGTACAAACCATCACATACATCAAACAACCTACTACATTGGCATATGGCTTTCAAGACATATATTCTTTTTCTTCATTTGTATTAGGACATAAACTTGAAGAAAGATTAAAATGGGAAGCTAAAGAGACTGAAACAGGCTTCCCATTGTTCATACCAAACCTCAAGAGTATTTTCTCAATATACTTCTGTTGTGATAGCCACAGCTTACCATTGCTCCTGTCTCTGAAAATCTCCATGCCCAAAATCTGTCTTGCTGCTCCTAAATCTGTCATATCAAATGTCCTAGCCATTTGAGCCTTTAACCTGTTCATCTCTATTATGCTTTTGCTTGCTAAAAGAATATCGTCAACATACAACACTATGATAATGAACATGCCATTACTTAATTTCTTAAAGTAAACACAATGATCATATTCACTTCCTATATAATTTTGACTCATCATGAAAGAATCAAATTTCTTGTACCATTGTCAAGGCGACTGCTTCAAACCATACAATTATTTCTTGAGCCTGCAGACAAATTTCTTGTTGCAATTTTGAACAAACCCTTCCGGTTGTTCCATGTAAATCTCCTCATCTAAATCTCCATGTAAAAATACAGTTTTAACATCTAGTTGCTGTAATTCTAAATCAAGTAAAGCAACTAATGCTAATACAATTCGAATTGAAACAATTTTTACAACTGGTGAAAATATCTCATGAAAATCAATGCCTGCTTTCTAAGAAAAACCTTTTGTGACAAGCCTTGCTTTGTACCTGTCCTCTATATCATCAACACCCCTTTTCAATTTGTAAACCCATTTACATCCCACAGTTTTTCTATCTTTAGGAAGTTCTACCAGATCCCATGTAGCATTCTTGACTAATGCCATCATCTTGTCCTTCATAGCTTCTTTCCACTTTTCACTTTTAGAACCTTCTACAGCTTCCTGATAGCACAAAGGCTCATCATCATTAGCGGTTAAAGAAACTGAAGTAACATAATCATCATACCTTTTAGGACAACATTTCATTCTTGTGGACCTCCTTAAAGATGTTTCTGGTACTTCCACAATTTGTTCATTATTATATGTAGGAACTTATTCATGATCTTCATCTAAAACATGTTCATGATCTGCATCTGAAACTTGTTCACCTTGACTATCATCAATATTTGAACTGGTTTCAGACTGAATGTGTTGAAGCTTAGATACATTATCCTGTTTCAGTTTATCATCTACATCTGGATTTTCAAGTGAAGATTCATTAAATTTAACATCTCTGTTAATGATTATCTTGTGAGTAGTAGGATCCCACAATCTGTATCCCTTAGTCCCATCACCATATCCAACAAAGATATATCTTTTTGATTTCGGATCTAATTTAAAACACTGATGTTTTGGAACTAGAGCATATGCATCACAACCAAAAACTTTAAGTTTAGAATAATCACAAGGATGACTTTTCCATACCTCTTGAGGAATTTTGCATCCTATTGCAGTTGATGGTGATCGATTTATCAAATAGCAAGCTGTAGAAACCACTTCTGTCCACAATTCCTTCTGCAAATTGGCGTTACTAAGCATACTTCTTGCTCTCTCTAAAAGAGTCCTATTCATGCGTTCAGCAACTCCATTTTGCTGAGGAGTATATACAGTGGTTTTATGTCTTTCTATCCCAATGTCCTTGCAATAATTATCAAATTCCTTTGAAGTAAACTCACCACCATTGTCAGTTCTTAAACATTTAATGTTTCTTCCAGTGATGTTTTCAACTAATGCTCTAAACTGTTTGAAAACTGTGAATACATCAGACTTCTTCTTTAACATTAAGAACCATACTTTTCTAGAGAAGTCATCAATAAAAGATAGAAAATATGATGATCCTCCATATGAGGTTGTAGGAGATGGACCCCAAACATTAGAATGGATATAATCAAGGATTCCCTTACTAGTATGTTTTCCAGTTTTAAACTTCTTCTTGCTTTGTTTCCCATATATACAAAGTTTGCAAAAATCTAACTTAACAAACTTTAAACTAGGAAGTAACTTATGATCAGATAAAATCTTTAAACCTCTTTTACTCATATGGCCCAACCTTTGATGCCATAAATGAATAGAATTATTGTCGTTTTCAGATACTGTAAGAGCATGAACTGATTCTGTTCTTCCTTCTAACTGAAGAAGATTTCCAACCTTCTTTGCTTTCATTACTAGTAAAATTCCCTTATAAACTTTCATTACTCCACCTTGAATAAAGGTTTCATATCCATTAGTGTCTTGTACTCCTAGTGAAATGAGGTTTTTTCTTATTTCAGGTACATGTCTTACATCAGTTAGAATTTTATTTGTCCCATCAAACATTTTAAGATGGATGCCTCCAATTCCCACAATGTTACATGTGACATCATTTCCCATGTAAACTACTCCATCATTGATTGATTTATAAGTTTTAAACCATTCTCTATGAATGCACATGTGATTTGATGCACCAGAATCTAACAGCCAATGTTGATCATGATTAGACAAACTAACTGATAACACTTCATCACTCATACCTGAAATGGATGTCGAACCTGTATCTGTCGTGTTTGCTTCTTTCTTCTCTGTCGAAGAGTCTTCTTTGGATGTTTGCTGTCTCTTCCAACAGTCCTTCTTCAAATGTCCCGATTTGCCACAAAACCAACACTTTACCTTACTCTTCTTCCCTTTCGATTTTGAACGCGAGTTGTTGTGCTTACTGAAGCATCTTTCTTTAGAACGACCTCTGACCATCATTGCTTCTGATGTAGAGGTTTCTGAATTTGACCTCTTCCTTGTTTCTTCGGACAACAAAGCTCCAACAACATCATCAAATTCAAGGGTTTCTGATGAACTAAGACTTATAGAAGTAACAAAATGATCCCATGACTCGGGCAACCAGCATAATAAAGTTATATCTTTATCTTCTGATTCAAATTTACTTCTATACTTTCTAACTGCACCAGGAGAGTATTAAAGGTATTCAAATGATCAGTAATAGATGTACCTTCCTTCATGCCCAAACTGTATAACTGTCACTTCAAAAGAATCCTATTGGTTAAGGATTTTTTCATATACAGCTTTTCAAGCTTTTTCCACAAACCAGCAGCAGTTTTCTCTGACACGATGTTAAACAAAACATCATCCTCCAAACATAGTCGAATGCCGCTCAGTGCTCTTTCATCCAAGTCACTCCATTCATCATCTGTCATGGTGTAAGGCTGTTTAGCTTTTCCTAACAGTTCCTTTGCCATGCCTCGTCGAACGAGTAGATCATACATCTTTACTTTCCAGATCTCGAAGTTGTTTTTTCCATTGAACTTCTCAATCTCAAATTGAGCACTTTGAGTTTTTGCCATGTTGTGTCACACAAAATCTCCAATTGCAACTTTTAATAAATGATTTTTTTATTTAAAAACTGCCCTTCATCAATAAAATGTCTTTGCCTTATAATGTCATGGCATATTACAATTTAAAAAACAAAATATGATATAAATGTAATATCATATATAATACAACCCATACAAATCATTTCTTCTGTTTTGTAAAAACAAAAGGAATTTCATAACAACTTTATAAAAACTTCAAATCGACCTTTTGATTTCATGTACAAAGGCGACCATTTGAAAAACGTTTTTGTCCTTTCTAAAGACCAATTTCAAAAACCACGTTCCAAAACATTTCAACAGTTCAAGGGCATTTTAATAATTGGTGTCAACAGTTCAACGACATTCAACAGTTCAACGCCATGTTAATAATCGATGTCAAAAAACAAAAAACTTGAAAAACACCATGCCGTTAAACACTTGCAAACCGAATTTTGTTTTAATGGCAGTTCACCATCGTTCAATGCTTCCAGGCTCGCAGTCCACCACACTCGCTGCCAGGTTCGCAGTCAACCGCAGTCGCTGCCAGGCTCACAGTCTAACATTGCCAGGCTCGTAGTCCACCGCTGCGCGGTCTGACAGTCCATGGCCACTAGTATTTGCGCTGATCCAAAGTCACCGCCGACATCTCTGTCACATGCAGTAGACTTGGCCTCTCAGCCTCTCTGGCACAGGAAACAGACGCCACGCATGTACCAGCTCAACAACATAGCTCTGATACCAATTGTAAGAGCAAAAAACTCACAGCGGAAACTAAATAAGCATACACAGCATAAACCAACATGAAGACACAGAGATTTTAACGTGGTTCACCCAACCAATCTGGGCTACGTCCACCAAATAGAGGCATCAACAATCTTATTACTCAACAGGAGATTACAACAACATAATTCCTCACACCCTCTCAGCACACATATCCTCTACATGCTTACATTTTTATAGCTGGGAGTATAAAACTGAATCATAAATTCTCTCACAACAAATATAGGATGCAATAACTCCTCCATAGGAATAAATAGAGCTAATTTAGCAACAGATCCTATTGTTGTCACATTCAGGAAATTTTTTCCAAATTTAATTAACAGAAAATCTCAACAGTTCTTGTGTAACAACAGTGTCATCCATAGGTTCTTGTGTATTGTTTTTCCCTTGGTGAGCTTCTATTTCCACTTTTGCTTCCTGTGTAACAACAATGTCAACCACAGGTTCCTGTGTATCAGCTTACCAAATTACTTTCTATGGAATTCTCTGTCTCAGTTGTTGGTTCTTGTGTAACAATGGTGTCTTCAACGGGTTTTTGCACATAAGCTTCCCAGGACTCAGTTTGTGTTTCCCTCGAAATAGTGTCCACTACACAGACTCTATACCCTATTTCCACTAGCTCCTTAGCACAGGCCATGCACACAACACCTGAAAGTTTTTCCTTCCTAGCCCTATCTACAACATCAGCTAAAGTATCTAGCCCTGGGGCCCTTACCTCTATCTTATCCTCTACTAACTGATTCCTTAGATTTTCATTTTCTTTTTCTAAACTTTCAATTTTAAGTAGCAAGGATTGGGTCTCGTTCTTACCTGGTGAGGAAGTTTCCTCCGACCGAGCCTGCTCTTCATCTTCTTGCCTTGCTACCTCCTTGTTCTTCTTAGACATGGATGGGGACTCTGGGTGCCCGCTAACCCTTATTCTCTGTTTTGTCCACTTATCACCAATTGGCTTGTCAACTAGTCTCTTTCCAATCCTTGCTTTCGAGGGCTGGGGCTGCTCCTTGGTTTCCGTCAGAGCTACTTTGGACGTCCTAGCATGCTTCCTACAAGTAGTCCTAGCCTTCTTTCTCATGAACTCCTCCTAGCTCATACCCTAGTGACTTAGGGCATCTATCACAATTATCTTGATGAGGTCATGGTTTGTGATGCAAGTCTTTGGATGCACAGTTATCTTCACGACCATGGCCATATGCCTAATATTTTCTAGAAAAAAGTACGGGAGGTTTATCAACTTTCAATGTTGAAGGTGGTTTAGCAATGGGAAGTGGTAATTGAATAAAATTGTTGCCCTTCTCTCATAGGCAATATAATTGATGGGTAAAGGGCGACATCAACCCATGGTTGGGGAAGCGAAAACTTGGCAATCCCCCTTCCTTTCTTCATGAGCCATTCCTCCCCTTGGATAAAATCCTTCTTCAAGGAGGGGTCATTAATTTTTTTGTTAAACAACCTTTTACCCTTTGCTGGAAATGTCGTCACACAGGAAATTACCTCTTTTGTAACTTCCAGCTTTAATCCCCTGACCTCTGTTTGATTCCTCTTTAAATTCTTCCTTCCAGCCTTTGAAAAAACTCGAACTAGCCTATGTCTTTGAAAATTTGGCATGCTCTAGGGTAGTTTTCCAATGCCTCTATTAATCTTCGTTCATGTTGAATTGTTGCCCCACCCATTGCTACACGAGTCCAATGATGTTATTATCTCTTATCCCTATTGAAAAGTTCTGAAGCAGTCAACACAATAATCAGTTGTTCTAGCCCTACAACTATTCTCCTCCACTTCTATTTGAGGACCCTGAATGAGGATGTAATGCTTTAGCAGTTGGTAAATGGTAGGGTGATGATGAGCTTCAGTATTGCAACAAGAATGTTGCAACTCCCAAGGCTACTAAATTTAATTATCAACCCGGGGTTCGTACAAACTTAAGAGATATCAACACTATATGTGTAGCATATAATGTGTTCTTCCCTTGCTATCATGATGTAATGGAGTGCATGTACTGAAGTCAAATCCTAAACTAATGGCAGAAAATGAAATGTTCAAAATGGAACCTTAACCTATTGCAAGAAAGAAAGTACAAGGAAAGACATTGAAATAAAATGCTAAAACACACCATTTTCGAACTAACTTCTAAGAGGCTTTGCTTCAAAAGAATGCTAAGTTAACATATATGCAATCCTATTTTCCTAAGCATGCAAATTCAAACCATCAAACCTTCTACTGTTGTGCATGTAAATGAATAAAATAAATATGTTTTTCTTTTTGTCTTTTTTCATGTGAGAGTGTGAAAGCTAATATCTTTGGATGATGTGGCAGGTGGCTTGGAGACTATGGTCAATGTTTGGAATGCTTGGGAGACCCTTAGGTTAACTTTTGTGGATTCCTGGAGGTTTTCCCCCAATTCGATCTCAAAACAAACCACTATAGGATGTACTAAAAACCTACAGGATCCCCTTAAAACCTACAGGATACAATCGAGAGAAAAATGATGGATGTTGAAGGTGATGGAAAGCTTATGGAAGATGGTTGGTGCATGGAATGAGACAAGGGAGTTCCTAGGACCACTTCAAAACTCAAAACCAAATTTGGGAGATGGATGGATTTGCTCAAAAATCTTGGAGAAGTTTCCTTGTGAAATGATGAAATTGGTAAGGGTTTAATGACCAAGCAAATCAAATCCAATTTGAATGGGACAATCCTTTTTATTAACTAGGATGTCTTAGGTCCCTATTTCAAGTGGAATCACTCAAAAAGATCTCTGTTAACCCATGCAAAAAAAAAAAACTAGTCGAAAATCTAGAAATTTGAGAACTAGTGAGCTAGTAAATCTAAAAAATGCCTAACCAAATCAAGTGAAAATACAATGGGGTATTTTTTGTTATCAACTAGAATTTTTTTGTGATCTAATTCAAGTGGAATAAATTTTATTGAAGCTCGTCAGCATGCTCTAAAAAATAGCATAAATTTACTATTCTTTGCTAAAAAGGAGGTCCAACAATCTAGATTTGGGAATAAGAAGACTAATTGAAGCAGCTAAATGATTACTATCAACTTCCAAAGATTTTCCAAGCATGAAATAAGGCTTGTGATACTGCAAAAGAACTTACATCAAACATTTAGCTGAATCCTAGAACAAGAAATCATTAATATTAAATGTAGAAATAGAAAGAAATAAAAACTAGAGATGCATGTGAATAAGTAGTGAAAACAAGGAAAGAAAATGATACAAAATGGATCTGAGGTTCCTGGGATAGCCAAGGCCAAGGAAACTTAGAGACCTATGGAGTAGGAAAAAAATTTAGAAGTTGAACATGACACCAATATTCATTATTTTGATCAGTAGAATTACATCCCTGCAAAATAATACAATGGAACTGCAAAGGTACAAGCTCTCTCCACAATAGCACTAATGAAAATCTATCCCTAGAGGAAAATTCAACTTGGTACTTATACAAAATGATTAGGAATCATTCGGCATAAATGGAGGAAACGCTCCCCACAAAATCCCTTGATTTTTGGATCTGGTCCCTAAAATTATGAATTTGCATTAAATGGCAGGGAACACATTCCTAGATTTTCTCTATCATTCCCTAGAGTAAAATTCGACTTGGTACTTATAAAAAATTATTAGGAATCATTCCCCATGAATGGAGGAAGCTTTCTCCACCAAAATCCCTTGATTAGTGGATCTGTTCCCTTGATTAGTGGAACACATTCCTAGATTTTCTCAATCAATGGAGTTCCACAATCTGTGCCATAATTCCATAATATCTTGTTGACTTATTATTTATTATTGATCCTCCTGTAGTAGGGAACAAGTCCCTAAATTATCTCCTCGTCAAAATCCTCATAATCTACCCAATATTCTCATAATATTCCACAAAAATAAATAATATTAGGCACAAATATCCAATTATTCATAAACCTTCCTAATGAGTATATTAAAATTAAAAATAAATTATCTAATGCAAAAAGACAGGTTTAATGTGCTGAAGGATGGTCATAGGCCTTAATTGATGTTTAAATTAGAAGCATGGGCCTTAATTTATGTCTAATTTAGAGGCCCATCATACCCCCCTACTAAAAGTGCTTCTCATCCTCTTTGCAACATAGTGACCTAATTGTCCCTCATCCATGGCCCTGGTGACCTCTCTCTTGTGAATTAAGAATATTGACTGCACATTCTGCATGGACAAACCCAGAAACACATTTGTGCAAAGAAAAATCATTGTTTCTTGAGACCATGAGCTTGCATTCTCCCCCTTATTCATGATGGGTTCTTGAATATTTTTCAGTTTGGTAAGGTCTTCCACCCCCATATCAACCTTCTGCTACCTTGTTTGACCATTTGGACACCTCTAACACCTTCAAAATGCATTTAGATGAGAACTAGGACATCCTGTAGTAATTCCTATCTAAACTACAGGAAACCTTTTTTTGATCATAAATGATATTATGAGCTTGGGATAGACCCTCAACTTGACTACCATGCTTTTTTCCCAATTCTATAACATCTTTTAGGCCTTGGAAAAAATATAGAAAGATATTAGAGACCTCTTGGAAAGCATCTTTTCATTACTGTCGTTTGAGTTCTGTTTTGATGGTGGATGCCCCATTTCCTTTTGTTGCCTTATTCTTCTCTCTTGTGGCCTAGAGGATTGCCCAATGGCCTTGTAGTTTTTTGTTTTGATTAGGTCTCTCTTAAGATCTGCCATCTTGGGGTTTAGCATAATTTGTTCATTTCTTCCTTCTTGTAGCAACATTCTTCCTTTCTATAGCAGTCATTCCTCTTCTTTCAGGGTTTTCTAACTGTATGGGAGTGAAATGATAAAGAGGGATTGGATCATGATGCTAGGGCTCAAAGGGAGTAGTGTAGGTTTGTGAAAATGGAGAGGAAGCTCTTCTTGTTTTTTTCTCAAGAATGAAATGGGATGGATGAATGATGAATAGATAGTGAATATGAAGTGTATGGAGGACTTGGAGTGTTGTGGTGACTTGGCCTTTGCAAAAACTTCTTCTTTTAATTGTTGTCCTTATTTCTTGCAATCATCACCCTTCATAATTTGACTTGTCAATATTGCATGAGTGAAGGAGTAAGCTGCAATTAGCTAGTTAAAGGCACCTGAGACTGTTGACACATCCTTAGCTTATAAAACCTCATCTCTCATGCATTGACAATAAATTTCTAACTATAATATGCTCAAGAGAAGAGGTCAAGAATATTCCATACTTGTACCTACTTGAGGGTTGTTGGAGAGACATGCATGCTGCTGCTGAGTTGATGTTGATATGCAGGTGTTGGATGGTGATGTTGATGATCTTGATGCTACTGCTAAGCTCTAGAGGAGTTTCTTTGAACTCAGGATATCCATGTTGAAGCTGACTGCAAATCTCTAGCTTCTTCATCATCATATCGCCTCAATTTTTCAAAGAAACCCATCCAATTGTGCCTTGTGAATATCTTGGGTGTTAATGAATCCTCACTGTGTTGATGGGTTCCCCCTATCATTTTTCACAGATGGATGGAGGTTTGTATATGTTTGATACCCAATTTAAAAATTATGTGTATACAATTCCCTTATGCTGCAATCACTTTCAACAAACTAGAAGGGTTTTTTATGTTCCTTTCACTTGGAAAAATGTGGGGAAATGTAGAGCCTACCTCCTTAACACTGCTTGATGAATTCAACCTCTATTTTTCCCTTTAAAAACTACTCACTACCAATCATGTAGGTGTTGTTCTGTATCCTGTAGGATCTCAGGGAATCCTGTAGGTTTTGAGGACAACAACTTGTTTTGCCCATATCTCCCAAATGGTAAAATGTATTGACCTGAAACTCTCTCAGCATGTTTCCATCATCATTATAAACCTCCCCATAAAAACAATTTGGTCAATGGATTCACGGATCTCGAGAAAAAATAAAAATGGCTGAAGGTGATGGATGTTGATCTCTTGGAAACCGTGCACTAGAAATCTCTGAAATTGCTTGGCCATGTTACTATCATCCATATGCATCTCCCCATGAAACTACTTTTTAAATGGATGCACGGATATTGAGAAAATTCAAACATGGCTATAGGTGATGGAGGTTAATTTCTTGAAAACTGTGCACTAGAATTCGCTGAAATTGGTTGATAATGTTACCATCATCCATATGCATCTCCCCCTGAAATAGCTTCGAAAATTCCTGCATAGTTTTCAAGTTAGGCAAAAACAAATTTATGTTCTATGTACTTTTGTATCCTGGAGTAAAACATAGCATCCTCTAGTTGTTTAGGATAGAAATCAAACCGAACGGTAGAAGCTTGAGAGTGATGGGTGGATGGTGAAAATAGATAAGGGTGATGGATTGGCATGGCTGTGGCCTTGTTGGAGCATTTGAGCAAAGGAGGAGAAAGTCAAAATTTGACTTCTTTTGATTAGGCTTGACCAATTTTTTCTTTTCTTTGGTGCCAACTTGTTTTTGTTCCTTGTAGATGTTGGAGAGAACCTACATTCATCAAAGAGATACTTGGAGCAAGGATTTTTTAATTTTTTCTTTTTTTTCTTGTTCTAGGCTTACTAGCCGCCTCAAGGAGGTTTTCAACTAGTAGGTATGCCTAGGTGACTCAAAGGAGGTTTTCAACTAGGATCTTTTCTTTTTTCTCTTTTTCTCTTTTTTTCCAACCCGTTGACCGCTTCATGGAGGTTTTCAATCAATGAGCCAATCTGAGGTGCCTCTAAGGAGGCATTCACCTGAGATTTTTAATTTTTTCTCTTACTTTTTAATTTTTTATTTTTAAATTTTTTTATACCCTACCCTACTTGAAAAAGAAAATCACTTTCAAGTATAAGAATACTTCCAATGGATCCATGTGCTCATCAAGATGACAAACAAAATGATGTGTAGGCTTGAAATATATGCTTTGACATGTACCTACATTTCAAAGACCAAATGATTTGACTTTGAAAGGATAAAGCATAGTTGAAGAAGAGAGTGATTCTCCATCTTGTTGATTTTTTGGAACCAAACCTCAATATAACTTTGATTTCCTTTGTTTTCTTACTTATATGGATCATTCTTCATGTTTTATTCTACCATGACCTTCAAATCTTATTCTTTTTTCTGATTGTTCTCTTGAATACATCAGGGAGCTCTCTCGATCTTTGATTTTGATGTCTGCTCTTCATCAAGTGCAGCCCATGATTCTGTGGTCTTCTCATTTGAATCTTCTTCTTCTCGATGTGGTCCTTTAATGATGTCAAGGTAATGTTTCTTTTGCAATATTATTCCCGAGCTATGGTGAATACCATTGATCTCAAGAGGATATGTTTGGAAGTGTTGTACCTCAGCATTGTAAGTGGGATGAGCTACTTCAATGTGTGGGTTTGGAAATGATGGTACAAGTAGTTGAGTGGGAGTGTATATTTGAGATGGATGTGCATGGGGTTGTGGTTGTGGTAGAGGTGAATGGTAAGGATAACATGGATTTAGGTATGGAGGATGTTAGTGTCAGTCTTTGCAGCCTTCCTCTAGTGATCAAACATGCTCTTACAAAGTGATTTTAAGGTGTCAAGGTCAAATTTTGTCATTTCAGTAAGTCTTCCAGCAAAATTTGGTCACTAGGCATTAGGCCTAGGGTTTGCTTTTACTTCTGTCAAAGTTGTCCAAATTTCAGTCCATGCCACCATTCAGCTGAGTGTACCATCATTCAGAGGGTTTTCATTATCATGTCAAGTTCCACTGGGTCATTTTACACCTTGTTCATGCTTCAGTTGCGCCTAGGTAAGGTCATTTCCCTCTCCTAGGGTTTTGAAGGCAATTTCTCTTGGACAGCCAAATCATCAGCAAACATTGTGTCCTGATGTTCATACACCTTCCACTATCCTTATAGTACCTTATCAAACAATTCCCATCACTAAGATCCCCAAAATTCCTCGTTTTCACACAAACCCTAGTTTCTTGCAACAACTTGGCAATTTTCCAGGTTGGACCTGTGTTTTGCCTCATTGGACCCCTTCCCCTTACTCAATCTCTAAGATTACACTTTCCCCTAATTCCTAACATCCCTCCCTACGTCCCAAAATTTCCTCAAGAATTTCGAAGCCCCCTATCCCCTTCATTTCGCTTCATTTCGGCAAATCCCTTGTCCCACACATCGGGATAGGTTTCACTCAAATGATGTTTCTGAGCAAGAAAATATGAATTTTGGAAAACTGGGAGAGGTTTTTGTCCACAACATGCCAAGGAAGAAAAACCTCCTTCATGTTTTACACAGGCTTCATGGTTCTAGAGAAATGTCAAAAATACAATCGCCTCGGTAGAATTGATGCACCTCCAAAGTGACCTTGGGAAAATCAATTTTTCTCCTAGCTTGGTTGGCCAAATGACATTTTTGATGAGCCAACTGATAACTAGACAAACATATCTCTCCAACGAGCTATCATGAGCTCAATTTTGGGTTGAGGAAGGCATTCAAAAGTTGACTGTAACAGCACTCTGCCTTTAGGCAGCCTCATTTGACACATTTTGACCAATCTTGGGAGATTTGATATTTGACAGGGCAAATGAACTCCAAATGGACAAATTCCAGTCAGGTTGGAAATTAGAGTCAATGCCTTTCCAACGTGCTATCCTGTGCCCAATTTGGACATCAGGAAGGCCTCCAAAAGTCACCCGGAAAAGAGCGTGATGCACAGAGGGAGCGTGGCGCAATGGGAGAAAATTTCCAGTGTAAATTTACACTAGCACGACGCACATAGAGAGCGCGGCGCACATGGAAAAAAGGCCTGAAATTGTGCAAAATTGCCTCAAATTTCTTGTAAAGCCCATCAAATTGCAAGGTAGGCTTTATAACATTACTTGTTCATCAAATTTGATAAAAGATATGGTGGTTTTATGCCTATGATCGAAATGCAACAAAACTCATAAAGCAACCACAAGAAACACAAAGGGCCATTTTGCTAGGGTTGTCCCATTGTGTTGTTGCTGCCAGAGTTTAAAAGCTCATTGTTTTCTCTAAACATTGTTGAAGGGTCCAAGTCTACATCAGCAGAACAGGGATCACCATCACAACATAAGGCACCTTTGCAAGATGAGGAGCAATTCCATCTTTACACTGATATAGTAAACTTGAATGTTAATGTATAGCATAAGATAGTAGATTAGGTCATCATGGAGAAAGATGCTAAGATCAAAGAGCTTAGGGACAATTTTTGTAAGGCCAATTTCATGGTTTGATTCCTAGAGCAGGATAATAAGCAATTGAAGATGAGCATCAAGAGCAAGTGACAAGGATGAATCCAAAGACTAGAGGACTCAGAAGGGAACTTTAGCAACAAAGGGAGCAGATGTCTTCAGTTGACCTAATTGTAGGAGAAATCAATAAAAATAGGGAGTTTTGGCTTGACAAAGGAAATTTTCATTTAAACAATCTTTGTAAGAGGGCCAAAAGAGACAACAAATTTCAAAGACACATGGCTACTCATTGCTACACAAGGAATCAGGTCTCCAAAGTCAAAATCAAGCAGTTGAAGAAAATACTCCAGGAAACCCTAATCAGGCAAAAAGAGAAGGTTAAGTTGGATTTTCTTATTGATGCTTCCCTCAGAGCAATACAGGACAAGGACAAGAAAGCCTATGCATGACGAGAGGCCATCAGGTGAAACAGGAGGCCGATTTCATCCTCATTCAGGATGATGATGCAGATGTGGAGAGCGCCCGACTTAGGATGACTATTCAGGAGCATAACACGGAGATCCAAGACTTGTCACTCAATGTGGAGAGGGCCAAATGGATCATCAAGTATTTGGAGCAGAGAAACAAGTAGCTTGAGGACCAGCATGAGATCATGGAGCTGCAAAACATCCGTGAAGACCAGTAGGCTGCCCAAAGAAGCATAAATGAGAAGACACCTATCCAACAGGAGATAGAGGCTGATTGAGAGATTTGGCTTGCGAGGATCCACATCCACTTAGAGAATGTGTTGGCGAAAGTAAACAAGGATAGGGACATGCTCAGGAACATGAAAAATCACTATTGGGCACGGAACAAGGTTTGCAAGGCACAAATAAGGAATTTGAAGGCAAACCTAAAGAAGGCATCAAAAAGGCAAAAGAGGAAAAAAGAGCATGATAGACTCTAGATATTGGCCGAGGCAATCCTTGTAGGGGTGATTTTAGGGGTGAATGTTCGCCCTTTGGCGAAATTAAAGGGTTTTAAATTTTTAGTGGGTGATTATTTTGTATCATAGTACACTTTTACAAATCACCTCAAATAGCCCACCTTCTTTTAAGGGACAGGGTAAAAAAGGTAAATTTAACCCTTGAAATTAGGAGTTACAACCTTCCATTCGCCCATTTTCAAGAATAGGTTTTATTAAGTGAATCCTATGGGCCAAAGGCCCAAATACCATATTTATAAAAGAGGTATGGTAAATTAATAAAAATATAAATAAATGAGAAGTATGGTAAATAAATAAATAAAATTTATATTTACTCCATAAGTCACCTTATATACATGCAAGGGTGTAAACAAATAAAAATATAAGTAAAGTGGAGGTATGGTAAATAAATAAAACGTTTTTTTATGCTTACTCAAAAGGTATGGTAAAGAAATAAAAATATAAATAAACTGGAGGCATGGTAAATAAATAAAACCTCTTTTTATATTTAGTCCATAACCCTCGTTCTATTTAGGAAGGCTAAAGAAAGAGGTTTTATTTAAGTGAATCCTATGGGCCAAATACCATATTTGTAAAAGAGGTATGGTAAATTAATAAAAATATAAATAAACAAGAGGTATGGTAAACAAATAAAACATTTTTTTATATTTACTCCATAAGTCACCTTATATTTACGAAGACTCAAAAAATGTGTTATATTTAGTTGAAACCTTGGGCAAAATACTATGGGACAAATACCACGGACTAGATTGTTATTAATACCATGCAAAAAAACATTATTAACCCTAATATTAGTATTAATAAAAATAAAAATGGCACATGGTATTGACCCATGGTATTCACCTGGTATGTAGCCTATTTAAATGGGGGAATTAAACCAGCATAGATCCATCTTTACTCTGGATCTACTAACCCCCGAAAGGTATCAAATATCGGTAATTTTGATTTCAAAAGATATTTTAAAGAAATGCAATGATTTCATTTGTGTATTCAATAAACACAAGATTTTATAATTGAGTAAAATATTCGCCATGCCTGGTGAGAGATTCGCCAAAAAATTATATATACATATCATATTATTGATAAAATCGCCTTCCATTTTTCTTATATACCATGGAGATTCGCCCATTTATTATACATGTAAATTTAGGGGGGCTTCTTAAAATTTTCCCTGAATCCTTGGCCCACCATAACACTTAACGAAGAATCTCCATACCAAATTTCAAGAAATCTGGAGCACATTTTGAAATTTTGAAATTTTTTGTACAAAAAACAAGGATTTTCTCCCTGTGCACCACGCCACTGGTGCGACGCTTAAATTCTAGGGCTCAAAATTAGGAATGGCTTGCAAATTTGGATTCAGCATGTAAAATTATGACTACTGGTGTCTGGGCAAGAGATTTGGGCAAAATCTAGGTCTCCTAAAGGTCAAAAAACACCAAAAAATGGCCTCTCTGCCACTTTTTTGACACAGAGAAAGCAGTCTTGGGAGAATGGAGATTTGGAGGGGCAAATGAGCACCAAATTTGAAAATTCGAATTGGGTTAGGAAGTAGACAGGACAGGATTTCCAACAAGCCCACTTGGGCACATTTTTGACACTTGAAAGTGCCCCAAAACAGGTCCCAAAGTAGCGTGATGCATAGACAAAATGGTGCAGCGCACAGAGGAAAAAATTGCCAATTTGCTTCCGTTTCGCAAAATATAGGTTCGCGACTTCTCCAAGTGGGCCTGCTCATCTACACTTTGGTTTTTTGGCACCAAAGTTGGCATTTAAAGAGTTTTTTCTCCAGATTGGCTTCTATCCAAGTGGCGAAGGAAGGCAAACGGCCACCCCAAGCCAAATGTCATGTTTACAGTGTTGCACCTGTAGCTAATGGTTGGCTCTCCATCTCCATTTTGTAATGATTCAAGTAACTACCCAACCCTTTAGTGTTCTATCTCTTCCTCACACATTCTATATACTGTATGCAAGTTATTTTCAAAGGGTTGGTTTGCTTGTAACTTCTGGGAGACTGTGGGAAAGAAACTTTCTTTCTTCACTGTATATTTTTGACAAAGAATTAATAAAAGGAAGCGGCTTTGATTCATGAGATTCTTATGGTTGTGAGTGTAGAAAATGTGTCTCTTATGTTCTCATATGTATTTCGTTATGTTTCATAATTGAATTCATGTTCATTTCCAGTGAAATTTTCTGAGTTAGATTAGGTAGAATTCAATTTTATTACTCTGCCTGTGGGAAAATTTCATGTTCAGTGTTATTCTTCTGTTGAAAAGGATTCATGTCACTATGCCCTTTTCACTTTCTTCAGCAATCTATTCATGCTGTGGTACTTCAAACTAAATTGGTAAATTTTCCACCTACCTTTCCTCACGGAATAATTTGTGCCTTTGTATTAAATTCTCTGTTCTTTGTTGATCGTTGGTCCCATACCATCCCAGAAGCTCAGTCATTCATGAAAATTGTTTCCCGAATCCCTATTCACTTACTAGCCTAAGGTAAATATTTCATTGTAAGTCATCTCAAACCGTTTTCGACTATCTATTCACTGAGCATGGCTCGGAGAGAGCCCTCTCCTGCTTTGGTAGGGCTAGCTACCAAACTGAGTGTGATTTGTGGTTACCCTAATTTTTTCCTTCCTTCAGCGTAAGGCAGATTTAGGTGCTAACATAGTGGCGACTCCACTGGGGAGAAAATGGTTTGCTTGAATATTGTTTTGCCCCAGTACATATCTCAAGTTCAGAGCTGATTGTTGATGGTGAACAATGATCAGACATAGGAAGACGACTGAAATCATTCACCTGGCGACTCCTTTCACTGAAGAATCCAGCAACTGGTGCTTCGTGGTGACTCCACTGCAGAGAGATCAACAACTTTGAAATTGTCAAGATGGATCGGATTGCAAGAAGATGCGCTCCCATGAGCCGAGATCACATCCCAGGTTTTCCAAATAAAATTCCCAAGGTAGATTGGTCAAAGAATTTGCCTGTGTTCAGAAACGTGGAAGATAATGACGCTGCTCTTCATCTGGTGAAATTTCACATCCATGTGCATAGATTAAAGATCAATTTTCCTGAAGACTGTTGAAATGTTTATGGCTACCCTGGAAGATGAAGCCCGATCTTGGTATGGAAATTTTCCGCCTGCTTGTATTTACTGTCTAAAGGATTTTCATGCACTGTTCATTGAAAGATATAAAGACTCTTATCCATCATTAAATCTAGTTCATGACTGTTGCAAACATGCTTCTACTTTCATTGAGAGCCTTGAAAAATACTATGAGGATGATAATTTTATGGATGATGAGATCATGGAAGCCTTGTACGGGAATCCATTTCAGCAACATGAAGAGAAACTAGAGGAGTCCCATAAAGATGCTCAGGAAAATTTGCAGCAGAATCAAGATCTTTGTACAATGGAAAATGAAGGAATTTTGCATCTTGATAGTCAACATGAATTACATGAAATAGATCAGCAAGTTGAAGAGTTCCATATGGCCGAAAATGAGGAAAGAAGAAGTTTTGTTTCAGATCTAGTTGAAATAAATGAGGATACGCAGGAAAATGATGTTCCAATCTCAGAAAATGATGATGATAAACTAGATCGAGAAACAGATTGTGATGAGGAAAAACATGTTGTTCCAGATCTCATAGAAGAGAATTGCATTGTTGAGGCCACCTCAAATGAAGAAGACAGAGTTACAGACCTAACTTCCCTCATCTCATTAGAACACAGCCTTCCTAATGAGGTAATTCAGTCAATTCATGAACAGCAAGAGGATATCTTTGTTCAAGTAGGTGAAAAAGTTTCTCTGGATGAATTTATGATAGAGGACAGAAAGGTCATGCCTGAGTTTCAGGAAGCATTTGAAGTTTCTTTTCTTATGATTAATGAATGTAACAAGAATTTGGCTGTCATATCATATGAAGATAACCTACAAGATGTTCAAACTACCGAAGATCCGACCATTCAGGATGCCATTTCAGATTCTTCTTCCTATGTTTCATGTTTTGAAATGTTCTTTGAAGAGGAAATCCACTCATCTGCTTGTTCAAATTTTTTTGAGGACCAGGAGCATACTTTTTCTGAAGTATATTGTGAAAAGAGATCAACATCACAAGAAATGGACCCCTTGTTTTTACAGCAGGAGGTCAATCTTCATGTTTTTCATGATCCAATGGAAAATCTGTCACAGTCAGCAATGAAAGTCATTATTGCAGTATTCAGTGATGAAGGAGATCATGGTCAATTACGTTTTTAGAGGCCCAATTACCAGTATCTGTTGTTGACCAGAAGATCTGATGCGAAGAATCTGTCAAGGAGGCATCTACTTGATTGGTTACATTGGAAGACACATTACACATGATTGTACATATTGCATTAGTATGCAGGTGGATGTCATCATGATTTGAAACCCTCGAATCTTCATGGATTGCTGCCATTGAATAAGTTTTGTCAGTTCTTGTTTTAGTTAAGTCAGTCATGAGTCATTTCCTTTTGCATAGAGTCAAGATTTTCAGTCGTTTTAGTTCGCATTGAGTCAATTTGAGTCAAGTTTCAGTCAATAAATTGAGTCATGTTGGTTTTTCGGAATAATAGACTCCATAGCCCAATGGACGAAGGCACTGTCTGCTCACCCAAAGATCTGCAATTCTTGGCACCTCCAAGGAGCTGCCATCCCTATTGGAGCCATTTTTAGTGTCAGTCTTTGCAACCTTCCTCCAGTGATCAAACATGCTCTTACAAAGTCATTTTAAGGTGTCAAGGTCAAATTTTGTCATTTCAGTAAGTCTTCACGCAAAATTTGGTCACTGGGCATTAGGCCTAGGGTTTGCTTTTACTCCTGTCAAGGTTGTCCAAATGCCAGTCCCTGCCACCGTTCAGCTAAGTGTACCATCATTCAGAGGGTTTTCATTATCATGTCAAGTTCCACTGGGTCATTTTACACCTTGTTCATGCTTCAGTTGTGCCTAGGTAAGGTCATTTCCCTCTCCTAGGGTTTTGAAGGCAATTTCTCTTGGCCGGCCAAATCATCGGCAAAATTTGTGTCCTAATGTTCATACACCTTCCCCTGTCCTTAAAGTACCTTATCAAACACTTCCATCACTGAGATCCCCCAAATTCCTCGTTTTCACACAAACCCTAGTTTATTGCAACAACCTGGCAATTTTCTGGGTTGGACCTGTGTTTTGCCTTATTGGACCCCTTCCCCTCACTCAATCTCTGAGATTATACTTTCCCATACTTCCTAACATCCCTCCCTACTTCCCAAAATTTCCTCAAGAATTTAGAAGCCCCCTATCCTCTTCATTTCGCTTCATTTCGGCAAATCCCTTGTCCCACACATCGGGATAGGTTTCACTCAAATGATGTTTCTAAGCAAGAAAAGATGAATTTTGGAAAAATGAGAGAGTTTTTTGTCCACAATATGCCAAGGAATAAAAACCTCCTTCACATTTTACCGAGGTGTCATGGTTCTAGAGAAATGTCAAAAATACAATCGCCTCGGGAGAATTGATGCACCTCTGAAGTGACCTTGGCAAAATAACATTTTCTCCTATCTTGGTTGGCCAAATGACTTTCTTGATGCACCAAATGATAACTATACACAAAGATATTTCCAATGAGCTATCATGAGCTCAATTTGGAGTTGAGGAAGGCATTCAAAAGTTGACTGTAACAGCACTCTGCCTTTAGGCAGCCTCATTTGGCACATTTTGACCAGTCTTGGGAGATTTGATTTTTGACAGGGAAAATGAACTTAAAATTGAAAAATTATGGTTTGGTTGGAAAGCACACTAAATGAACTTTCAAATGAGCTATCCTGCGCCCAGTTTGGACACCAGGAAGGCCTCCAAAAGTCACCTGGAAAAGAGCGTGACGCACAGAAGGAGCGCGGCGCACTGGGAGAAATTTTCCAATGTAAATTTACACTGGTGCGACGCACATAGAGATCACGGTGCACAGGGAAAAAAGGCTTGAAATTGTGCCAAATTGCCTCAAATTTCTTGTAAATCCCATCAAATTTCAAGGTAGGCTCTATAACATTACTTGTTCATCAAATTTGATAAAATATATGGTGGTTTTATGCCTATGATCGAAATGCAACAAAACTCATAAAGCAACCACAAGAAACACGAATGGCCATTTTGCTAGGGTTGTGCCATTGTGTTGTAGCTGCTAGAGTTTAAAAACTCATTGTTTTCTCCAAACACTGTGGAAGGGTCCAAGCCTACATCAGCAGAACAGGGATCACCATCACAACATAAGGCACCTTTGCAAGATGAGCAGCAATTCCATCTTTACACTGATATAGTAAACTTGAATGTTAATGAATAATATAAGATAGTAGATTATGTCATCATGGAGAAAGATGCTAAGATCAAAGAGCTTAGGGACAATTTTTGTAAGGCCAATTTCATGTTCTGATTCCTAGAGCAGGATAATAAGCAATTGAAGATGAGCATCAAGAGCAAGTGACAAGGAAGAATCCAAAGACTAGAGGACTCAAAAGGGAACTTCAGCAACAAAGGGAGCAGATGTCTTCAGTTGACCTAATTGCAGGAGAAATCAATGAAAATAGGGAGTTTTGGCTTGACAAAGTAAATTTCCATTTAAACAATCTTCGTAAGAGGGCCAAACGAGACAAAAAATTTCAAAGACACATGGCTACTCATTGCTACACAAGGAATCAGGTCTCCAAAGTCAAAATCAAGCAGTTGAAGAAAATACTCCAGGAAACCCTAATCAGGCAAAAAGAGAAGGTTAAGTTGGATTTGCTTGCTGATGCTTCCCTCAGAGCAATACAGGACAAGGACAAGAAAGCCTATGCATGACGAGAGGCCATCAGGTGAAACAGGAGGCCGATTTCATCCTCATTCAGGATGATGATGCAGATGTGGAGAGCGCCTGACTTAGGATGACTATTCAGGAGCAGAACACGGAGATCCAAGACTTGTCGCTCAATGTGGAGAGAGACAAATTGATCATCAAGTATTTGGAGCAGAGAAACAAGCAGCTTGAGGACCAGCATGAGATCATGGAGCTGCAAAACATCTGTGAAGACCAGCAGGCTTCCCAAAGAAGCCTAAATGAGAAGACACCTATCCAGCAGGAGATAGAGGTTTATTGAGAGATTTGGCTCGAGAGGATCCACATCCAGTTAGAGAATGTGTTGACGAAAGCAAACAAGGACAGGGACATGCTCAGGAACATGAAAAACCACTATTGGGCACGGAACAAGGTTTGCAAGGCACGAATAAGGAATTTGAAGGCAAACCTAAAGAAGGCATCAAAAAGGAAAAAGAGGCAAAAAGAGCATGATCAACTCCGGATATTGGCTGAGCCAATCCTTGGCCCACCATAACACTTAATGAAGAAGCTCCAAACCAAATTTCAAGAAATTTGGAGCACATTTTGAAATTTTGAAATTTTTTGTGCAAAAAACAGGGATTTTCTCCCTGTATGTCGCGCCACTGGCGCGATGCTAAAATTCTAGGGCTCCAAATTAGGAATGGCTAGCAGATTTGTATTCAGCATGGAAAATTACGACTACTGGTGTCCGGGCAAAATCTAGGTCTCCTAAAGGTAAAAAAACACCCAAAAATGGCATCTCTGCCACTTTTTTGACACACAGAAAGCAGTCTTGGGAGAATGGAGATTTGGAGGGGCAAATGAGCACCAAATTTAAAAATTCCAATTGGGTTAGGAAGTACACAGGATAGGCTTTCTAGCAAGCCAACTTTGGCACATTTGGGACACCTGCAAGTGCCCCAAAATAGGTCCCAAAGTAGCATAATGCACAGAAAAATGGCGCGGCTCACAGAGGAAAAAATTGCCAATTTGCTTCCGTTTCGTGAAATTTCGGTTCGCGACTTCTCCAAGTGGGCCCGCTCATCTACACTTTAGTTTTTTGGCACCAAAGATGGAATTTAAAGAGTTTTTTCTCCAGATTGGCTCCTATCCAAGTGGCGAAGGAAGGCAAACAGATAGCCCAAGCCAAATGTCATGTTTGCAGCGCTGCACCTGTAGCTGATGGTTGGCTCTCCATCTCCATTTTGTAATGATTCGAGTAACTCCCCAACCCTTGGGCGTTCTATATCTTCCTCACACATTCTATATATTGTATGCAAGTTATTTGCAAAGGGTTGGTTGGCTTGTAACTTCTGGGAGACTGTGGGAAAGAAACTTTGTTTCTTCACTGTGTATTTTTGACAGAGAATTAATGAAAGGCAGTGGCTATGTTTCATGAGATTCTTGTGGTTGTGAGTGTAGCAAATGTGTCTCTTTTGTTCTCATATGTATTTCGTTATGTTTCATAATTCAATTCATGTTCATTTCCAGTGAAATTTTCTGAGTGAGAATAGGTAGAATTCAATTTTATTGCTCTGCCTGTGGGAAAATTTCATGTTCAGTGTTATTCTTCTGTTGAAAAGGATTCATGTCACTATGCCCTTTTCACTTTCTTCAGCAATCTATTCATGCCGCGGTACTTCAAACTAAATTGTTACATTTTCTGCCTACCTTGCCTCACGGAATAATCTGTGCCTTTGTATTAAATTCTCTGTTTTTTGTTGACCGTTGGTCCCATACCATCCTAGAAGCTCAGTCATTCATGAAATTTTTTTCCCGAATCCCTATTCACTTACTAGCCTAGGGTAAATATTTCATTGTAAGTCATCTCAGACCGTTTTCGACTATCTATTCACTGAGCGTGACTCAGAGAGAGCCCTCTCCTGCTTTGGTAGGGCTAGCTACCAGACTGAGCGTGGTTTGCGGTTACCCTAATTTTTTCCTTCCTTCAGCCTAAGGTAGATTTAGGTGCTAATAGAGGATATTGAGGAAAATATTGAGGATATTGTGGATGGCTCCCATAAGCTCCTTGCCAACCTGGTTGCCCAGATTAGTTTTGGGGTTGAGATGGCCAATGTTGCCAAGGAAAGGGTGTGTTCCAATTACTTTCAGGTGGATATGCATAACCTTGTAATTGTGAATTAGGCTCTTGCATCCTACTAGGTTGAATAGGCTGCCATGGTCCTCTTGGAGCTACATAACATTACTGCATTGGCAATTGACTTGCTCCATTGTCCTCTTGGTGAACTTCCTCCAACCTTGGTAATCATGGAAAATGTTTAATATCATGTGATTCTGCAACATAAATATCAACATTTTCTTTTCCTTCATCTTGCATTCTTACCATTTCTACTTGTTTTTGTTAGATTGCTAAGAATTTCTGGTTTAAAATCATCAAACAAATTTCCAACTTTAGCTTGACTTAAGAATCTTGATGTTGATTTACCTACTCTTGATTTTCCTCTTGATATGTGTTTGCATGTTTCAAAAATTTCCTCAAATGATAATTGACATACATCACCTCTACTAATGAGATCAAGAATATCAATCGAATCATCCCTAATTATTCTAAGTAACAGGGTTTTTAGCGTGTCGGATCCTAAATGATGTAGTTTTGCACTCTTAACATTATACATGAACCTCTCTATTAGATCCTCAAGGACCAAGGTTTTCATCTTCTCTTTGATTCATTCTAAAAATTTCTTCCTTAATATCATGATCTTTATATTTTTCTATAAATACATTTTGCATATCATTCCATGATCTTATTGAATTATTCCCTAAACTCTTGAACCATTTAAGAGCTCTATCCTTCAATGTTGCCAGAAACAATCACAGTTTTTGAGTTTTGAAGAAGTAACCATAAGATCTACAAACAATTTCAAATTCAAAGCGAAAGGTTTCCAAATCCTCTAGCCTTAGACCTTGAAATTTTGGAAGAAATGATGGAGGGATGTTCTTCATGTGCACACTGCGATTAGTATCTTGAATGGGAAATCTGAGAGGATCTTCCTCATTGTCATGATCTCCATCCATTTCTTCTACATTCTTTTCCATCTTCTTCTTCTACTTGCAAAAGTAAATGGTGATGTGGCTCTAACTGCACCATGTGATCAAATGGGGGGGTGGATTGGTGTTGGGGATTTTATATTTTTTTATGATTGAATGAAAACACTAATGCAATGCAATTTTCTATTTTTGAGATGAAATATGGCTAATGCAAATATTTTTTTTTTGCAAAAAGTGAAAAGAAATGAATCAACAATGGCAAAAAACAATGCATACTTTGACACCTCCCTAGAAACTGCACCAAAAAGTGATGAGCATCGGTATTGAAACAAGAATGCTGAAACTCCCAAGGCTACAGAATTTAATTATGCACCTGGGGTTCGTACAAACTTAAGAGGTATCAGAACTATATGTGCAGCATACAATGTGTCCTTCCTTTACTGTCATGATGTAATGGAGTGCATGTACTAAAGTCAAATCCTAAACTAATTGCAGAAAATGAAATTTTCGAAATGGAACCTTAACCTATTGTGTTGGCTATGTGGGGCCTCACCCAGGTTCAAAGTTAGCTAGCCAAACAAATCCCTACACTACTGGCCCTTTTGACATCAACCCACAGAGCATAGACCGAAGTCTCACCTGAATCAGTATGGGGGGATGTTGGAACAAAGTTTCTGCACCTTGAGATGGTCGTGACTTAGGTTTATAACCTTTGTTCCTACTTTTGCGCAGGTCACTAAATGTTAAGGCTCTGTAATTCTACCCCTTTATTCCGCCCTTCAGTACATCCGCGAAGGTGTACGATTGAGCTTCGCGTAGCCTTAACCTGTGATCCAAGTACTTTCGCGCTGCTATGACAGCGTATTGCATAGGTTCCCAAGTTATCTTAGTTATTTTACTTATCTTACTAAATAATCTCAATTAGCACTGCGTAAACTGATATCCTTATTTGCATTCAATTAACCAATATAATCACATATATCCACGCATCACATAAAGATTGTAAATTAAACCCAAAACACAAAATAACTAGATGCATTAACAGGAAATAAATACACTGAATTTGCAAAATACTTATCTTTGTTGATATCTTCAGATTAATATAGACTCTATTCGCCCTACACACACAACTCTGGGGGTCCATGCACTCAACTGCGGACTTCCACCCTAGGCCTCTGTGCACTCATCTCTAGAGCCTCCACCTACGCTAAGACCCAAACACTTATACTTCTCTACCAAGACTTCAACACTTGTCTACCTCTTCCTAAAGACTACTTAGAGCTTACTTAGATCCCTTTTATACAACCCCATGGTCTGCGGACCATGGGTGCATCTTTACAGCTGACTTTACACTTTACAAAATAAGGGTGGACAACCCTATATGAATCTTGAAACATTCACGTTCCGCGACCACAAAATGTAGATAATTTACAACTTTATTACAAAATTGACCTGAAACATGGGCTTTTAGCCCCAAAACTGTCCTTGGGGGAACCCGTTCCCAACAGGCCGCCAACACAAACATGGTGACTCACCCTCGAGTCACTCTGTAGGCATGGATATATTGGTGCGAAGACCTCCCAGCTAAACCTATTTGACCGCAACCTCGATAGTGCACTGTGCGGCCGCCTGCTTCGCTTCTTCAACCAACTACTTGGTTGTTGGTCCTGAACTATCAGCTTGAGGCTTCTGCTGGGTCGCTTGCAGATTCACAAGCTTTCCCTCAATAGAGGTCATGACCAAATAAGCCTCATCCAACCCAGGCTTCAAGCACACCTTCAGCACTACCTCCTTGTGTTGTGCTACATCTACCTATTCTTTAAACTCCTTGGCCTCCTGCAGCTTTTCCAGTCTCTACATGAGAGCGATGGTTGGGGCTATACGTTTTACTTCATCACAGTGCTTCTACAATTTTCGTACTTTTTCTCTAGCTGTTATACATTAGGGTCCTCCTGCAAGCTCATCAGTACCTTGAGTGATTGTTCAAAAAGTTGTGTGCAATCAGTTACTGCACTGTCTACTATCTCTATTACCACTGTGATAGCAGTGGCATGCTGCTCCTTTACTTTTGGCAGAGTTGAAGGTTGGGTCTTCAACTATAAATCTACAATCTGTAGATTCAGCTCTAATTGAACCCTAAGCATCTCCGTGTGAGCGTCGTGCACCCCTATAGCAAGATTATGAATGCGCACCTCGATTGGTTCTTCCTCGGGAATGACCAACTCCAGGACCATTCGGCATGCCTCCTCCACGACCTGAATTATATGCTTATTTTGGTCAGTTACTTTGGTCATGGTAGCTAGAGTCTTGGTGTAGGGCCATATGTTCATTATTAATCCTCTGCTCACTGATCACCTATAAAGCGTGGTGTTCGAGGGCCCTCAGCTCCGCGATTATGCCATCCTGCAATAGGTGGAGCGCCTTGCCAGGGAGTGTTGCTAAGTTCAACCCCACTCCCTTGAGGGCGCTAATAGTGGTCCTTTCAGCTTCATTCTCTATGGTTAGTGCTCCATCGGGCAGTACCATCGCACTAGAGACCTTTGTACACAACATCTCAACAACTTCTAAAGTGCTCATAGCGAGGCTGCTGGACACCGTGCTAGCATGTGATGCCCGAGTCTATAGCTCCTACAGACCTATCTGGTTGGCGCCCAATAGTAGTTGTTGCTATTGATCGAACTGATGTAGTGCCTCTGCGGTGACATCCCACACCATGTCTCCAATGTCATGTAAATCCCCTTTAGTGAGGGTGATTGGGTCTAGTGACGTCCATGTCGTGCTACTCTGTTTGCTTGTCCATTTCTTCCTCTGTTTCAGGTGAAGGAAATCTCGTGCCTTTGTCAGAGGCATGCTTTGTTTTACCTGTCTACTTTTCCATCTACTGGGTGGCATCGCTCTCTGCCTGGGCCTTGTCAACAGCCTCCTTCTTCCTCTTCTCAGGTAGCTATGCCATCTTGAGCTTGGCCTCATCCTTTTTGCATTGCGCAGCATACTGTTGGGTCCCTATAATACTAGTGATTACCCCATTACTATTGTATTTATACCCCTTATTTATATTTTTGTGCCCCTATTACCACCATATTGTTATTTCTGTGCCCCATAGAATCCCTCTATTGTTATTTTTGTGGCTTTATATTATTATTGTTAGGTCAGCTGGATTATACTGTGACTCCTTAGACTCCTATATATAGAAAGGAGGTTTTGTCATTTGTATCATCCAAGAATTGTTCATTTATGTATTGTAAAGGAGGTTTCCCCCTCGAAGAGGCTGAATTCTAAGGCGTTGACCTATCTTTTCTATCTTTTCTTGAGTTGGTTTCATAACATTTGGTATCAGAGCTTTGGATTCTAGGGTTTTGCTGCTCCAAACAGGTCATCATGTCATTTTCGCTATAACTCTTTTCTGTGTCATTTCAGAATTTGCAAAAAAAACCCATTTGAGAAGAAATCGCTCTAAACCTTGGGTCCAAATTTCAGAACTGTTCGCGCGATATTTGCGGAGATATGATCTAAAGAAGTTGGTATTTTTGCAGACTCCTGAATTACATTCAAAACAGGTGACCTGGGGAAAATCGTCATAACTTTCTCTCTGGGGATTGGATTGAAATTTCGTTAGAAGGTACAGAAAGAGGACGGCCTATTGTTTCTTTTGTGTGCGTTTCAGATTCAAAGGTTGAAATAGTGACTCGTGGTACGTCATACAAGTTCGCTCTACTGAACCAGTCTAAAAGCAAGTCACTGTGGGAGATTTCACATAACTCTTCCTTGGAGAATCCAATTTGGCTCAGACTTGTGGCATTGGAAAGAGGATGCAGAAGGCTACTACAGGTAGCAATTTCAAAACTCGATGATCCGAAATTACAAAGATACATCAGATTCAATATCAGGCTTCTATAAAGTGAAAAAAGGTGTGTATTTTTTTTTAAATTTTTGTGTAAGCTTGGTTTAACGGAATTCAAAGGGCATAGTAAAACATTATTATCAGTAACTGATGCCCCGAGGAAAGAAAATGCAAACACCTAGTAAGGAACCTGAAAGCTCTAGCATGACTCATGAAGAAGAGGAAGAAATGCTACATGATATATCAAAATTACAAGAACAAGTGCAACAAATGTCACGCTCACAAAAGCTAACAGAAGCTAAGATAAGTGGCGTGGAATCTAAGATAAATGGTGTGGAATCTAAGATAAAGGGCATGGAAGCTAAGCTAAGATGGATGATTCAAAGACAGATTTGAAGACAGACATGGTATATTTGAAGATAGATTTGAAGACAAACATGGAAGAATTGAAGAAGTTGCTACAAGAAAGGGTCACTAATGGTGAAAAGGTAGTAAAGGAAACTCATGATGAGAACAAAAGAAATGTTAATCATGATTCCATAGACGCTAATGTTGGATCGAAGAATCACCATATTCCAAAAATCGATATGAGGAAGTTTGATGGCAAGGATCCCGCCACATGGATATTACAGATGGAGCAATTCTTCGATCTCAATAATGTGAAAAACACACAAAAGGTACGTATGGCAACTGTATATTTGGAACCAAATCAGTTTTATGGTATCAATGGCTTTGCTCTCGTAAACAATTTATCACTTGGGCAATTTTTACGGAAGAATTGATAGCACATTATGAAGATACAAAAAGCAACACTTTTTTTAGCCAATTGATAAGTCTCAAACAAAAGGGTTCAGTAATGGAGCACATTGAGGAGTTCAAAAAATTGAACATAAGGGTAAAAGATATTCCAGAGGAGCATAGGATTGATGTGTTCATAGGGTCTTTAAAGGATAATATCCAACATGATGTTCGCCTTTGGGAACCTGATTCATTAGAGAAGGCATTCAGGTTAGCAAGAAAAATGGAAAGCAAAATTATGGCAACCAGGAAGCATACCACTCACAACTATAAAGACGGAAGTGTTGTTGCCCTAGTCTTCCACAACCTATAAGGTTGACACCACAACAATTGGAAGAAAAAAGAGCAAAAGGGCTTTGTTACAGTTGTGATAGCAAATACACTAAAGGTCATAAGTGTGCTGAGAAGAAATTATTCTACATAGATTGTGAAGAGGAAGAAGAAAAGGAGCAAGAAAGGTCAAAAGAAGAAGATATACTCCAGGAACAAAGCCTAGATGAAGAAAAAATAAATCCGACCATATCTTGTAATGCATTGGCGGGAATTACCACTCCTCAAACCATCAAGATAGAAGGACAAATCAAGAAGAAAAAGGTAATAGTGTTGATTGATTCAGGAAGCACCCACAATTTTATTCATTGTAGGGTAGCAAAAGAATTGAATTGCTTCCTATATCCAGCACCAGAGTGTCAAGTGATGATTGCAAATGGAGGAACAATAAATTGCTCTGGAAAGTGCCATAATATCAAGCTATCCATGGGAGAATATGTATTGACTAGCCCAATGCTTTCCATTCCAATGGGAGGTGCTGATGTTGTACTAGGAGTCCAATGGCTACAATCCTTGGGTACAATAGCTTTTAATTTTCAAGAACTTTTCATCAAATTTTCTACGGAAGGAAAGGAAGTTGAATTAAGGGGTATTGCAGGGAAACCAGGAAAGATAATCAGCTCTAATGGCATGACAAAGCTTCTAAAAAAGGAGCAAAGAGGTGTAATTGCACAATTATGTTCGCTAGATGTTTCCACATTGGAATCATCTATTTCTCCAGATCTCCAAAAAGTCCTGGACAATCATTCCAAGGTATTTGAGACTCCAAAAGGTCTCCCACCTATGCGTGATCATGATCATGCTATTCATCTGATTCCAGGAAGTGTTCCTCCAAACATCAGGCCGTACAGATATCCCTATGTCCAAAAAAGTGAAATTGAACGTATGGTTGCAGAAATGCTAGAGGCTGGTATAATTCAACCGAGTCAAAGTTCTTTCTCAGCTCCAGTAGTATTGGTGCACAAGAAGGATGGATCATGGCGCATGTGTCCGGATTATAGGGAGCTCAACAAGCTCACTATTAAAGATAAGTTCCCCATTCCTGTTATTGATGAATTACTGGATGAATTGCATGGATCAATTTACTTCACCAAGTTGGATCTTCGTTCGGGATATCATCAAATCAGAATGAAGATTGAAGACATTTCGAAAACGGCATTTAGAACTCATGAGGGTCATTATGAATTTTTGGTCATGCCTTTTGGCCTTACCAATGCACCTTCAACATTTCAAGGTTTGATGAATTCAATTTTCAAACCATTCCTTAGAAAATTTGTGTTAGTATTTTTTGATGATATACTAATCTACAGCAAGTCTTGGAAGGATCATGTTGAACATGTTGACAGGGTGCTACAACTATTGGAGGAGAAACAATTATATGCAAAAAGATCCAAATGTTTCTTTGGAGTCCAGGAGGTGGAATATTTGGGTCATATTGTATCTCATGAAGGAGTTAAGGTAGACCCTAGCAAAATTAAAGCCATTAAGGAATGGAAAATCCCCACATCCATAAAGCATCTGCGAGGATTTCTTGGGTTGACAGGGTATTATCGCAAGTTTGTTAAGAATTATGGGAGAATAGCAGCACCTCTAACAACATTATTGAAGAAAGATTCATTTTCATGGACTCCGGAAGCAACAAAGGCCTTTGAACATCTTAAAGAGGCAATGTGCCAAGCACCGGTCTTAGCTACACCGGACTTCACAAAAACCTTTATTGTGGAATGTGATGCTTCAGGAAATGGAATTGGTGCTGTTCTAATGCAAGATGAAAGACCCATTGCTTTTGAAAGTCGTCCAATCAAGGGAAAGTTTTTAAGCAAAGCTATTTATGAGAAGGAAATGTTGGCAATACTCCATGCACTTAAGAAATGGCGACCCTACCTAATGGGAAGACACTTCAAGGTAAAAACGGATCATGATAGCCTTAAATACTTTTTAGAACAAAGATTATCCTCTGAAGAGCAACAAAAGTGGGTCACAAAGATGTTGGGTTATGACTTTGAAATCATCTACAAAAAAGGGAAGCAAAATGTGGTGGCAGATGCACTCTCAAGAAAGGATGAGGATGTGGAAGCATTGTTGTGTGCCATTTCTATTATCCAACCAGATTGGATAAACGAAGCAAGGGAGGAATGGAAGAATGACGAAGAAGTGTGGGCACTTATTCGAAAGCTACAACAAGATTCCAGTACTTCTGATACATTTAGCTGGCAAAATGATTCGTTATGGTACAAAGATCGCTTATACCTCTGTAAGAATTCCCAGCTAAAACAAAAGATTCTTATGGAATTGCACACTTCTCCCTTAGGAGGGCACTCAGGATTTTTAAAAACTTACCACAGGGTTAAGAAGGAATTTTTTTGGGATGGCCTTAAATCAGATATTCAAAAGTTTGTGGCGGAATGTTTGGTTTGCCAACAAAATAAAGTTGAAACAATTAAGACACCGGGTCTATTACAACCTTTATCCATTCCAAGCCAACGTTGGGAGGAGGTTTCAATGGATTTTATCACAGGTTTACCCAAGTCTGAGGGAAAGAGTGTCATCATGGTGGTAGTTGACAGACTTACCAAGTATGCACACTTTTGTGCATTATCACATCCATTTAAAGCCAGTACAGTTTCTACTGCATTTATGGAAACAGTTCAAAAGCTACATGGAAACCCAAAGATTATTGTAAGTGACAGAGATCCCATTTTCACTGGAAATTTTTGGACAGAATTATTTTCTTGTCTTGGTACTCAGTTAGCTCATAGCTCATCTTATCATCCTCAATCTGATGGGCAAACTGAGATAGTAAACAAATGTTTGGAAGGATATCTTCGTTGCTTTGTATCTGATAAACAGACACAATGGGTCAAATGGTTGCCTCTGGCTGAATGGTGGTATAACACTTCCTTCCATACAGCAACAAAAATGACCCCATTTATGGCACTTTATGGGTATCAACCACCATCCATCACATCATATTTAAGAGAAAATTCTAAGGTTCAGGCAGTGGAACATCACATCGAACATCAACAACAAGTCCTCCAACTCTTAAAGGATAACCTCGTGTTGGCACAAAATAGAATGAAACAACAGGCAGATCAACATCGCAGTGAAAGAAGTTTTGATGTAGGTGATTGGGTATTCCTACGGCTACAACCATATAAGCAAATGTCCCTAAAGCAAGCTAAGAAGGATAATAAATTATCACCAAAGTATTATGGTCCGTACAAGGTGTTGCAAAAGATTGGTACTATGGCATACAAATTGGAGCTTCCTGCAGCTTCTCGATTGCACCCAGTTTTCCATGTTTCATGTTTAAAGAAGGTTATAGGTGACAAGCTCCCAATTCAAACAATATTGCCAGAACTTGACGAGGAAGGAAAAATTATATTGGAACCGGAAGCAGTCACAGAAACAAGAACTCGACAGCTACGAAATCGATCAATTTCAGAGTATCTTATCAAGTGGAAGAACTTATCCGCTGAAGATTCCACATGGGAGGATGAGAATTTTATGCAGAAGTATCCAAAACTACTCAAGCGTTGAGGACAACACTTTTTTGAAGGAGAGGGGCATGTTGGGTCCCTATAATACTAGTGATTACCCCATTACTATTGTAGTTATACCCCTTATTTATATTGTTGTGCCCCTATTACCCCCATATTGTTATTTCTGTGCCCCATAGAATCCCTCTATTGTTATTTTTGTGGCTTTATATTATTATTGTTAGGTCGGCTGGATTATATTGTGACTCCTTAGACTCCTATATATAGAAAGGAGGTTTTGTCATTTGTATCATCCAAGAATTGTTCATTTATGTAATGTAAAGGAGGTTGCCCCCTCGAAGAGGCTGAATTCTAAGGCATTGATCTATCTTTTCTATCTTTTCTTGAGCTGGTTTCATAACACGTACTTACTTACATCCACTTCCAAGTCTGAGGTAATGCGCCACTCTATCGGCCAACGATCAAGTGTTGCATCAATTGTGTCATCCATTACCAAGTAAGGCAAGTCAATGCATGTCTGCACAGTGTCCTTTCGTGCCCTGATCTACACGTGGTGAAAGTCTTCCCTGAACTCCATACCCTTGAAGGTTGGCAAACACGGTAGGCAAATAACCATGGTTTGCAATTGATAGCGATGCGGATGTTCATTTCCATTAAGACCCAGAAGATCTTGCTGTCCTTAATGCACTGCACATCCTTGGCCACCCACAGTTAAGCGTACTTCACTGCTTCTGGCAGATCCGGTGCGACCGAGAGGAATTGACTATCGTCTGGTAGCTCCCATGCAACTAGCACAATAGACAAAAAGAGCCACGCATAGTGGAAGGTCATGGTAATATCCTCTACCGCGCAACAGTTCGCAAGGAACTCACTTGTGTACCCAATTGAACTAGATTCGTTCAGTGCATTGGGCTACAAGAGAAATGACTAGTGCCAACACTTCATCTCTGCAACACTTCCTCATGACCTTTCCCACAAAAATATATGTGACCACCTTGACTACAGGGTCACTGATACTTGAGATGGCATAGCCTCATGGCTTCTACATGAGTTTGAATTTCTCCTTCATGGCCTCCGTGAGGGCCTTCTCACCACCTTTTCCACAAAACATCATGGCTGGATTTTCTCCTGTGTAGGGCAGCCGCATGATCCTATGGATCAATTTGTCGATGATGGGTATCGGCTCCTCCATCCATAGACACCCATCGTGCACCAAGCATAGTAGCTGCTTGATGACCAATACTGTAATGGGGGTGTGGTTATAGTGCGACACCCATAGCAGGTTGAGTAGACCTGCCTTGTCTACTCCCTTGAGCCACTTCCGTGGTTCTAATGCAGTCATCCCGGTGGTTGTGTCAATAATGCAGCACATTAGCTACTCTGTCACTAAGTGTGGGAACTTCTCATGGTCAGCTAAGTCCCAATCTTCCAGTTTTAACAGAGGAACCCACCCCAAGCGCGGTCCTTCAAAGACAATCTTGTCCGACAACAGAGGGGTTTGCAAGGGGACCTTGCTCTCATCAATGTCCTTTGGTACCTTGGTCTTGCCCTTGCATGGAGAGACATACTTGGGAAACTTAGTGATAGGGTCAAAACCCTAGACTTCAACTTCCTCCACTTCTATCCCCAAGTCCTCATCATCCATCAGGATGTCCTCAATTTCTTCTTCATCAAGGTCCAGGTTGATGGCTTTGCCCTTTTCCTATGCGGTGGGCTTGTCCTTTGGTGGGTTTCTTCTTAGTGACATGTGTACCAATATTGCGACATGCATTCCCTTTTTATCCTTCGCACTCTCCTTAGTTGGGGTTGGCTTCAATCTAAGCATTCATGGTGATTTGGGAACTTCAGCTAATACTTCTACAACCTCTGGGGTAGCTCCCTTTTCCTCTCTAACAACCTCTGCACATCCACCTTAGTTGTCACTACTTCGATGTCCATAGATTCTACGGGTGTCGATATGACACTATGCAACAACTCCTGTGTCTCCTTTGGAAATGTCTCAAATACTGAACTTACTAGCAATGCTTCGAAGTTCTCGTATTTCATGTGCGCATGAGAGCTCAACAACTCAATTCTCAAAATGCCAAGTGTTTTTCGTTGGGTAGCCACTTGTAATTTATCAAGCATTTTGTATTCAAATCTGACCGTTCCCCCCACATTCGCTTCATTACTGCCAGATTGGTAGCATATTTCCAATGATCTTACCCATGAAGTTTGTCTTAAATGTTGGTTGCCCACTCAATTTCGCTGCATTTCTACTATCAAATCATGAACAATGAATTTAATAGTCACTTTTCGGCTAACCTGCGTGATTTCTCCCTGGGTAGCACAACTCCCTTCGCATTGTCATCAACCTTGTGACATTTCCTTGCTCCACACACTCCTCCAATCGTGCAATTCCCCAACCCAGACAGTGTAGTTTATAGTTCCACACCTCCTTTCAGTTGCCTAGGGCACTAAGACTATGCTACGCTCATATAGTCAACTGGTTGGATCACCGATGTATGGCTTCAATCGGCTGCCATTCACCTTTTCTAGGAAGGGATCTCCATTCAATTTAGCCAACTAAACTACGCCACCATTGGCAATCTCCTTAATGACATAGGGCCCTAACCAGTGCATTCTGAACTTCCTTAGAAATTTATCAAACTTTCTATCATATAACAAAACCAAATCATCTACCTTAAATATGTGCAACTTAATGTGCCGTTCATTTCATGCTTTTTCATGCTTATTTTGGACCTCTTGGTGAAACCTAGCTAGAAATCTCTCTTCCTCAAGCTCAGCTAGTTCAGTGAGCCTCTCTTATAGGGCTTCGAAATTTTTCATACCCGTTAGTGCCGCTATACGCAGACTAGGCACAATGTATTCCATGGGCATCACTACTTCAACACCATACACAAGCCTAAAGGGTGTCTGTCCAGTCAACTTTTTTCATGTTGTCTGATAGGCCTAGAGTACTGCGGGTATGCACGTGTCCCAATCACTTCACTGATTGTTGTAATCCATGGTCAGCACATTCTCCAGCACCTTATTGAATTCTTCCACCATCCCATTATCTTGTGGGTGATAAGGCATGCTTTTCTGGTGATATACCTGCAATTCCTCCGTCGGCACACTGATTGTTCGTCCAAAACGTGCATACTGTAATCACTCATCAAAATCTTTGGGCACCCCAATCGTGTTAGCACATACTCAAAGAGGAACTTTGCAACAGTCATGCCTACGCAATCCTTCACAGATTGTGCCTCCGCCCATCGAGTCAAATACTCAGTCACACTGATAATGTACTGCGCTCTCGTCATCTTTCCTTGGGGCTAAATGGGTCTCAAAAAATCTATCGCCCATTTCTCGAAAGGTTGCAACGTCACCTGTGGGTTAAGAAGCAGCTCATCTCTCTGTGATGGCCTACTAGTCCTTTCACACACATCACACGCCTTGTAGTAAGATTTTGAATCCTGATGAAGGGTTGGCCAACACAACCCGACACATAGAATCTTCTACGCAGTCACTCTTCCTGCATAATGGCCTTTTGCAGTGCCCCCATGAGAATCCATGAGGATACTCCTCCTTTCAAACTCTAGTACATATCATCATAATACTTCATCAGACCCCATCTTGCATAGATATCCAGTAATGATAGAAAAGACTGTTGCATGTACCACTAACTCTTTTTTTTGCTGGACGGTGTAGCCTTCTGGGGTGGTTCTTGTTGTTAGGAAGTGTATGATGTCTTCAAAGTGACTGTCTACGATGCACATTGCAAATATTTGCACGTCAGGAAATCCTTCTTCCAAATTAGTGATCTCTTCCCCCGTTTCAATGCACGACAAATGGTCTGGTCCTGCATTTAGTCATTCAGGCTTCATAATAACCTCAAATTCATACTCCTGGAACAATAAAAACTACCTACAGATTCTCCCCCCAACACAGCCTTATTGACCAGGTATTTCAACGCATAATTACCCGTATACATCTTAAAATGTCCACCCAGCAAATAGTGTCTAAACTTCTAGAGCACGTATAACATGGCTAACCCTTCGCGCTCGGCTGTGGAATAGTTCTTCTCACCATTGGATAACCTCCTGCTTGCGAATTCTATAGGATGGTCCAATTCTTCTCTACCAGCCTGTGTTAGTATTGCTCCCAGTGCTATACATGACGCATCTACATGTATGTGAAACTCCTTCCAATACAGGAAGACTAAAATCGGCACGATGACCATTTTCTCTTTCAATACATCCAAGCTTTTCTTACAGTGCTCATTCCTTTTCTTACATGTACGCATGTGTCATTCAACTTCCTGAGATCTACACATATCCTTATTTCATCCTTCTGCTTCTTTTCTTGTACCACCATTTGGCTTACCCAATCAGATTCTTCTACAGGTTTAATGAGGCTTGCCGTGAGCATCTTGTCTAGCTCTAAGTGGACCTTCTCCTTATACTTTGGATTGAGACGGTAAGGTCTTTTCTTAACCGGCTTCGCATCAGGTTTTAACATGATCTTCATAATGCCTAGGTCTCCTATTATCCCCCTTAGCTCTGTAAACTTGGTAGGGAACAAATCCTAGTATTCACAGAGAAATTTTGGGGACCTTATCTACTGTCACATCATCCTAGTAATCTCCATTCTTCGCAACTTTGGGCTCTACCTCCATACCAATATTTACCTGTTTCATTTTCAGAGGCGCGGTTATATCAGGATTCTCAATCTATGGTCCCTCGACCTTGCAGTGACACTCTGTTTCAGGGATATTAATTTTTTGTGGATCCTCATCTTCTTCTTCATAAGTCACATTATAATATTCTAATGTGTGGCTCAGTTGAGTAATCTGTTGGCTTTTTGGGGCTTGACCCAGGTTTGGAGGTGATTTAGCCAAACAAATCCCAATACTGCTAGCCCTTTCGGCAACAGCCCATGGAGAGTGGACTAAGGTCTCACTTGAAGTAGTATGGGAGGGTGCTAGAACCAGGTTTCTGTACCCTAGAGATGTCTGATGGGTTCAAGTGGTCCATGGTTCGACCCTACATGCACGTCGCTACACACACTTACCCATTCCTCGCAGCCTGAGGTGCTTCCTTCATGCAGCCATACTCAGGGGGTGAACAGTTTTATTACCCAAATCCATACTACTAATCTGATATTAGTTGATTAACGTATCTTACTTACATGTGTAAAGTATACTTAGCAATATAAATCATTCATACAAGTGCTTGCAGTAATTAAATAGTACATTAGAAATTGATATCAAACATGTAATAACTCAAGAACAGATACATAGAATTTGGAATAAACTTCTTTGATTATTCTCTTCTCCTGTTACAGACTCAACTCCACCCTGTACAATCAGCTACAGGGGTCTGCGCACTCAGCTACAGAGCCTTCTCCTACTCTACAACCCAAGATACACTTAGACACTTGCTTTGTGCTCTACTTTTCTATCTCATACTTCTCCCTAAGTAACTATCTTTTACACTGAGAGCTTCACTCTATTTATACAATCCCATGGTCCACTGACCATGGGTAGGCTGACATTACATTCAAAACTAGTGTGGACAACCCTATGACTCTAACATACATTTCACGCTCGCAATTCGCGGAGCTTTACAACAATATCAACTTAGAACTTTGGCTCGAAGCCCCAAAACATACCGTGGGGGGATTCCATGCCCAACAGGTGCCCAACACAAACATCGTGACTCACCCTCAAGTCACTCTGTCGGCGCGGCAATCTTGGCGCAGAGTTCGTCCAACTGTTCTCTAACGGTACTGATGTCTGCAACGCACTGAGCTGTTGCTTGTTGAACATGTTGCATCCGTTCTTTTGAGACCTCTGTGCCTGCATTGTTTCCCTACATTTGTACCAAAATCTACTGCATATATTTATAGTTTCATGCCTTTGTCTAGCTCCTCAGAGTGCGAAGACTGTGCTTCAGTTGGCTAGTTAGATAGCTGGCCCACCCGTGTAGGTCTTTAAGTGGCTACCATTTACTTATTTTTTTTTTTGCTGAAGCAAGAGTCAATCCTTCTATTTCATTAAATCAAAAATAAAATTACATCATGTACAAAAACCTAACCCCCTCATGGACTCAGGAAAACCAAGGGCGATCTACCTTAGAATTGACCCTACCCTTTACACCATACAAAACTATTCTCTCTTAAAATTCCTTAGGTTGAACAATATGATTCATAAACCTAATGTGAAACTCTGCTAACTCCCCAAGTCTTTGCCGCGTCAAGCCATATATGACCCATGGCCACACAAAACAACACTTTCAACACTAACCATCGATTCCTATTGCTAAATGAAACGGCGTGGTGAAATATCGCACAGCTGAAATGTCCGAACTTTAATGCCCGATGGAGGGTGGTATTCATAACCCCTCCCTTGCCACGTGTCGGGAGACTAATGGGATCACTCCCAAAATTCCAAAACCACTTACCATTCTGAAACCGAGCAATCACCTGGTAATCGCTTGGTGTCTGGTTTTCTATTCCATCAGAGGAAAGTAGGGGAATAGCCTCCGCTGGACAATCCCAATTGTCCTTCCTACGCCAGCACACCTCAGAACTAGCAACACATACTGCTGCATACTGAGAAAAGAACCTTATGCTACAAATCAAAAGAGAAGGGGGATTGATCTGTTTACACCAGGATGTAAAGTGATCGCTCAGAGCTTGCCCTTCATCAAGGTACCAACCAACGTACTGAGATCGAACTAGCTTAGAAGTCATCATTCTTTGCCTTTCACTCTGGACCAATATTTAAAATTTTCTCTGTCCTCTACCGCTGGTTCCTCGCAGAGCACTTTTAATCTATCCTGAGGCATCTCTTTCCATTTCATCTCAATTCTACATTCTATGTTAAATACTACTTGGTTGGCCAAAGTATCCGCTAGTTTATTGGCTTCTCATCGAACATGACTGAAACTAATAGTTCGTAGACTCAGAAGATGATTTTCAATTCTTTGGTACACATGAATTAGTCTCCAGTGTTTTGAAACCTTCTCTGGCACTGCTCCAAAGCTAATTCTCTTAACTTCATTTATGGAGATCTCTGAGTATGCTTCTATAATGACATTGGAGTTATGATTTAGAATCAGCAACTCAAGACATTGTTCCAAAGCCATTAATTTGGCCATATTGTTAGAAGCTTTACCTAAATGGTAGTGAAATATACAGATTATGTTTCCTTCTTCATCTCTTTACTCCCTGCCATAACCAGCTATTCCAGGATTGCATTTTGAAGCCCCATCAATATTGCATTTCAGATAACCCTTCGGTGGAGGATGCCAGAACTCCTTTTCCGTTTCCAAATTTTTCTCTTTTCTGCTTAGTTCATTGGGAATGATCTCTTGCATTCTTAGTTGCCTGAGTATTCTAGTTTCCTTATCTGTGAGAGGGTTCTTGGGATAATTGCGAACAGTGGTGCTAATTGTCTCCTTAATCTGCTTCAAGATCAGATCCAACAGGCGAAAAGGAATAGTTTTTTCATCCTTGAAAATTATTTTATTCCTTTCTTTCCAAACATTCCAGATAATGAAGCTTGGCATAAAGGCCCAGGCCAAATTAAGGAGCTCATTCTCTGAAAAGTTTCTTCTCCACTTGTTCAGGGTGTTAATGATACTTGCTTTATCTTTGTCTATCTTTTGAAAAATGGTTGCAAAAGAATCCCACAACCAGGTTGTGTAGGTGCAGCTATTAAGGATATGCTCCATGGTTTCCTCTTGGTCTTCATATAGCTGACATCTAGAGGGCCCAAAAACCCCTCTTTTCCTGATATTGTCCCAATTTTAAATTTTCTTGTGATGAACTAACCACATGAAAAGCTTGATTTTCATCCACCCTTGGTAGCTTCAAAGTTGTTGCAAGGATTTCTCTGGAATACAGGAATCAAGGTTCAAGATAATTCTTTGTGCTTCCTTAAGATTAAAGTTTCCTTCTTTATTGAGGCCCATCTTAACTAATCCTACCCCTCTATTACCAACATGTTCCTTTGTTTTAACATTCTCATAATTGCCTCTGCATTTATTTTTATGGCACCGTCATCTCTGCAATCTATGCTTTTCCAGATTCTCCATTTTCTAGAGTTATGAGGAAGATTCCAAAACTATTTAACTTTGATTAATCCTTGGGAGTCTGTTTCCTGCTTGAGGCTCATGGAGTCCTCTTTTAACAATTTTCATTCTTGTTTCCATTTGTCTTCCCAGAAGAGAGCTATATCTCCTGCTCTGATTTCCTAGAAACTATTGTTTTGAACTACGCTTCTGTTTTCCCAGGCTTTGTTCCAGATATAAGAGCCCTCTATGTTTCCAAACATTCTTATGAGATCATTAGTTTGCCACAAGCTTGCATATTTATCTTTCCAAATATTAGCTCATTGAGCTTTTGGTTCTTTAACCCATCTCCACCAGAGCTTGGCTCCTAAAACTTTACTCAGAGTCTCCTGATCATCTAAGCCCAAACTCCCGTACCACTTGGGTTTACAGATTTTCTCCCAAGACACAAGGGCCCATTTCTTCCTTGTTTCCTCTTTGCCCCAAAGGAAGACTCTTTGGATATTCCTAAACTGTTGTAGGACACCTTTGGGAGTAGGGAGGGCTAATAAAAAGAAAACAAGGATAGATTGAAGAATGGTCTTTATCAGAATCAACCTAATAGCAAGGTTCAGTGATCTGATAGTCCATTTTTTGACTTTATCTTGCATCTTGTTGAGCACCGGTTCCCATATACTTTTATGCAAAGGTTTCTCTGTGAGGGGAATCCCCAAATATTTTGAGGGGAGGGAATCCCTTTGAAAGCCCAGAATCCTGGAGATGTTCCTCTAAATTGCAATATTAGTATTTAAGAAAAAAAATTGATTTGGAGAGATTAACTTCCATACCTGTGGCCAAGGCAAAATCATTTAGGATTTGTTTGTATGCTAAGGCTTCTTTGACAGTGGGAATTCCTTGCAGCATAGTGTCATCCACAAATTGTTGGTGAGTCATTGTCTGACCATTCTTCATTAATTGAAGTCCCTTAATCTTTCCCAAGGCTTTGGCCTGATTAATCGACCTGCCCAGTCCTTCCATCATGATGATAAATAGAAAGGAAGAGAGAGGGTCTCCCTGCCTGAGACCTATAGAAGGAGTGAAGATCTCGGAAGGAGAGCCATTTACCAAAATGGAAAAGCTGGAAGAAGTTACCAGAGCCATAATCCATCTAACCCGGTTGTGATCGAACCCAAAAGTAGTAAGGAACTTCTTGATATAGATCTAGTTCACCTTGTCATATGCCTTGGCAATATCTAATTGCACGATCATACCTGCCTACCTCTTGCTGGTTAGTGAGTGAACTACCTCGTGGGCTTGAATAATATTATTTAAGATTTGTCTGCCTTCCACATAACCAGATTGTTCCCCTGAAATTAGAGAAGGAAGTAGAAGTTTGAGTCCACTAGCCAAAACCTTGGATATAACCTTGTAAACCACATTGCATAAAGCAATGGGTCTGTACTTATCAGCAATCAAGGTTGAATCCTATTTGTGGATCAAGGAGATGAAGGAGGTTTTGAGGGCTTTGAGAATAGTCCTATTTCTTCTAGAGTCCTCCACAACATTCAGAATGTCCTATTTGACAATGTTCTAGCAACCCTTAGAAAGGTCTACATTGAAACCATCGGGTCCTAGTTCTTTGCCATTCTACATGTCTTTAATAACCTCACTGACTTCCTCTTCGGTTACTGGTTTATTCATGTTAAAATTTTCCTCTCTTGATACCAGCTTAGGGATATTTTTTGTAATTTCTTTGATGCATTGCTCTCTATCAGGATTGTTTTCCTTAGTGATACTTCTGAAATGTTGTATCAACACAGCTTCGATATTCTTATGAGATGTCTAAAGCTCCCCATTCTCATTTAATATCAAAGAGATTCTATTGTGAACTCTATTGGCCATGGTGGATCTATGGAAAAATTTTGTATTATGTTCACCTTCTTTGAGCCATTGAATTCTAGATTTTTGTCTCCAAGAGACTTCTTCCCGTTTGCATAGGTTCCCCCATTATTTATGGTGTTTATCAACTTGCTCACTTTTGACTTTATCAAAACCATCTGAGATCAGTGCTTGATTAAGTTCTTGTAGTTTGGATTCCACTAATTTTTTGTCCACAAAAATGTTGCCAAAATCCTTCTTGTTCCATTCTTTGAGAGTTTTATGTGCTGAAGTCTTTTATGTAGGAGGAACATTTTAGTGCCCTGGATCTGCAAATCTTCAGCCCACCATTTTTCAATGTTGCTGATGAAATCTGGATGGGAGAGCTAGATATTTTCAAACCTCAATGGTATATTCCTGGGAGAATCAATCCCCTTGATTTCTAATTGAATTGGCCAGTGATCAGAGCCTCTGAAGGGGAGAACTCTAGCTGTTATTTCCTTTTTTGCGAGCATAAGCTCCTCTGAGCTCAAAAATCTATCTAACTTGGAGGCGACCTAAGCCTCACCTCCTTTTTATTTTCCAAGTAAAAAGGCCATTCTACGTTTCTGAGTCAACTAGTTTCAGATCTTCTGAGAAGGATTGAAATGTTTTTGAGTCTTTACTTAGCAATCCGGTACCTCCTTTTTTTTTCGAAAGATATTTAATCATGTTAAAATGTCCTCCTATGACCCAAAATATTTCTTCATGTCTTCTTCTAAGATCTACTAGGGAGTTTAGGAATCTGAGTTTCTCATCTATTCTTTGAGGACCATAAACATTTGTGACCAGAAAGGTATCCACAACCCCCACTGGTTGAATAATTACTGATAAATAATTTCTTGATGCCTCCGCATCTAATATGCTGACTTTTTGGGGATTCCAAAGAGTGAGGATGCCTCCCACTGTGTTCTCTACTTTAACTTCAAGAAAATCAAATCTATTTAGCCATTTTCTATGGATTTGTTTTAATTTCTGAATGGAGCATTTTGTTTCCTGAATGAAGATTATATATGGTGTTGCTATTTTCATTCTATTACTTAAGATTCTTTGTTTTCTTTTACTTCTTAGACCTCTAATATTCAATGATATGAACTTCATAATTAAAGATTTGTAAAGGACTAACTGGTTAGATATTTCATCTTACTTGAATCTATCATTAGCTTTCCACACTCCATCAAGAGCTCATTTTTCTTTTTCTTGCCGCTTTTCTTTCCTGGATTTCTAGTTGCTAATCGTGGAGTTGATTTCATAGTTTTCACACCTCTGTGCTCCTGCTTGTGAATATTTTTACCTTTCTCCAACTCTTTTCATGTGTTTTCCATAAAAACAACTGTTGTATTTTGTTGCATTCTTCTTGAGGTAGTGAATCTATTCCTCCCTTGGTTCCCTGCATTAAGAATCCTTCCAGATCCAGGTTTTCCTTATCTAGAATTTCCTGAAGTTCATGATCTTCCAGATCTATTTCACTTTGGGTCATTTCCTGGTCCATTTCCATTTCTGTTTCACTCATTGACCTTTCTTTTTGATAGCCCATATCTTGAGTTTGTGTGTTATTTTCTTCTCGCTCTTTCTCATTAGGACCTACTTCCTGAGATTGATTTTCCTTCGTGTTTTCTTCATTCTCTTCCAACACTTGGAACTTGTTCTGATTGACCTTCTGCGCCTCGTTATGTTGTTGCTTTAGCCCCTTTTTTCCTCCTTTTCCTCTACTAGTCACCCTCTGAAAGCTTTCTGAGTCCTTAATTGTATTGAGTTTCCCTTTGTTATCTGCTTTACTGAGAGGGAAATCTCTGAACAGATGTCCATGCTCATGGCATCTACGACATCTGAATGGGATATGCTCATAGTCCACTGTCTACACCCATTGTTCATCGAAAACTTCCAAAATGAATTCATCTGAAAGAGCTCCTGATAGATCCATTTGCACACATATCCTTGCAAAAGAGGTGTATTTCCCTCTTCTTGTGGCTTCATAAACTTTGACAAAATGCCCTAGTTTATTGCCAATGGCTACTAGCGATTCCGTTTGCCAATAATCAAGAGGTAGAGAATAGAGCCTTACCCAAACTGGAACTGAAGTGAAAGTCTCCCACTCTGGGACAAAGTTCATCATCCAAGGCCTCATGTAGAGACTGACTACTGCATAAAAGTATGGTCCTCCTTCAAATATTTTGTCTTTATCTTCGATGTTTGAGAACACCACTATGAAGAATCCCTTTGACCCAAGATGCAGGTCAATGCTTCCTTTGGGTTTCCAGTGATACTTGATCCACATCTATAAAGCTTTTTCAGTGGGCCATAGTCCCATGAATTTACAGATTATGGCATAGGTCCCGATGTGTTCCCTGTGCACGTGTAGAGCAGGATCATTTAATATTACTCTGCGAATGATTTCTACTTTTGGTTTGCAAGGTCCCTTTTGCTTTTTGTCTCTTGAACCTAGATTTTTTTCTTCTTCCTCCTTGTCTTTTGTGCCACTGTTTTCCTTGGTCTTGGTCCCATCTATCTCCTTTTCATTATCCCTGTTCCTTTCCTCTACAAAACCTTTGTTGTTCCCCACCAGTGTTTTTCCTTTACTAGTTACAACGTCCTTGTAGGAGGGAGTTGAGCTCCCTCCTCTACTACCCTCCATTAGAAACAATCTCTGCAACTTGCGCTAAACCTAGCCGCTTGCTTCCGCCGTCTGTCATCTCACAAGAACCTATCAAGTTTCTAACAGAAAAAAATCACAGCTGCCATTTACTTTGCCTAGGAAGGGTTCTCCATTTAGTTTGACTGGCTGGACCGTGCCTCTATCTGTGACCTCCTTAACCACATATGGTCCCAATCAATGAATTCTAGATTTTCCTGGAAATTTTTCGAACTTACTATCATACAGTAGCACTAAGTCATTTACCTTGAAGGTATGCAACTTGATATGGCGGTCATGCCAGGCCTTTTCATGTTGCTTTTGTACTTGCTGATGAAACCCAACCAAGAACCATTCTTCCTCATGTTCTTCCCATTGCACGAGACTTTCCTGCATAGCTTTGCAGTCTGTCATCCCTGTAAGTGCTATTATGCACAGACTAGGTATGATATATTCCATTGGCATGACAGCTTCCATGCCATAAACTAGCCGGAAAGGTGTTTGTCCCGTCAATTTCTTACACGTTGTCCTGTAACTCCATAGCACTATAGGTATGCATAGGTCCCAATCACTTCACTGTGCGTTGCACACTTTGGTTAGTGCAGTCTCCAATATTTTGTTGAAGGCGTCTATAGTCCCATTAGCTTGTGGGTGGTACAACACACTTTTCTGATGATACACCTAGAATTCTTCAGTGAGCGTGCTGATGGTTTTGTTCAGGAAATGTGTTTCATGATCACTCATTAATATTTTCAGATAGCCAAATCAGGTCAACACATTTTCAAACAAAAAATTCGTAGTCGTAGTGGCCGTGCAGTCTTTGGCTGACTATGTTTCCACCCATAGTGTTAGGTACTCTGTCGTGGTGATGATGTAGCACGCACCCGTCTTTCCCTGAGGTTTGATAGGTGCCACAAATTTAGTTGCCCATTTCTCGAATGGTTGCAGTGTCATTTGCGGATTCAATGGCATCTCATCCCTTCGCGATGGTTTTCCGGTCCTTTGACGTATATCGCAGGCCTTACAGTAGGCTTTTAAATCCTGGTGAAGGGTTGGCCACCATAACCCTACACGAATAATCTTTTGTGTGGTTGCACGTCCTACATAGTGTCCTCCTACAACGCCCCCATGTGCTTCCACGAGGATCTGACTTCGTTCTAATTTAGATACGTATCTTCGCAATAGCTCATCATTTCCCATTTTGTATAGGTGCCCCGTGATGACAGAAAAATCCACCACACACACCACCAATTCCTTCTTCTGTTCGATGGAGTTGTCCTTTGGTGCAATCCCTGTTGTAAAAAAGTGGATTATATCTTCGAAATGCTCGTTCATGACATGCATCGCAAAGATTTGTGCATCAGATAATCCTTCCCCCAAACTAGTAGGTTCCTCGCCCATCTCAATACGCGACAAGTGATCTGGTCCTCCGTTCAGGCATCCAGGTTTGACCATGACCTCAAAGTCATATTCTTTAAATAATAAGAGCCACCTACATATGCGCCCCCCTAACACAGGCTTATTGACCAAGTATTTCAGTGCGGAATGGTCTGTATACATCTTGAAATGTCCTCCTAGCAAATAGTGTCGGTATTTTTGGAGCGTATACACCATCGCTAACTTCTCACTCTTGGTTGTGTAATAGTTCTTCTCAGTTTCAGATAATCTATGACTTGAAAATATGATAGGGTGGTCCAATCCCTAGCTGCCCTCTTCTATGAGCACTACTCCCAGTGCGATACATGACACATCAACATGGACATGAAATTCCACATCCCATTTTGGGAAGACCAAGATTGGAGTGGAGGCCAATTTCTCCTTTAGGACATCCAAGCTCTTTATGCAATCATCATTCTAGCAGAATGTGACATCTTTTTTCAATAGTTTCTCCATCGCTGGGGTGATTTGGGCATAGCTTTTGATGAACTTCTTGTAGTATCAAGTGTGTCCCAAGGTAGCGCGCAACTGTTTAACACTTCGCGGTGCTTCCAAATTTAAAATTAATGCAATCTTCATAGGGTCCACCATCAACCCCTATTTTTGCAGACCACATGTCCCAATAGGTTTCCAAAGGGAATGAGGAATGTGCACTTCTTAAGGTTTAGCACAATCTGGTGTCATTGATAAGTTTCCAACATCAAGCGTAAACTTGCTACATGGTGTTTAACTAATCCAAAAATAGTCCAGTCATCCAAATAGACCTTCAGGAACTTGTGGATGTATTCTTTGAATGCGGAAATAACGATGCGTGAAAATATGGTTGGCTCATTCTTTAATCCAAATGGCATAACGATGTATTGAAAGTAGCCTCATTCTGTTGCGAAGGTCATCTTGCTCCTGTCTTTCTGCGCGATTTTGATCTGGTGGTACCCTAAGAACCCTTCCATGAACGAATATGCTTCTTGTCCGCCAATGTTTTCCAATACTTCGTCTCTAAACGGTGTTGGGAATGGGTCATGTACACATGCATCATTTATCTTCCTGAGGTCCACACATATTCTTATTTCGCCCTTCTGCTTTTTCTCCTATACTACCATAGGGCTTAACTAGTCGGATTATTCCACCGACTCAATAATTCCGGCTATGAGCATTTTGTCTAATTCTACGTGGACCTTTTCCTTGTACTTTGGATTCAATCAGTAAGGCCTTTGCTTGACTAGCTTCACATTCGGTTTTAGGGTGATCTTCATCATCCCTAAGTCACCAATGATCCCTTTTAAATCCATAATTTTGGTTGGGAATAAGTCTTGGTATTTTCGGAGTAACTCAGTGACCTTATCCACTGTGGCATCATCCTAATAGTCACTGAGCATTGCATACTTTGGTTCCACCTCCATCCCAATGTTTACCTGCTTCGTTTTTAGTGGCGCGGTGATGTCAGGATCCTCAATCAATGGTCCTCGAACCTCGTGACAACCTTCAGTTTCTGGAATGTTAATATTCCGTGGATCCTCATCATCCTCCTCAATATTTACATTGTAGCACTCCAGCGTGTAGCTTAGCTGAGTCGCCCATTCTGGCTGAAGCACCTTCATTGGCTCCTAGGGTATTTTGAAGATAGCTGCTTTGAATGCTTGTAGTGCATCATCCACAGTATCCAACCAATGATCTTCAAAAGTGAAGGTTAACAGGAATCCTTCGCGTAAGATCTCCCATTCACTCATGCCATGGCGAAGCTCCATCTTAGTATACCAATTCATGGGTATGACATCCAGAGTATGATAGAACAAATTCACCCATTCAGGTTGTGGTTCTTCCCCATATAACTTGGTCCACTTCGTGAGGTGTGTATGTGGATCATCCCATCTATCATACTTGTCTGTTGTCCACATCTGCGGTTTCCAAAATCGTAGTCATATCATCCTTCTACATCCATGCCTGTTAAGTTATGGTTTGTTCTATGTTTATAATAGTTTACTTCTTTTTCTTATTATATTCCACAGTTTAGCAATCATGTGTACATAAAGTAAAGTACAGATAGAACATTAAACGATCGACAAAAAACAAGCCAAGACAAGAGACACAAGATGTGGTGGCTAGCCAGGGAAAAACCCCACAATGTGTGGGGAAACCATTTGATCAAATCTTTTTTTATATTCAATAATTCAGCATAGAGAAATAGTACAATAAATCTGATTTATATCAGCAGTAGCAAACCCTACATCAGCAACATCAGCATTAGTGGCTTCATCATCAAAACTAGGGCAATCGATATCTCACAAACTGATTGTCAGATCGGCTTGATTCCACCACCAAAAGTTGCAGCCTTTAGAGGAGGTTCATATGAAGCTACAGCACAATTTATATGAGGAGATATTTTGGTCTACGCAGGTCAAACTTCACTTCTACAGTTGCAGCTTCATTTTCAGTAGCTTCCTTCAAACTAGGGCAGTCGATATCTCGCAAACCGTCCATCGGATCGACTTGATTCCACCACAAAAAGTTGCAGCCTTCAGAGGAGGTTAAGATGAACCCACAACATTGTTTAGATGCAAAGATATTCTGCTACACACAGGTCAAAATTCACTTCTACAGTTGCAACTTCAGTTTCAGCAGCTGCCTTCAAACTAGGGCAGTTGATATCTCGCAAACCGTCTATCGGATCGACTTGATCCCACCACCAAAAGTTGCAGCCTTCAGAGGAGGTGCAGATGAACCTACAATGTAGATCAGAAGAGGATGTCTGATGGTACACACTGGTCAAAGTTTTGATCTGTAGTTGCAGCATCAGTTTCAACAGCTTCCTTCAAACTAGGGCAGTCGATATCTCGCAAACCGTCCGTCAGATCGACTTCATTCCACCACCAAAAGTTGCAGCCTTTAGAGGAGGTTTAGATGAACCTAAAATGAAGATCATAAGAGGAGGTTTAACGGTCCATGCTGGTCAAAGCTTGGATCTGTAGTTGCAGCCTTAGTTTCAAAAGCTTCCAGCTTCACATGTGGGAGAGAGAGACCCTTTTCTGCGCAGTAGAGAAGAGAGAGATGTGATGAGATGAGTGAGTGCAAATGGGGAAAATTCCTCTTGTATTTATACACAACTGTTGTTGTTTGAATATATGCGACTATTGGGCTTCTAAGCCTACATGAGTTGTAGGTCGGCTTGATAATAATTCCATAATCAAAATAAATTCATATCTCCATGAATACTTATCGGAATCGGATGATCTTTAGATCAATCCTACACCTCTCGATGAGAGGAATCTAATAAAAATATTATTATCCATGAATAAGATGACCCACATGAATTTTTTCCCTAGTTCACAATTTAACACTCCCTCTCAACTAGGGAGAACCTCATATGCAATCTGTCTGTCGGTCGCTACTATTTATCCATCGAATGCACTGCCCTGTACAGCCTGACCCTTGCCCTGCTCTGCTCTATTTTTCCTATTCTACTTTGTCTTGTTTTTCCCTGTACTGATCTATACTACTCTGCTCTGTTCTACTCTACTCTGCTTTGTTTTGTTCTTCTCTGCTTTTATTTTTTTCTGCTCTGCTTTTGTCCCAATTATGAAGAAGAAGAAACGATCAAGGATGTATCATACTGAATTAGAGTCGGCCTTAGAGTATGTACCACTGGTCCCAAACCAGTCTCAACCGACCCAAAGTCAATGTCATAGTATGTACAACTCCTACCACTTGTCCCAGACCAGTAACATCCTCCACTGACTCAAAGTTAGTCTCAGAGTGCATACCACTGGTCCCAGACCAGTCTCAACTAACTCGAAGTCAGTATCATAGAATGTACCAGTCCTACCACTAGTCCTAGACCAATATCATTGATCCCAGATCAATGGAGGTCATCCTAGTGTAGGGAGTATGGTAGATACAATGATGCGTCCATCGATACTACTATGGTCCCTAACTTCATTTCCATGATCATTGATCAAATGAGAGGTACTTCCCATGAGTCCTAGACTACATGGGTAGGATGCCTCAACAGGAGAACTAATCAATCTTGTCCTCACAAGAGAGCACATCAATCCTTCTACAATCTCCATGGAGAACACATAAATCCAGGCCTCACACGAAAAAAACATCAATCCTACTACAATCACTATGGAGAACACATCAATCCTGGTACAATCACCATGGAGAACACATCAATCTAGGCCTCATAGGAAAACTAATCATCCTGCTACACAGGAGAGAGAATCATCATGTTCCACAAGAAAGCGAATCATCTTGTCCCACAAGAGAGTGAATCATCTTGTTCGAGTGTGCACCACCAGGGGAGGGTGAGTCACCCTGTGGTCTTATGTTGCTCCAGTAAGAACCGCAAGCCCCTAGAGCTCCTAGAGCTCAATGTATGCAACATGTAGGACCCTTGTACAAGGGTTTCTTAATGACTCCAAGTCATTTGGGAAAATCATAGATTAGATATTTCCTAAGGGCTTTGACAAGGTGTATCGACCTATACATCATCTTAATGCGATGGAGCCTCCTTGCTCATTGACTTACCATATCCTAGATGATGTCTATCTACTAGAGCAATCAACGAATATTGGATTCCTCAATAATCGAATCCCACCTCTGGTTGTTACAGAGAATCACAATGGTATGTGTTCAAATAGCTCACTGAAGAGCTTCCCCAACCAGGTAGCTTCATACGAGATCATACTTGTAGATATGTATCTCGTCTCAACGGTGCTTATGGAAACTGACTTCTACTTCCTACTCATCCATTATATTGAAGCAGAATCCAAATAGAAATAGTACTAAAAGTGCTCCAGTGATCCTCCACACCACCTGTCTAATCAACATTTGAATAATCATGCAGTTTCATATTTCTGGAAGTGTATCTCAATCCAAGAGAGATTGTGTCTTGAAGACATCTCAAAAGATTCTTGGCACCAATCTAGTGAGGCTCAACCAAATATGAGCTCACAATGCTAACTACAAAACATATGTTTGGACGAAGATTCACCAAGAACATCAATGTGAATGAGTTTTTGAAACTCAGAGGCATTTCCCAAATCTAGTCCGACATCACTACCATATAACTTCTGAAAGTTAAAATCCTCAAGGTAGTCATACACTTGCAGTCCATCATACCAAATCCTTTTAAAATCTTCACTACATATTTTCCTTGAGATAGGAAAATTTCCCTTGGCTTCTACCACACTTCAAGTCCTTGGTTCTTCATTTCAAATTCAGAAACCAACTCCCTCTTACATTTCTGAATGAGAGGGTATGCACCTATTAGAAAGAGGTCATCCACATACAACACCAGTATGAGAGGCTTGTCATCTTCAACCTTAAGGTAAAGGTTAGGATCAGCTTCACTCCTAGTGAATCCCAGCTTGATCAAGTAGCTATCGATCCTCTCATACCATGCTCAGGGTGCTTGCTTCAGCCCACAGAGAGCCTTCTTCAACCTACATACATGAGATTTTCAATCATAAATCTCAAATCCTTCGGGTTACTCCACATAGAACTATTCTTTGATAAAACCATGCAAGAACACAGTCTTGACATCCATCTGATGTAGGTTCCATCCTTGTGAAGCCACAAGGGCTATGATCAAGCGGATGGTTGTATATCTGGAAACAGGTGCAAATATCACATCATAGTCTATACCTTCCTTCCGGGAGAAACCATGAGCCTTATACTATTCCGTACTTCCATATGCTGCAGCTTTATATTGTAAAGCCATTTTGAAGTAACAATTGTCTTGTCCTGGGGTCTGGGAACTACTTCCCAAACATCATTCTCCATAATAGACTCATATTATTTGGTCATAACATCCTTCCATACTTGATGCTTGATGGCATCTGAGAATGATGAAGGCTCATTTTGTATGATCGTGCTCATGATGGTCAAGTATCCCTGATACTTGCTAGGTTTATTACTTTCACGGAAGGTTCCTTGAGGTGTAGCATGTCCTTTAGCATCATCAAGTATCCCCCTAAGCCATGAAGGCATTTTCCTAGAAGAGGAAGGCTCATGTGGATAAATAGGATCCATGGGTTCCTCCACATCAAGCATTGTTACATCATCTACCCATAGAGACAACGTCCACAATCGTAAAGTTCTTCCTTTCCGCCACACCATTCTTCTTAGGAGTATGTGGTGTAGTAATCTCCCTCTTAATGCTAGCCTTAGATATGCCTGGGTGAACCAACTATAATATATTGGAGGTCTTGCTTTGGCTTGAGGGCAATGGTCCCCTTTTGAGCTTTCCTTCGGCACATGTCGGACATACACCTTCTTTCTCTACTTGGAATTCGTGCATCCCTGTTACCATTTGTCTTACATTGGGTAGAGCTTTGTAATGAAGGTGGGCAAACCTCCAGTGCCAAAGTTCAAACTAAAGAGTTGTGTCACAAGACATGACACCTATCGGACTTCCACCGACCTGATATAAAGAATCAACTCGAAACCCAAGAGTGAAAGTATCTTTAACATTATTTTTCCATATACGTACCTTACCATCACTGAAGGTTACCTTGTAGCCTTTGTCTTCCATTGCCGAGATGGATACCAGGTTCCTTTTGAGGTCGGTTGCATTTAGTACATCTTGGAATTTCTAGCCTTCTTGAATGGTTGTCCTCTTCCTTGATTCCCAGCTCTCCTCTTACCTTTGCTATTGAATTTGTCGTTCCTTTGATTTCCATTAGAATGATTTTGATCATCGTCCCAGTGTGAGTCCTTTTTATCAGGTCACTGCCTTGCATAGTGACCTACTTTATCGCAGATGTAACATCATCCTTTTCTTCGACCCTCAAGTCTAGCCTTTCCTTTTGATTTAGTCCAAGAATTATTTCTTCTTTTCTTAGCATGAGAAGAAAAGGTAATAGGAGAACCTTTAGGCATGGGAATTTCTTACTCTTCTACCCTTGTTTCTTCTTGAATGCATATAGCCATTAATTCCTCGAAACCGGGAATTATATTGTTGTTCAGAAGAGTAGTCCTGAACACGTACCATTTAGATGGTAATCCTCCAAGAGTCATGAGTGCCATTTCTCTGTCAGCAATAATCTCCCCAGTAGATAGGAGATCATTCTTAATCTCGGTGATTCTTAAGAAGTATGCTTGCATACTCTCATCTTTACCCTTCTTGATTTCCCTCAGCTTATTTCTAAGAAACAAAACTTGATTTGCATCATTGACTTTAAATAAACTCACCAGTCTATCATAGATCTCCTTGGAGGTGTCCAGTTCAGAGATGTAGGCCACCAGGTGCTTGTCGATAGAGTCCTAGATGATCTTCTTTGTTTTGAATTCTCCATTTTTCCATTTGTTCCAGGCAACAGTGGATGCATTTGATGGAGGCTCAACATTATTGCCTTTTAAATGGTCCAGCACTCCTTGATCTTATAGGGTTAAATCGATATACATCTTCCATCCATGATAGTCAGCTTTCTCACAGAGCTTGTCTTCAGTAGGAAAGAGTGTTGTGGACCCCATAGTTCTTTTAGGATAGCCTTGCCAATCTTCTCTTCGTTGATTGTTCTTGCTCTTGCTCGCGCTTTGTCCTCACCTTAGCTCTGATACCATGTTAAGTTATGGGATGTTCTATGCTTATAACCGTTTACTTATTTTTATTATTATATTCCACAGTTTAGCAATCACATGTACATAAAGTAAAGTTTAGATAGAACCTTAAACGATCGACAGAAAACAAGCCAAGACAAGAGACACAAAATGTGGCGGCTAGCCAGGGACAAATCCCACAATATGTGGGGAGACCCTTTGATCAAATATTATTTTATCTTCAATAATTCAGTAGATAGAAATAGTACAATAAATCTGATTTATATCAATAGTAGCAAACCCTAGATCAACAACATCAGCGTTAGCGGCTACATCATCAAAACTAGGGCAGTCGATATCTCACAAACCGACTGTCAGATCAGCTTGATTCCACTACCAAATGTTGAAGCCTTCATAAGAGGTTTAGATGAAACTATAGAAAAGTTTAGATGAGGAGATCTTCTAGTCCACGCAGGTCAAACTTCAATTTTGTAGTTGTAGCTTCAGTTTCAACAGCTTCCTTCAAACTAGGGCAGTCGATATCTTGCAAACTGTCCATCGGATCGACTTGATTCCACCACCAAAAGTTGCAGCCTTCAGAGGAGGTTTAGATGAACTTACAAAGTAGTTCAGATGAGGATATCTTCTGGTCCATGTAGGTCAAACTTCACTTCTACAGTTGCAGCTTCAATTTCAGCAGCTTCCTTCAAACTAGGGCAGTCCATATCTCGCAAACAGCTTGTCAAATCGACTTGATTCCACCACCAAAAGTTGCAGCCTTAAGAGGAGGTTCAAATGAACCTACAACATAGATCAAAATAGGAAGTTTGATGGTCCATGCTGGTCAAATTTTGGATCTGCAGTTGTAGCTTTAGTTTCAGTAGCTTCCTTCAAACTAGGGTAGTCGATATCTTGCAAACCGTCCATCGGATCAACTTGATTCCACCACCAAAAGTTGCAGCCTTCAGAGGAGGTTCAGATGAACCTAAAGCATGGATCAAAAGAGGATTTTTTATGGTCCATTGTGGTCAAAGTTTGGATCTGCAGTTGCAGCTTCAGTTTCAGCAGCTTTCGGCTTGACATGTGTGAGAGAGAGACCCTTTTCTGCGCAGTGATGTGATGAGATGAGTGAGTGAGAATGAGGAAAAGTCCTCCTGTATTTATACAAAACTATTGATGTTTGAATAGATGTGACTGTTGGGCTTCTGGGCCTACATGAGTTGTAGGTTGGCTTGATAATAATTCCATAATCAAAATAAATTCATATCTCCATGAATACTTATTGGAATCAGATGATCTATAGATCAATCCTACACCTCTCGACGAGAGGAATCTAATAAAAATATTTTTAGCCATGAATAATATGACCCACATGAAGTTTGGCCCCATTTTCCAATTTAACAATGCAGTCCTCAAAAATTCTTTGATGCGTACCCCACCATCTTGCAGGTGTAGCACATAGTGCCCACTTCAGAGTGTCAAACCGCTATTTTTTTGGCAATTCTCGTTCAAATTTGTTCGGGAATTCATCCACCTCTCTCAACCCATCATACATAGGTAGATCTCTCACCTTTGTTGCTACACATCATAGTGACCTTATCATCATGTTGCAGTTTAGCGTGGTTACCTCGTGTAACTAATTCTGCCATCGTTCTATTTCCTCATCCGAATCCGACGTGCGAGAGCTTTTGCGCTCCCACGAAATCCTTCCATATTCTGTTGGATTCACCCAAACCTGCTCTCACGTGGTTATCTTGTAGATACAATTGAGATTGTCATCACTATCATTGTCACGCACCGGTTCTTTGTAGCGTGCTACTTCCGCGAAGTGTAGTGGTACCACTACGCGTAGTGACTTTTTCTCAAAAATCATATTGCGCTTCTTGAGATTTATCACCCCATTCATATCAGTGGGCCAATATATTCCCAATAGCACAGGATAGGGATTGTTTTCATCAACAATCTCTATCACTTCTAAATACGCAAGAGTGCTCGCACCTTTAATATCAATCGTTACTCCATGCAATCTTCCCATGGGTAGGATCTTTTGTTGGTTCGCCATTCGCAATTGAATAGGAGACCAATACAACGCAGGCCTGCCCATGCACTCCCATGTCGGCTTTGGCATTACATTTGCATCTGATCCTATATCCAGAATTACTTTGTCCATTTCATACTCCCTGATTTGTGTAGTCAATCTCATTTCCCTTCTTATTTCTGATGTGTGCTTTCCGACCTTCCAGACTACGCGAGGTTCTCCTGACCCAGCGTAGCTAGTGATAAGTTCCTGCAATCCCTTCACTGCTTTGCTGTCATGTAGTAGCTTTATGCAAGTATCCAGAAAGGTAGTGAGCATTAAAGGATCCATCTCCAGTTCTAGTTGATCCTTACTACCTGAAGTGGAGGCCTTCGTGAATCTCTTCTTAGCTTCCATGAATGTCTCCTTCTTGCACTCCAAATCGAACTCTGGTTCCTTTGTAGGAGCCTTGTGAACCCACACACTTTCTTCAGGTTCCTTGCCCTTGTCATCTCCTATTGTGATATCGATTCAGAGCACGATGTTTACATTTGGGTCCTCTTCACATGACTCAGACCTCATCATTTGCAAATTCTAAGTCGCGAGAGGCTGGAGTATCCCTTTATCGTGAATCCTCGCTATCAGTCTAGGGTAGTCCTCCATCTCGTGATCAAACTAAGTACAATATAAACATGATGCTCTCGTCAGATTTGTACATTCACGGGCATAATTCCCTGGCCCTCTACAATTGTAACAAATCAGTTGTCCGTGACCCCTTCCTAGTCCCATTCCACCTCGACCTCATCTGCGCCCCTAAAATCCAGTGCGTGCCATCCCCTCATTTTGATCAAGGGCTCGTGTTTCGATCTGCACTCTATAGGTAGGAGTCCAATCCATCATTAGCTCATAACTTCTATAGGTGCACTCATCATGGCCTACTGATCTGTAAGAATTATAGAACAACTGTTGGGATGTCGGTGTATACTTCTACAAGAGATGACAATTATACATAGCATGTTTTCCCCCTATCTGACAAATCACACACCATAATGCAAGTGCCACACTCGGTTTACTTGTGCCTCTGTTCTTAATGGCATCGGCCCTCCTCCCACCAAGTAGTTCGCGAGGACTGGACAATGGTCCTTGTCATTACCCAGGACTTTGCATTTTATGCACCATATCTCCTCACATGCCTCTGGTTGAGTTGTCCTGTCCTATTTCAAACTCTACATTTCCAGACACAAATTTTTCAGTTGTGCATGGATTTGTTGGACTCCTAGGCAAAGATCTTGTATTGGGGTCTCGTGCAGTCTCATTGCAACATCCAAAGCTTTGGCATGGGTGGATAACTTCTATTGTGACAGTGCCATCCTAAAACTCGGCGTTAGTGACACTACAAACCATGTGCGGTGTTTTCCATACGTCAAGGTCATGTTGGCTTTGTGAATCATACTTTTCAATCTCTGATCCAGCTCCTAGGGGGTCTCACCTAGAAGCATCATGATTTCCTTAAACCTGATAATCGATTGTGTCTCCGATTTTGGCCAGCTAAATTCCTTGTTCAGCACAGTCTGGATATTTGTGATCCCCACGTTTGGATGGTCATTAGAATGCTTAATGTACCATGTTAGTGTGCATTCCTACAACGCGCTTACCAGCATTGCCTTCTTTATATTTTCATCCATGACTCCTTGTGCTTCCCATACAACTTTTACTATGAACCAAAATTGGTCCGGATATTTGTTCCGTACTCCTCTGAATATTGGAAATTTTATCATGCTCACCATATTGGACTATGGTGGTGGTGGAGGTACTGTGGGCGGAGATGGAGGTGAAGATGGTGAGACTGGTGGTGGTGTAGGTAGAGGTGTTATGCGTGGAATTTGCTGCCTTATCAGACTTGTCACACTCCTTGGTGAAACTTTCACAAGCTCTTCCTCGCTTTCTCACCGAGGTGAAATCAAGGGGCTAGTTTCTATTTCTGCACTACCTTCATTTCTATAGATCATCCCACTTTGCGTAGCCCCAAACATCAATTTATTCGCATAACCCATTTTTCACATAGTAGAATTTTAATCCAAGTGTTCAAAGAGTTAATGTACTTAGCTCGTGGTCCTTTGAGGAAGTGTCGTCCGGCCTCACTGTAGCTGACTGAAGCATCTACCGCGAACTTGGTGATAAACCCTCCTATAATTCGATCGAGCCAATGGTACACAACACGCGCGACCTTATATTTCGATGCTTTTAATCTGTGCGCCAATTCTAGAGTCCACATAATCAGTTTGTCGAGCCTACACCTTCCCTGATTGTCTGCTAGCTTTGCAATCCACTCATACAACTCAGAGGGGAAGGATGCAAAGAAAATTTTGTGGATTTCCTTATATAAGTAGCGCTCTAAACATTGTTCCTTTGATACTCATAGATTCTTTTTTTCTTGCACCGTGAACTCATGAATCTTTCTGTCCAACCACCCTTCAATTTCTTTCTTTGTCGGATTCCAGTGACATGACATCAGACATCCCTTATGCAGATCCTAGTCCCAGCAATGGAACCATTTGTTGGCTTTATGGGGCCTAACCCAGGTTCGGAGGTGATTTAGCCAAACAAATCTTGGTGCTACTGGCCCTTTCAGTAATAGTCCGTGGAGTGCAGGCTGAGGTCTCACCCAAAGTAGTATGTGAGGGTGTTAGAACCAGGTTTCCACACCCTAAAGATGTCTGATGGGTTCATGTGGTCCATGGTTTGACCCTACGTGCACGTCGCTATGCGCACTTACCCATTCCTCGTAGACTGAGGTGCTTCCTTCATGTAGCCCTATTCGAGGACTGAACAATGTTATTACCAAAGTCCTTACTAGTAATATGATATTAGTTGATTAACTTAGCTTACTTGCATGTGTAAAGTATACTTAGCAATATAAATCATTCATACAAGTGCGCACAGTAAATAAACAGTACATTAGCAATTGATATCAAACATGTAATAACTCAAGATTATATACACCGAATTTGGAATAAACATCTTCTATTATTCTCTTCTCCAGTTACAAACTCGACTCTACCCTACGCACTCAGCTACAGGGGTCTGCGCACTCAGCTGCGGACAACTAGGCCTCTATGCACTCAGCTGCAAAGCCTTCTCCTAGTCTACGACCCAAGTTACACTTAGAAACTTGCTCTCTACTTATAATTTTCTATCTCATACTTCGCTCTAACTAACTAACTTTTACACTTAGAGCTTCACTCTATTTGTACAATCCCATGGTCCACGGACCATGGGTAGGCCAACATTACATTCAAAACTAAGGCGGACAGCCTTATAACTCTAACATACATTTCGTGCCTACAATTCGCGGAGCGTTACAACAATATCAGCTTGAAACTTGGGCTTCGAGCCCCAAAACATGTCGTGGCAGGATTCCATGCCCAACATAGTCTAATCAGGTTGAATCAGATCCAAAGGATCCTGTGATATCATAAAGGTTTCTACTTTAACTTCTTGTAGCGCTTCATCAATGCATTCAAAGCCATCTTCGAAGCTGAACGTCATTATGAATCCTTCGCGTAGAATATCCCATTCACCTGTACCATGGCGGACCTTTACCTCCAAGTACCAATTCATCGGGATGACATCCAAGGTGTGACAGAACAGGTGCACCCATTCAATTTGGGGCTTCGCTCCATAAGCCTTAGCCCATTTTTCCAAGTGCACGTGTGAATCATCCTTCCTGTCATATTTGTCAGGAATTCATACCTTTGGCTTCCCAAAGTGTGTTCCCATCATCCTCCTACACTCGCTTCAATCGTTGAAGCTACCCTTGTGCGTACCCCACCATCTTATGGGTGTAACACACAGTGCCCAGTCCAAAGCCTAGAAGTGATACTTCTCTGGTACTTCTATCTCAAATGCATCCAAAAACAAATCCAAATCATTGAAGCCACTGTAGGTGGGTAGATTTCTTACCTATGATGATACACAACGTAGCGACCAGGTCATCATATTACAGCTTAGTGTGGTTACTTCATGTAGCTGATTCTACCAGCACTCTAATTCTTCATCAGAGTCTGAGGTTCAGGAACTCTCGTGATCCCATGTAATTCATCCATCCACTACCGGGATCACCCAATCTTGTTCTGGCGCTGTTATATTATATATGCAGTCCAAATTGTCATCGCTTTCGTAATCGCGGACTGGTTCAATATAGCGCAATCCTTAAACAGGATCTAGGGGTACTATTACATGAAGTGACATCTTTTCAAATATCATCTTTCACTTCTTTAGGTTGATCACCCCATTCATGTTAGTAGCCTAATCAATGCCAAGAAGTGCAGAGTAGGAGTTTCTATCATCCACAATTTCTATTATTTCAAAGTCAGCCAACGCACTTGCGCCTTCAATATCTATAGTCACTCCTTGCAGCAATCCCATGGGGATGATCATCTACTGATTTTCCATCCTTAACTGAATCAGAAACCACTGCAGTGGAGGTCTCCCCATCTGCTCCCAAGTCTTCTTTGGAAAAATGTTCACGTCTGACCCAAGATCCAAAATAACCTGATCCATTTCATATTATCCTATCTACGTAGTCAGTCTCATATCTCATCTTGTCCCTTCTTAATGCTTACCAATCTTCTGTACAATGTGCAGTTCACCCAGAGTGATTCCGACGCATCTATTTATAACCTCCTGTAACCCCTTCATAGCCTTTCTATCACACAGCAGCTTCATGGAGGTCTCTAGAAAGGTCATAAGCATAGAAGGGTCCATTTCTTGATGAGGCTTATCCTTACTCCCTGAGGTAGAGGCCTCAGTGAAGCTCTTCTTTTCCTCCTTGAACATTTCATGTGCATGCTCTAAATCAACCTCAACCTCCTTTGTCGGAGATTTGCGAACCCATGCGCTATCTTCAGGTTGTTTCCCCTTATCATCACCTGTAGCAATTCCACTTTGAAGTACTATATTAACATTCAGATCCTCTTCGTGAGGATTAGACCTCATCATCTGCATGTTCTAAGCCAGCTGAGGTGGTAGCACCCCCTTGTCACATATGCTTGCTATTAGCATAGGACAGTCCTCTGTCTCATGATCAAACTAAGTACAATACTTACACGACCGACACGTCGAGTTAGTGAATTCACAGGCATAGTGTCTTGGTCCTCCATAGTTGTAGAAAATTAGCTATCCCTGACCTCTAGTAGGTCCTCCTCTACCTCGGCCACATCCGTGCCCCTAAAACCCTGTTCACACCATCCTAGTGCTATGGTCAGGGGGCTGTATTTCTTCCTGAACCCTATAGGTAGGAGTTCTATCCATCAATTCATAACTTGTGTTGTTGCACTCATCATGCCCTACCAACCTACAAATGTTGTAGAATAATTGATGTGGTGTTTGTACAAACTTCTGCAGCAAATTATAGTTATCCGTTATATGTTTCCTTGCTATCTGACATATAGCACAGCACAACACAGACCCCACGCTCGGTCTTGATTGGGCTTTCGGCCTCAAGGGCATCGGTCCTCCTCCTATAATATAGTTCACAAAGACCAGGAAGTTGTCTTTTTCATGCCCCTAACCTTTACATTTCAGGCACCATATCTCTTTGCGCACCTCTGGTTGAATTGTTTTGTCCTGCTTCAAACTTTGCATTTCAAGGCAAATATTTTGCTGTTGTGCATGGATTTGATGAACCCCCAGATTCGGATCTTACATCAGTGTTTCATGCAGTCTCATTACAATCTCTAAGGCCTCTTCCTGAGTTGTAATCTTTTGTTGTGCCAGTGCAACCCTTAAGTGAGGCAAGAGCGAAGCCACGAACCATTCGCAGTGTTATCCATCTGTTAAGTTCATATTGGCTTCGTGGATTTTACACTTCAATCTCTAATCCAATTCCCAAGGTGTCTCACTTGGTTTCATTGCAATTTCCTTGAACCCCACAATCGATTCTACCTCAAATTTATGCCTACTGAACTCTTTATTTAGTGTGGTCTGGATGTCTACCAACCCAACGTTTGGGTTATCATTAGAGTACTTGATGTACCAGGTTAGTGTGTGATCCTACAAAAAACTAACCAATGTCGCCTTGTTTATATGGTCATCTATGACACCCTGAGCTTCCCATATAGCTTTCAGAATGAACCAAAGCTAGCCCAGGTCCTCATTTCCCAAGCCCTTAAATAAAGGCAACTTCACTGAATTTGCCATGATGAGCTGTGGTGGAGGTGGTGGTGGTATGGGTGAAGTTGTGGGTGATCCTGGTGAAGTTAGAGGTGGTGCAAGTGGCAATCATGGGAATCCCTATCTTATTAACTGAATTTCACTTCGTAAAGAAGCCTGTGCTACTCCCTCTTCGTCACCCAATGGAGTTGAAATCAGTAGGCTATATTTAGGACCCTTTCTTCCTTTGTTTCTATAAGTCCTTCCACTTCGCATAGCTCCGAACATCAAGGTAGCTGCATAACCTGTTTTTTGCACAATAACATACTAATCTAGGTATTTAAAGACTTCAAGTACTTACCTCGTGGACCTTTTAAAAAGCACCACTCTACCTCGCTGTAACTAACTGAGGTATCGACTGTGAATTCAGTCACAAATCCTCCTATGATGCAATTGAGGCAAGGATTGACAACACAAGTGATATTATCCTCAGAGGCTTCCTGTCTCTGTACTAACTTCGGGGTCTAGATAATAGGACCGTCAAGTCTACACCTTCCTTGGCTATCCGCTAGCTTCATGATCCACTTGTATAACTCAACTGGAAAGGAATAGAAAAAGGTCTCATGGATTTCTGTATAAAGGTATTTGTCCAGCCACTGTTCCTTTGTCAGTCATGGATTTTTGTTCTCTTGTGCCACAAATTCATGGATCTTCCTATCCAACCAGTATTCGACCTTTTTCCTAGTTGGATTCGAGTGATACGGCATCACACATCTCTCATGTAGTTTCTGGTCCTAGAAATGGAACCATTTGTTGGCTGTGTGGGGCCTAACCCAGGTTCAATGTTAGTTAGCCAAACATATCCCTACACTACTGGCCCTTTCGGCATTAGCCCGCGGAGCGCGGATCGAAGTCTCCCTTGAAGCAATATGGGGGGATTTTGGAACCAAGTTTTTGCACCCTGAGATGGTCGTGAAGTCAGTTTATACCCTTTGTTCCTACTTTTGCATAGGTCACTAAGCTTTAGGGCTCTGTCAGTCTACCCCTTTATTCTGCCCTTCAGTACCTCCGTGAAGGTGTACAATTGACCTTCGTGTAGCCTTAACCCACAATCCAGGTACTTTCATGCTACTATGACAGTGTATTGTATAGGTTCCCAAGTTATCTTAGTTGTTTTACTTATCTTACTAAACAATCCCAGTTAGCGTCGCATAAACCGATATTCTTACTTACGTTCAATTAACCAATATAATCACATATATTCGTGCATCACATAAACATTGTAAATTAAACCCAAAATGACATATGATCTATGTGGATGTTGGTGGCCACCCACCTATCCCACTTCGACCCCCATGACTGTCTCTTTCAGTTTTTCAGTTTCCTTAATTGTAGCACAGTTTACTATTTTTAGCGGTTTTTCAGGTCCTGAACTTCTTGAGCCATTTTGAGGCCCTAAACGATGTTTTTTGGGAAATATGGGAGAAACATGGGTTCATGGACTAATTTTTCTCTTCCGAAAGTTTTAGTGCACAAATAGATCTTTCTAATGAGCTATTGTATGTGTCAAATGGAGATCGGGTACCAATGTTACGACCCCGGGAAGTTGATGTACTAATTTACCCAAAATAAGGCCCATAGTTAGGAGTTTCATCTTCTAGGGTTAGGTTTTTGGATGTTTATGGTTTTCCATTGTTTCTCAACAATAATTAGGCCTTCGAGCCTCATTGTAACATATTTCAGAGGCATGTAGCAGCCACATCTCTTCTCAGAGAAATGTTACCATCACCCTAGCCAGTTTATTTTCATTTTTGTTTGTAAGCATATTTTAGTATTTTACATTAATGAAATGAAGTATTATTTCCGCTGCATATCTATATTTATGGTTATATCTATAAGCTATTGTGCTCATGTTTAAATCTAGATCACTAGTATCAGAGGGGTTTGATATTTCTCTGTTTTTCTTTGCATGTCTCCAACGAGGTCGGGATATAAGGAGTTAGGGCCTGAACTGGTCGAACCTTTGCAAGACCAGCCTCACAAACCCTGACGGCCTCCCATGGTGGGTCAAAAGAAAGATGAGGTGGTAGGAGATCCTATCAAAATATTTCTCAAAGAAGCCCTCGAGCGACAAAGGAATCCGATGATGGACAACTTTGCCTAGATCCTTCAGCAACTACCCAGAGGCGACGCATCAAATTCCAATAGCTACTTTGGAAACACCACACCTTTTAAGGTACAAGTTAATTTTGAAATCCCCATATTCGAGGGTCAAATGGATGTAGATGTCGTAGATAAATGGTTAAATCTGCTAGATGGGCATTTTTCTATTCATGATTTTTCCAATCGGGAAAAGATTATTTTCGCTCTTCTTAAAGTAGCCCCCCACGTCAAGGACTGGTGGGAAACCTACTGTGAACAAAAGGATGAAAGTACAAGCTCACTATTTTCAGCTACACCCACATGGAATTCATTCTAGGATGCCATCAAGGAGTAGTAGTACCCTGTCAAAAGCTATAAGGACAAATACATAAAGTGGACCACACTGTGGCAGGGAAGTGACCAAGATGTTCCAGAGTTCACAAACATTTTTCATACCCTTCACCCACAGTTGGGTATCAAGGACTCTAAGTTACATTTGGTACTCAAATACTACAGCTGCCTACATAGATACATCGAATAAGAGATGGAGTACTTGAACATCTCCTCACTTGGAATGACGTACCAATATGCTATCAAAATTGAGCAGAAGTTTAAACAGAAGAAGCAAGACATTGGATTTGTGAATCCGAAGACCAAAGGAAAATGCCAAGGTGGGGTGACCCAAGAAAACCTGTCAAAGCCATAGGAAAATAACAACACCATGAAGTCAAAGAAGGACACAGGAAAGTGGTGTGAGTTACACAAGATTCCCACTCATAAAAAAAGCGAGTGTCAGATCAAGCAGTCACTGGTGGCCGAGTTGAAGGCCTAAGAATCAGATGCATGTTCCAACCCTGTGTCAAAACCTGATTATTGAATACTTATCTTTGTTGATATCTTCAGATTAATACAGACTTTATCCGACCTGCGCACACAGCTACAGTGGTCTACGCACTCAGTTGCGGACTTCCACCCTAGGCCTTTGTGCACTCAGCTATAGAACCTCCACCTACGCCAAGACTGAAACACTTAGAATTCTCTACCAAGACTCCAAGACTTATCTACTTCTTCCTAAAGACTACATAGAGCTTACTTACTTACCTCCTTTTTATACAACCCCATGGTCTGTAGACGATGGGTGGATCTTTACAACGAACTTTACACTTTGAAAAATAAGTGTAGAAAACCCTTTATGACTCTTGACACCTTCACACTCTGTGACCACAAAATGTGGATACTTTACAACTTTATTACAAAATCAACCCAAAACATGGGCTTTTAGCCCCAAAACTGTGCTTGGGGGAACCCGTTCCTAACATATTGCAAGAAAGAAAGTACAAGGAAAGACACTGAAATCAAATGCTAAAACACACAATTTTCTAACTAACTGCTAAAAGGCTTTGCTTCAAAATAATGCTAAGTTAACATGTATGCAATCCTACAATCCTAAGCATGCAAATTCAAATCATCAAACCTTCTACTGTTGTGCATGTAAATGAATAAAATAAATATGTTTCTTTTTGTCTTTTTTCATGTGAGAGTGTGAAAGATAATCTCTTTTGGTCATGTGGCAGGTGGCTTGGAGATGATGGTGGATGGTTGGAAGGCTTGGGAGACCCTTAGGTTACCTTGCATGGCTTCCTAGAGGTTCTCCCTCAATTCGGCCTCAAAATAGGCCACTATGGGAAAACCTACAGGATGTACTAAAAACCTACACGATCCCCTGAAAGCCAACAAGATATAGCCGAGAGAAAAAGGATGGATGTTTAAGGTGATGGAAAGATTAGGGAAGGTGGTTGGTGGATGGAATGAGGCAAGGGAGTGCCTAGGAGTACTTGAAAACTCGAAACCAAAGTTGGGAGATGGATGGATTTTCTCAAAAAACTTGGAGAAGTTTTCTTACGAAATGATGAAATTGGTGAGGGTTTAATGTCCAAGCAAATCAAATCCAATTTAAATGGAAATTTCTTTTTCATTAACTAGGATGTCTTAGGTTCCTATTCCAAGTGGAATCACTAAAAAAAACCTCTGTTCACCCATGCAAAAAAAATAAAAGCCAATACTAGTTGAAAATCTAGAAATTCGAGAACTAGTGAGCTAGTAAATCTAAAAAATGCCCAAGCAAATCAAGTGAAAATACAATGGGGTAATTCTTTTTATCAACTAGAATTTTTTTGTGATGTAATGCAAGTGGAATCAATTCAATTGAAGCTTGTTAGCATGTTCTAAAAAATAGCAAAAATTTATTCTTCTTTGCTAAAAAAGGAGGTCCAACAATCTAGATTTGGGAATAAGAAGACTAATCCAAGCTCAATGATTACTATGAATTTAAAAATATTTTCCAAGGATTAAATAATGCTTTTTATCCTACAAAATAACTTACATCAACCATTTAACTCAATCCTACAACAAGAAATCATTAATACTAAATGCTGAAATAGAAAGAAATAAAAACTAGAGATGCATGTGAATAAGCAGTGAAAAGAAGGAAAGAAAATGATACAAAAGGCTCTTAGGTTCTTGGGATGGCCAAGCCCAAGGAAAATCAGAGACCTATAGAGTATAACAAGATTTATAAGTTGAACATGACACCAATCTTCATTATTTTCATTAATAGAATTACGTCCCTGCAAGAAAATACAATGGAACTGCAAAAATACAAGCTCTCTCCACAATAAAACTAATGAAAATCTATCCCTAAAGGAAAATTCGACTTGGTACATATAAAAATGATTAGGAATCATTCCCCATGAGTGGAGGAATATTTCCCCACCAAATTCCCTTGATTAGTGGATCTGATCCCCAATACTAGGAATTTGCATTAAATGCGAGGGAAGACATTCATAGATTTTATCAATCATTCCCTAGAGGAAAATTCGACTTGGTACTTATACAAAATGATTAGGAATCATTCCCCATGAATGGAGGAAGATTTCCCCACCAAGATACCTTCATTAGTGGATATGGTCCCTTGATTACTGGAACACATTCCTAGATTTTCTCAATCATTGGAGTTCCACACTCTGTGCCATAATTCCATAATATCTTGTTGACTTATTATTTATGATTGATCCTCCTATATTAGGGAAAAAGTCTGTAAATTATATTCTCCTCCAAATCTTCACAATATTCCCAATATTCTCATAATATTCCACAAAAATAAATAATATTAGGCACAAATATCCAATTATTCATAAACCTTCCTAATGAATATATTAAAGTTAAAAATAAATTATCTAATGCACAAAGATATTTTTAATGTGCTGAAGGATGGTCAGAGGCCTTAATTGATGTTTAATTTAGAAGCATGGGCCTTAATTTATGTCTAATCTAGAGGCCCATCAGGTGACACAGGAAAGAGTTTCAAATTAGGAATTGAAGTCAGGATTTGGAGGTCTAGTCTGAGGTACAATTCCCTTTTTTTGCATGATCAATCCTTAAATGATAATGATTACAATATCATCATGATTTGGTTGCAGCTTTTAAATGCTCACAGGTTAGGAAAGGGTCATGTCATCATGTAATTCGTCCCCCTGCCTTAAATATGACAACAAACCTCGGTCATCAAAAGGGATATCACGTTAGATTGCATAATTTTAAATAAAGAGGATAATGATATTACCATTTTATGACGTACCTGGTTTGACGTGGAGAGAAGACATTGATGATGAGGTGCATGAATTTGATTCCGAAGTGAAGGAAACTACTCCTGAATCATGTTGATGCATGTTGTGTATCACAATAAATGATTTACATTGATTATTTCTAGAAGTCGCCGAATGTTACAAATGTAACAACCAAGACAACTATTATGTATTATTGATTTCCACAAAAGGTAAAAGAAAATAAAACAAAATAGTCATGTAACAACATTATTGTAGGATATTATTGAAATAAAAAATGTTGTTACAAAGTATGTAACACCTGCCACAGAGTGGTTTTTAGCTGCTACATAAATTGTCTGTCTGCGCCGGAAAAAGGTTTTCACAGCCAGATTGTTTTAATTTCTTATTATATATATATATATATATATATATATATATAGTTAGAAGGTGTAATAGCCAATGACAAAGGTTGGTTTTTAGCTATTACGCTTTTTGAAAAATTAGAACTTTAGCACAATAGGGGGGTTTTCCCCCGCTCCTATAATGTGGAGATCTGAATTCGTGACAATGTTAAAAAATCAATCCCTTGAAGAAGGTTTATGATATAATCGAAGACGGTGCCCATTTGCAAGCAATGGTTCCCTTGCACTATCAATGGTAACCAAATTCACAATCCCATTGTCAAATACCCTCTACCTTATAGGGACCTAGCAATCTGGTGCAAAGCTTACCCTTGAATTCCTTGAATCTTGAATAATATAACAGAGCCCAATCTCCATTCTGAAAATTATTCTTCTTAATGAAACTTTCATGGAAGTTAGCTCTTTGCTACTAGATAATCTCTATTCGCTAGATAACATCCACCTATTTCTCCTCCAATTCATTGAGCTGGCTCAACCTTTGCTTTTGTGCTATAGCCAGATCCAAGTCCACCTGCAATGTTGTTCTCAATTTCTTGATTTCGAACTCAGTAGGGAATAAGGGATTTCTACCATACACAAGTTCGAATGGTGCGAATCCCATGGTATTACTCCACGTAGCTCTATATGCCCACAACACTTCTAGAATTTTATCAGCCCAATTCCTTCAGTGACTAGCCACGGTCTTGGTAATAATTCCCTCAATGACTTTGTTGGTGCTTTCCACTTGGCCATTCACTTGTGGATGATAAGGTGTTCTGATTCTATGATGGATTTTATACTTTTCAACCAACTTTTGGATCATATGGGATGTAAATTGGGGCCTTCCATCTGTCACTATCTCCCTAGGTATACCAAAACGGATAAAGATGTCTTGAAACAGGAAGTCTGAAATGACCTTCTCTATGGCTCTAGTTAGTCCTTTTGCCTCAACCCATTTTGTGACATAGTCAGTGTAGACCAAAATGTAGGATTTCTATCTGGATGAAGGATTAATTAGTCCCACAAAATCCAAAGCCCATTTCTCAAAAGGTTCTAAGACGATTTGAGGTTGTAATGGCATCTCATCTGATTGCAGTGGTTGGCACATTCTTTGGCAACTATCACATCCCTTCATGAACTTCTTGGCATCCTAGAATATTGTTGGCCAATAATATCCTATCAAGAGGACTTTGTATCCTATTTACTTGTCTGTGAAGTGCCATCCACAAGGTTCCTTGTGACAAGCCTTAAGGATGTCAAATATATCATCTTCCCTAACACAATGTCTGATTTGGAAATCTGGATGAGTGTGATAGAGATTCCCATCTATCCAAGTATAGGTAACACTCTGCTATATGATCTTTCTCTTTTCCTTGGAGGACAAATATTGTGGAAACTTCCCTACAACAAGATAATTGGCTATATCTACATACCAAGGTGAGTAAGTAGAAATAGAAAAGAGATACTCGTCAAGGGAAGAATCCTCAGTAGGAATGCAATTGTCATCAATTGTTAACCTAGAAAGGAAATCAGCTACTACATTATCTTTTCCAGGTTTATCGACAATTGTGATATCAAATTCTTGTAACATCAATAACCAATGTGTAATTCTACCATTGGTAATTGGTTTATTCATTAAAAAATGAATGGCAGAGTGGTTAGTGTATACAAATACTTCATACCTAGTGATATAATGTCAAAATTTATTGATGGGATGCACTACTGTTAAGAATTATTTCTCGGTCACTGTGTAATTGAGCTTAGTTGGAGTCAAGTTCTTGCTTATGTAATAAATAGCAGAAGGTTTCCTATCCTCTAGTCGGCCCAAAACAAAACCTACAAAAATATTAGATGCATCTATAGCTATGTGAAATGGAAGTTCCCAATTAGGTCCACATAAAACTGGAGCTGGTGATACACAACATTTCAGCATAAAAAAGGCTTGCTCACACTTTCATGTCCACAAAAATTCTACATCTTTCATGAGCAAAGAAAACAATGGCGATGAAATTTTTGAAATTTTTTCTATAAATATTCTGTAATACCTTGCATGTACCAAGAAACTACGTACCTCTTTTTACATCTTGGGAGTTGGAATTTTCATAATTACCTCTATTCTAGTAGGGTATACTTTAATCCTATTAGTAGAAATGTAGTTTCCTGGCATGATCCCTTCAATCATCATCGTCTGACATCTTTCAGTCCTCAAAGCAACATTAGTCTATACACATTGTTCCAAAACTTTTTCTAAATTAACTAATGTTGTTTCAAAAGCATCACCATAAGTTGTAAAATCGTCCTTGAAGATTTCAAGGTAGTTATTCAGCAAATCAAAAAAAATTCCTTGTATTTCCCTCTAAAAAGTTGTTGGTGCATTGCAAAGTCCAAAAGGGAGTACTCTATATGCGAAAGTTCCCCATGGGCAAGTAAAGGTTGTTTTATTATGATCCTTTAGGGCAATCTGTATCTGGTTGTAGCCACTAAATCCATCCAGAAATGAAAAATAACAAATTCCTAGAAAGGGTGTCAAGGACTTGATGTATGAATGGTAAAGGAAAATGGTCCTTTTGAGTGGCTTTATTGAGTTCTCTATAATCCACACAGACTCTCCACTTTCCATTATTTTTAGGGATAATGAGAAGTGGAGACACCCACTGATAGTCAAATATCAAATAAATAAAGTTAGCACTCATAAGTTTTTGTAATTCTTCCTTGACTACCTCCTTCGGCGCATGGTTCATGCGGCACAATGGTTGTCTAATTGGTTTGCAACCATCTTTCAAATAAATGTGGTGGGTGCACAGGTTGGGATGAATCCCTTTCATGTCAGTATAGTCCCATGAAAATGCCTTCTTCTATTTCTGTAATAGTTGTTTGTTTTGCTCAGCAGTCAGGTTGGGGTTAATTTTTAGATATTTTCCTGGTTCTATTTCGACTGGACTATTGTCACTATGCAAAGTGGTTCTCATTTGTTCAAAGTTTATGTATTATACGTCCTCTTCCTCTTTTTAATTTTCAATAGAAGTGAAAAAAAGCGAGTTACTAATAAAGACATTAATGATATCATCTTATGTATAATCCTTTAAATACTGGGCTTTTCCCAGAGTGAGGAGCGGTAGGGAAAGATATGATTCAGGATCAAATTCTTCCCACTAGGGATTTTTCAAATCCATATTTGGTTTTGGGGGGTAAAGATTAATTTTCTTTGTAGCCAGGCCATCTGAGATCATCATAGATCCAGATCTACATCCTATAAATGCATCTGTAATGGCCAGCCAATGTCTCCCTAGGATCAAAGGATGTTCCCCCAGGTTGGATTTGGTATGTGATATAAGAAATTCAACCCGATACCTCCAGGAAGCTATTGTGATTACTATGTCTTCTAATACCCCCTTGGGTTTAACATGGGACCTATATGCTAATTCAAGTACAGTAGGCATATGTCTAAGCCCATGTAACCCGAGTGTGGTAAAGAGGTCCTTTGTCATCACGTTAATGGCAGACCCAAGATCAATCAATGTATTAGTTATGGGTTTCTCATTAATATAGACAATATTCATAGGGTTTCCTAGGTCATTATACTTGGTTAGAAGAGGTTTAGCGTCATTAATTTGGACAATTTCCCCATCACGTGTATGGTAGCAGGGTCCTTAGGCTTCCTTCTAGGTTTCCTAATGCACAGATCCCATACTGTTTTGGCATAAATAGGTACTTCTTTAAGAGATTGCAGTAGAGGAATTCATACGTGTAGGTTTTGCATCTCCCTAAGGAAATTAGATTCAGTTTGTGAGGTCATTCTAGTCTCATTCAATCACTGAGGATATGGAGGATTCCTAGCCATAATAGTCAAGTCAGATACTATAGGTTTATCAGCCTTACCCAAGTTAGCTGTTATAGGAGTAAAAATTCTCCTCAAGTTTGTTATTACAGATGTAACAGTTTGCTCTGTATCGGCTATTACAGGTGTAACAACCACCTCAAGATCTACTGTATCTCCTCTGGAAGGTTCACATTCCTCCTCGGTAATGATAGGGGAGTGATTTTATTTAATTACCTTGCCCAACAGTAGTTGAATTTCATTAAATAGAATGGGAGTGATAAGGTAAGTATGGAAGGTATTCAGAGCCTCTATGCTATGGGCTGCTTTATAATTCAGGTTAGGGTTAGGTTGCAAAATTCATTTGGGTCTCACAAGTGGTGTAGGAACAGGAGTTTCGAAAGGAGGCAATTGTAGCTACTACTGCATTGGTAATCCAGGTGGGGTTTTACTATGAGCATTCCCCCTCTAGTTCTAATTCCAAGGGTATGCTTGATATGGAGGATATTTAATAGAGGGAGAGGGGGACCACTGGTTCTAGGAAGGAAACTATGCTAGAGAAGGAGCAGAGCATTGCCATGGATATTACTAAGTGTTATACGCATTATTCCATGAATTAAAAGAAGAAAAATCTTGGGACATACCTGGAGGTCGTGGTGGTCATGGTCTCCTAGGTGCAATGAAATAAGAGAGTTGAACTTCTTCACTCGACTCTCTAAGTACTACTTTCACTTTGGGAAGCTCCGAACATTGACCTGTAGAATGTTCCAGCTCAAAAATATTGTACAAGCTGATGTTGTTCATTTCGCGCTCCCTCAAGGGATGTTTCTTTGGACAATTTGGATAGAACATGCCCAAAGGTGTATCAACTTCTCCCTATGTCTTATTGATCTGTGCTGTCATTATCTGGGCAGATAGAGTACTGAGGATGTCTGTTTTGAAATTTTTGAATGAATTCCCGATCTCCGCTATGGTTTCTCCTCCACTTGTAGATTTTTGTATTTGAGTAGAGACATCTCGGATTATGCTTCTTCGCTTCGATGATCCTCTAGTGAATCTTAGACAAAGCTTTATAATTTTGGCGAATCATTCCTAAGATATGTCTCCTTTCCCTAATAGATTTATGGTATCAAGGCAGTCGTTCCTCATTCCTCTTATAAATATGGTCTTCAAGATCTCGTGATCTAAATCACTATGTTTAGACCTCCGTAAATTATAGTGAAACCGCTCTACGTAGTCCTCTAGGATCTCATCTTCCTTATATTTCATCCTGAATACTTCCTCTCTTAAGTCCATGGTTCTCCAATAGTCTTGATACTTTGATAAGAATGTCTCCTTCATATCGCTCAATGTTCGAATAGAAGCAAAGCCTAACCCCATGAACCACATTAGGGCTTCTCCTTTTAAAGTACGAGGAAATAATTTTAATTTCTGGGCATCTGAAACATAGTCATAACTCTTGCATAAGACATCAAATTCAAATAAGAAGGTGTCAGGGTCTTCTATAGTCATTCCTTGAAAGGATGGTAAGGATGATAAAGGAATATTTTTCATGGGAACCTTGCCTCTGATATCCCCAATTGGGAACTAAAAGGTGGTGAAAATAGCATTTGTTTTAGTGTTTTTGTTATTGTTGTCCCCCACTACTAACCCTTCTAATCCTTGCTATAACATACGTTGTTCAAATTGTCCTTGTGATTGTCTTGTAGGTAAAATTGATGGCTCAGGCGACTTTAGGGATATCTATTTCACCGTGCTACATGAATCTGGATATTGATAAACCAATAGGTGCTCTCTCGTTTCAAGTTTTTTATGTCAAGCTTCAGTTTCCCCTTCTCCCTCAGTCCTAAGGTTCTAGTTACTAGATTCCCCATGTTGTACTTGAATTGGATGCTTAATCTTGGGAGTACTTTTGCTAGCTTTAGAATTGTATGGACCTGAGATACAGAAATCAAAGGTTTCTATCCTAGTTATGGGAGTGACAACTTTTTCTGGCCTTGTTTTCCTTGTTTCCCTTTGATAACTTGACTTTTCTTTTTCTCCCTTTGAGACTAGTTCATGGATAAATGTTTTCCTTCCCAAATCTACACTCTTCCTTTCCTTTTTACGACTCGTTTTTCCTGTGACTAATTACAGTGGGGGGTATTTTTTGTATTTCTATAATTCCTACAATTGCACACATGGACCCTATGTGTACTAGTTCATACCCTAAGTGTCTCAGTCTTTAACAGTAGTGAGCCCGCCCAGGTATGTTAGAGCAATAAGTAGGTTCTTACCTCTCGGCTTACTACCCAGCAACTCAAGAGCTGAAGACACACTTTAAGAAAACACCCAAATGTGACACCCTAATTTCCTATTGTAGCAGCTACAACCACCGTCCAAAATTTTGGCCTGCACGCAATTTCAGAACCTCCCTTGAGAGTTTCACTTGATGACTACACACCCCCAGGTTCACTTCATGAGCCCATGTAAGTCTTTCCATCCACCTTGTTTGTGCATTTCATTCAAGTTCTGCATGTTGGTGTCTAAGTCATGCTTGCGAACATGTTCTCATTATGCTTAAAGTCTTTGCTTCATGTGTACTTTTTTTGATCAATATGAAAGCATCTATCACACTCACACACGGAGTCACATTTACTATTGCACAACTGCCATCACAGTCGATCAGTGATCAATCATGAGTGTCGCACTTGTTGCTTGAACCATTGGTCAGTCATGTCGAACATATGTGTTTGGATGGTTTGAGTCATCTCATTGTCAAGTCATCTGAGTGTGTGTTTTCATGATCCGCTATGCATCTTTTGATCATTCACACACTTAGTCATTTTTCTAAAGTTCGAACGACTGAACTCCCCTCAAAAAGCCAAATCATCACCTCACCATTGACTCAATCGACTATCACCCAGAGCAGTGCAGAAGCACTAAGAAAGTTTTTCCAAGCTACGATGATCTCAAGCAATTCAATCAGATCTGATGCTAGCCACCCAGATAGTCGGACCCGACAGCCTCCCTACGATGACTCCCCTCCAAAATTGCGCAAAGGCTATTGACCTTTCCTACTTGGCTAACTGAAAAAAAATTCAGACAGGCTAGACAGACACCAAATGCTTGTCTGTTTCTCGCTCATAAAATTGCACGGTTTTCCCAGTCAGTCATCCTGATAGTCGACTGTCTTCTCATCCAAGAAATTGCGCAGTATTCATGAGCATGCCTTCTATTGCCCAACAATCTACTCAGCTCAAAAATTGCATAGAGATTATCAGCAGGCTGCCCTCCTAGCCTCAGTACAATTCTCCTCGCCAACATCTCCTAGCAGCAGACTAGCAGATCCTCCAGGAATTGCATAGTTTCTGCTACTAGTGACCCAGTAACCAACTGCTAGTTCCCTCTGGGAATTGCATAGTTTTGGTTGCCAATGACCCAGGAGGTGACTGCCAGTTCCCTTTGGGAATTGTGTAGTTTTTCCTACCTAGCTCCCGGGAAGTTGCTCCCAAAAGTTGTGCACTCTCTGCTTATTAACCCTCATTGCATCCTAGCCTGTTTGTTAAGAAAATTGCGCAAACTTGTCCTTCCAGCCGCTGCTGCTTGCTCGCTTCGGAAACTGCGCAAATCCTTCCCACCTTTCCTTCCTGCAACGTGGATTGTCCCTCCCAAAATTTTCCCAATTTTTCCTTCCAGCCGAGCTAAACCCTGCAGAGAGACTCTTGACCTGGATTGCCCATCTGCATCGCTCAGTGACTCTTGCACAATTTTCATCAACAGTGCCTGGAGCCATCATCCCACATCACAACTTTGTTGCCTCTCCTGGTCACCTGCATCCAAAATGATCATATGTCAAGGTATACTAGGAGGTCTTGGATATGATGTCATCTCATCATGAGTGACTGCAAGTACAAGGACACCAACAAACATGGCACGATGATAGATGGGATGAACGAAGGGAGCACATGCAAAAGGACAGGTTCACCAATAAAATAATGAATGATGCATGTGAAGAGATGTTCTCTTGAATGGTTGATGATGAAAATATTTCTTTGTGGAAGAAGAAATGAGAAAACATGCAAGATGTGCTCACATACAGACGAACGGAAAAACATTCACCTTTTGTGAATAGATGAGCATTTCAAGCCTTCCAATATGCAAGCAAGGAACAACATGCGAAAGCTTCATCAAGTGAACCAAAAGACATCAAAGGCTCTGCGCACATTTCCATGTGGAGGAGAATATGTGATACACCATGAAGACATCCATCACCTAGCAGAACTGTAGCTCGACATGCACTCCAGTAGCAACACGAATGTACTAGCACTGTCATGTCGAGTCATGTCATGAGTCATGTCGCGCATACCTCTACTATAGGCTATGTTCTCAATCAATGTAATGTAATGTGGAATTCCAAGAGACCCACTTGTTGTACAAAGAGTAATGTAAAGTCGAAAACTCATGGAAGTCAAATAGTCATGAGGGTAGTCGAATAGCCACAAGGGTCAGTTTCACCCTTGGCTATAAATACCCCCTCATTTCTACATGCGAAGGACTTTTTCACCGTATCTCCTCCCACATAGCCAAGACATTCTGTAATATTTCCTTTGAGGAGTAAGTAGTGGCTCCAATTGATCTAGGTGGATATTGATGGCCACCTGCCAATTCCACTTGGACACCCACCATTGTTTCTTTTAGCTTTTCAGTTTCTTAATTGTAGCACAAATTACTATTTTTAGCAATTTTTCATGTCGTCAACTTCTGGAGCCATTTTGAGGCCTGAAATGACGTTTTTTAGGAAAAATGGGAGCAACATCGGTCCATGGACTAATGTTGCTCTTCCCAAAGTTGTATTCCTTAGATAGATATTTCTAACGAGGTATTGTGTTCGTCAAACAGAGTTCATATGCCAAAGTTACGACCCTAGGAAGTTGATGTACCATTTACCCAAAATGGGGCCCATAGTTTGGTGCTTCATCTCCTAGGGTTAGGTTTTTGGATGTTTAGGGTTTTCCATTGTTTCTCAACAATAAATTGGCCTTTGAGCCTCATTTTAAGATAGTTCAAAGGCATGTAGCTACCAAATCTCTTCTCAGAGATAAGCTACCACCGCCCTAGCTACTTTATTCCATTTATGTTTGTAAGCATATTTTGGTATTTTACAGTAATGAAATGAAGTATTATTTTTGTTGCATCTCTATATGTATGATTATGTCTGTATTTTTTACATTTGTGTTTAAATATGGATCAGTGGTATCAAAGGGGTCTTCTCTTTCTGTGTCTTTCCTTGCATTTCCCCAACGAGGTCAGGATATAAGGAGTTAGGGCTTGAACTGGTTGAAACTTTGTAAGAGAAGCCTTGCAAATCCCGACGGTCTCCCAGGGTGGATGAAAAGAAAGATGAGGGGGCAGGACATCTGATCAAAATCTTGCTTGAATAGGCCCTCGAGCGACAAACGAATGTAATGATGGACAAATTTTCCCAAATTCTTTAGCAGCTACCTAGGGGTGACACATCTACTTCCAGTAGCTACTCTATAAGTGCCACACCCTTTAAGGTACAAGTTAACTCTGACATTCCCATATTTGAGGGTCAGATAGATGCAGACATCATAGATAAATGGTTAAATATACTAGAAGGCTATTTTTCTATTCATGATTTTTCCAGTCGGGAAAATATTAGTTTCGCTCTTCTCAAAGCCGCCCCCACGTCAAGGACTGGTGGGAAACCTACTGCAAGTAAAAGGTTGAAAGTACGACCTCACTATTTACAGTCACACCCATAAGGAATTCATTCCGAGCTGCCATCAAGGAAAAATACTACCCTGTTGGAAGCTATGAGGATCTATACATAAAGTGGACTATGCTACGGCAGGGAAGGGACCAAGACGTTTCGTAGTTTACCAATATTTTCCATACCCTTCACACAAAGTTGGGTATCAAGGATTCGGAGTAGCATTTGGTACTCAAATACCACGGCTACCTGCACAAGTACATCTAGGACGAAATAGAATTCCTGAACATCTCCTCGCTTGGCACTGCATACCAATATGCTGTCAAGATCAAGCAAAAGTTTAAACAGAATTCAAAGCAAGGGAAAGGTGCCCCCAAACTATAGAAAAAAGGACAAAGCCAAGGTGTGGCAGCCCAAGACAACCCGCCAAATATTTAAGCAAAGAACAGTGCCACGAAGTCGAAAAAGGACACAGGAAAGTGGTGTGACTTCCATAAGAGCTCCACTCACAACATAAGTGAGTGTTGGTCCAAACAGTCACTGGTGGCTAAGCTAAAGGTTTTAGAATCAGATGCATGTTCCGACAATGAGTCAAAACCTAACAAATGGAATGACAAAAGGAAGCAGATTATCGATGCAGAGCCCAACACCATCGTTGCCACAATGAATATCCAGAAGCAGGAACCCAAAGATCCAGAAGAGGATGAGTGCCTCTTCCACTCCCAAATGTGGATAAAGGGCTCCTCACTACACTTCATTGTCGATAGCGGGAGCCAAAAGAACCTCATTTTGGTAGAGTTCGTGAAACGGCTAGTCTTACCGACCACAACACATCCACAATTGTATACCATCGATTGGCTTCACCAAGGATGGGATCTTTGTGTGAGCCAGCAGTGTCCCCTTCCATACAACATCAAGCCCTTCATGAATGAGGTATTATGTGATGTTGCTCCCCTTGATGTTTGTGATGTATTATTGGGACAACCATACTTGTGGAAGCGACATGTTGTGTATGAATCAAGGCCTCGTGCTATTATTGTTACTTTTGGAAATATGTTGTACAGGATACCAAAGGTAGCACCACCTACCGCCATCTCTTTCGTTACTGCAAAACAATGCAGTAAGCTCATTTCCAAAACCAGGAATTTTTTTTTCCTGTTGATACACTCTCAGGGAAATAAGAAGACGGTGGCCACGATCTCCAGACAGGGCCCATCCGCACAATAACTATAGATGGAAAAGGTCGTAGAGGAGTACGAGGACATCTTCACCTCCCCCACAGGGGTTCCTTTGTACTGTCAGGTCAAGCACTCCATTGATTTGACCCCAGGTGCACTGCTGCATAATGGACCAATCTATTGGTGCTCCATTCTTGAGAAATATGAAATCAAGAGGTAGATTCAGGAGCTGCCACAAAAAGGTTACATCCATCCAAGTTCATGACCCTGTGGGAGCCCGATCGTGTTGGTATAGAGGAAGGATGGGACTTGGAGACTCTATATTGACTATTGGGCACTGAATAAGATCACTGTCCATAATAGGTACCTGATCACATAGATTGATGACCTCCTGGACCAACTAAAGGGGGAAAATATTTCAGTAAGATCGATGTGAGGTTAGGATATCATCAGATACTAATCAAACCCTCCAATGTGTGGAAGACTACCTTCAAAGCCAAGGAGGGCCTTTTTGAATGGTTGGTTATGCCTTTCGGGTTGGTGAATGCTCCTGCAACCTTCATGAGGCTAATGGATGGCATCTTGTAGCCATTCGACAACTCATTTTTAGTGGTATACTTGGACGACATCTTGACCTTCAACCAGGGTTTGTAAGAGCACCTCCACCACATTCGATAGGTTCTCCAAACACTGCGGCAACATAAGTTATGTGCCAATTTAGAGAAATTCACTTTTGGCATGACCCGGGTTTAGTATCTGCGATGCATTATTGATGAACATGGGGTGCATGTGGATGTAGCCAAGATCCAAGTCATTTGGGATTGGCCATCTCCAACCACTTCGATAGAGCTCCGCAACTTTCTGGGTCTTTCTAGCTTCTACCACAAGTTCGTGTTGGGATTTTCTCATATCACTTGGCCCTTGAGTCAAGTCACCAAGGGAGGAGGGAAAGAAAAATTATTTTGGTCTGAATCTCAACATAAGGCATTCACAAAGTTGAATATCACCTCTGCTTGGCACCAGTGCTCACATTACCAAACTTGCAACAACCATTTGAGGTCGAGGCAGATGCCTCTGATTATGCTATTAGGGCGGTGCTTACTTAACACGGGCATCCAGTGACATATCACAATGAGACACTTTCAGACACACTCCGGAAGTATCCCACGTATGACAAAGAGTTGTATTCCATTCTGCAGGCTTGCTAACAATGGAAACATTACATTTTGGGGAAAGAAACGGTCATCCACACAGACCACTGGCCCTTATAGTTCATACAGACCCAAGGGAAATTGCAAAATCATCGCCATCAGAAGTGGTCCACATACTTGCAACAGTTCCATTTGAATATCAAGTATAAGAAGGGAAGCACCAATAATGTTGCAGATTTCCTCAGTCTACCACCTATCATAGCATTAACCACCGTGCTTAACTCTTATGAGGACGAGACTTCCGATTGGCCACTTCTCTACAAAAGTGACCCAGAATTTGACCACACATACCAGACACCCTTGAAGGGAAATCATGTTCTAGATTTTCACCTCTAGGATGCCTTGTTATGCCACCTTTGTGTTCCTTCAAGTGAGCATGCCAAAATGATTTGGGAAGCACACTGCAATTGGGTTGCTGGTCATTTTGAGGTCAAAAAAATAGTGGCAATACTACAGAAGTATTTCTATTGGCTGAATCTTTGATAGGATGTCAGGAAGTACATCAAATTATGCACTTCCTGTGCCATTGCCAAACTGACCATCAAGAAGTAAGGCCTCTATACCTCGCTGCCTACCCCTAGTCAACCTTGGGATTACATTTTGGGCCTTCCTTCTACTAAGCATGGAAATGACTATGCTTTTGTGGTCGTCAACAGGTTCTCGAAGATGGCCATTATGGCGAATTGCAAGAAGAATATCATAATAGAAGCCACTAATAAACTCTTCTATGAACAAGTCTTGGTACACTTTGGGATCCCCCAGTCTATCATCTCAAATTGGGAAAACAAGTTCCTTAGTACATTTTGGTCTAGTCTTTGGTCGATACTGGATGCCAAACTCACTAAGTCTGCATCCTTCCATCCCCAAACTGATGGCCAGACAGAGGTTTTCAACATGATGATCATACACATTATACACATGTACAACTCAAAGCATCCACACACATGGGATGAGAGCCTCCCCTATGTTCAACACAGCTATACTGGGCTCTCCACAGCTTGACTGGCCACAACCCTTTTCAGGTGGGCTTGGCATTCCAGAAACTATGTCCCATTGATGTGGCCATGCCATTTTTAGCTACTCAGGCAGATTTGACTCATGTCCTGTCTGAAACAAATAAGGTGTTGGCTTAGTGGGGCCTGACCTAGGCTCAGAGGTGATTTATCTAAGCAAATCCAAGTGCTACTAGCACTTTCAACAATAGTCCATGGAGGGGGGACTGAGGTCTCACCCGAAGTAGTATGGAAGGGTGCTAGAACCAGATTTCTGCACCCTTGGGATGTCTGATGGGCTTCTAGAGGTCCACGGTCTGACCTATCGCTATGCGCACTTGCAATCCCTTCGCAACCTGTGATTCAAATTTTGCGCAACACTGCTCAAGGCGCGACCCTTATAATACCCAAGCTCCTTGCTTATTAACCAATTACTTAGCTTTTGTGTGCAAAATTTATGGTAATTACAACATATCCAACATTTATATCAGTGTGCACGATACATAAATGAACATAAACATAAAGAAGATAAGCACAACAATTATACAAAATTAGGAATCAACTTCTCTTTATTAGCTTCTTGTCCCAATTACAGACTCAACTCCGCCCTACACACTCAGTTGTGGGGGTCCGCGCACTCAGCTTTGGACTCCACTAGGCCTCTGTGCACTCAGCTACAGAGCCTCTTCCTACTACTACAACCCAATACACTTAGACTTCTACTCTAAGGTCGAACCATTCCTTTGCTACATTTCCTATCATCCACTAACTTTACAACTTAAAGCCTCACTCTATTTATACAATCCTATGGTCCGCGAACCATGGGTAAGCTGAATTTACACTAATTTACAATACAATGACTCAATTGTACACTTCGTGCTTTGCGCCCACAATTCATAGAGTTCTACACCATCTTTGACCAAAACATGGGCTTTGAGCCGCAAAACCTGATGTGGGGGGATTCCATGCCCAACAAGCCCCCAATGTAATCATTGTGACTCATCCCGAGTCACTCTGCTAGTGCGGCGATCTTGGCACGAAGCCCCTCCAACCGTTCCTTCACTTCCTTGAGGTCCGCCGTGCACTGATCTGCAGTCTGCTGGATCTGCTCCACTCTCTCAGTGGAAGTCTTGCTGTCAGGGAAAACTCCCTCTCTTAAGGCATGCATCACTTTCATCTATGCAAGTTTTCCTTCAATGTCAGCAGTGACAAGGAAGGCCTCATCAATCCAAGGCTGGACGCGTGGTTTAAGGACTGCCTCTTTCGTCCACGTGGCATCCACCTGTTCCTTCAGCACCTTTGTCTGCTGTAGCTTCGCAAGCCGTTGGGTTAGAACAATTGTCTGCATCATTCCGCATGAATTGTCATACTGAACTTGAAGCTCTTGTGCCTCTATTTCCAGGCATTGTATGATGGGGTCCTCTTGTAACGAAGTGAGGACCATGAAGGATCCTTCCAACATATTGGTGTAGTTCTTTACTACCTATCCTATTTCCTCTAGCCCTTTCTGAATAGTGCCAGCGTGTTGTTCCATAAATTCTGAGGGCATAGAGGACTGTGCCTTTAATCACAGTTCATCAATATGAAGATTGAGGTTTAGCTGTACCCTCCTTGCTTTCTCCTTTGCCTCGCGGAATCCACTGGCTAATTTGTGGATTTTCACTCCAACTATTAGGTCTGTTGCGATTTCTAGCTCTGGAACGTGGCGACATGCATCCTCTACAATTTTCTCCAACTGTTGCTTCTGCACAAGCACTTCATTGTGCTGTAGACTAAGCTGCTCAATGTTGATTCTCTATTCACTGAGTATCATCACTATGCATCCTTCCCTCTCTCGGAGTTCTACTATCACCCCGTCCTATAGCTGATATAATATATTCCATGAAATGACAACAAAGTTTAGGCCAATTCCCTTGATCCTGCACACCGCGGCTCTGTCCTCCTCGCTTTCCATTGTTAGTTCTTCTTCCGGCAGCACTATTGTGTTGGCCAAGTTTGCACGTAGTAGCTGCTCCACTGTTGATGTACTTGTGGCTCCGTAGGCAGCTACTGCTCCTTCCTATGGGGGTTGCACGTGAAGTTCTTGTAGTTGCCCCCTTAGGGCCCCCAACACATTTTTTTGCTCCATCATTACTTCTTAGAGCACTTCCCGGGTGACCTCACGAACTGTGTCGTCAATGTCATAGAGGTCACCCTCTATCAATGTGATTGGTTCGATGTCTAGTTTGGAAGCCTTGGCCTTCTTTCATGGACCTGATCACTCCACAACTTGTGGCCATTGCAGTTGGGTGTGTTAGGTTCCTATACCAATAGGAGTCATAATTGTTGAATGACTAAGGTTAAAACTGTAATATGTACATACCTTTGCTTTCAGCGAAAGTTTTCCATATTAAAAAAAATAAAAAATGTAAAGAGGCTATGTCCTAAAAGAATAATCAAAGGACAAAAAGAATAAAAAGGTCAAAAAAGATGAAAAATATCAACCCCAAAAAAATAAAAAGGACCATGAAAGTGTGCAAGTCAAAATGCCACTACTATTTACATTTTGTGCATAATAAATGATTGTGCGTAGTTTGTAATCTTTGCCACAATCCATGATAGTCAAAATGTTAAAACTTGGCTATTTCATGTTTGAATTTCATGTCTATAAATAGAGAATAATATCTAACCAAACTGTTTAATCTTGGTAGATAATTAGATAGGTAGAGTAAATAAAAGGAGATCAACTGTTCAATCTGAGCCCTTGGATGTAATAAGGTTAGATTCAGTTATTTTACTATTGTAAAAAGAAAGAAAAATGTTTGATAAGGGTTTTCTAGCTCCAATGCACCCTAATAAAGAGAAGTGAAAATGGTAGGATGAGTAGATGGGTAAGTAGTATAAAGGTTGCAGAACTATGATGATTGATTAGACAAAAGCATGTTTATCATCTTTTCATCATAAAAGTTCCAGATGTGAATGGGCACTCAAGTATGCAGATGGATATCAAAGTCAACTAATTAACCTCCCTCATTCATTTCACCTTTCACTTAACTAATTTCCCACAATGATGATCAAAGTGCTTAAAAACCCTACGTCAAAGAGGCTCAGAGCATTTCTCTAACTTTTGGAGGGACCAGACCCTCTGTGCAATGACTTATAGGAAATAAGTACTAAAATCCCCTCATAAACATTCATTCCCCCCCTTCAGTTCATTCATTTTCCCTAATAATACTCTTTTCCTAAGGTTAAATTACTTTTATCTGGGAAGAGTATTTATTCCCCCCACATAACTCATTTTCATATCAAAAACCTACAAAAAAACTATATCCGAAGTTTTTTTGTTATCATCAGAAAAACATTAAAACATGAAAAATCGTATACGTAGGGTATCTTTCCCCTTTCTGCTCATTTTACTAATTACTAATTTATTTATTAAAATCCCAAGCAAAACCCATTTCCCGTGTATATTTAACTCCCGCAATATTAATTAACCCTACCCTAGTTTAATTATATAAACTATGATTTTCTGCCCAAACACACTAACTAATAGATCCGCGATTAAGTTAGTTAAAAAACCCCCATTAAACACTCCCCTAATAACCCCAACACCTTAACCCCACCTTAATTCCTCATTAACTTAAAACGACCGCACTTAATTACCCGTCGGGCCCCCCCACTACCCTCCATGCAACTCCACTTCTCGATCACCGCACAATCGCCCTCCTTTACATCCAACGCCTCTCGTCCATTTCAGATGGGTCCTGATGTCCACACATTACCTGCCCGAAATGGGTTGTTTTACCTTGGACCCCCGAGGCGATGTGTCACTCAATGAATGGAATCGGGCGGCCTCCCCCTAATATTGCCAAGGCCCAAAAGTGGTGCAATGGAAAACACTTACTACCCGCCTGCTACGCATCGAAAAGCCATTGTTCACCTCGCTACATGACAAAGGACCAATGTTCACCCGTACCCACCAAAAGTGGTGCAATGGAAAACACTTACTACCCGCTTGCTACGCACCGAAAAGCCACTGTTCACCTCGCTACATGACAAACGACCAATGTTCACCCGTACCCACCAAAATTGACTTTTGCGCATAAATCCAAAAAAGCCCCAAATCATTTGTTTTATCATTTTTTCAACTGAAAAGCTCCATGCATGCACCTACGAACGTCGAAGTTGTCAACCTACATCCAATTGCACCCTAAAGACACCACAAAGCACCCAGTTTTCTCTCCAGCCTACTTAGAACCTTTTCAACCATTCATAGTTGCCAGCCAACCTGTTCAGAGCTAGTTCTCCCTAATTCTAGGTATTTAAGCCATAATTCACTGGAAAACCTCTCAATTTCAGAACCAGTTACTGAGTTTGTTAGTTAAAGTGAAAAATTAATTAAAGAAACTCAAGTAACATAAGCTTACACTGAATTGAACCACCATTGCCCAAAAAACTGAAAATCACCTCCCCCATTCTCAAATCCACAAGAACTGAGAATGGCTACCCCAATTGCTATGGATGTGAGACCTATTTCCACTCCTCATCTAGACTTAGACCATCTCCCCCTAGCAGACAAGGATTTCCAGATAAAGGACACCTCTGTCCTTGAATCCCCTCTCAAAATCTACTGCTGATAAAGAGACCAATTGGTTTTTGGGAGTCCAATTTGCCCAAGTACCAATTCCTTGAAGTTCACATTTTCCGATGAATTGTCCATTACTTCCATGCAAACTATATCCCTAGCCAAAGAGCAGTGATGTCCCCCAACTAGACTATACTTTTCACCATCACTGCTAGATCAATAAATGAGATGCTGCAACTTCAACCTAGCCAAAACTTGACTCCCGTCTCCATTGGAGATCTATTGGACCTATTTCCCAAGCTTAGCCCTTCAAGATTGGCCCAAATTATCCAAACCTACATTGTAGAAGAGAAGTATACCCCCAAGGAACCTCCTCCATATGTGTCTACCATATTTTCCCCATTTGGCCAAGACATTGTGGCAATGATATCCAGTGTCCTAGGTTATACCACCAGTGAGTATATAGATGAGATCATCTTGGATTTCATGTCCATATACACTCCAAGACAGCCTCCTGCTGTTATTTATGATTATGCCAAGTTTATAGCTGATAGGATGCATGACCAGTTCCTCAAAATGAGCAATGAGAGAGTCTTCAAGTACTCCTCTATTTTGTACCACCTCTTTTTATACTACCAAGCTGATAAGTTCCCATTTACTCTTCAGAAGCTTGACACAAAAGGTCACCCTAGGTCAGTAATTTTCTAGACTCCACTGATCCACAAATATGACTCCCCATATTCGTATACAGACTTCATAGACCTATTTGTGCATTCCATTGTGACAATGATGCTAGGCAGCCCTCCTCCAAGAATCAGTTCAAATATAAAGAGGATCCTGCAACTCTCAAAACAATCCAAAGTGGGGGATTGGTACTTGTACCAAAATCACACTGAGATTAGAATTTCTAGTTGTGAGTTGGCCCCTTATAAACTACCCAAATACCACCCAATGAGGTTATTTGTTCTGGAGTACTACAGGCAGATAATCAATTTAGATGAGGTACATTTTGTCAAAGCCAAAAAGATGGCACAGCTTAGGATCAAAGACCAATTAGGCCCCTTTATTTGTAATAACAGAGAAGCTAGAAGGGAGGTAGATGAAATCCTTCAAAGCCTAAATCTAAAACAGAGCTTCATATGGAGGCATGATCCCTTGGATTTCATATGCAACAGAAGACAAAAAAACACGATATCTCCCTACATTCATCACCGAATCCTTGAAATAGAAAAGTATGCCAACCAACTAGAATGGGTGGAAAACACTTTAGAAGACAGGGATGTCATGGAAGTTGCAATGAAAAAAACTTTAATTAATCTAGAGAAAGAGCTTGATGAGGGTTCTTTCCTGCAAGTTCCAGGAGAATCACAGATTCAACAAGAGTCACATGTACAAGAAGAATCAGAAGTACCAGACCAATCAGATATACTAGAAAAATCAGAGAAGACGGAAAGGCCAAAGGCCACTATGAGCACCCCCCCAATCTTCCAAACTACCCTAAATGAGGAAAAAAAACATCAAAAGAAACATGGAAGGGACCACTCCTTCAGGAAGAACAACATCTCCAGCCTATGTAGAGACAAGCCAGGCAAAGAGACAAAGAATGAATCCTACCTCTGAGCAAGAGTATACAAAAGAGATAGATGAGGTTACCAGCACAGAAAGAGATAGGAGCAGGTAGGCCACTCCATCTGGAGGCATCCTAGAACCTTCCACATCACACACTCAGATGTTGGAAAGGCAACAGAGTGTTGAGGTATCCTCTTTCAGAATGCCAACAGACAAAGATCAAGACATAAAAGAGAGATACAAAGAGATAAAGGCCAGAAATGAGAGGCTGAAAGCCTAGACATATGCACAGTACTTGAAAATGACCCCTACCAATCAAACAAGGCTCATGTCAGCCTATGATGTCAAATAGGGGAAGATGTAGATGACCTTCATTAAGCCAACCACTCAGTAGCGAAGGGTAGCAACAGATTTCAAAAGAGTGGATTTTGAAGTACTAGAAAGGGATATTCATCCCATTGACCAGATTGAGCTACATAAGAAAACTAGTGAGATGATTTATTCGACTTTGGTAGGGAAATCCATAGCATCCCACCAGTTGTAGAACTCTTTAAATAATATGTTAGCTCAATTTAAATTGGAGAAGGCCTCTTCATAGGCCAAAGATACAAGAATCAAGTCCTTAAAGGACTTAGTGATAGAATTGGGACATGATCCCAAGGATGTAAAAGAAACATTGCAGCTAATCAAAAAGAAGAATGATGACATTACTGCACTAAAGCAGTAGCTCAAAATTCCTCAGCTGCATCACCCTCAAACCATGGAAGTCCTAGAAGTACAAAAACGACATGAAGAGCTTATGGACCTAGTCCTAAAGCTAAATGATCATCTTAAAGAAATAGACAAGGAGTTGGACATTTTGATTCAGTCTAAACAAAGTGACCTAGCAACAACCTCTACAGCTGCCATTCCCATAGTGATAACAATAGTTCCCTTCACATTGGCAGAATCATTCGCACCAATAGCTCCACCTGCCACAGTACTACCAATTACAACTAAATCCACTACAGCAGCAGGCACTTCAACTGAAAAAACAACAGAACTGGTAAAGGCCATGGAAGAGATGTCCATTCAAGCCACAGAGCTTAAAAGATTAAACGAAAAACTGGCAATTTTAGAAACTTTCTATAAACTTTCCCAAATTCAACAAAGAGAGGAAACACAGAAATCCCTAAGGATGGGTGAAAATATTAAACTTCTTGAGAAATATTTTACCTTGCAGAAGCCACTAGGACAGACTAAAGAAATGCTCTGGGCCAATATCATTGACTCTGTCAATGATATTTGGCCATCAATTCAAGTTATATTTGAGCAAACTGAATTGGTGAAGGTAGCCATTGAGGCTATCCAGAAAGTAAGGGAAGAATTAGGAGACCAACCTGAGGATGCAAATCGACTCATCCACCTCCTAAATAGTAAGAACAGGTATGAGCTCCATGAGCTTGGTGTAGAGGATAGGATTGAAGCCATCCTAGAAATCAAAAAGGTTCTTTCCAAAAGAAACCTTATGCTCAACTTGGAAGAAAAGTGCCACAACATGCAGGTGGCCATTGACAAGTTTATGGCCAAATTTCAAATTTTGAGGGACAAAGGCCTTCCTAGTCCTATGGTCATCAATGATAAACTCATGACCCAATTGGACTATAGTGATAGACTTAGGAGGTTGGCCAAGGAACAAGCCAGCACTTTAGGCATTAAAGCTTTGCCTACTGGAAAAGTATTGTATGATACATTAGAGAACCTCTTTTTCTTAGAACATGAGGTGAAACATTTGTTTCTCACCAAGCCCAATTTTGCAAAATACACAAAGGCAGATGAAATTTACAGGAGAATGTTAAAGGTGAGATTTCCTGAAGCAGAATGGTGGGAAAAAATGACAGATTTACTTTGAAAAGGTTTTACAGCAGAAAGTTACCACAGTAAATCTGAAGGCAGCCAGGTGAAACAGGTGAAAGACAGATAAGCAGGGTCAAAGAGTAATAGAGTCAAAGAGTATCAATGAAAGATCAAAAGTAAATAAGACTCCAGCGTGGAAATACCACAGCCATTAGCCATATTAAAGGGCTTAAAACTTAATAGAAAAGCCAACAACACCACAGTAAATGGGACAGCAAGTAGCAGTTTCACATCTATCTCTATCTTCATGCATGAAGATATTTTATTTCCTAGATTAAATCTAAAACTGTTATGAGATATTTTGTAATTATTTTTTGTATAAATACTTCATATTTTGAAGTATGTAGGGTGGATTCAATGAAAATTCTATAGAATTTTTCTCTCAACTCAAAATTCTATTGTATCAATGACTAGATTGACTTGCTATATCAAGGAGTAAAGATTAGATATTTTACAGGATTCTTGTGTAAAGAGAAATACAAATAAGTATTCTCTCATGTTTATTGTTGTTTTTTCTTATGTTTCTTCATATTATTATTTGTTTCTCTAAATCTAAATGTGTAACAAGGAATGATATTTTGGAAATTACTTCAATGCACTCTGTCTTGACTGTTTACATTCTAAATGTTTTCTGCTAAACTATCTTAGTTAGGGAATTCTTAACTGCTTCTTAGCTTCCGTAGTTTCTCCCCTGGTCTATAAAAAAGGATTCTTAAGTGCCCTTTGTTCATGATCACCCTCTATTCTCCATTCTGATCCCAGTCCAAGGATTCTTCATTTCCCTTTCACCCTGGTTAGAATCATTTCACCCATTAGACCTGAAGATTTGTCTTTTGCTTTGCTAGCCTGCCCTGTGAAAATTCACTTTAATGATTTGGTCTAGTTATGCTATCCATTGATTGACTCCATAGCCCAATGGCTTGAAGACCTAGCTCTATCCATCTGCTCTAGGAATTCCACCACCCAACCTTCAATTCAAAACAAAACCCTATGAACACTAAGAACTAGCCTAAAATCTCATAAAACAAATCTAAATCTTAAAGAGAGATCCCTCTTTGGACTAAGGTTAGCTAGAACCTAAGCCTAAAATATTAGTTTTTGGTTACCTCAGATGATTCCTTCTTTTGATAACTTCTAGGGAAAACTTCTGAGTTATAATAGGGTGGACATCGTGCTCAGGTTTGCACCTTCTGCTGTATCTAGTCCTTGTCCTGTAGACACATCCTGGCCTCTTTCCTCCTATGTCATGGTGGCCCCTGTTGCTTGTGTTTTTTTTTCTCTTTTGGTGGCCTTGGCCTATTCTGCGGTTACCTTTGTTGCTTCGTGGACGGCCCTTACCTCTATGGCTGCTTTTTCGTTACATCTATGCTAGGCCAACTTTGTGACATGGAACTTGGTTGCCTCCTTCTGCTTCTATGCTATCATTCTATCCTTTTTTGCCAGATCTGGAGCATGCCATTTGGTAGGCCATGATTCGAGCATGAAAAGGATAACATCATCAGTTGCGATGAAAGGAACCTTGGTCCAGGTCTACGTCACATCCTTACGTGCCTTGATATACACATTGTACGTATCCGCCTTAAAGTCTACAAATCTTTGCAGACTGTTGTACACTGTGGGGGATAGGCACGACCTTCTGTTAATCCACATTTGGATGCTCACCTCCATCAGAACCTAGAAGATTTTAGTCCCGTAGATCCGCGTGTCATCTTTTGTAGCCCAGAGTGATGCATATTTTTCCACCTCTGGCAAGTCTTGTTCAAGTGGAGGAAATTGATTGTCCTCAGGCAGTTCCCCTGTCACCAATAAAATACACAAGAGCACCCACACATAGTGGAAGGTCTTTCCCTACTCCTGAGCTTTCTTACAGTTGGTTAGAAATTATTCACAAAGGAATTTGGCCTAGTTGAGTTGGACCCCCTCCACACATTGCTCTACCAGCACGACGACCGACGCTGGTACCTCATTGTCGTGGCATTTTCTCATCACCTTCCTAGCCAATAGTTGGGTGGCTACACACACCCCTTTGTCTCGAATGTTACTGATTACGTAGCCTCTCTACTTCTTTTCCAATTTGTACTTCTTCTTCATGGCCTCTGTGAGCGCCAAATCTCTTCTTTTGCCAACTATCTTCGCGGGGTCCCTTCCCTTACACAGAAGTCGCAAAATCCTATGAATAAGCTTCATTGTGATGGAAATAGGGTCCTCCAACCATAAGTACCCATCGTGTACCAGGCACAGCAGCTGCCCGATGACAAAGATCATGATCGGTGCTCGGTGAAAGTGCGGAATCCATAGTTGGTGGAGTAGCCCCGACCTTCTCGATGCATTGTAGCCATTTCTGTGGCTCTAGTGTTGTAACTAACCCCTCCTTGCTCTGTTTCATGAGGTTGCTAGTCTCCAAATGTGGGAATTTTTTGTTATCCGTGAGGTCCCAATCTTCAAATTTCATCGTGGGCATGCAGCCCAGGACCGAGCCTTCAAACAGAATTCCATCTAGGAGGAGCAAGGTTTGGAGTGCGCTCTTAGTGACATCAAAATCCTTGGGTACTTTTGCTTTCCCTTTCCGTAGGGGTACATACTCGGGTAACTTTTCTGCAACGCGCACCGGCTGGATGTCTTCTTCCATTTCTTCATCCACCTCTATCTCCTCTACGAAAGCCTGGAGGTCCTCCTCCTCATCATTTGTTTCAAGGTTGACTGCCTTGCCCTTGTCTTCCATGGAAATTTCACCAAACTTCGGATTTTGTGGGGACATGCAGACTGGTGCCACTACCTGTGTATTCATGTTGGGCCTTGGCGTCCAGGGAGATTTTGGAATTTCCAGCACATCCCCCACCTGCACTGTAGGGCTTTGTGTGGCTTCCTTAGCAGTACTCTCTAAAAATCTCACACCTCTCTTGGTAGTTGTCATCTTGTTCAAACTGTCTGTGGTTGTTCACGAACTTGGGGGCTCAAATCCCGCTTGGTGCTAAACACTCTGTGATTTTCGTATTAGATCTAATATCAAACAAACAAGTGTTGTCTTGTGGCTAGCCTTGGGAATTTTATAGCAATTTTTTGAATTTGAATTTGACCTCTCCCCCCATTTCTAACTCAATAATGTATATTTAGCATTGGATCATCCCAAATCTAGCTCTTAATTCGTGTCTTAATTGCCCATCGCCTGCTCCCTTTTGCCTTAAATTGGACATCTCGTCATGAACAGTGACATCAATGGTTACTTCCCAATTGACCCGCATGGCATTGTAGCCCCTCGTGCACGGGCGCAAACCTTGTACCATGCCGATTCTGCACGCACCTCCCTCACTGTGTAGTTCCCAACAGACTCATTTAGAGTCCCGCCCTCTCTTTAAACTATCTGGAGCGTTGAGACTGTGCTCCCTACAGCTAGTCAGGTGGTCGCACCATCTATGGGAGACTCCAATTTTCCTTCCAGTCTATTCGTTGGACACTCCTCAATTTCCCTCGTGACGGTTGGCGCAACGCACTTTATCTTGTGTTGTGCACATCCCTTGTTATTGCATTTGGTAAGGTGCGGTCTTAGCCATGGTAATAGAATCATAAATTCTTGGGGACACTCTTCCAATGCAGTGGTATAACTATCTGTATCTTGCCTTGTCATCCTTTGTTTATCAACGATACATGCTTTCATTACCCCATTTTCTAGTCTTTTAATCTAGCGTCCATCAACATGCTTTTCTTCCTTAATCATACCCGATCTTCTTCGAATTCACGAAGTCTAAGGTTCCCTGGTTGAATGGCTTCCTGAATCCTTATATGGTCGTCCTCGTGCAGCTGTGTGATTCTTCCATCCTCGTCTTCGCACACTATAGTAACTGTAGGAGCTAGTACATGTGGATTCTTTTTGGTATTCCCTTCAGAAATCTTGGGTTCTACTCTGGTTCGTACCTTTGGAATCATCTCCATGCTTAGGTTTCTACACATGTTCCTATAAGCCCATCGAACTGCTAGTATGTGTAGGTCCCAATCAGTTTGTTTCACCTGGTAAACCTTGTTCAGTACTCCGTGCACCCTATGGAATGCTTCATCATGGAGAATTGGTAATGCGTTTCGCCTTCCCTACTGTTGTGGTTTGTTCTGATTCTCTAGGCTGAGGTTGGTGTACAATTGTGCGGATTGTACAACATATGTCTATACCCATCAAGAAAGGTGGGCGCGTATGTCATTCTGCCCCATGTGCTTGACTTTCATTTGAAGCTGGGGTTTTCCAAAATGTGGGCACATCATCCTTCTGCACTCATGCCAGTCTTCAAAAGTTCCTTGATGCATACCCCACCATCATGCAGGTGTTGCATGCAGTGGCCACTTCAGCGCATCGAACTGTTGTTGTTCTGGTACTGCAGTTTTGAACTTGTTCATAAATTCATCCACCCCTGACAATGCATCATAGGTCGGCAACTCCTTTGCCTCTATTGTTACACAATGTAATGACCTAATCATCATGTTGCAGTTCATTGTTGTTAGTTCATGCAGCCAATTCTGCCATCACTCTCTCTCTTTGTTGGAATTCGAAGTGCTGGAGCTTTCACGCTCCCACAAAATCCTTCCATCTGTCATCAGATTCATCCAATCCTCTCCTTGTGCAATTATCTTGTAGATACAATCGAGATCGCCATCACTATCATTGTCACACATCAGTTCAGTGTATTGTGCTCCTTCGGCTGGATCCAACGAAACTATTATGCATAGTGACTTTTGCTCAAAGATCATTTTGCGCTTCTTCAGATTTACGACTCCATTCATATCGGTGGCTCAGTCTATTCCTAGTAGCATGGGATAGGGATTATTTTCATCAACAATTTCTATCACTTCAAAATCCTCCTGCGCGCTCACGCCCTCAATATCGACTGTCACCCCTTGCAATCTTCCCATAAGGAAAAATCTTCTATTGATTTGCCATTTGTAACTGAATAGGGGACCATTGTAATGCAGGTCTGCCCATGCATTCCCATGTTTGATTTGGTATTACATTCATGTTCAAACCCAGGTCCAGGATTACCTGATCCATTTCATACTCGCCTATTTACATAGTCAACCTCATCTCGCTTCCTGTGCACAGTGCATGCTTTCCCAGTTTTCAGACCACACGTGATTCTCCTAACCCCACACACCTAGTGATAAGTTCCTATAGCCCTTTGACTACCTTGTTGTCGCACAGTAGTTTCATGCATGTCTCTAGAAATGTAGTGAGCAATGAAGGATCCATCCCTGGTTCTAGTTGATCCTTACTACCTAAAGTGGAGGCCTCTATGAAGCTCTTCTTCGCTTCCATGAATGTCTCCTTTGTGCATTCTAAATAAAACTTGGCTTCATTTATAGGAACCTTGCGAACCCACACACATTCTTCTGGTTGATTCCCTTTATCATCTCCTGTTGTCACACTACTCTTGAGCATCATGTTTACATTTGGGTCTTCGTGGTGTGGTTTAGACCTTATCATCTGTAAATTATAGGTTAGAGGGGGCTGGAGTACCCCCTTTTCATGCATCTTTGCTATCAGTGAAGGACAATATGTTGCCTCATCATCCAACTGATTATAATACCAACATGATTTCATAGTCGGGTTTGTACAACAGTGGGAGTAATGCCCTAGCGCTCCACAATTGTAACAGATTATTTGTCTGCGACCCCATCCTGGTCCCATTCCACCTCGACCTCGACCGTGCCCCTGGAACCCAATGCATGCCATCCCTACAATTGGGTCGAGGGCTCATGTTTCGGCCTGCACCTTGTAGGTAGGAGTCCAATCCATCATTAGTTCATAGCTTCGGTAGGTGTGCTTGTCATGGCCTATCGACCTGTATAAATTACAAAACAACTACTGGGACATCTGCGTATACTTCTGCAACAGATGACAATTATTTGTGGTGTGTTTTCCTCCTATCTGGTAGATCACACACCATAATGTAGATGCCTTGCTCGAACCTGCGTGTGCCTTTGGTCGTAATGGCATTGGCCCTCCTCCTACCAAGTAGTTCGTGAACATTGGACAGTGATCTTTGTTGTGGCCCTAGCCTTTGTATTTTATGCATCGTATTTCCTCGTGCACCTCTGGCTGAGGTGTCCTATCCTATTTCAAACTCTGCATTTCTAAACACAGATTCTGTAGCTATGTGTGGATTTGTTGCAATCCCAATCTAGGGTCTTATATAGGGGTCTCATGCAACCTCATTGTCATCTCCAACGCTTTTACCTCGGTAGAAAGTTTTTGTTGTGACAATGTCGTCCTTAAGTGTGGCATAAGTGAGGCCGCAAACCATGCGCGATGTTGTGCATCCATTAACGTCATAATGGCTTTGTGGATCATACTCTTTAGCCTTTGGTCCAAATCCCATGGGGTCTCGCCCGGGAGCATCGTGATCTCTTTAAACCCGATGATTGATTGTGTCTCTAACTTTGGCCTACTAATCTCCCTATTCAACGTGGCCTAGATCTCTGCAATTCCTACATTCGGGTGGTCATTGGAATGCTTGATAAACCATGTTAATGCATGATCCTGCAGCACACTCACCAGTGTAGCCTTTCTAATATTATCATCTACGATGCCCTGTGCTTCCCATACTGCTCTTACCACTAACCAGAATTGGTTTGAGTCCATTTACTACTCCTCTAAAAACCGGCAGTTTGATCGCACTTCCCATAATGGACTGCAGAGGTGGCAGATGTGGAGTGGGTGGAGATTGAGGTGAGGGGGGTGAGGCGAGTGGTGGTGTGGGTGGAGGTGGTAAACATGGAATTCACTGCCTTATCAAACTGACCGTGCTTCTCGGAGAAACCTTCGCGATCTCGTCCTCGCTCTCCCATGAGGGTGAAATTAAGGGACTGCTTCCTAATTCTTCACTGCTTCGGCTTCTGCAGATCTTTCCACTCCACGTAGTCCCAAACATTAATTTATTCGCATAACCTGCTTTTCACACAATAGCATCTTAATCCAAGTGTTCAAAGATTTAACGTACTTACCTCATGGTCCCTTGAGAAAACATCGTTTCGCCTTGATGTAGCTAATGGTTGTGTCTACTACAAACTCAATGATAAATCCTCCTATTATCTGGTCGAGCCAGTGGTCCACAACTCGTGCTATCTTATCTTCTGAGGCTTCTAGTATGTGCACTAGTTCTGGAGTCCACACTATTGGTTTGTGAAGCCTACACCTTCCCTGGCTATCTGCTAACTTTGCAATCCACTCATACAGCTCAGATGGAAAAGATGCAAAGAAAATTTCATCAATTTCAGTGTACAAGTAGCGATCCATCCACTGCTCCTTAGATACTCGTGGATTTCTATTTTCCTGCACTACAAACTTCGTGAATATTCTTGTCCAACCACTCTTCAATTACTTTCTTTCTAGGGTTCCAGTGGCACAACACCAGACATCCTTTATGCAGATCCTGGTCCTGGCAATGGAACCATTTGTTGGCTTAGTAGGGCCTAACCTAGGTTCATAGGTGATTGACATCCTTTATGCAGATCCCAGTCTTGGCAATGGAACCATTTGTTGGCTTAGTAGGGCCTAACCCAGGTTCATAGGTGATTTAGCCAAGAAAATCCCAGTACTACTAGCCATTTTGGAAACAATCCACGGAGCGCAGACTGAGGTTTCACCTGAAGTAGTAGGGGAGGGTGCTAGAACCAGGTTTCCATACCCTTGGGATGTCTGATGGGCTTCTGGAGGTCCATGGTCTGACCTATCGTTGCGCGCACTTGAAATCCCTTCGTGACCTATGGTGTGGCTTCACACAGCCCTGCTTGGGACGTGACCCATATAATACCCAAGCTCCTTGCTCATTAACTGATTACTTAGCTTATGTGTGCAAGGTTTATGGTTATTATAGCATATCCAACATTTATGTCAGTGTACGCAGTATATAAATGAACATAAACATAAAGAAGATAAGCACAACAATTACATAGAATTAGGAATCAACTTCTCTTTATTAGCTTTTTTTCTTGATTACAGACTCAACTCTGCCCTGTGCACTCAGCTGCAGGGGTACAAAAACTTAGCTGCGGACTCTACTAGGCCTCTGTGCACTCAACTATAAAGCCTCTTCCTACTACTACAACCCAAGACACTTAGACTTCTACTCTAAGCTTGAACCATTCCTTCGGTACTTTTCCTATCATTCACTGACTTTACAACTTAGAGACTCGCTCTATTTATACAATCCTATGATCCGCGGACCATGGGTAGGTCGACTTTACACTAATTTACAATACAATTCTTAGGGCGAACAACCTTATGACTCAATTGTACACTTCACGCTTCGTGCCCGCAATTCGTAGAGTTCTACACCATCTTTGACCAAAACTTGGGCTTTGAGCCCCAAAAACTGTTGTGGGGGGATTCCATGCCCAACATAAGGAAAATAGCTTCGTTGAGCACATCCAACATATTTTCTAGTAGGTCCATGATATTCTAGAGAAATCAAATTCCAAGTACAAGTAGCGACATGATCAACATTGGGTGCCACACAAGTTTCAGGTGGGCGACAAAGTCTGGTTGCATTTGCAAAAGGAACACCTTACCAGAGCCTATCAGAAACTTAGACCACTCTGATATGGTCCTTACACCATTGCCAAGGCTGTGGGAGATAATGCATTTGAGCTCAGCATTCCCCCATTCCTTGGCCTTCACCCAGTGTTTAATGTGGACTGCCTATGGCCATACTTTCCACCATTAGTAGACACATCCGACATTGCAGAACAACTCACACCCACAGAGTTAAATCTAGATTGCATTGAACAAGCTACAACTGATTGGATCATGGACACATAGATAAAGAACACTCACCAGCAGAATATCCAATTGTATCGAGTTGTCAAAGTAGGCCAACTCTTTCACCTGGGGAAGTGGCTACCCAAGGACCAAGTTCAGCAGAAGTTTCCTCATCTCATTGAGGAACTCAACGCAATGGGGACCATTGCTTTCTAAGAGGGGAGGAATGATCTAGGTGGATATTGGTGGACACCTTCCAATTGCACTTGGACCCCCACCATTGCTTCTTTCATTTTTTTAGTTTCCTTAATTGTGGCATAATTTTACTAATTTTAGCAATTTTTCGAGTCTTGAACTTCCAAAGCCGTTTTGAGGCCCTAAGCAACGTTTTTTGGGAAAACTGGGAGAAACATGGGGCCATGGATTGATATTTCTCTTCCCAAAGTTGTATTCCTCAGATAGATCTTTCTAACGAGGTATTGTGTGCGTCAAATGGAGATCATATGCCAAAGTTACGATTCCGAGAAGTTGATGTACCAATTTACCCAAAAAGGGGCCCATATTTTGGCCCTTCATCTACTAGGGTTAGGTTTTTGGATGTTTAGGGTTTTCCATTATTTCTCAACAATAAATAGGCCTTCGAGCCTCATTGTAAGATAGTTCAGAGGCATGCAGCTGCCACATCTCTTCTCAGAGATAAGCTACCATCGCCCTAGCTAGTTTATTTCCATTTCTGTTTGTAAGCATATTTCAATATTTTACATTAATGAAATGAAGTATTATTTATGTTGCATCTCTATATGTATGGTTATATCTGTAATTTGTTGCATTCCTGTTTAAATATGGATCACCAATGTCCCTCATACAAGGTTAGTGATGTATGGTGTAACGATGTATCTTGTAACTTTTGCTTAATTCAGAAGCCTGCTAACAGGCCAACATGTTTTCACACATGTATTGTAGTTGTTGTAATAATAATATTTAACACTTGGGATGCATGTTGCTTTAACCTGTGTTCTACATATGAATAATTTCACTTATTTTAATACATAATCTATTAATCTAAATGTGTTGTATATGTTGTTAAAGCTATCTCGCCCGTGTAGACTGCTCTTCCAGACAACAAACACACCTTTCACAATAAAACTTGTTGTAACAACCATTGTACTCATTCGGAATCATCTGCTGTGTTATACCTGTTATCTTACCTTGTGTGTCGTGACTGCCGCATCGATGTGGACTACTCCTCCAGAAGTTGTGCACATCCTGTTGTGTTGTGTGTTCCTAGCCGAGTTCGGACTTCATCCCAACCAATGTGGGAGTCAATCCTACCCTCTCTCCCCAAAATGAAAGAACCATTAACACAAGTGACACTTACACTCACCAGGCACACAAACCTCACTTCTCGAAGACAAATCTGACCACTCTTGTGCTGACAAGCAAGAGTTGAGGAAAATCCTTAACACAATGGCAACTGGGCCATCATACTGTATGGGGCTTCCACACCAACGGTGTGAGGTGTAGTTGGGATTTCATATCAAGGTGATCCCCTGAAGGTTGTCGGGTCTATCAACTTCAATATTTATGGTGCTAGAAGGAGGGCAGCTAATTGTATATGGTTGAAATTTCCCTCACACTCATTCATCAACGATTTGGTCAAGGCAGTAACTCACACTCCTTCTCACTTACACACGACTCTACAATTGGTTACTCCTCACCTCCTCGAATTGAACACGAGATTCCATGTCAACACCTTCTCTCCATTCATCCCATCACTCACGAGTTCTCAAAAGTAGTCAAGCTAAGCCCAGACATATAACATCTTACATATGCATCAAAGAAGTCAAAAGCCACTCCCACTAGAGTTGTTACGTCATCGATGGAAGAAGAAGTCCTTGCCACACTTAAAGGTCTGGAAAAATGCATTGAAAACAGAGAGGAACCTTTGGTCTTCTAGCAAGGCAAACAAGACACTCTTGTGATCTTGGGATTAGACTCTGGTATAGGAGGCAAAGGGGAAGGTAGCGGAGGAGGCAGAGGCAGAGACAAACCAACTGACTCAGAGCCAGAACAATCAGACTCCAAAGGAGAGGAATAGGATGAAGAAGAAGAAGAGATGGCTGGCTCAAATCTTGAATGGATGATTTAGGGATGATTGGCTCTCCCGGTTGTTGTGCATAATATGCCGAAGCGAGAGAAGAGAATGAACATCAAGTTCAACACTGACAACATGTGAAGGTAGAACACCACTTAAACAACTTCTACCTACACCTTCAAACCCTTGAGGTACGTTATGACGATGTAGTATGTAGATTGTTTCCATGTACCTTGGATGGTCACATGGCTGCTTGGTATCACAACCTTCCACCGAACTCTATACAGAACTTGGTTACATTCCAATGCATGCTCCTTGAGAAGTTCGCTGATGACAAGACCCCAACAACACTACTCAAATATTTGGGAAGCCTCAAGATGGAGGGAAAAGATAAAGTGAAAGATCTCAATCAGAGGCTTACATGTATACTGAACAAGTTCGCAGTAGACACTAAACCTCATGACTCCATCACCATTGATTACTACATGTCCATATTTCCGAACGACATCATGCAGTTCATCAAGCGAGCTATGAAATGAAAATTGTTGGAAAACTCTGAAGAGGCCATCATTGTTGAGAAAGACCTACATGAAATTGGAGTCATCAAGTATGAGGAATTAGCAAAAGATTCCAAGGATGCGAGCAGGGAGTCCCAAGTAGTCGCGACTAAGGGTAGAGACAAGGGAGCAAATGATATTGGGACCCTCACTCGTATTTTCATGATCTTGACCATTGAAGTGTCTGAACTCAAATAACATAAAGCAGACACATTTGCAAGTAGTCATCGGCCCAGGGAGAGAAAGGAAAGAAGCTCCTCAAGCATCGGCCAGTTCATTTTGAAAATTGCGTAGAAGTTTGTGTTCCAGCTCGAATAGTGTGAAAATCATAAGTTATGTTGTTTCCACAAGAAAAATCACCCTGAGAACTCTTATTCGGACTAGAAGCGAGTCACAAATTATTTCTACAGTCATACACTTGATGTGGGAAGAAATACTCCTGGTTCATGTTCCATTGGCTTTCCCAGCTGCTCTGCACAAGATGTTGAAGCGAGTACAGAGAATGAACATCAAGTTCAACCTTGACATCACGTTGAAGATAAAAGACCACTTAGACAACTTCTACCTACAGCTGCAGACCCTTGAGGTACATTATGGTGATGTAGCATGCATATTGTTCCCATGTACCTTGGATGGTCATGTAACTGCTTGGTATCACAGCCTTTCACTGAACTCTATTCAAAACTGGGTTGCTTTCGAACATATATTCCTTGAGAAGTTTGTTGATGAAAAGACCCCAGCCATGCTACTCAAAGAGTTGGGAAGCCTCAATATGGACGAAAAAGAGAAATTGAAAGATTCAATCAGAGGCTTCCACGTATATTGAACAAGTTCACAGTAGAAACTAAACTTCATGACTCCATCACCATTGATTAAAGTACATGTCTGCACTGGAAACCAACATCGCGCAATTCATCAAGCGAGCTACAAAACCAACACTGTTGGAAAACTGTGAAGAGGCCATCATTGTTGAGAAATACCTGCATGTAGTTGGAGTCATCAAGGATGAGGAATCAACAAAAGACTCCAAGGATGCAAGCAGGGAGTCCCAAGCAGTGGCGAGTAAGGGTAAAGATAAGGAAGCAACTGATATTGAGACCCTCACTCGTCTTGTCAAGAGATTAACGACTGAAGTGTCCAAACTCAAACAAAGTAAAACGGACACATTTGTAAGCAGTCACTAGCTCGGGTAGAGACATGCAAGAAATTCATCAAGCACCATTAAGTTCGTTTCGAAAACTATGTAGAACCCTGTGTTCCAGCTCGAACAGTGTGTAGATCCTAAGTTCTATTCCTTCCATGAGGAACATCACCCCGAGAACTCTTGTTCGGACTGGAAACGAGTCATAAATGATTTCTATAGTCATACACTCAATGTGGGAAGCAATATGCAGGAGAAGATGGAAGAAGTTGATGATGACGAAGAGGCTGCACCTGATGAGAGATTAAGGTCTAGGCATGTGGTGAACATGTATCAGTGCTCACAAATCAAATCAAAGATGAACACCAAGAAGCAGCTTCGAAAGTAAACTGACCATTACAATCTTAGGAGTAAAGGGGCTCCCCCTACACTTGGGGAGATGCAAGAAAATATCAGCCTCCTAATAAGGAAGGCCGATCCACTGGCCACCCCAAGGCAGAAAACTTAAAGCAAGTCTGGGAAGACATCGGTGAATAAGACTACATCCATGAGAAGCGAGTTAGAAAACATCCCGCCGAACAACACAGAAATCTGTTCCACCTTGGACACCTCAGTAATTCTACCACCTCTGGGCTACAACATTGTTGAAGACATGAATAAAACTCGAGCAAACATTAGTTTCTTCGAGTTAGCTAAGGTCTAGAGTCAGCGAGATATCCTACTACACGCAATGAGATAGACAACAATGGACAGCACAACCTCCACTAGAAAGGAGCAAAAACACCTCCTGGATCACTATCCACTGTGCTCAAAACACTCTAGATGGAAGAAGAAAACTCAGGTTTCCCTCCATTCCTTCTCTCGTTTGACATTTTTAACTGCAACGTCCACAACTGCTTAGTTGATTCTCCCGTGATAGCCAATGTCATGTAACTCTCCATTGCTAAGAAGATCAACACACAATGGAGCGAAACATCCCCAAGAATCATCCAACTCGATCGAACATCTGTACCTACCGTTGGTGAGATGCGAGATGTGTTCATCCAACTATCTCATGACAGTTGAGTCCACCAATGCATCAACATAGTTGTTGTGGCATACTAGAAGCATATGAACTATTACTCAGTAGAGACTAGTCCAACAAGTTAGATGGATGTTTTGCTACAGACTAGTCTCACATGTGGCTTCTGTACAAGGGAAAATGCAACCAAATCTGGATGTTATCCGAGAGGTATATGAAACACAATGTCACTCCCCTTAATAGCGAGAATGAACCTTTAGCCTTCATAGAACTCATGCTTGAAAACTTCCTCATTGAAAAAAAATTGGAGTGTTATCCTGCACGACCAACTCCAACCTCATCAGACATGTAGCTAGGACTCCTACCTTGCCCAACTGATGGTAATGAAACTTGTATAGTTCATTGTACTAGTAGTAGTAGTAGTAATAGCATTCCAAATGGTCTATGTATAGATCAGCTGTGGGCCATGGATTTTGATGGATCAAACGCACATGATGGCTCAAGGACCAGTTGTATCTCATTCATAAAAAAAAATAGATAATGCATGATCTCAAGCTGCTTGAAGTACGAGTGCACAAACAACATTGCTAAGTATGAAGCACTTGTATTGAGCTTACAAAGGACCACCACTACGAATGAAAAGAGAAACCTAGAAACCTATCATGATCTTAAGATAATCAATCTCGGTACAAGCTACATACCACAATGGTGACAAGTCTTTGACCACTTAACTAAAGAGTACCAGAATGTGACTGCACAAGCAGATGATTACCTGCATAGACATTAGACATAAGAAATACAGCATGTGATTCTAGGTAAAGGAGGACATAAACTATTGAAGCAAAGACCAGGTAACACACACATGTTTTTTCCACTCCTTACACAGAAAATATTGACTAACATTTTGGATGGTTGGATTACTTGTAATGTTTGACATCATAATTGGTTTTCCAATTTAAATTCCACACATAAGAAATCTAGGAAAATATGCCTATGCATTGATTTTAGAAACTTGAAACATTCCCAGAATAAAAACAACTACCCTGTGCCATCATCTCAGCCCAAATTATGCATAGTACCTAAAACAGTGGTGTTGTCTTTGCTTAAAGGTATTTGGAATGCCACCAGGTTCCGGTAGTGGATCTTGGTGGACTTGCACTGGTTTGCGAGAAGCTCATCCCACACACATATCACTTGCAATCACTTGACGAGAGTATTGAAAAACTTCTTATCAGCAGTCGAGATCTCATGCATAGGTCGGGCCGTACCCATGCCATGTACATAGTCTGCTTGCTGCTTGTTTTTTTCATCTTGTTTTCTTTGCTTATTATCTTTTTTTGCTTTGTTTGATTCTACTTACTATTATTGTTCACGCTTGTTTTGTTTGTTTGATATATTACTATTTTTGTTTCCTGAAATAATTGCTGCCAACTACTATGTTTTGGTTTCTGAATAGAGTATGTGGCTGCAACTTGAAGAAAGTTGTGACACTATAGCACTTGGTCAGTCTTGTGTCCGTCTTCTCTGTGCTTGGTTGTAACCTTCGACTGATGAAGTATTGACAGAAAATACAAACTATTTGCAAGGGAATTTTTGGTCCAACCATGAACCTGTGTCCACCCTGGGAAGCCCGATGCCTGTATTCAGCCTTCTACTCTGTGTGTTCAAGCTCATCCAACTAGTAGAAATGGAGAAGGGGAAACTATAAATGAGCAAACCTATGTCAGAGGTCTTACATGCTTCTCTGAAGTAACAACCTCTTCTACTCTCAATAACTCAGGATCCCTCTTTCACCACAAAAATAAATAAGTCCCTATGCACAGTCCTCTTGAAAAAAAATACAAAGGTGAAAGAAGAGAAAGGCTTCCTACGTAGAGAGGTGAAGCATGCAACTCCACCATGGTACTAACCAGGCTCACTGGCAGTGGAGAAATGTGTGAGTTCCTGCATGACTCTGCTGGGGTACTGTCTAGGCCTACTAGCAATGCAGTAACACTAGAAATGAACACTTATACTCTAAAAATCTTCAACTTGTGAGCAAAACTACCCTTCCTAAATTTGAAACAATGAGATCAAGCTAAAATTTTGATTGTGTTTGACTGAGTTGGCAAAGGGTGAACCATGCATGTCCATGGGGTAAGTGGGGAAGCTGAAGTAACCCACACAATGATTGAATACTCTCTAAAAGACCAAGGCCCTGTGGAAGATGTTATCACAAAATCACACACTGAAGGCTGCCAATCAGCTAGATTATGTGTAACTGTTTCAAACCAAGCTTTGGACTAAGGCTTAGCCTCCTTAGTCTGAGAGGGCTCTCTCACAGATTATGAATATTGATTAATGACAAGGAAAGATGGCTAACTCTTATAAGACACATGAAGAAAATATGCTGGCTGGACAAATATCAAATTAATTCCCACTGGGCTTATGGAGTCTCACACATCTCAGCAAACAAAAACACCATCTTTTCATAGAAATCAGGGCTCTTTACATCTAATGTTCAAACACAACTTACATAAACACAATTTGCCAAAACATACAGGAAGTCAGAGCATGATACATGAGTTCTGAGTGATTATGCAATGACAAGACTGTAAAAGAACACTAAGAGAATAAACCACCATACATTTGAACAATAAGATCTATTGAGAATCCTGAGAATAAAACAACAGTCATTTGCATTACTGAAATCTGCTTTACATAAACCAAAATAGACTAGTTCTCTATCAAAACATCCAACCTCTATTACATCCCAGTTTGATCTATATATAGGGATACATTCTTAACCACCTTGAGCTTCCTCCTCCAGCATGAGGGGAGCTCGAAGACTGCTATTAACTACTCCTATCTACTGTTTAACTAATTCATTAAATACATAAAGTGCTGATCTGTAATTACAAAGAGTCCTAATTAAACTACATATCTAATTCTATCTTCCTCGTATCATGATTCCTCCTTGCAGCTCTAACACCTGGCTTTCTCTTCGTTCAGCTGAGATGGCATGAGATGGCATAATATGGGCAATTAATGTCCCATGCTGGCTTTGAATACCGAAGGCTTTGATCTGTTATGTATTGGCTGAAAATATCCCTAAATTTTCGGTTCTGGTCCCCCATCACCGAGTATGCAGCAATGGATACTTTAATTCTTTAATAACCCAAGAGAATAGGGTAACACCATGCTCCTGATATGCTGGAGCCTTCCTTGGTAGACAGGTGTGCCAACCAAACTTTTCGTATGCAGCTCTTCTCCAAACCCTAATCACCGAGAATAAAGTGGCTTTATAACCAAAAATCTTAAACTTAGGTTAAAAGATTTCACCTTTTGTTAAAGGTACACCTGGCATATGTTGAATGGTTGTAGCAGCTTCCTTTGATCCCTTTCAAGTCACTGAGGTGTTCCCTTTACAAACTTCTGATTCTTCCTTCAAACTGTTTGCCTGCGTTTAAAAACAACACCTACAGCAGTTTCGCAATTTCGTAGCGCGCTGCGAAACTGCGAAACTGTTTTTAAACAATTTCAATTTCCTCTGAGATTTTAACTGCTCTGCCACTTTATTGCAAAACTCCTGAACACCAATAGGACTGTAACTTTCACTGCTGGTATGCTTAGTACAGGTGCATGGATATTCTTCATGTACTGCACCAATCTCTGTCACAATACTTTGAGCTTTCTGAACTCGTGTTCTCCCTATAATGATGAGCTTTAAAATGAGAATCATCGTTTCCCCTTCTTGATGAAAATTCGGACTTCGATTGTCCCTCGAACATATCGGATTGGTTCTGGGATGCATGTCTCGTCTCATCCCAATCATCATGAACCCATTGTTCTTGTGGTCCATTTTCATTGTTAAAATTTTGTCTCTCTTTAGAGAAGTTTCTATTTTTATTGGTTTCACCTCTCTCCGGACAAAGATAACAAAAAATTTCTTTCTGAAGAAAAACATCTAGTGCTTTAACAATATCTTGAACTAATCGAATTCGGACTCTTTCACCTCTCCCTGAGAAAATAAAATCAAACAAATCTACTGTTGATGCAGCAACAGCCCGCATATCAAAAGATAAAGTCCATCCCTTTACTGCAGTAGAGTCCACATCATTCTGCGACCAGTTTCCTTGAGCATCTTTATCTGTGACCGAAGTCTGCTCAGCAATCGCCATTACAAGGCATTCAAGACGATGCCACCGAATTGATCCATTGTTGCGGATAAGAAGCTCCCTCAATATTTTCCTCATATCAGGATCTGGATCAGCAAGTAATCTTCCTATAATGAAAGGATATGCACTTTCAACCACCTTAAATTCAGGATCCAATGTCTTTGCCGTTCCTTTTAGAGATCCCAGAGCTCTTATCACTAATGCATAGTCAGGAGGCAAAGAAAAATTGTGCTCATACATGACATAAGATAACTGGTTCATAATACCCTGGAAATCCAAGTTTGGTTTTTCTTTAATTCTTCATGAAAAGATGCTTGCAAAGCATCAGCAATAGTCTTTAGCTCCGTTCCCTCCGGAAGAAAACCAAGTGAAAGAAAGTCATTTGCCAAACCAAAAGAGTCACGATTAACAAAGTGCACAAGCGTTTGAATGAGGCCTACTCGATAATGTCGTGGGATATTTCCTATCATACCAAAGTCGAGGTATGCAAGGGACCCTTCTCTAATAGCCACAAGATTGCCAGGGTGTGGATCAGCATGGAAGAAACCCTCTTCAAGTAACTGTCTCAACGAGCAGTGAACCCCCTGATCAACAAGTTGTTGAATATTCAAATCGGCTTCCTCCATTCCTTCATTATATGTAAGTTTAATACCATCTATCCACTCCATTGTGAGTACAGCCTTGCGGGTAAATTCCCAATATATTTTTGGCACCTTCACTCCACTTTTTCTCTTTTTGTAATGACTGTAACTCGTGTTACTTCTTCTTCTATCATCATTTTGTCCAAGACCATGATAGTGTAAGTAACTCTTGTAACCTGCATCAAAACCATACAGGGCAGAAAAACGCTCAGCATTCTCTGCCTCTAGGATATAATCAATCTCCTCAAACATGTGCCTAACCATTTCATTTACTGCAGCCAACAAATCACCACGAGCTGTTGCAAAACGCTTCAGTTGACCCCCAGTGATATGAATAAGATGTGCATCAAGGGCCAATGCCAATGGCATGCCAGGCCTCTGTATTTTCACAGCAACAAGCTCTCCAGAATGAAGCTGAGCTTTATAAACCTGTCCCAACGATGCTGCAGCAATAGATTCTGGACTGATATTAGCAAAAAGCTTTGAGATTGGTGCACCAAGCTGGGACTCAATAGACTGAATTGCCATTTTACTAGGAAATGGTGGTAATTTGTCCTGTAATTTTGCAAGTTCTTGACAATAAGCACTAAGCAATATATCTGGCCGAGTGCTAAGAGCCTGACCAAGCTTAATATAGAATGGCCCTAGTCGAATTAGAGTCTTCCGAAACTTACTGTGACATGAGTCAGATATTCCCACAAAACCCATAGGAGACAAAAGTGATATGGGTGAACTATGGTTTCGGGCAAATCCCCAATTTCGTAGCGCAGCCAGTGCAAAATATGAATTATGCGCTACGAAATCACTTAAAGCATGTTGCGCTGCGAAACTTCTGAAAAGGATTTATGTGCTTTACCATCAAACAAATGTAAACATTTTGGCATTGAAATTTTGTCAGTGATAACAGAAGACATGAACCAAAACAGAGAAGTTGTAGTTTTACCAGTGTGTCACCAAGTGTTGTAGCGGCTACAACTGTCCTCCAAAATTTTGGCCTGCACCTAATTTTGGAGCCTCCCTTCATAGCTTTTCTTAATGACTACACACCCCCAAGTTCACTCCATGAGCTCATGTAAGTCTTCGCATCCACCTTGCTTGTGCATTTCATTCAAGTTTTGCATGTTGGTGTATAAGTCATGCTTGCGACCATGTTATGGTTATGCTCAAAGTCTTTGCTTCGTGTGTACTTATTATGTCCATTATGAAAGCATTTGTCACACTCACATAGGGAGTCACATTCACTATCACACAAGCATCATCATGGTCGATAAATGATCAATAACAAGTGTCATGCTTATCGCTTGCACCGTTGGTCAATCATGTCGAACATGTGTGTGTGGGGTGTTTGAGTCATCTCGTCATCGACTCATGTGAGTGTGTGTTTGCATGATCACCTATGCATCTTTTGATCATTCACACACTTAGTCATTCTACTGAAGTTCTGATGACCAGACTTCCCTCTAACAACCAGACCATCACCTCACCATTGACTCGATTGACTATCACCCAAAGTAGTGCAAAAGCACTAAGCAAGTTTTTCCAAGCTGCTCTAAACTCGAGAAATTCAATCATATCTCATGCTGGCCACCTAGACAGTCGGACCCGATAGCCTCCCTAGGATTGACTCACCTCCAAAATTGTGCAGAGGCTACTAACCTTGCATGCTTAGATGACTGAGGAAATTGCACAGATAGCATGGACAGAGACCAAGTGCAATTCCTATCTCCCTCAGAAAATTGCACAGTTTTCCTAGTCAGTCATCCTGATAGTCAATTGGCTTCTCATCTAAGAAATTGCACAGTTTTCATGAGGAGGTCTTCTGCTTCCCATCAGTCCACTCAGCTCACAAATTGTGTAGAGATGATCTGCATGCTGGCCTCCCAGCCTTAGTGTAGTTCCCCTCTCCAGCAGCTCTTACCAGCAAATTGCTAGCTCCTCCCAGGAATTGGACAGTTTTTGCTTCCAGTGACCCAACAACCAACTACCAGTTCCCTCTAGGAATTGAACATTTTTGGCTACCATTGACCCAGTAGCTGATTTCCAGTTCCCTCTAGGAATTGTGTAGTTTTGGCTACCAAGCTCCAAGACAGTTCCTTCCAAAAACTCTCCAATATCTGCCTTTTGACCCTCCTTTCAACCCGACGTGTTCCTCTAAAAAATTACACAAATTTGGCCTTCCAGACCCTACTGCCCACTCATTCTGGAAACTAGCATATCCTACTTGCCTTCCCTTCCTATAACACAGACTGTCCCTCCCAAAATTTGCGCAATTTTTCCTTCCAGCCGAGCTAGAACCCGTCGATAGTCACTATCAACTTGGATTGTCCATCTCCATCACTCAGTAACTCTTACGCAATTTTCATCAGTAGTGTTGGAGCCATCATCCCATATCACAACCTTGCTGCCTCTCCCGGTCACCTGCATCCGAAATGATAATATGTCATCGTAGACTAGGAGGTTTTGGATTTGGTGTCGTCTCGTCATGAGTGACTATATGTACAGGTACACTAACAAACATTGTGCAACAACAAATGGGATGAACGAAGGGAGTACATGTAGAAGGATAGGTTCACCGATGAATGAATGAAAGATGCATGCAAACATATGTGCTCATGAATAGATGATCATGCAAAGATGTGTTCGTAGACAAACAAACGAGCAAAAATTCAAGATGTGCTCATGAATGGATGAACGGAAAAACATGCACCTTTCACGAATAAATGATCCTGTCAAGACTTCCAATATGAAAGTAAGAAACAACAAGTGAAAGCTTCATCAAGAAAACCAAAGTCCATCGAAGACTTCCCTCACTTTTCCATGTGGAGGTGAAGCTATTGTACATGATGAAGACATCCATCACCCAGCAGCACTATAGCTCGACATGCACTCCAGCAGCAAAACAAATGTACAAGCACTATCATGTCGAGTCATGTCATGAGTCATGTAGCCCACACCTCGACTTTGGGCAATATTTTCAATGAATGTAATGTTGGGTTGTGTTATATTATTTCCCCGACTAGCCCACATAGTTAACTGGGGGGTTAGAAGGGGGGCAGAGCCCCCCCTTCGTTGCGCTGATTTCATAATGAGGGGAGTCACAGGGGGTTTGAGGGGTGCAGCTAACCCCACTCTATGGGGTCTAGGGCAGCACCCTAGAAAATTTTAGTTTTGGACACTATATTAGGTTGGGCGGACCTACCTATGGTTTTATGCATGTTTTTTCACATGCTTTTGGATGCGATGGTTTTCGGTCCATGGTTTTGGATTCGATGGATTTCAATCCATGGTATTCGATGCTTAGGCATGTATAAATATGTATTGTAACATTGAAAGGAACATAATGAAAATCAAGCCGGTAGTCCTAGTTTTGGGATCTAGGGGAAAATTTCTATGTATATGTGTTTATTTGTTATGCTCTTGCATTGTTTATTTTCTGTGTTTTAGAATTCATATGGAGGTAATTTTTGTACGGGGTTAAAACCTACATTTGGTATCAGAGCTGTTTTGGCTTCAAGGAGATGCCTTTGCTACTAAGGGGTTTTGCTCAGGCCTATGGTAGACCCTGTTCAGTGGGAGATCTACGGGATCGATTCTGGTGGTGAAAAAGGATGGCGAGTAGTGGAAAGATAGAGATTGATAAATTTAATGGTCAGAGTTTTGAGTTATGGAAACTCAAGATGGAGGATCTGTTGGTGGATAAAAATTAGTGGATCGCGGTAGATCCGAGTACTAAACCAATGGGAGTGTCCGATGAAGAATGGAAGAAGTTGGATCAAAAGGCAAAGAGCACAATATGATTGTGTGTCTCAGATTCAGTATTTTTGACTGTATCAGGGGAAGCTACAATGAAGGCTTTGTCCGACAAGTTAGGGACTTTATACCAATATAAATCTCTGGTGAATAAAATGTTCCTATGGAAAAAGTTGTATAACCTGAGGATGAAAGATGGAGACTCAGTGACAGAGCATGTGAACGCATTTAATACTGTGGTAAGTCAATTATCATCTGTTGATATTAAAATTTCAAATGAAGATAAGTGCATCAATTTGTTGTGCTCTCTACCAGATTCGTGGGATGGTCTAGTTATTGCAATAGGTAGCAATGCAACTGCCTTGTAGTTTGATGAAATAGTCTCATCCTTGCTGATAGAGGAGATGAAATGGAAAAATATGGAGAGCTAGAATGGTGATTCCTTGTCTGTACAAGGATGGTCCTAGAATAGAAACAAAAATAAGTCATCGAGTGGGAGATCTAAATCTCCAGGAAAACCTATAAAGGTGGTGTGCTGGAAATGTGGAAAGGAAGGGAACTAAAAAAGGGACTGTAAATATAAAGCACCTGACAAAGGAAAGGGATCTAACGATGCTCCTTTTGTAGAGGCGAAAACCACCTCAAATGAAGGTGGGGATGTGTACTTGGCTTCAAGTACACATGTACATCATGAGGCATGGATGATTGACTCAGGTGCATCCTTTCACTTCACTCCCCATAGAGAATGGTTCTGTGAGTATGAGAAATACGATGGTGGTGATGTCTTCTTAGTGGATGATACGAAGGCTAGAATCGTTTGTCGTCAAAAAGTAAAGTTGAAGTTGCAAGGTGGAAGGGTTAGAACACTTCCAGGTGTTCTACATATTCCTGCATTGGCTAGAAATCTGATTTTTGTAAGCATGTTGGATGATCCAAGTGTAAAAACAGTGTTCGAGAAGGATACCTGCAAGATCATTCAGGGAGCATTGGTATTGATACAGGGAGTTCGGATTGGAACTATATACAAGCTGCAAGGTAGCACTGTTGTTGATGGATGCAACAGTTTTGTGGTTCCTGAAAGTGGAGTAGAAAATCTAGTGGTCTTTGGAGAGGAGAACATGTTGTGGCATCAAAGGCTTGGACATATTAGAGAGAAGGGACTTTGAATACTTCATGGTAAAGGTATGGTAGAACGTATGAGTAATAGCTCTCTGGATTTTGACTTCTGTGAAAATTGTGTATATGGGAAGCAGAATCGGGTGAGTTTCCCCTCTTGTGGTAAGAGGGCGAAATAGATATTAGAGCTTGTGCATAGTGATGGGTTTGGACCTGTGAAGGTTCCATCACTGGGTAAGTTTGTGTACTATATATTATTTATAGATGAATTCTCAAGGAATACATGGATATATTTCCTTAAGAAGAAATCTAAATTCTTTGACAGGTTTAAAGAATTTAAGGCTCTGGTGGAAAACCAGATAGAGAAGAAGATAAAGGTGTTGAGGATAGATAACAGTGGAGAGTTTTGCAGTAAACAATTTTATAGATAAGCGTGGTATAGCGCGACAGAAGACTGCTCCATATACACCTCAGCAAAGTGGAGTTGAAAAAAGAATGAACAAGATGTTGATGGAAAGGGAAAAAAACATGCTCAGTGGTGCCGGGTTAGGACAGGAATTCTAGATAGAGGTGCTGGAGACAGCATGTTACTTGGTCAATAGATCACCTTCATCACCGTTGGAGGATAAGACTCCACAAGAGGTATGGACTGGTAAGAAACCCTCTCTTTCACATCTGAGGGTATTTGGATGTGATGCATAAGTACATGTTCCAAAGGAGAAACGAACCAAATTGGATAGCAAATTTGAAAAGTGCATTTTTATTGGGTATAAGGATGGTTTAAAAGGTTATAAGCTTTGGAACCCGGTAACAAGGAAGGTTGTGTACAGCTGAGATGTGGTGTTCAGAGAGGTGAAATATGTTATTAAACATGAAGTCCAACCAAAGTAACCTGAGAAGATAGATTTTGAGCTAAAGGAGGAAGAATCACACTCTACAGCAGAGGAGGAATCAGAAGACGAAGAGCCACAAACTCCAGGAGTGAGGAGATCAGTTCGAGAAAGAAGGCAGCCAGAAAGGTATATTCCATCTACTTTCTATTCAAATTTTTCTTTATCTATTACTGAGGATGATCCCAGAACTATGAAAGAAGCAGTAGATTCATAGGATGGAAAACTCTAGAAAGAGGCCATGGTTGATGAAATAGAATCTTTGCACAAAACTGAGGCTTGGGATCTGGTGGAGTTGCCAACTAGAAGGAAACCCATTGGCAGCAAATGGGTGTTCAAGAAGAAGACAAATGTAGAAGGAAAGGTGGAGAAATACAAAGCTCGATTGGTAGCAAAAGGCTATTCCCAGGTGTCGGCAATTGATTTTGGTGATATTTGTTCTCCTATTGCCAAGGTAACTTCTATTAGGTTACTTCTGTTGTTGTTTCTTTTGATTTTGAGGTAGAATAGATGGATGTGAAGACAACATTTCTTCATGGGGATCTAGAAGAGGAGATCTACATGAAGCAACCTGAAGGTTTTACGGTGAAGGGTAAGAAAGAAATGGTGTGCAAGTTAAAGAAGTTTCTATATGGGTTAAAATAGTCACCAAGGATGTGGTATCAGAAATTTGGTACATTTATATGGGGTCTTGGCTCCACTAGAAGAAAAATAGATCACTATGTGTATTTTAAATTAATTGGTGACTGTGTTATTTATCTGGCCTTGTATGTGGATGATATGTTGCTGCCTGTAAATGCCAAAGAAATTATCCAGGATTTGAAGACCCAATTGTCCTCCAAATTTGACATGAAAGATCTTGTGGCTGCAAACTATATTGTGGGCATGGAAATTAAAAGAGATCGGTAAAAGTGGAAGCTCTGGTTAAACCAAAGGAAATATGTCGCGACAATATTGTAGAGGTTTAATATGCAATATAGTAAACCGGTGAAGGTTCCTATTCTTGTATGTGTAAAGTTATCTAATAAACAGTGTCCCAAGACACAAGAAGAGGAAGATGACATGTCCTGTGTTCCATATGCAAGTGCAGTGAATAACATGATGTATGCGACAGTCTGTACTAGACCAGACATTACAAATGTAGTGGCAGTATTGAGCAGGTTTCTATCAAAACTAGGGAAGGAGCACTGGACATCAGTGAAGTGGGTTTTCAGGTATTTCCGTGGCACTAGTGATTATGGTTTGTGCTACCAAGGAAGAATAGGATTGGACAGAGTGTTAGATATTCGTGGCTTTGTTTATGTAGACTGGACTAGAGATCTGGATCAGAGAAGATCTACAAGTGGTTATGTGTTTAACCTATTTGGAGGTGTAGTCAGTTGGATGAGTAAGAAACAATCTGTAGTGGCACTATCAACTACAGAGGTGGAATACATGGTAGCCACTCATGCAAGCGGTAAAACAATTTGGTTGCAGAGATTGCGTTCAAGTATGGGGTTAGTACAGGGAGCTATAAGGATAGATTGTGATAGCCAAAGTGAAATTTTCTTGGCAAAGAACCTTGCATATCATTCAAAGACAAAGCACATTTATGTTCAGTGTCACTTTGTGAGGGATATGATAGAAGAAAAAAGGGTGTTGCTGGTAAAGGTGGACACTTTGAAGAATACTGCAGATGTATTGACAAAATCTGTGAGCACTGAGAAGTTCTCTTGGTGTAGAGAAACAATGGGCATTGCAGGGCTAGATAAATGACTAAGCTCTCTTATGGCCCCCTGTGGAAAGAAAACAACAAGTGGGAGAATGTTGGGTTGTTATATTCTTTCCAATGACTAGCCCACGTAGTTAACCAGGGGTTTAGAAGGGGGCAGAGCCCCCCCCCCTTCGTTGCACATATTTCGTAGCAGGGGGAGTTACAAGGGTTTGAGGGGTGCAGGTAAGCCCACTCTATGGGGTCTAGGGCATCTCCCTAGAAAATTTTGGTTTTGGACCCTATATTAGGTTGGGCGGACCTACCTATGGTTTTGTGCATGTTTTTTGCACATGGTTTTAGACGCGATGGTTTTCGGTCCATAGTTTTGGATGCAATGGTTTTCATTCCATGTTATTGGATGCTTTGGCATGTATAAATATGTATTGTAACATTGAAAGGAACATAATGAAAAATCAAGCTAGTAATCCTGGTTTTGGGATCTAGGGGAAAATATCTATGTATATGTGTTTTATGTGTTATGCTCTCGCATTGTTTAATTTCTGTGTTTTAGAATTTGTATGCAGGTAATTTCTATATGAGGTTAAAACCTACATGTAATGTAACATGGAAGTTAAAGAGACCCACTTGTTGTACTAAGAGTCATGTAAAGCCGAAAAGTCATGGAAGTCAAACAGTCATGAGGGTAGTTGAATAGCCACAAGGGTCAGTTTCACCCTAGGCTATAAATACCCCCTCATTTGTACATGCAAAGGACTTTTCCACCACAGCTCCTCCCATGTAGCCGAGAGAGTTTGTAATCTTTCCTTTGAGGAGTAAGTAGTGGCTCCAATGACCCTCACACAGGGTTAGTGATGTATGGTGTAATGACGTATCTTGGAACATTCACTTAATTTAGAAGCCTGCTAACAGGCCAGCACGTTTTCACACATGTATTGTAATTGTTGTAAGACTAATCTTTAACACTTGCGATGCATGTTGCTTTAACCTGTGTTCTACATCTGAACTATTTCACTTTTTGTGATACATCATCTATTAATGAAAATGTGTTGTATAAGATGTTAACACTGTCTCGCCCATGTAGACAACTCTTTCAAATGCCAAATAGAACTTTCACATAAAACTTGTTGTAATAATTGTTGCACTCATTCAGACTCATCCGTTGAGTGTTGTACGTGTTATCTTGTGTGTTGTGACCGGCCCATCTGTGTGGACTGCTCCTCCAGAAGCTGTGCACGTCCTATTATGTTGTGTGTTCCTAGCCGAGTTGGGACTTCATCCCAACCAACTTGGAACTCACTCCCACCCTCTCCCTCTACAGTGAAAGAACCATCGACACAAGTGACACTTACACTCACGAGGCACATGAGCCTCACTTGTCGAAGAAAAATCTGACCATTATCCTATGATGACAAACAAGAGTTGAGGAAAAGCCATAAGACAATAGCAATCGAGCCATCATACTGGATGGGACTCCCACACCAAATGGTGTGAGGTCTATTTGGGACTTCATACTAGGGTGATCACTTGAAGGTTGGCAGGTCCAGCACCGTCAACATTTCTGGTGCTAGAAGGAGGGCATCCAGTTGTATATGGCCGAAATTCCCCTCACACTCATTCATCAACCATCTGGTCAAGGCAATAACTCGCACTCCCTATCACCTACACATGACTCTGTAGTTGGTTACTCCTCACCTCCCAGAATTGAACACAAGATTCCATATCAACACCTTCACTCCATCCGTCCTGTCACTCGCTAGTTCGTGAAAGAAGATGGACTGATCTCAGGTAAGCAATACCTTCCATACACATTAAATAAGTCAAAGGCCACTCCCACTGGAGTTGTTATATCATTGGTAGAAGAAGCAGTACTTGCCACACTTAAAGGTCTAGCCAAAACCATTGAAGACGAAGAGGATCCTCCGGTCTTCCAGCAAGGTGAACAAGACACCCTTGTGATCTTGGGATCAGACTCTGGTATAGGAGGTGGAGGGGAAGAAAGTAGAGGAGGTGGAGGGGAAGGCAGCAGAGGAGGCAGAGGTGGAGATGAACCAACCGACTCAGAGCCAGAACCATCAAAATTCAAAGGAGAGGAAGAGGATGAAGAAGAAGAAGAGATGGCTAACCCAAATATTAAATGGATGACTCAAGGACCATTGGCTCTCCTGGCTGTTCTCCATAAGATCCCGAAGCAAGTGGAGGGAATGAACATCAAGTTCAACATTGACAACACATGAAGGCAGAAGACCGCTTAGACAACTTCCACCCACATATTCAGACTCTTGAGGTAAGTTATGACGTTGTAGTATGTAGATTGTTCCCATGTACCTTGGATGATCATGCAGCTTCTTGGTATCACAAACTTACACCAAACTGTATAGAGAACTTGGTTGAATTCAAATGCATGTTCCTTGAGAAGTTTGCTGATGACAAGACCCCAACCATGGTACTCAAAGAGTTGGGAAGCCTCAAGATGGAGGGAAAAGAGAAAGTGAAAGATTTCAATCCAAAGTTTACATGTATACTAAACAAGTTCACAATAGACACTAAACCTCATGACTCCATCACCATTAATTACTACATTTCCACACTTTTGAACAACATCGTACGGTTCGTCAAGCGAGTTGTGAAACTAAAATGATTGGAAAACTATGAAGATGCCATCACTGTTGAGAAAGACAAATCAGCCAAGGATGACGAATCAACAAAAGACTCCAATGATCCGAGCAGGGAGTCCCAAGTGGTGGGGACTAATGGTAGAGACAAGGAAGCAACCGATATTGAGACCCTTACTCCTCTTGTCAAGAGCTCCACCACTGAAGTGTTCAAACTCAAAAGATGTAAAACAAACAAATTTGCAAGAAGTCACCAGCCCAGGCAGAGAAAGGAAAGAAGCTCATCAAGCACTGACTAGTAAGTTTTGAAAACTGCATAGAAGCCTGTGTTCCAACTCGAACAATGTGTAGATCCTAAGTTATGTTCCTTCCACGAGGAAAATCACCTCGAGAACTCTTGTTCAGACTAGAAGCGAGTCACAAATGCTTTCTACAGTTATACACTCGATGTGGGAAGCAATATGTAGGAGTAGCTGGAAGACACTAATGATGACGAAGAGGTTGCAGTTGAAGAACCATTAAGCTCTAGGCATTTGGTGAACACATCGCGGTGCTTGCAAATGATGTCAAAGACGAACACCGAGAAGAAGCCCCTAAAGCAAACTAACCATTACAATCTTAGAAGTAAAGGGGCTCCCCCTACACTTGGGGAGATGTAAGAAAAGATCAGACTGTTGATAAGGAAGGCCGGTCCACCAGCTGCCCCAAGGCAGAAAACACAAAGCAAGTCTGGGAAGACAGTGGCAGATAAGGCTACATCCAAGAGCAGCAAGTTGCAAAACACCCTGCTAGACAACATGGACTTTCATTCTAGCCCGAACACCTCGGTAAGTCTACCACCTCTATACTACAACATTGTTGAAGACATGAAGAAAACTCGAGTGAAAATCAATTTGTTTGAGTTAGCTAAGGTCGAGAGTCAGTGATATATCCTACCACACACAATCGGATAGACAACAATGGACAGCGCAATGTCCACCAACAAGGGAGTGAACACACCTCCCAAATCACTATCAACTGTGCTCAACACACTTTAGATGGAAGAAGCAAAATCGGGTTGCCCTCCATTCCTACTCTTGTTTGAATTTTTTAACTACAATGTTCACAAATTATTGGTTGATTCTAGCGCAGCAGCCAATGTCATGCCACTCTCCATTGCTGAAAACATCAATGCATATTGGAGTGAAACATCCACAAGAATCATCCAACTCGATCAAACATTGGCACCAACCATTGGTGAGCTACGAGACATGATCATCTAACTATCTCATGACAGTTGAGTGCACCAATGCATTAACATAGTTGTTGTGGACATATCCGAAGCGTATGGTCTATTACTTAGCAAAGACTAGTCCAACAAGTTAGATGGATATTTTGCTACAGACTAGTCTCACATGTTTCTTCCATACAAGGGAAAATGCAACCAAATCCAGGTGTTATCTGAGAGGTATATGAAACACAATATCACTCCCCTTAATGATGAGAACAAACTGCTGGCATTCGCAAAATTCATGTTTGGAAACTACCTAATTGAAATGGCATTGGAGTGTTATCCTACATGGCCAGCTCCAACCTCATCAAACACACAGTTGGGACTCCTTCCTTGCCCAACTGATGGTAATGAAACTTGTACAGTTCATTGTACCAATAGTAGTAGTAGTATTAGCATGCCAAATGGTCTGTGTACAGATCACCTGTGGGCCATGGATTTTGACAAATCAGAGACACATGATGGCTCAAGGACCAGTTGTATCTCAGTCATCCAAAACAACAGACAATGCATGATCTCAAGCTACTTGAAGTTTGAGTGCACCAACAACACTACTAAGTATGAAGCACTCATGCTGAGCTTACAAAGGACCACCACTACAAAGGAACAAAGAAACCTGGAAACCTATCATGATCTGAAGATCACCAATCTCAATACAATCTACACACCGCAGCAATGACAAGTCTTTGACTTCTTGACTGAAGAGTACTAGAATGGGTTTTCATGGGCAAATGATGACCTAAATACACGCTACATGCGAGCAATCCAACACGGGATTCCAAATGAAGGAGGAGATAAGATATTGCAGCAAAGACCAGGTAACACACACATGTTGTTTGCACTCCTAACATAGGAAAGATTGACTAACATTTTGGATGGTTGGATTCTTGCAAAGTTTGTCATCATACTTGGTTTTCCAATTTAAATTCTGCATGTAAGAAATCTAAGAAAATCCTCTTATGCATTGATTTTAGAAACTTGAACCATTCCTGGAATAAAAACAACTACACTGTGCCATCATTCGAGCCCAAATTACTCACAGTACCGGAAACAGTGATGTTGTCTTCACTTAAAGGTCTTTTGAAATGCCACCATGTTTCGGTAGTGGAGCCCGATGGACTTGCATTGGTTTACTCCATGCTCGGATCACACACATATCACTTGCAATCACTTGATGAGAGGACTGACAACCTTCCTCTCAACAACAAAGATCTTAGCCATTACCTTCAATAGGCCAAGCCACACCTGTGTCAGGTACATAGTTTGCTTGCTGCTTGTTCTTATCATCTTGTTTTCTTTTCTTATTATATTTTTTTTGCTTTCTTTGATTTTTCTTACTATTTTTGTTCATTTTTGTTTGTTTGTTTGATATATTACTATTTTTGTTATTCGAAATATGTGTTTCGAACTACTAAATTCTGGTTTCTGGGTAGAGTATGTGGCTGAAATTTGAAGAAACTTGTGACATTATAGCACTTGGCCAGTCTTATGTCCATCTTCTCTCTACCTGCTTGTAACCTTCAGCGGATGAAGTCTTGAAGGAAAATATGAATCATCTATAAGCAAAGTTTTGGTCTAACCATGAACCTGTGTCCACACTGGGAAGCCCCATGCCTATACTCAACCTTCTTCTTAGTGTGTTCAAGTTCATCCAACTAGTAGAAATGGAGAAGGGGAAATCTAAATGAGAAAACCTATGTCAGAGGTCTTACATGCTTCTCTAAAGGAACAACCTCTTCTGCTCTCAATAAGTCAGAATACCTCTTCCACCCCAAAAATAAATAAGTTCCTATGTACATTCCTCTTGAGAAAAATACAAAGGTGAAAGAAGAGAAAGGCTTCCTACGTAGAGAGGTGAAGCATGCAACTCCACTAGGGTATTGACTAGGCTCACTACCAGTGGAGTGATGTGTGTGTTCCTATGTGACTCCATTGGGGTACTATCTAGGCCTGCTGGTAGTGGAGAAACACTAGAGATGAAAACTTATACTCTGGAAATCTTGAACTTGCGAGCTAAACTACCCTTCCCGAATCCAAAACACTGAGATCAAGCTTAACATTTGATTGTGTTTGACTGAGTTGGCAAAGGGTGAACCATGCATGTCCATGGGGTAAGTGGGGAAGTTGAAGTAACCTGCACATCGATTAAATACTCCCTAAAATACCAAGGCCCTGTGTTAGACACGAACCAAAATAGAGAAGCTGGAGTTCTACCATTGTGTCGCCAAGTGTTGTAGTGGCTACAAACACCCTCCAAAAATTTGGCCTACACCTAATTTCGGAGCCTCCCTTGAGAATTTCGCTTGATGTCTACACACCCTCAGGTTCACTTCATGAGCCCGTGTAAGTCTTTGCATCCGCCTTGCTTGTGCATTTCATTTAAGTTCTACATGTTGGTGTCTAAGTTATGCTTGTGACCATGTTCTGGTTATGCTCAAAGAATTTTTTTCGTGTGTACTTGTTGTGTCCGCTATGAAAGCATCTGTTGCACTCACACAGGGAGTCACATTCACTATCACACAAGCGTCGTCATGGTTGATCAACGATCAATAACGAGTGTCATGCTTGTTTCTTGCACCGTTGGTCAGTCATGTCGAATATGTGTGTGGGGTGCTTGAGTTGTCTCATCGTCGAGTCATGTGAGCGTGTGTTTGCATGATCACCTATGAATCTTTTGATCATTCACACACTTAGTCATTTTGCTGAATTTCTAATGACCAGAGTCCCCTCTGACAGCCGACCATCACCTCGCCATCGACTTGAACGACTGTCACCCATAGCAGCACAGAATCACTAAGCAAGTTTTTCCACACTACGCTGATCACAATCAATTCAATCAGATCTCATGCTGGCCACTTAGATAGTTAGACGCAGAAGCCTCCCCGAGACTGACTCCCCTCCAAAATTGCATAGAGGCTACTGACCTTGCCCACTCACCTAACTGAGGAAATTGTGTAGATAGGCCAGAATCACACCAAGTGCCTATCCCAATCTCCCTTAGAAAATTGTGCATTTTTCCAAGTCATTCATCCCGATAGTCAATTTGTTGGTCACCCTAGAAATTGCGTAGTTTTCATGAGCAGGCTTTCTGCTACCCAGCAGTTTGCTCAGCTCAAAAATTGTGCAGATATTATTAGCAGGCCAACCTAACAGTGTTAGTGCAGTTCCCCTTGCCAACAAATCCTAGCAATAGTCTTCCAACTCCTCCCAAGAATTACGCATTTTTTGCTGCCAGTGACCCAACAGCCAACTACCAGTTCCCTCCAGGAATTGTGTAGTTTTGGCTACGAGTGACCCAGCAGGTGACTTCCAGTTCCCTTTGGGAATTGCGTAGTTTTGGATACCAATGACCCAGTAGTCAATTGCTAGTTCCCTATGGGAATTTCATAGTTTTGGCTACTAGGTTCCCATGCAATTCCACCCAAAAACTGCACAATCTCTACATGCTAACCCTCCTTATAGCCCAATTCCTCCAGAAAATTGCACAATTTTGGCCTTCTTGCCCCTGATCCCCACTCGTTCCAGAGACTACGTAGATATTCTCTACCATACCTTCCTCGAGCCCAGACTATCCCTCCCAAAATGTGCGCAATTTTCCCTTCTAGCCGAGCTAGACCCCGTGGACAGTCACAATCGACTTGGATTGCCCATCTCCATCACTCAGTGAATCTTGTGTAGTTTTCATCAGTAGTGCCTAGAGCCATCATCTCACATCACAACCTTGATGCCTCTCTTGGTCACCTGCATACATAATGATCGTATGTCATGGTAGAGTAGGAGGTTTTGGACTTGATGTCATCTTGACATGAGTGACTGCAGGTACAGGTACACCAACAAACATGACGCGACGATGAATGGGATGAACGAAGGGAACACATGTAGAAGGACAGGTTCACCGATGAACGAACGAGTGATGCATGTGAAGAGATGTGCTCCCAAATGGATGATCATGCAAATATGTGTTCACGAATGAAAAAATAAAAAAACATTCAAGATGTGTTCATAGACAGACGAACGGACAAACATGCACATTTTGTGAATAGATGATCCTGTCAAGCCTTCCAATATCCAAGCAAGGAATAACATGCCAAACCTTCATCAGGAAAACCAAAGGCCATCAAATACTCCACACACTTTTCCATGCGAAGGTGAAGCTATGATACACCATGAAGACATCCATCACCCAGCAGCATTGTAGCTCAACATGCACTCAAGCAGCAAGAGGAATGTACCCGAACTATCATGTCAAGTCATGTCCTGAGTCATGTCGCCCACACCGCTGTTATGGGATATGTTGTCAATCAATGTAATGTAATGTGGAAGTCCAAGAGACCCACTTGTTGTACAAAGAGTCATGTAAAGTTGAAAATTCATGGAAGTCAAACAGTCATGAGGGTAGTCGAACAACCACAAGGGCTAGTTTCACCCTTGGCTATAAATACCCCCTCATTTGTACATGCAAAGGAATTTTTCACCTCAACTCATCCCACATAGCCAAGAGAGTCTATAATCTTTCCTTTGAGGAGTAAGTAGTGTCTCCAACACCCCTCACACAGGGTTAGTGATGTATGGTGTAATGATGTGTCTTGAAAATTTTGTTTAATTCAGAAGCCTGCTAACAGGCCAACACGTTTTCACACATATATTGTAATTGTTGTAGGAATAATATTTAACACCTGTGATGCATGTTTCTTTAACCTGTTTTCTACATCTGAACTATTTCACTTATTGTAATACATAATATATTAATGGAAATATGTTGTATATGATGTTAATGTTATCTCGCCCATGTAGACTACTCTTCCAAACACCAGATATACCTTTCACATAAAACCCATTGCACTCGTTTTGACTCATCTGTTGAGCGTTGTACATGTTATCTTACCTTATGTGTTGTGACTACCACATCCGTGTGGACTGCTCCTTTGGAAGCTGTGCACGTCCTATTGTGTTGTGCATTCCTAGCCGAGTTGGGACTTCATCTTAACCAACTTGAGACTCACTCCCACCCTCTCCCTCTACAGTGAAAGAACCATTGACACAAGTGACACTTGCACTCACCAAGCACACGAAGCTCACTTCTCGAAGAAAAATCTGACCACTCTCTTGTGATGATAAGAAATATTTGAGGCAAATCCTTAAGACAATAGCAACTGGGCCATCATACCGGATGGAACTCCCATAGCAAACAGTGTGAGGTCTAGTTGGGACTTCATACCAAGGTGATCTTGTAAATGTTGGTAGGTCCAGTACCATCAACAATTCCCTAGTGTTCACAATGGTGAGTCTGCCTAGGTATGTTAAAGCATGCACAGGTTCTTACCTCTCATCTTACCACTCAACGATATTGGACTAGGAACACTCTATCATTAAACAAACAACTTGGCTGACTGTATCATCAACTGCCATCCCTGAAAATGATGACAAAATGTAGTGTTGTTTTAATCAATCCTAATTAACCAAGAATGCAACCATTTAATTGTCAACCTCGAGTATGTCTTACCGCTTTAATGGAGTTTTCACTATCTGTGGTGATACACTAGAGACAAGAATGAAAATAGAAAATAGTAAAGAATGTCTCTGAATCAATTGCAAAAATTAAATCATTCATGCAGAAATTAAAACACTCTACAGAAATAAGATCAAACTTCACGATTACCAGAGGAAGGGCGCGCCACACACTGAACTAGTAGCTACACCAACTGGTCAACTACCATATGTCTTAATGAAATCAGTGTAACAACATAACATTTTTCTTGAACTAAAGCAGATATATTCTACAATTTATATAGTAATAGCAGAAAACCATACAAACAATAAAATAAAGAATAATATATAGCTACTTCTACCACTACAATCCCTGGTAAAGACAAGGGCCTTTCCACCTTAGCAGGGGCATAGGAATAAACATGAGATTAGTTAAAGAATTAAATTAGAAATAGTAACAACACCACTACAGTTTCTTCAATATTAAAATAGCTAAAAGTTACAAGATCAAAATAACAGCACTCTCTATGCCATCCCCGTACATGAGAGATTAAGTTTCTCTTATAGTTATTACATACCGAAAATCAGGAATAGATCAGTCATGAGAATCTCACGATTCTCGTGATGATTATAAAATAGAAATTGTTACAACCTGTTCCTAAACACAAATGCTATTGAAATACATTGGGTAATATCATAACCTTTTGGATTTGTTACTTTCTAAATAAGCAATTCATAACTCCCGATAGTTGTTTTGTGGAATAGTACCCATGAATTTGCCAGCTAGGGTTGAACAAAATCCTGCAGTCAAATGACGATTTGGGATGTAACAACAATCACTAGGTAACAACATCTTGGTAACAACATCTGAGGTGTAGCAATGGTCACATTTAACAACACGTGGTGTAACAACAACACCTGCAACAACATACAAAGTGTAACAGAAATCTATAACAACATACAAAGTGTAACAACAATTTGCTCCACCTTGCTCTGAGATCGATCAGTGCAACTTTCTCACTCCATAACCTCGTTCTCACAAGAAACACCTGGAAAAGAGGAGACGATCCAAAAGAGTTCTCCAATGGTTACCCCAGTTAGCCACAAAAAGGAATATTGCATCATTATATTCAACAAAAATGGTAAAATAACATGACGATGAAATAGGTTTTTTATAATAAAGAGAAGGTGATTAACATGTGAATTTTTCATTAGCCTAGAGGGAAAGAGCATCAAAATTGGGGAAAGAAAGTGTAGGAAATAGGTATAAAAACCACACCTAACAAATATTTGTCTCTAGTGATGCAATTGTTGACTAAAACTTGCGGGTTTTGGTCTAATGACAATTGTGATTCCCAACAAGTGGTTTCAAAGTGTAGGTCATGAGTTTTATACACACCGAGCTTGCATTGGGGAGGGGATTGTTGGACATTGGATAAACCAATGTTCCTCATGTGTTTTGTGACATGGACTAGCTTCCTCTCTTGGATCCTTATCTCTGGGGATGTGATCGTTGACTAACACCTACGAGTTTTGGTCAAATGGAAATCATGATTCCCAATAGTTGTCTCCACCATGGTAGTAGATATAGGTTGGAAAACCATAACTGATTCAGTCATGCTTATTTGTCCAAAAGAATATTGACAAGGGAAACTCCAAGGTGATTTGAAAGGAAAAGAATTAGAAAAATTATGTTGAAATGGAGTATGAGGAGAAGGAAAAGGATGGGCTTGATAAAAATGAGCCCCCTCTTAATTAAGAGATGAGGGTTGTTGCTCTCCCTGCAGAATCTCTTCGATACTCACAAGACTAGGTGGAATGAGTTCACTATTGGTTCCAAGATATACATTTTGGGGTTGTGTCTGAGATAGAGGAAGATAATTAGAAGGTCCTGAAGTAATAGGTGTAGATAGATGAGGTACCTCAAGCTGTATAAAATTAGGTAGTGAATTCAATTTCAATAACCTTAGGTAAAGAGATTTCAGGTGCTTCAGTTTTAACTGTGTTAGAGTCACCAACTAATGGAGAGGTAATCTCAAGCATTGTACTCATAAAAAAAGATGATTCTGGTGGATATATCTCAGATGGAGGACCAGAAGTAATAGCTTCAGAAGTACTAGATTTAGTAGTCTATATTTTCTTATGATTCTGATGATACCTAGGAGTTGCCTTAGGTGGAAGAGGAGGCTTATTTCTACGGACACGATGGGGTAAACAGGTTTTTTTTTCCACGTTGGATTAATAAATTTTAAAAATAAAACAAAAATAAATCGAAGAGGGCTAACTAGGCACTAATATTTACCAAGCAACTGTGAAATGCAATATACAACCTTGGAGAACCAAGGATTTATGTACGGGTATGAAATCTCCCTGAATGTTGTGTTCGGTGTATCGCAGTGTACAAAGCAACTGACTCGGTTACCTATGGTGAGGATAGCAAGATATGGTGGAATTCCAAAATATACTCAACAAAACATGGAAGTGCAGTACATGTTAGTGTTGTCCAATGCGTAACCATATGATGAGAGCATTCCCATATACCTTTCATGCATGGAGGGTCATCCAATACACCTCGAGGTATGTGGAGAATGGTATTATACAGTTACTTATGTGGAATGGTATATCACTCTCGGAATGCAACAGTGGGAAAAATGATAGCTCTTATGTTCATAAATGCCAGAACACATCTCTAGCTTAGACCACTAAACGTTTGCATTAATGTTACAAATTCTCTTTAGCATGATTCAATAAATTTTAAAGTTTATCTTGAATTAAGTTTCAGTTTTCAAGGCTCACCATGAATTTCTCTTAAAAATCCGTTAGGCCCCTATAGTACTAGTGTAACCCCTTATTGTTATTAGTACAACCCACTTATTATATTGATGTACCCATGTAGTGCCCATATTGTTACTATTGTGCCCCATAGAAGCCCACTATTGTTATTATTGTGCCCTTACATTATTATTGTTATGTCGGCTCTGATTATGTTATGACCCCTTAGACTCCTATATATAGAAAGGAGGTATTTCTATTTGTATCATCGAAGAATTGTTCATTTATGTAATGTAAAGGAGGTTGCCCCCTCGAAGAGGATGAATTCTAAGGCATTGATCTATCTTTTCTATCTTTTTGTGAGCTAGTTTCATAACAAGATCATAAAATGAAACTAGCAAGATAAAATTAAACTTTTACTTTTAATGAAAATCTATATATGGGAGGCAAGAGAACAAAGAATATGAAACATACAATATGAAACAAACGATATTTTTATGCAATTCCCCTAATGCAACTATTTCTAATTACAATTTCACTCACAAAACCCTAGATGCAATGAATGATGCATAATATTTTTCTTTTCAATTCCACTTAATTTTTAGATAAAAAATAAGATATTCACCTAATCACTGATAAAGAACACTTTTCATAACGATGATTGAAACACCAATTCCTTCAAGCAACCCAATGATCAAGAAATTAGTTTTCTAATGACCTAATGACAAGGAAAAAGAAAAACCTAAGAAAATTCTTATCAAAGGAACTCCAAACCAAAAGAAAACAAGATGAAGGCTTTTGAGAGAGCTAAACATACTTAGGGACATAAGAAGGACCAACTGGAATCAAGTTAATCAGAGAGAAAAGCATGAAAAGGGAATTTTTTGAATGAAACATGGGTCATCAAAGGTGAAAAGATGTTACAAGTGCTCTGTAATGTAGGTAAAGAGAAGGACAAGGTGCTATGCAATGCTCTTTCAGTGAACCAGGGGGTGTGCTGATCAAGGAAAAGCTAGTTTCTGATATAAAAAACCAAATACATCTCAATGAAAGGTCTTCCTAGGGTCAATTAAAACTAAGTGAGGGAAGGGAATTATTTTCAAGAGGTTTAACAAGGGATAAAGTCAAGGAAACCACTAATGGAATGAATTTATCCCCAATATGGTTTCGAATTTGTTACACAGAATATACGAGTGTTAACAAAAGTATCTTCCCTACACCTAGTGGTCTAGTCTAGAATAATAAAAATCAAAGACTGTAAAATTCTCCTAAGAGGAATTGGAGAATGGAAAGATGCTTACTTGTGATCCATCCTAAGGTCTTTTCTCCTCTTGGCTTATAATCTCATGTTATGAAACCAGCTCACAAAAGGATAGAAAAGATAGATCAACGCCTTAGAATTCAGCCTCTTCGAGGGGGAAACCTCCTTTACATTACATAAATGAACAATTCTTCGATGATACAAATAAAAATACCTCCTTTCTATATATAGGAGTCTAAGTGGTCATAACATAATCAGAGCCGACATAACAATAATAATGTAAGGGCACAATAATAACAATAGTGGGCCTCTATGGGGCACAATAGTAACAATATGGGCACTACGTGGGTACATCAATATAATAAGTGGGTTGTACTAATAACAATAAGGGGTTACACTAGTAGTATAGGGGCCTAACATACCCCTCTCCTTCAAAAAGCATTGTCCTCAACGCTTGAGTAGTTCTTGATGCTTCTGTCTAAAATTCTTGCCCTCTCATGTGGAATCTTCAATGGGTATGTTCTTCCACTTGATGAGATACTATGAAATTGATCCATTTTTTAGTTGTCGGGTTCTATTTTCTGTGACTTCTCCAGGTTCCAATATGATTTTTCCTTCCTCTTCAATTGATGGCAATATTGTTTGAATTGGGATCTTTTGTAACTTTTGAATAAGTGGCCATACTTCTTCGTCCTTCTTCCATTCATCCCTTGCTTCATTTATCCAATCTAGTTGGATAATAGAAATAGCACAAAACAATGCTTCCACATCCTCATCCTTTCTTGAGAGTGCATCTGCCACCACATTTTGCTTCCCTTTTTTGTAGATGATTTCAAAGTCATAACCCGACATCTTTGTTACCCACTTTTGTTGCTCTTCAGAGGATAATCTTTGTTCTAAAAAGTATTTAAGACTATCATGATCCGTTTTTACCTTGAAGTGTCTTCCCGTTAGGTAGGGTCGCCATTTCTTAAGTGCATGGAGTATTGCCAACATTTCCTTCTCATAAATAGCTTTGTGTAAAAACTTTCCCTTTCTCATTCCAAGGTATTTGAGACTCCTAAAGGTCATAAGTGTGTTGAGAAGAAATTATTTTACATAAAATATGAAGAGGCAATACATACCTTTTGTAACAGTGGTACACCATGTAGCTCAAAATATTGCTCCATTTGAAGTATCCAATTTACCGGATCCTTGCCATCAAACTTTCTCATCTTGCTTTTTCTCGATTTTAGGAGCTCGATCTTGAAATGACTATAACTCTATACTTTTAGATCTTTAAGTTCTGAAATTGTGATTTGTAGTAGCCCTCTGTGTCTTCTTTCGAATGCCATAAGTCTGACCCAAATTGGATTCTCCAAGGAAGAGTTATGCGAAATCTCCCACAACGACTTGATTATAGACTAGTTCAGTAGAGTGAACTTGTACGACGTGCCACGAGTCACTATTTTGACCTTCGGATCTGAAAAATGTATAAAATAAACTACAGTCTATCCTCTTTCTATACCTTCTTACGAAATTTCAATCCGATCCCAAGAGAGAAAGTTATGATGATTTTCCCCAGGTCACCTGTTTGGAATGTAATTCAGGAGTCTGCAAGAAGACCAACTTCCTCAGATCATATCTCCAAAAATATAGTACGAAACATTCTAAAATTCAGACCCGACATTCAGAACGATTTCTTCTCAAATGGGTTATTTTTGAAACTTTTGGAATGTCACAGAAAAAAAGTTATAGCGAAAATGCCACGATGACCTGTTTGGAGTAGCGACACCCTAGAATCCAAAGCTCTGATACCAAATGTTATGAAACCAGCTCACAAAAAGATAGAAAATATAGATCAACGCCTTAGAATTCAGCCTCTTTGAGGGGGTAACCTCTTTTACATTACATAAATGAGAAATTCTTCGATGATACAAATAAAAAGACCTCCTTTCTATATATAGGAGTCTAAGGGGTCATAACATAATCAGAGCCGACATAACAGTAATAATGTAAGTGCACAATAATAACAATAGTGGGCTTCTATGGGGCACAATAGTAAAAATATGGGCACTACATGGGTACATCAATATAATAAGTGGGTTGTACTAATAACAATAAGGGGTTACACTAGTAGTATAGGGGCCTAACAGCTCCAATCAGTATAATTAGAACTTTCACAAACAATCAACACACTAGTAGAAAATGGTGAAATTAGTGACTAACTGACTAAACAAGTTAGCCACGGCAACTTTTTCAAGTGAAATACTACCAAAAATTAGAAATATTAAGAGACCCAACTAAAAAAAACTAACATAAATGACTAATTTAGTCTCGAGTTAAAATATATGACTAGTTAATAAGTAATACTATTGAAAATGACTAACGTGAATGAGTAATTTAGTCTACAAACAAAAATATGAATACCTAACAAGAACTACAATAATATGAATTAGTCATTTATGTTAGTAATTTAATTGTGTCACTTCAACAATCTAAAATTACAAGTAATAGGGGATTCAAAGGCTTTTATAGAGTGGATGAAAGGTTATACATCCTTATACACTTCCTTATTGGATCAGAGGATGATTAGAATTATGGATCTTATCAGAATATTTAGGCTTTGTTTTATAGGTAAATCCTCTCTGCAGACAAAGACGATCCCTCTAGCCAAATGAGTGGGTCTGGCAACAAACGAGACAATATACTTTCCTAAATTACAATCAAAATGAGAGAAGAGGAAGGAGACCTACCTCTTTCTAATGCTATAATGCACTCCTTTGCTGATGATCTTCATCGCTTGCTCCACAGGCTCATTCCTTACAAATCGCAACGTTTGAATACCTGCACAAGAGGACAAAGGCACAAAAAAGTAGACAAGTGCAACAAGCATAATTGAATGTAATCCACTTATTAGATCAAGGAGCATTAAGATAAACAAAGCATTGCCACAAGCATTTATGAAAAGTGAACCAGCAATTGTATATATTAAGAAATGAAATAGGAATCATACAACCTAGGCCTTGATGTTAGTAAGCACTCCTAGGGTGAATGTCCAAGTACAAGATCAAGCTCTCCAAGCACTCCTCCAAGCCAAAGTGAATAACGTATAGGCACTATCTCAGCATAATGGTGAAAATAATCAGAGACCAGCCATTTGGGAAAGGAAGAGGATGAATATATAGGTAGGGAGAGGGAGTTACGATCTCACCAAAGATAGGGAAGGTACTCATCTCAAGGAGAAAGCTTATAGGGATAAGATCAAATTGCAATATTGGGAGAATTCAACCACATCCACAATGAACAATCTCTAGCTCGTCGTTCTTGAAGCCTCTAGATCATGAAGTTTCTTATCCTCTTTGGGAAAACTTTCCTTTTAGGGATCAATGGGAGTATCTAGGTAAAAACCGCACTGCCAGCATGAGGCTAGTATAGTGCAACTCGCCATCAGCACGAGTAAGCAGTGTCACAGTCGCACTGGCCCTGAAATTAGGGTTTTGACCTCATTTCCTTAGGGAAGGCTCAAGGCATGTTTTCATCAGGTCTTCAAGGAGGATCTGGACTGCATATTAGGATGGGTACGCTGCATAATTGCCAAGCTTTGGGCACTCCAGGGTATGACACAAGGAAGTGTAGGAAGTGTTACAAAATAATGTGTAACATGGTTATATCATTTGATCACATTCACAGGGAATTAAATTCAAAGGTGAACAAATTATCGACAATGGGAGTGGGCCAACACCTCCTTTTGCAACACAACATGATCACCTAACCTGGGCCACAACCAACTTTAACATGACCATATTTTTACCTATGGAATTTCAAATTGGTGACCTTAACACGATGAAATACCTTAACAATACACCCTGTCATGATCTATTATATTCCCCAAGGACATAAATTACCACTAAATATTTTAGATAATTTACTTCTATTTACATGACTTATAAATTTTAATTAAAAATAATTGGTTCAATACCATAATTTCCCCTCCCTACTTTAGTCCATTGTATATGAAAATCCTTAATTACACCAAAGGTGTCCCTTTTTGAAATTTGTGAGGCTAAGCATTGTCTAATACCCTTTTCATCTCCATTTGACATTTGTCTTGATGTACCCATGACATATGTCCAATTCTCATGATTGCCATTGTTATCAACTGAATTATTTTATTGAGGATTGTTGGGGGACTTGCTCATGCCTGTCGAACAAATTATTGGTATATCTAGTTTATTGGTTGTTGGATATACTCTTTTTGTTATAGTAGTAGTTGCTAGTTTGGCCATGGACCTAGTCCAAATTACCCCAACAAATTATGGATTTAGCACGGTAAGAATAATGGAATAAGAGAAAAAAATTATGTAAAACTATGAAAAACAACAATCATCCACAAACATTATACAACTCTTTAAAAATTTCTAACAAAATCATAATTTTTTTATTAAAAAAATACTAAAAAACATTATTTATGCTAAAAGATTTTACACAATTTCTTTAAAAAATGTGCATTTCTTTTAAATACTTGAATCTCTAAATCATCTATTAGCTTACCTCCATTAATATTTGAAAGTTAAATTTATACAGATTTTACATAATCAATATTCATTTCTAAAAAGATACATTAACTCTAATCCAATTTCGTCTATAGTATATTATCATATTCAATCTCATTTAAAATATATTCTCATAACATAATACATTAAAAGTTAAATATTATTTAAATTCTTAAAAAATTATAATTATATTATAATTCCCTCCCACCTCCAAAGCTTCCATAGGTCCTATGCCCACCATTAAAATTACCCAAGACCTTCTTTTTACCGATTCTACACAGTGTGCAGTATGCAAGGATGAATTTGAAGTGGGAATTGATGTAAGAAAAATGCCCTATGTACCATTCTATTTTCATTATTCCATGGCTTGAACAAGATAATTCTTGTCCAGTTTGTTGAGATGTGATGCCCACAGATGACGTGGAGTATGAGCAGGCTCGCTCCCATGGGCAAAGCTCTCAATGGGTTCAGAATTCTGGCGGCACATCGGATGGGCAAGTTGGAAATCTTGATGGGTTTTCTTCATAGACTATTTTTGGAACATAAAATAATAGTAATAATGAATCTTTTGGGCCTGAAATGAGCTCTAGAAATATCATGGGTGGTACTATTTGTATTGCCCCAAATCAACGAGAAGCTTCTAGTGGTGGTGGTTCTGTTGTTATATTTTGCTATCCACAAAGCAACTAATGTCAATGGTAGTGGTAGAGGGACAAGAAGTTCGAGGTCTCTCTTGCAGGGCCATTTAGGGCTTCCTTTTCAACAACTCAACAAGCTCAAGATGAAACAAGCTCTGTCCTACAAACAACAGTGAGACTATTTCTAGCAGACCAGATGAGGGAAATGATGTTCATGGGAACAATTTAGCTACTATGAGGGTAGAGGATGATGGTGATACTCTTATATCTAAAGTAAGAGAGGGAGACTTGGAATGATGGTTTGTAGCTTATATCATGCAACTGGGAATAGCTAGAGTTTGACTTTTTTAAAGGTATGATTTTTGGGTCATTCAAGAATTCCATGTAAAGAATGAAATAAAGACTAGTTCAAATATTTTCCTGTTCCCACATTGAAAAAAAATATTTACAGCTTGGGAAATTTTATTCATCACCTTAGTTTTCATTATGGTGGAATATTACTATTATAGTCAATAGGCTGCAATGATCATCAACATATCGAGTTATTGTTCAATGAATGATGCTAATTATCTACTGTTAAGGGATTCTAAGGTAATTGTTAGGCAAAATTACATGTCATTAGATCAATGCATCTTTCTTTGCAAAAATTTTGAGGCACAAAGAATTACAATCAAAACAACATATTGTTCTGAATGTGGCAATATAATGGTTACAATTCTTTGATTTCAGTTAAGAATCTAGTTTGGTTAAACTCTCCAATATCATAGATTGAATTGAAGCACCTTTGCTACATAAATTATCCCACACACAAATTCTAAGCATGAAAGTTTTCAAGGCCTCCTTAAGAAGTTGTTCTTTTGATCAATGGAATGAACTATGACTTCTTGCAACCTGGTTCAATCATCTCTATAATTATTTTGTGGAATATTAATTACTTTCTTAAGATTTTCTGTCAATACCAATTAGAAAAAATGAAAATAAATATTTTATGGGAATGTAGCAAGATCGAATCTCATCATATGAACTATTGAAATCCAAGCCTTTAAGATAAATATCTATTTAGGTAAGCATTCTTCTACAAAATTTAGATTCCAAGGTCTCACTTAGAATTATAATGTGTGTATGAAAGATCTTATATGGATCTACACTTCAACACAACTTGTGGTGTTTGGGGAATTCAGACTTTCAAGTACCTTCTTCCTAACCTCAACTCTAATAGAACAAAAGCCTTTTCCATCATGTACAGTTAGATACTAAATGGTCCATTATACTCCCAAACATTCTTAGTTATTGTTAAATGATGCATTACTATTTCCTCCTGTTAAATTCTACACCAATTAATGGGCATCTTCTCTGATAATCTTTCTTATCTCTTGAAGAACATGTTTAGGGGTACAGGGATTCTCCAACAGAATATAAGTTATGCACTGAAATATGAATTCAAGAGATAGATCATCCTTCCCTAGTATAGCCATTCCTTTTGTAAGGTTTGAGTCCTTGACTCTTTTTATCTCTGCTATCACTTCTTTGTTATTTTTACTTTGTTTCGGATAGGAATTCCTAGATATGTGAAAGCTCCCGGAGCCTTCTTTAAATGGATCTCCTAGGTTTGCAAGATTCTCCCCTAGTAATGGAGATGATTTCAGGCATAGATAGTGGCATTTTTTATCAGTCAACTCCATCCTACTTATACAAGGACAACGTTTAACATTTGTTTGTAGATTTTGTCCAAGGAGAATTGTGCCATCAACAAAGAGTTGATGAGAGATATACTTGATCTCGAAAGTGAGGAAATTCTTAAATTCTGTAAATTAGAGAAAAGATGTAAATTTATGTGAGTCTCCTCAAGAGGGTTGTAATTGGAGTGTCCCCTAGCGGGTTGCACCTAAGGACCAAAATGCCAAATATCATTCAAAGATCTTTTGTATCTAGAAATGATGATTCTTATTCAAATATGAGATTTTTTTTCTAAATATTTCATTTGTTGAGAAAATTGATCAACAAAGAATAAATTGGCACAAATAACTAACATGATTTTCCACTCGTATTTCTTATTCTAGTTCCTTTATAGGTTATTTTTTCACAATCACGCATCAAACTGTTTCTTGATCTGATAAATTTATCTCCAAAAATTGTATTAGATAAATAATATATTTGGAATCTGGGAGATTGGAGACCAAAGAAGAACTGTGTTAGAGAGCTAAGGATGAGACCGAGAAATTTGGGCATGCTCAGGAAATAGTTTTTATCAATAGAAGCTAAATTTAGTTAAGTAAAGCACTTGTAGGGTATATGATACCCAACATTAGTGTGTTATGTATTGTTTTGACAGGGTCTACATATTATTTTGAGAATATTTATAAAAACTCACTATAACTATTGGAAAGTGGAATAAGAGTATATTTCATCATTTTTCAGAAGACCTAAAATGGAGCTACCATTTTTGTATCTCAATCAAGGCTTCACCTTTTCATAAAACTTGCTAGGGTTGGATGAGGTTCCCTCCAATGTAGGATTCTTTTCCTTGGCTGTAATGAGAGCTTGTTGGTCCGTTACTCTGCCTAGAATCACTATTTCCAAATTAAAATGTCTTGCATACTGCATCAAATTTCTTATATAGCATGTTTGAGTCCTTGATGATGGCCTACTATTGCTCACCCTTTTCCTTGCTACTTTCATAGCCTCAACTTGAGCCCGATGATTCTTTGGTTTGGCTTTCTATGGGGGTATGCTATTTTACTCTTTCCATTCATTATATGCATTTCCTTAAAAAAATATCATAATGGAAAGTAACCCTTAAAATAGGAACACCCAAAATATATTTAGAAGATAATTAAATCATGAAAAACAAAAAACATATTGCCATAGTATTTAGCTTGAACTCTCAAGAAAATAACCAGAACCTATTCATATAGTATTGATTATTTTTCTTGCCATCCTATGGTATTATTTTTCTTCTGAATAGAGATCTCACCATGCTTGCTTATTCTTTAGCTAAAAATATAAGGTTCGGCTTGCATGACAAAATTGAAGGTTCCTTCAACATGATAAAAAGATGGAGTCCCATGAGGGTTAATGATCTTTACAGGGAGTTTTCCTTTCAAACCTCTTAAATACTGCTAATTAAACATAATTTCTTTCCATATCAAGATTATTTTGTACTGTGAAGTGTATCCTATCATAGATAGTCATTTTTACTAACATATCGTTGAATTTTAAGTAGGAGTAACTTACTATTTTGGATTCCTTATCTGGCTTTGTGACGGGATAAATATCCTTCTTCAGTGAGTAAAACTTTGTAATTATACTTTTTAGCTAAACTAGGACCATGAATGTGAATAGATATTCATAGTGAATGAACATATCTAAGGAGATGTGTGAATGATACCAAGTCAATAGAGATAATGGGAGATGACCTCATTGGGTAGACAAAAATGTCATTATCAACTTATTTTGGAGTGATAGTGGTGATTTAATTTTGATTTCTTACAAAAGGATGTCACATGGAAAAATATATTAGAGACAATGGCATTACCACCCAAAGATAGGTCTTTCACAGATGTATTTGTGACATAAAGAGGCATAATTCCACACAAATAACTCACTTTTTTTCTAATATGGTTGACTAAATGGAATTTGTTGGGTCCAATTATTACTTGTGAAGCTTATCATTAATGTCAAATATCTTCTTCTTAAGTCATTTTTTCATGCATGACTCTTATTTTTCATCTAAACCATCCTTTCTCCTACATCTGCTATTGCTTGATGATTGCTTTCTTGTATTGGGATACCACCTAGGTTATAGATGTTGCACCTAGCTTGGATTTGTTGGGGTCACCTCAATTGTAGTTTCTCTAATTTTTGTGGTAGGTTTCTTCCCAAATTCACTATTTTATGTAGTTTTTGATGTATTTCTTTGAAGCCTTATCCAGACCTGACTTGTGTAATTTCTCCAATTCATGGGACAAAAGGACTTTTTCCTTGTCTTTTTCATAGGATATGGCTTCCCAGAATTAGCCATTTTAGACATAGGCTTCTTCTTCCATCCCCCATTTTTTTTATACTTCTCCCTGCTCCATTCTAATAGAGTTCCAATAAATCTAGGAGAAATAGTGTGAATTTTAATTCATTAAGGAAGACAAAAAATTGTAGATGGAAAACTATAGAGTTATAATTTCATCCTCCTATTACATCTTCTGGGTGACAGGGAGGTTGAATTAAGGAGATTTATCATTCTAAGATTTTGAAATAGAAGAAATCACATCTCTTCAATTTTTGGCCTTGATGAATATCCTTTAGAGTCTAGATACTGGAATCCCATCTTTTAAAATCATTTTTTCAAATTTGAAAAGCCAAGTAAACATTTTATCCCCACGGTAGGTTTTATGCTTGGATTTACTAATTAATTTTTGGTGATATTTATCATCCAAAATATTTATTCTTCAATATATATGTGTATTTGTCATTCTAGATTTAAATTCTCTTCCAATTTTTTCTCTTAGGTCACCTCCCAACCTCAATTTTCCTTCAACTTGAGAGTTTAAATACTCTTAGATCTTTGTTCTTAAAACTGGAGATTTTTTGTTTTTCTGTTCTCTGTTCTTTGTTCTATTCTTAGTTTTTTTTACTTTAATTCCAAACTCTAGAGGACCACAAATGTCTCTCATAGTTCAACTTCATACCAACATCAATGACATGATTGCATTCTTCAGCTACTTCTCCATAGCCTCTAAGTAAGGCCCTACATCTCTACAATGTACCCATAATCTGTTTTACTCCCTTAATTGATCCAACATTATTTTAGGTTGGTTATGCTATCTACCACTATGAAGGTTCTAAGAGGAAGTTTTCATCATTCTCCTGGAGCTCATACATAGACAGAAGAATGAGGGTGGATCAAAGTTCTCCATGAGATGATACCTATTTCTTATAGGCTTTGGTAATAAATTATGGATTGTGAGAATACATAGGGTGGTATGTAATTTTTTCCTTGCAAACCTCTCAAATCTTTTACATCAAGTGACATTCACTTGATTTGGGATAATATAATTTTAATAATTACCGGTAGCTTCATTCTCTCATAAATTTTGAGGAGTGAGGGAGGGATGGATGGAGTTTATAATTCATGGCATAAGATGAATTAGAGAGGATGACCAATTGGATCTCCCACCAATGCCTCTTGAATGACTTTTATGAGCTCTAATACTTTTATGGTTCTCCCTCTCAGTGGTTTTATTAACTATCCAATCTACAATTTTATTGGTTGACCTTCTACTATGGCCAAAAGAGATGTTCAACCTATCCTTAGCTTGTTCAAGTTAAGTTATCCTGTTTTTTATAAACTAATCACTTTAGTTTCCCATGGATTTGCTTAACATAATTTCAATGAGTAATTTGGAGCCCCATTCAACCTCTACTGCATAGATTCTATTCTTGATGCAAAGATGGATCCTTTTTGTTGAAGCTCAATCATTTTTAGGTATATATGTTTATGCAACAACATCCTTGGTAGTCTACCCTTTTAGGGATAGTGGTAGATATTATTTGATGTAATTCTTACTGTGTACTTTTGGAGAGATGGAAATTAGATCACATCCACCTTAGTTGCACTAAGAAAGAGCTGAGGTCCACGCTAATAGCCTGGACTTGGGTGGGCATTGTAGTGTTTGTAGGTCCACATGGTGGGACATTAAATATAGATAATGCATTGACTTCATCAATATGATTTTCACACACACCCATTTGGATTTAGGCCTGATATTTACTTGGGGGTTCCTAAGCTTGAGCATCCATCAAATGCACACAAATCACTAAGTTATGAAATATAGAAATAGGGGATATTCATGATCAGGAGCTCAAAATTTACAAAAACTTCAAAGTTGTCATAATGTTGTGGAACTTGAATGATTGTCTAGATCTCGTCATCCTGATTATGGCACAACTCGTTTTATGGAAATCTGATATCATATGGTCAAGATATTACATTTTGATAATTTTTCCAAATAAGCGAATTAAAAAAAATGACAGCCCATTTAGCAGTTTGTACTACTAACATGGCACTGACTGGACAAGTGAGGTGGACATTTACTTAGTCAAATAATTCTCTAGCGAATTGGGTGGTGCCAAGTGGCACCTTGTTAGTGGTCCAAATGGAAAGTGTTGTGTGGTTCATGGATTTTTGTGGTGGCCAACCATGGGGTGACACGAGGCCCAGTCAGAGGCTGCCATGTGGCAGCCCAGGAAGCCACGAAAATGGTTGTATGGACTTGACAGAGGCAGTGGGAGCCAAATTATCGACCTCCCAACACAAAACAAATATTATTACCACTGCACCATGGAGTTGTCACTTAACCCTATTATCTGCGGACAATATTTATGTTTTAATGCCATGCAGTTTAGCGGGTCGGGCAGACTTAACCAACCCCCATGTGAACATAGCCGATCAATTAATGCATTAACCACCACCGTTGATTGTTGTTTCCTTACCTCTAGCCCTAACCATTGGGTCTTTGCCATGTGAACACATCCACCAACATTTAATGTGACTGCCGGAGGGAGGGGGTTAGCGTCGGGGGCTAGCCCCTTGGTGCATGGCCCCCCATATGTCCATATTTTTTATTTTTAGGCCTCGGTGGAAAAATTAAGCATTTGAAAAATCTGCCTAGATTTCGGTGGATTTAATGTCCCGTTAGCGGAAAATGGGGCGAAATTGTAGGATGATGCTGGATTTTGGGCAATTTGTGGAGAAAATAGTGGAGAAACTAGGAGATGTCATAACTTCTCCTATTTTTGACCAAATTGGGTCCAAAAAGAGGCTAGGTATCCATTTTTGGACATTTTGGACTCATTGTAGTAGGTTTTACAATCAAATGAGCACTTCTAAATATACTTTTTTCTGATTGAAGTCTATGGGTGCCATGGTCAACTAGAGAGTTGAATCGGTTTATGGAGGAGTTTGAAGATGAAGATGACCTGCAGGGGTTTTCCAGTCTCCATGTGCCTTCTGCAACCACTATTACATTAGTGTTGTAGCTTTTATTCCTCTTTTCTCTATGTGTTTTGGAGAAGAGACTTGTTTACGTACTTCAAGTGGATTGTGGTACTATTGATGTTCTTCGAAGTTGGAGTATGAGGTCTTGGTGCAATATGCCTTTGTCAACTTAAAGTTTACATGTTTGACTGTAGGTTTACATGTATATGGAGTGATAACTCTTGCAGAAGTTGTTTCTTTGAAGGAGAAACTAACCATTCCATTTCTCAACACTTTATGTACTCTTCTTTTTCTAACATTGAGCATAAACATTAGAGCTGATCCAAGGAGATGTAGCCCAGGAGGGGTGAACTCCTTTAACAATGGCTAGTGTATTATTGATTGATGCATGCTTACATTCAGTTTTTTGATTTCATGTTTAAATTTTTTCATGAAATTAACACACATAAAAGCTCATGTTTTTACTTGCTATTTTGGAGTACAAACCTGAAGCACATTTTTGTACTCTGATGAGGATCTTAGCATAGAAAACTAATATTCCACATTTAGATCAATGCAACTTTAAGCTTCACAAACTGGGAACTGCATATCAGACCTGGATCTATATAGATTTATGCTCGATGCAGGGGCAATATATTATTTACCCATTTATGGGAGTTGTGCTCGATGCAGGGGTAGTAGATTATTGACCCATTTATGGGAGTTGTGCTCGATGCAGGGACAGTAGATTATTGACCCATTTATGGGAGTTGTTCTCGATGCAGCGGAAGTAGATTATTGACCCATTTATGGGAATTGTTTGGTCTGTTAATCATGAGGAGCTAGAAATGGGTTTCAGAAACAAATGGAAAGAAGAGAAATTACAACAAGACCATGAAGCAAGATTCCTATGAATCATTTGCCACGGATAAGTGTAACAAAAGTAGAGCTTAAAGCTTTGAGAAGTCACCCAAATTTTGTTAATTCTTCCACTGCACTTAAACAAGTTTGATTTTATAATGTGCTAAAGTTTTGATAAAAGTTAGCTCAAAAGCCATTAAGACTTGATCCCTTATTATTTTGTAATGAAAACATAACTTCTTATAGTCTTCTTCAGTGATGAGTGCCCTAAGATTCTTGTTGACCTCAATGCTTATAATATTTGGGATATGTTTTCACATAGCTCATTGCTTTCGAGGTTTGTCACTAGGTTCCATTAACAAATTCTTAAAAAACTTGTGTCCTTACATATTTGTCCTTTAATCACACTGTTATTTTCCTTGATAATTTGGGAGATTCTATTATGGGTTCTTCTACTTTGGGTGGCTTTGTGAAGAAATTTGTGTTTCTCTCCCCTTCCTTGAGACACAAAATTCTTGATTTATTCCTCCATAAATCTTCCTCCCTTTGATATATATTGTATAATTTTACTTTTGAACATTTTTTAATCTAGCAAACCTCATTTTCTTCTATTTTGTCTTGGAGTTTATTCATCTCAACCTCGGGTTCTACTTTTTTGTTGTAGATCTTTCTAAAAGTCTGCTTATTACCTTATTTTAAGATTTTGATGGCTTTTATGCATAATTTTTTTTATCCGATGAAAAATATTATTATTTCCTCATCCACCCATTCCCACATTTTTATTTTCCAAATCAGGTTGGGTGAACTACATATTCACAAACTTGAAAGGGATATTTTTTGGTTTTCCTTGAGATGATAATGCTTCCTTCAAATTCAAAGATTCAACTTCAAACCCATAATCATGCCAATATTCAGTTATCTGTAATATATTGAATATTTCCGACACAAAACCTTACCCTTTTCTTATGGTATTCCTAGTATAATTAATGTTCTTTGGTTCCACATCTACCGAGGAATTCCTATTTAATGGAATATGTTAATAATGAGTTATTTTTGCTTGTCAACCCTTCATTTTTTATGAGCACCCCTAATAAAGTTCATGCTAAGGTCCATGGCAGCTTTTGGAGATTTTCCCTTTCCATTGCAAGAATATCCTATCACTTAGCTCCTTGAAGCACCAAATTAGGTCCATACACATTTGTCACATAGAAACTAAGATCCCACACTCTAGAAAAAACTAAGTTGGTGTGATCCAAAATATTCCTTGAAAAAAACCTCTATGTTACACCTAGGACTCATCCATATTCATATTCCTCTTGATTGCCTAGATAGTTTTTGTATATTCATGTTTCTTATCTGCACACATAAATTTTCACAATATCATTCTAAGTTCTAGCAGGTTTGTTTCATGAATAACTACAATGTCAGGCTTTTCTAAATGAATCTTTCCCCCATGGCTTCTCTTCAATTCAATGCCTATGTGATAGATATTCCAAGTTAGAATCTTAACAGGAAGGCCACCAAATAAATTTTTTTAACAGGAGTTATAAAACATGTTGAATTTTTGTGGGAAACTTTGGGACCTCCCATAGAGTTTGGAAGTGTTAATTTAAAACTGACCTTTGAACCAATGCAATCATTGGAAATATCGATTGGATAAGAATCAATATATTTTCCATACATAGACTTTTGTTTACCTATGGATCCAACATGAGTCTGATCTTATCAACAATTTGTGCCCACTCCAATGTTCTACAATTTGTTAAAGAGGGGGAAACAATGATACATTGTTGGTAAATCATTTTTTCGAAAACCCATAATTTCATCAATCTTTATCTGAATACTTTGGTTGGCTATGATCCTAAAAACCTTTGATTTTCTAAAACATTATCTTTTGACCAAATGCATATTTGAAAGTCTATAGAATTCTTAGTATGTGTCTTGCCTCCCAAAAATTATTTTCTCTTGGTAATAGGCTATATCCATGAATTGAGCTTGAGTCATGGGCTTTATTTTGGAGGAAACCTTGAAGACTTAGTTCTCCCTCGTTCTCTTGCTTTTGTGATAAGGCCTTTCCCACAGCTTCTATCAAGATTATAAAAAAAGAAGGATAATGGACAATCATGGTTTATACTTATTGATTGTTTCAAATATTTGGAAGGGCCTCCATTTACAAGAACATTAAAAGATCTAGTTGATAAGTACTCAAGCAACCAGTTCACCCACTCTGAATAAAAATCAAATTTTAGCAAATTTTCCCTTAGAAAATACCACTTCTATGTCAGATGCCCTCACCAAGTCCATTTTCAATAACATGTCACTTTATTTCTTGACCTTGATAGAATGGTTGGATTCTTGTAACAGAGACAGACTGTCTGTAATTGTCTCCCTACAACAAAACCTTTTGAACACTCCAATATCAAACTGATTAGGATTAGATTCAGCCTTGTTTCTATAATATTTCTCATGATTTTATATGTGATGTGTTACACAAGGAAATGGCCTAAAATAGTAAAATTCTATTGTCATTTCTTAGTATGCGCGTGTAGTGGGTCACTAACACCCAAAAAATGTGATAGCGTTGATGTTTGGGAGTTTATATGTATTTATTTCAAGAAATTCAGGATATAATGATTGTAATCTATGTATAAGGGGACAAGCCTACCTCTATGTAATAGAGATAGATATATAATGTGCTCAGAGGAGACTTAGTATGCCTATGGCATTAATCATTGGATAGAAACCATGGTTTTGACCTATGTGTTGCATTAAAGATTAGAGGAGGAGCTAATAAATAAAGAGATTGTGTTTATGGTGCCATAGGTTATGTATTCATGTTCATTTCTGATCCGCTATAATTAGTTTTTAAATCTCTCTTTATTCCTCCAATTATAATGTTGTGTGGAAGAATGTATTTCTTAGTTTATGATAACACTTTTACATATCTTGAGAGTATTATTGGACTTACCTCTGGCCTAGAACGGAATGTGTAAATCTACACATGTGCAGATTGGAGGTGTCTTCATCAGTTTTGTAGATCTGTGCTTGTAGAAGCTAAAGGAGCCGCACCCATTTGGAGTCAGTTCCGGATTTGTGTAGTGTATAGTTAGAAAAGCTACATCAATTTTGATATGAGAGCAACCCCAAAAACATCCCAGAGGGGAGTCCATTTGAGCTAGGAAAGGAAAAGCATGATTAATGTCAGACTTAGAATGATGCAGATGAATAACTGTGAAGATGAATGGATTTGAAGAACAATTCTAGTAGGATGAGTTAGAAGATGAACAAGAGAATGTGAGAATCCCTGTTGGAGGTGTTGATCCCATAGAAAGTTAGCATCCTTAGGCTCATGTAATTAGTATCAAAATATTATCTTCCAATCTGCATTTCTTATTATTTAGTTAATTTTCATAGTAGGAGTAATAGTGAATCTTCCATTGCTACAAACATTTTGTGGATCCATGCATGTTATAGACAATTTTGTGCCTTACAGCAACAAGCATGAATTGTCAATAATCCAAGGGATCCAAAGTTCCCTAAACATGATGTTCCTACCCCTAGAGGAACAAGGTCAACAAACCAACAGCTCTCAGATCAGTTCTCCACCTGAAAACACTCAAAAACAAGCAATCCTGAAATCAAAGCAGGTGCTCCACTAAGTTTCTGCGCTGAAACTCAGTTGCTCCATGGTGTACCTGCGTTGCAAAGCAAGTGGGACAAAGGCCACCTGCGCTGAGCGAGAAGGGACAAGTGGCACAGTGAGTCATTGCTTTGGAATCTTCCAAAAATGACATTTGGATCAGGTATTTCGCCTTGTGATGAGTCAGAGGCTCTGTTTCTCCAAGTGGAAGCAAAGTTCTCCAAGTGGACTCAAGAACTGAAGATCAACTAAAGATTAACTGAAGAGAGAGAGGACACAAGGCAGCTACACATCAGTTGCAAGCTGACTCATCCTTTCTCAATTCATCTATATATTGAGCTCTCTCCTATGAGCTCAGGAGGCTGGAATTTTGTGCAAAGTAATGATATGCTGTTGGTTTCACTATTGAGTTATTGGGTGATTGTTTGAGAGAGGTGAAGAAGAGCAATTTCTTTCTGCTGGGAGGTGTTGCTGGGTTGGAGCCTTCAATGGTTGTAATACTCTTAGAACCTTTACTTCTTCATTAATAAAAGCTATTGAGGTTCTTCTATGTGCTCTTGTTTCAATAATATATTGTGATGATTGCATGTTTGGTTTACACTAATCCATGAACTAGTTATGATTGCATGCCTCTTGTAGTTTCCTTCTTTGTTATTTTGCAAGATCTCATTGTAGCTGGGCAAGCAAAAGAACAAGGAGCTAGGAGCAAGCGGCCAAAGAGAAGAGTTTGGATTCGACATTAAGCGCAAGGCAACGGTTAGTGCATTTCTCCATTCTCTTTTGCTTTCATAAAGAAGTAAACCTTAAGTAGTTTGTTTTACAGTTGTTGCTAAGGAACTGTCACCCTTAGAGTGGGATAGGGTCATCCGAGTCGGATACTTTTCCCTACAACAAACTGGCGACTCCACTGGGGATCGTATCCGTTTGATTGTGTTTGTAGTATTTTTCTATTCATTTCCTGAACAAAAGAGTACCAAATCGAAAAGCTTTTGACTATATCAAAAGCGAAGTAGAGGGCAGCTACTCTTGCTCATTTTCTAAGAAAATTCATGATTTGAAGAGCTGATCTACAAGGATCCTTGTAAGCTCTTAGTGATAGCTTTGCACCTTCCTAATCATCCCTTTGAGTGTGCTTGACTGATTGCTTCTGATTTGAGCAAAAACCATGCATTTTTGAGAAAATTATGACCCGGAAACTGTGAAAACGCAATTCTCGTTTTCCAAAGCAGGTAGTACACAGGCTACCTGCTTTGCAACGCAGGTCCCGAAGGGGCTACCTGCGCTGAGAGCCAGTTTGGCTGTGCAGAGCCTGCGTTGGCCCAAATTTGCTTAGTGCATTTGGGGTTTCCTCCTTTCTCTTGCCTGTTTTCACTTAGTTTTGCTGCTAGGTGTCAGTCTTGTGCCTGTTTTGAAACCAATATTACTTGCCATCATTCTGCCTCTGTTATATAACGAAATTGTACTTGTTCTTTGTATTTCTTACTCATTTACAATTTCCCATAACGAAAAGTAAATTAGTCATGCTTTTGGCCTCTTAGATCTGAACCTGTGTTAGGCATTTTGCTGGTCTAAAGAGTTAGCTTGTTTGCTGTCCATAGCTGATTAGTCATTTTACTTTCGTTAGTATGGTTTGATTTCATGTATTTCCAGTGATTAAGCAAGTGAATCTTAAGGTGTCTTTTGATTTTGGACAAACTTGTTTACTTTCGCTTTAAATCGAAATCAAAGTTATATAACCACTTTCTTTTTGTAATCCATCCACATTAAGAAAGGGAAAAGAAAATACATGCATTGTGCATTTTGCATTTGAAAAAGTTTGCATGATGATTTAGGAGAAAGTGCATTAGTTTGTGTTGTATGAACCGTGTGAAAAGAATTTGCCTTTCTTCTCCCTCAGTAGTTAAGATTTTCATCAGTCAAAAAGATTTGAAAAAGCTTGCTTCTCATCTTAGGCTGCATTTAGGAATTTGTCATATACATCTCGTGGTGAACCTTGAAAGGCAAACTTTAAAAAGATCAACTTAAAATATACTGAATGAACCTAACAACGCATTTGAAACATAACGCAAACATCTAGAGGTCTAGGTAGAGACGTGTTCCGGCGTCGTTAAACATAGTGACTGTCGATCTCTATGAAGGTGGGTGATTCCTCCTGAGAGTCGGTGGCACTAATACGGACTTGTGCTCCCACGTACCGTCGCGTATATATTGGGAGACCCCTATAGGCAATTATCCTTTATCCATAGGAAGTCGTGTCGGCCGCCCTACTGATCGCGAGGCAGTGAACACAGCATTCACGAAGATCGACCACCCGTACCGTAAAACGTATTCTGTGGTTTCGCGAAAGGTTTGGCACACCCTCTGCCTAGATCTCCAGAGCAGTTTCTTTTGGCCCTTTTCAAACTCTATAACTGAAAAGGTCCAACCGAGCATTTGTCACTTCGGGCTCGTTAATACATCGAAGGAGACTAGAGTCATCTTTAGCTTTTTCTCGACTCTTAAAACATGAAAAAGAAAAGTTATGTTTAAAAGCGTCTAATAAAATTCATTCAAATCGGAATCACAAATTTTCCCCTTTATATTTTAGTTGATCGAGTAATCCGCAATCGTGGAAGAAAGTCAATTGAATATCCGTCGTTCTCGGAGGCTTGCGAGTCAACCGTCTTTGTCTCCGGAATCGAAAACAATCTGGACAAAGCGAGCTCGTCGAACCAGTTCAAAATCTCCTTTAAAAGTTAGAACAAGTGTTCCAACAACATCTGAGATTCTGGTCACTCCAAACATTTCCGGAAACCCTGCCTCCATAGAAGAAGTTCAATCGCCACGGAGGGACAGTAATACTGATCCTAGTCTGGGGGCAAATACTTGTATGACTGAACCAGTTCCATCTGTAACCGGTCCAGAAAGTTTTGTTCCTCAAACATCTGTCGCGGTCGATACACCCCCTTCTTCGGCACCGGGAATCTTTTACGGACCTGACGGTCTTCCTCTTCCACCTGGTCTGATTGCGATAGAGGAAATTATAGAGGAACCGCAAGTATCCGCTCCAATTCAATTTGGAGTAGGGGCCACTCTATTTCCTACTACAACAGAAGTTTGTCCATCACCAGTGGAAGTTCCTGTAGAATCACTAGGTGATCAATTGGATAGACTAAAAATGACTGAACAACCGTCAACATCTAGGACTGTGTCGAATGACACGGCGACGGCAGGATTACCTGCTGCAAATCCAACAATGTTCGCCGGCATACCATCTGTCCCAACTAGCTCTCAGTCGCTAGAAGGAGTCCACCAAGAGACTATCTCGACAGTATGGTCTGTTCCTGTTTGTTCCGGAGTAATGTCTGGTAACTCTCATGGTGAGACTCATCAAATTGACCCTTTTGGGAATCTAATTAGGCCATCCAGTCCTCCAGGACAATCAATTGCCTTGAGTTCTGGGTTGCTACCGTATGGGGGGCAGTATGCCCTTTCATTACCCCCTCCAGGAGGGTACCCATACGGGAGTTCTCAACCTTATTCAAGTTATGGCGGAATTGCAACGAGTAGTTGGGTACCTATGCCATCCTAGCCACCAAGAGTTGTATATTCTATGCAACAGTGTGTACCTGTGACAAACATCCCAACTACACCGGCTATTGTGACCGTGTCGCAAGTTCAAACAATGCCTGTTGTATGTCAACCTCAGATTGCTCAGGTTCTCATGCAACAGCCCCTTGACCCTGCGACCCAACCACAATCACCTACTGGTGGGGCAACACAAGTACAGTTGGGTACAACTACCCCACATCTTGGTCCAATGGTTAGTGTAGCGCAACAACCCATGGTGTCGCAACCGTGGATAATGCAATACCAACAGCCGCAACCCCAACAAGTGTACCAAGGTTCTGAACAGCAAATATTTGCGAATACTGGACAACCATATATCCAAAATGGTCAAAATCAACCACTTTATAGTGGTCAAGTCCATCAACCGTATTCATCATACCAACATCAACTCCATTATGCTGGTATGCAAAGACCGACTGTTCAGGTGATTCCATCGTATCCTGGTTACGCTTCACCTAACTTGAACCAGCAGTTACCATTCGTGGTGACTTTAGAGTTGCCTGATTTACATCGGTTAACCAATGATCCAATTGCTTACGCCCCATGGTGGCCAGTGATTCCGCACAAACTTCCATCCGACATTCCTAAATTCAATGGAAATCCAGGTGAAGACCCGTCGAATCATGTGATGACATTTCATCTATGGTGTTCGTCGAACACTTTGAATGACGATTCGATAAGGCTTCACCTCTTTCAGAGGACATTGACAGGTCCAGCGGCAAAATGGTATATAGAATTGCCTAGAGCTTCATTCGACAATTTTAGCTCCCTTGCCACGACATTCTTAACCCACTTTCAATTACCAATAAGGTATGAAACGGGAACAGAGATATTGACCAACTTCAAACAGACAACCGCAACTCATATATCAGATCATATACATGAGTGGCGACGTCGACGAAGAATGGTTAAAACATACGTTCCTGATCAGCTTTTAGCTGAGTGGTTTATAAAGTCGCTACTTCCGGCCATAACGAAAGATGTGGCAAAGGGAGGAGTCGTAACAGAAGAGCAGGTTATCGCTCGTGCACAATATTTGGACTTAGTATATACTCAGTCCGGCACGCTCTATGACAAAATACCAGACGCCCCTAGACCAGAGTTTTCAATCCCTCCTCCTCCTAAATCAAATAGTGACTCTCATGCCGGTGATGGCGTGATTGGCACGGCAAACACGAATCCGAAAAAGACCCATCAAAAGAAGGCCCGTAAGGATTCGAATCAAAATGCGCATGAAGAGATTCTTGCTTCGGAAGTAAATGCCATATCAGCAGATAAGGGCAAAGAAACCAATCAACCAGGAAGCAAGAAAAATCAAAACAAAGGGAAGAAGAAGAAACAAGGAGAGTCATCTCCTCGAAAAACTTCTTCAAGCCCTCCTCGAGACAAGAAACCACCTTATGGGTGTCAGATATGTGATGAGGATCACTGGACGAGAGAATGTCCATACAAAGCTGATCTAAAAAGATTCTTAAAGAGTTCGCAAACTCCAGCTGTGTTAACTGATCCGTTTCCTGATCGAGGAAAAAATCTGGTTGGTAGTGGAAATGCTTCACCGTCGCAAGTGCTTATGTTATCGATATCGAAGCAACAGAATGATGCTTTGATTTCGACAAGGAACAAAGATTACGGGAATCCACAGGTGTCGAACGATAAAGGTAAAGATCAACCTAGCAGTTCGACAACAACTTCGGTAGAAGTTGTACCCCCCATTACACATGAATTAACAATAAAACCGCCAAAGGGAGTAGTACACAAGTCGACATTTAATCCTCGTGCCAGAGCGGCACAGCATTATAAGATAGTGGAACATTTGGCGCAATCGCCGTCTGCTATGTCGACTCTTGAAGTACTACAAAATTGCCCATCCCAAAGGCAGGCATTGTTATCAGCAATTGGTGGGGTGGATCCTAAAGATTCCAATCTTGTATCCTTTGATCACAAAGGATATGATCCTCAGTTACCAGCTCAACTAGCTTTCCTCGTCCAAGTGAAAGCCCTCAACAAAACTGTTCATCGAACAATTATTGATGAGGGGGCATCGACATGTATTATGTCGATGAGTTGCTGGAAAACTTTAGGATCTCCAACCTTGTCACGATCATCGACAACATTAAAAGCATTCGACGGAAGGACATATACCCCTTACGGTATCCTTAGTAACCTGAAAATTGAACTGGGAGGCAAAACAGTAGAAATAGATGTTGAAGTCATCGATGGCAATCTTGACTATAACATCCTACTGGGAAGACCATGGATTTATGCCATGGAAGCTGTTGTGTCGACCTATTTTAGGAAAATCGCATTCCCCTTTCAAGGAGGGATTACGATCATTGACCAACAAAATTTCCTCCCTAATGGTTCACAAGTTATAGGAAGCGTTCCTCTGATCCATGGAAGCGACCATTCGTTTCAAAATATCGGAGTAGGCCTACTAAAAGATCCTACATTAATGGGAACTTTCACCCTTCCACCAACGTTCATTGTGGGAGAAGTGGCGACAGTAGGAACCTGCAATATGATATCTTCCGCACAAAAGATGTCAGAAAACGATATCAGCATGGATCATGCAAAGGTTTTGTCCCCAAGCCCAATAGAAGTATTGTAGCAATCAATTTTCTTGGCCTAGGGGGCAACCCCAAATCAACGCTCATCAAGCATTTGGATAGATAGGTCTAGAGAATATGGCACCCCTTTAAGTCCTTGGTCGCGAGTGCATGGAACCGACAAAGGAATGGTCCAATCAATGGTAATTGACGGGGCACCATGGAATGATTCCCACCATCGTTCCCTTCTCCCGGGTTGTGGGGAAGGTACTCAAAATAACCTTTATCATCCTTCAGTTTTCGATTTTCTATCGAGTACTGTAAATACAGTGGGCAATGAGGATAGTTCTTTTACTATGTCAACCTCATTAAAAAATGAAACGATCCCCTTTCCAGATCTCAATGGTAAACCTTCATTCCAACCAACAAAGTTGAATGCAATGAAGCTTGGGGGGCATGCACCTTGATTTGCGTCATTATGTTGGGGGCATGCAAACATATCATTGAGCAGTTTTAGCAATGTTCATGCTCGTTAAAAAATAAACGCAAGAATCGAGCAGTTTTGTACAGAGTTCATGCTCGTTAAAAAATAAACACAAGTTGTGAGCAATCTTTCCCTACAGTTCAAGCTCATCCAGAAAAAATGAACCGGTAAACAACCTCGAGAAATGTAACCTTTGAAAGCCATATTAAAAGCCCTTGGTCGTGTTTATATGCCATCACCTCCATCCGTTCATTTGGCCAATCGTTCACCTCCATATGTTTGTTTACCCATTTTGAGGAACAGCTGCGAAGAGTGATTTCACTTAGCCATCCTTGTGACACTGCCGTGATTGGAGAATTCCAACCTGTACCTGGAATCTGCTGCTATCCCTGTTCATCACTCGTTCCTCAAAAGACGAGTCTTCTTTGAGCTCTTTTCACTGACTCGTAAAATATGAAAAATTTGACGAGTTTTGGCCTTCCAGCTCGTTAAAGGACAAGAAGAGCTATCCCTCCTCTAGATTTTAATCTTTTTGGACCTGAGGGATTATTACACAAAAAGATCGAGCGCTTGTTTTGTTCGGCTCGTTAAAGAAATTGAAAATTCATCCCTTCTGTATTGTTTTATACTTTTTCGGACTTAAGGGATTAGAAGACGAAAAAGGAATTTTGGAGTTAACTTTTCGTACCTTTTCAAACTCTCTAAAAATGAAAAGGACCGAGTTTTCTTTGTCGTTAGACTCGTTAAAATGATTAAATAGCGACAAACTTGTCTTTAGACGAGAACGAGTTTCCCTATCGCTAGGCTCGTTAAAACATAGCGATGGGCTTGCCCAAAGGGCAGGTTATAGAACAAGCATATGTTATCCTCCTCAAGCTTGACAAAAATAAAGAGGTACTGGTCAGCAATGACTGGGGAAAAATTGGGAGAACCTCACAACATTAATGGTAGCAAGTCGCTCTTGAACATGACACTTTGTCCTCCGTATCACATCGGGTTGGGTTGTTTCATTCACCGGTCTCATAACCATGGTCTTCGCCACACCATCCACAATTGGGGTAATGCTACCAATCCATCACATCAGTGTCGTTATATGTTCAAGAGATGTGGTTCTGTAAAGAGTCAACCGTGTTCCACCCACTGCCATACATTATCCTTCATCCACTTCATGACCGCCACCCTGAATCATACATCACAGTTTGTTTTCACCTCATCACAATCACTAGCTCCGTTCCGGGTCACTGATGTGGGATTCATTAAGGCCCTCCTTTGATGGATAGCTCCTTGTCGACATCAACTCATTATCCAAGGAGTTGATCTAGGAACACCCCCCTCAGTACTTTGAAGCTTGCATGCTTCAATGGCAAGTTTCTCACTTCCGGCGACAGGTATACATCAATGACCTTCGACCAGAAGATTTTGCATGGTGGTCGACGCCAAGTCCTTTATTCCCACCATGTGGATTGTACTGCCGTACCTTGAGGGTCATCATCCTTATCAGTGACTCCTCTCGCGCTTGTTAACGGTTTACATCATTGACCGGTAATCAAGCGATGTCTTTCCATGTTCGACTTCAAGAAATTCTCACATGGATCGACTTGTACATCGAGTGAAGATCGGAAGAGATTGAAGACCCTGGATCTAGTTTCATCCATCCGGGCTGCGATACATATTCAGGACATAAAGACATTTGATATGTACACCATTGCAGCAGATGATCATCCTTCTCAAAGGATGATAATTTCAGCAGAGAATTATCAGTCTACAATCAGACGATCGTCTGTTCTATGTACCAAAATGTATTTATAAAGCTGAGCATGGGAATGCCCGCCTCAGCTAGATCATGAAAAATGTATGAAAAATAATGTATTGTATTGTATCTTATTACAGGACACTTCTCAGCAGATTGAATGAACTTCGGATCCTCTCAATAAAGCATTTCACCCGATAAACGACCTCATACTTTAGGGGGCATCTGTTATAGACAATTTTGTGCCTTACAGCAACAAGCATGAATTTTCAATAATCCAAGGGATCCAAAGTTCCCTAAACATGATGTTCCTACCCCTAGAGGAACAAGGTCAACAAACCAACAGCTCTCAGATCAGTTCTCCACCTGAAAACACTCAAAAACAAGCAATCCTGAAATCAAAGCAGGTGCTCCACTAGGTTTCTGCGCTGAAACTCAGTTGCTCCATGGTGTACCTGCGTTGCAAAGCAAGTGGGACAAAGGCCACCTGCGCTGAGCGAGAAGGGACAAGTGGTACAGTGAGTCATTGCTTTGGAATCTTCCAAAAATGACATTTGGATCAGGTATTTCGCCTTGTGATGAGTCAGAGGCTCTGTTTCTCCAAGTGGAAGCAAAGTTCTCCAAGTGGACTCAAGAACTGAAGATCAACTAAAGATTAACTGAAGAGAGAGAGGACACAAGGCAGCTACACATCAGTTGCAAGCTGACTCATCCTTTCTCAATTCATCTATATATTGAGCTCTCTCCTATGAGCTCAGGAGACTGGAATTTTGTGCAAAGTAATGATATGCTGTTGGTTTCACTATTGAGTTATTGGGTGATTGTTTGAGAGAGGTGAAGAAGAGCAATTTCTTTCTGCTGGGAGGTGTTGCTGGGTTGGAGCCTTCAATGGTTGTAATACTCTTAGAACCTTTACTTCTTCATTAATAAAAGCTATTGAGGTTCTTCTATGTGCTCTTGTTTCAATAATATATTGTGATGATTGCATGTTTGGTTTACACTAATCCATGAACCAGTTATGATTGCATGCCTCTTGTAGTTTCCTTCTTTGTTATTTTGCAGGATCTCATTGTAGCTGGGCAAGCAAAAGAACAAGGAGCTAGGAGCAAGCGGCCAAAGAGAAGAGTTTGGATTCGACATTAAGCGCAAGGCAACGGTTAGTGCATTTCTCCATTCTCTTTTGCTTTCATAAAGAAGTAAACCTTAAGTAGTTTGTTTTACAGTTGTTGCTAAGGAACTGTCACCCTTAGAGTGGGATAGGGTCATCCGAGTCGGATACTTTTCCCTACAACAATGCATTGCCACATAATTCACACGTTGCTATAGAATTAATGCACTACTATGGAATTTCTAAAGACAAATGCATGGGAATTAATTGGGACAGTCAAAGGGAGATTCACCATGCACTACCCTTGGAAATTCATTGAGACAACTTAGGAGGAGGTGAAGTTCCACTAAGATTGTTGGACTACCACATGAAATTAACAGTTTGAGGGTCAGTTATAAATCTAGTGAATTAACTGAAGAGAGTTTAGTTCCAAAAATTTGCAATGGGAGAAGAGAAGGTTCAACTCTAGCTCTATAATAGAAGAAGGGTTTCAACTTCAATGAACTAGAAAAAGAAGAAGAGAATGAATATCAGCTCATGTTTAGGGAAGTCTAAGACTAAATGTCAATTTGTTCATGCTATTCTAAAGAAATATGAATTGTGGAGAGACTACAACCTCCAAGTTGCAATTCACAAGCCCAAATTGACATATTTTCAATAAGGGTTTAGGTTGTCCCTTTTTTTTAATTTTATTTCCATTATTAATTATATCATATTTAGTTTTGTAGAATTTATATATTGTGACTTCTTCAGTACACTACTTGTTAGGTAGCGGATCCCCCCATAGTGGATTTTTGGGGCTTAAAGCCCAGTTTTGGGTCAATGTAATGTAAAGACCCCACAAAATGTTGGCACGGAGTGCGAGAGTAAAGGGTAGTCCACCCTAAAAATATTATAATTTAATATAGAATGTGTCAGAATGTATAAATAGAGTGAGGCTCTAAGTGTAGAAGGCAGTTTTTGAGGATTGATCTTAAGTGATATGGGTTTTTGAGTGCGATATTCGCTTTGAGTCTATAAGTCTGAGTTTTGGGTCATAGTAGTAGAGAAAGGCTCTCCAGCTAAGTGCGCAGAGGCCTGGTAGAGTCCGTAGCTGTGTGCGTGGACCGCTATAGCTGAGTGCGCAGGGTGGAGTTGGGATTGTAACCGAACGGAAGTTTAATAAAAGCTAAGTTGATTTTGAAATATTGTGCATATGTTCATAGATCTATATGTTTATGCTTCTGTTGTTTTTTTATGCATCTCTTTAGATTATATGATTGTGCACACTTGTTATGAATGTTTAATGATTGATAAGATTACTAGGCCCACAAAATTAAGTCAGATCTATTATAATAACACATTAAGGGTAGAGGATCTAGATAGTGCCCCTTCACGCTTTGTACAGAGCTACACAAAGGTCAAACAACTGCGTCGAGTAGTGCAAGCGTGCAGGATTGGTTCATGAACTTACCAAACTTCATCAGGACATCCCTAGGGTGCAAAAACCTAGTTCCGACACCCTCCCATACTACCTCGGGTGAGACCTCAATCCGCGCTCAACGGACTATTTTTGAAAGGGCTGGTAGTTTCATCATTTGTTTGGCTAAAACACTTCTAAACCTGGGTTAGGCCCCAACAAGCCAACAAATGGTTCCATTGCCATATCAAGTTGCGCACATTCAAGGTAAACGATTTAGTGTTGTTGTATGACAGCAAGTTCGAAAAAATTCCTAGAAAATTCAGAATGCATTGGTTGGGACCATATGTGGTAAAGGAGGTCACACATGGAGGTGTGGTCCCGCTAGTCAAACTTAATGGAGAGGCCTTCCTAGGAAATGTAAATGTCAGTCGTCTGAAGCCCTACACTGGTTGGCCAGCTATTTGACTAACTAACCAAACTACAGTCTTCGTGACCCAAGGAGCTGGACCAAGGTGTGCGACTAAAAACATAGGTACTGGAAGCCAACATCACGTTAGAGGATCAAGTCAGATGCGGATGATTCTGAAGCAGAAAGGGAGAAAATCCAAACAATGGTAGCATGGTGAGTTGTGGACCTTCACGATGAGTGGGCACATGGACTTTGTGTGAAGATCACTGCACCAGCCGAGAGAATTGGGATGAGTCACGATGATTGTGTTGGGGGCCTGTTGGGTAGCGGATCACCCCATATCATATTTTTGGGGCTTAAAGCCCAGTTTTCGGTCAATGTAATGTAAATACCCCGTAAAATGCGGGTGCGGAGCACGAGAGTCTAGGGTAGTCCACCCTAAAAATATTTTAATTTAATATATAATGTGTCGGCCTACCCATGGTCCACGGACCATGGGAATGTATAAATAGAGCAAGGCTCTAAGTGTAGAGGGTATATTTTGAGGATTGATCTTAAGTGATATGGGTTTTTGAGTGCGATACTCGCTCTGAGTCTGTAAGTTCGAGTCTTGGGTCCTAGCAGTAGAGAGAGGCTCTGCAGGTGAGTGCACAGAGGCCTGGTACAGTCTGCAGCTATGTGTGCAGACCCCTGCAGCTGAATGCATAGGGTGGAGTTGGGATTGTAACTGAACAGAAGTTTAATAAAAGCTAATTTGATTCTAAAATATTGTGCATATGTTCATAGATCTATAGGTTTATGCTTCTGTTTTATTTTTATGCATCTCTTTACATTCTATGATTACGCGCACTTGTTATGAATGTTGAATGATTAATAAGAATACTGCACACACAAAACTAAGTCAGATCTATAATAATAACACATTAAGGGTAGAGGATCTAGATAGCGCCCCTTCATGCTTTGTACAGAGCTATGCGAAGGTCAAACAGCTTCACAGAGCAGTGCAAGCGCACAGGATTAGTTCGCGAACTTACCAGACTTCATCAAGACATCCCGAGGGTGCAGAAACCTAGTTCCAGCACCCTCCCATACTACCTAGGGTGAGACCTCAGTCCGCGCTCCATGGACTGTTGCGAAAGGGCCGGTAGTTTTGGGATTTGTTTGGCTAACACTTATGAACTTGGGTCAAGCCCCAACAAGCCAACAATACTTCTGTGGTCACTGCACTCTACGAGTGTCAATGTAGTTATATCATTGTATTAGGGAATTATAGAACCGTATGATGCATCAAGTGGTGTTAGAGCAAGGTTTACCTCTGGTTCAAAATTTGTAGAATTATTAGAACTAATTCTCTCTTGAAACTTGGTTTCCACAAGATCAATTCGTGTGCAACTGTGGTAGCAAGGAAACAGGTAGAGGGTTGTTTCAACTTGAATTTAGTGGTGGGAGGTAGTGTAAAAGGAAAATGAGTTCCTAACAGACATAAAGATTCTTCACGCTTTATCTTTAGGGACTCCACCAACCCTTGCCAACACAAGGTTACATTTGGTTGCTATGTTAAAGTCAAGTTTAATAATCTCATCTTTAAGAGGGATCCGAGTCACTTGAGGATTTGGTGTATCCTTTCTTTGTTCTCCTTTAATGGGACGATTTTTAATATTTTTTACATTAATAGGTCATTAGATTATGAAACTAAGAGAATGTGTATAATTTTCTTATCAAAGTGCCTTCATGCATTATAGTTGTCCAGTAGAAAGTTAAAGGTATCATACAAGATGTTTATTTAGGATAGATAGTAGCTTCATATGTTCTGAACAATCATTTGTTTTCAAACGAGATAATGTTATATGTTATTGCACAAACTTCTTTATGATGGAAACTTTCAACTGCAACCTCATACCCTTATTTTTCATATGAAGCTAGCATAGTATTCATTGAATCTTATCCCTTGTTGTGTTTCCTGTATATATATTCAAGTATGTAGAGGTAGAGTCCATTTTTATGGAAAGATGTAGAAGTAGTATATAAGAGGGCATAGGAAGTGTATAAAGTGTTTATTTGGAAAAAAAAAAAGTAACTTCATATATTCTTCAATAATTTTTTAAAGATGAGATAGTATTATATACCATGGCATAGTCTTCTTTATGATGGAAAGATCTAATTTTAAACCCACATCCTTTTCATATGAAAGTAGCCTAGTATTGGGGTGAATCACTCAGTGTCTTTCCCTTGTTATGTTGTCAGCACATATTGAAGAAATTATATAGAGGCTGAGATTGGTTCTATGATAAGATGTAGAATCTATATATAACAGGGTATATGGTAGTTCATTTTGTGGGCACCATCCCATCCCATCTCCCCAAAAAAGGAAAAACACCCCTTCCTCCTAGCCATTCCATATTTGTTAGTGACCTCATTCCAGTGACAATTTTCTGGGTGGTTGTATTTCCAATATGGAAATGGGCCATAATCTAAGTTGTACAAGTTTCTGGAATGAGGGAATGTCAGCGACATGGGTATGAGTGTATGGAATATTTAGAGGCTTTGCCTAAATTTCAAGGGAATGGAAGGTTGGAAGTGCAATATATATATATATATATATATATATATATATATATATATATATATATATATATATATATATATATATATATATATATATATATATATATATATATATTACTTTTTTTAAATACAAAGAGAACCCCAAAAAATAGGAAAGAAATTCAAAAATACATAGGCACATATATTTCCCATGTATGTAACTTATTACATTTTTGTTCCTGAAGGAAAATCGTAATTTCCATTAAGTGTAGCGAAAATTACATTTTTACAAATGCACGTTGTGCATGCCAAAATTTTGTTTTCTGAGAAAATGGTCAGACATAAAAAAAAGAAAATAAAAAATTTAATGCCCATATCATGTCCCATCGCAGAAAATTTCCATAGATAAATACATATCAACTTATTACATATTAATAACATTCATGATTACACAAAGTATTAGAGTATTAATAGTTGTTTACAAGTTAGTAATGATGAAGGGTTAGAAGAACCAAGTAAAGATAAGTCCAAGGCAAGTGGCAGTTACAAGTTATTTGATGTTAACAATAAAAGTTGAAGAAAAATGAAGGTAAATTGAAAAGGTTTCTACAATTGAAACTGGAGTCAAATTTCACTAGATTTAATAAAGGAAAAAACTTTATCCTTCATATGGAATATCCAACAATAGTTGTTCCACCAGAAATAGTAGATTTGGTGGCAAAATTTGTTAGCAACAAAGGAAGATGACAGGTGGTATCAAGCAATACAAAATATAGATAGCAATACCATTAGATTATTGGTATTCCATAGGGAAGAGTGGCACGATTACCTCAGCAGTGATGATTTCACTCATTTATTTGATGGAATCATGTGATACTATATGACTTCATGAACCCATAATACTTCTAAGTAGTGAACAAGTCCAATGCAATAGAGAAGACCTTATTCCATTCACAAGAAAAATCTCTGCAGCACCTTGTGTTACAGGGAAAAGTGTCTATTTAGAACTGCTCTATCCCACTAAGGTGTGACAGCTGCCTTAGAAACAAATAGAGAAAAACTACTTTTGTATTTCCTTTATGAACTATAGATAGAGAGGAATAGAAAGAACCAACCTGTGTCTTGCGCTAGTCCTTTGATCTGATCCTTCTCTTCTTTGATAGTCTCCAGCTACCTGCTCCCTTACTTTCCCAGCTTCACAAAGTACCTGTAAGATCACAGAAGAAGAAAACTATACAAAGATATGGATTTATATTCATAAACAACTTAGGATCAGATTTAAGTTAACCATACAAATGTAACAAGCATCAATGATACAAAAGCATGGAGGAAAACTCAAATAGCTTTTATTGATAAACAAGAAAAGATCCAAGAGGAGTTACAACCAGTGGTTCCTGACCCAGCATCAACCTCCCAGCAAAGAAGCCCCTCTTCACCTCAAACAAAGCATAGATCACCCAACAATCTGATGTTTGTCTCAAAAAACCAACAGCAATTCCTTACAATATGCAAAATTCCAGCCTCTGGATCTCTGGGATGAGGGATCCATATATAGATATCTGTAAGGAGGATGAGTCATCTTGTGATTTGATTAGTGTCTTCTCTCTGTCAGTTCTTGCTTCCACTTGGAGACTGAAGGCCTCTTACTCATCCTTGGTCGAATTCAGTGAGGCAAGTGTCACTGGAGAAGATTCTGGAAGCTTCCATTGTCTCTCCACCTCGCGGAATGACATTTCCATTTGTCATTTCTCGCCCATCGCACCCCACAGAAGGGACTTTTGAAATGCAACACACCCTCACAGTGTATTTAGGTGCAATGCAACGCACCTAGCCAGTGGAGCAGCTGAAATGATCCTGTTTTGACTTATTCTGAGCAGTTTCTGGTGGAGAACTTCTGGGAGAAGCTGTAATCTGTTGACCTTGTTGCTTTAGGGGTTAGAACAACACTTTTAGGGACTTACGAGCCCTTGGTTTATGGACATTTCATGCTTGGAGTTGAAGGGCACAAAAATGTCTATAACAGTTGCCCCCTAAAGTATGAGGCCGTTAACCTTTTGGTGTTGGGTGAAATGCTTTATTATGAGGATCCGAAGTTCTTTCAATGCTGGGAGCAGACCTGTAATAAGATACAATACAATACATTATCTTCATACTATTTTCATGATCTAGCTGAGGCGGGCATTCCCATGCTCAGCTTTTTAATTCATTTTCATTTACATAGGACAGACAATCGTTTGAGTGTAGACTGATGATTCTAGTAGAGCCATCATCCTTTTGAGTGGATGATTATCTGTGCAGCAATGATGTACATTTAATGTCTTTATTTTCCTGAATATATATCGCAGCCCGGATGGATGAAACTAGATCCAGGGTCTTCAATCTCATCCGATCTTCACTCGAAATACAAGTCAATCCATGTGAGAAATGTTCTGAAGTCGAACATGGAAAGACATCGCTTGATTACCAGTCAATGATGTAAACTGTTAACAAGCGCGAGAGGAATCACCGATAATGATAATGATCCTCAAGGTACTGTAGTACAATTCACGTGGTGTGAATAAAGGACTTGGCGTCAAACACCACGCAAAATATTTCGGGCGAAGGCCATTGATGTAAACCTGTCGCCGGAAGTGAGAAACTTGCCATTGAGGCATGCAAGCTTCAAAGTGCTGAATGGGGTGTTCCTAGATCAACTTCTTGGATAATGAGCTGAGGTCGACAAGAAGAAATCCGTCACAGGAGGGCCTTAATGAATCCCACATCAATGACACGGAACAGAGCAAATGATTTTAATGGAGGTGAAAACGATCTGGTGATATAAGGTTCAGGGTGGCAATCATGAAAGAGTGGAGTATAATGTATGGTAGTGGGTGAGACACAGGTGACTTCTCTGGATGACTTCTCTTAAACATATCGGCGACACTGATGTGATGGATTGGTAGCATTAACCCCAAATGTGGATGGTATGGCGTGACCATGGCGATGTGACCGGTGAATGAAACAACCCAACCCGACTCGGACACGGAGTGGAAGTGTCATGTTCAAGAGCGACTTGCTACCAACAAAGTTTCTTTGAGTTTTCTTCCCAATTTTTCCCCAGTCATTGCTGACCAGTACCTCTTTATTTTTGTGAAGCTTGAGGAGGATAACATATGCTTGTTCTATAATTTGCCCTTCGGGCAAACCCATCGCTATGTTTTAACGAGCCTAGCGATAGTGAAACTCGTTCTCGTCTAAAGACAAGTTTGTTGCTATTAATCTTTTTAACGAGTTTAATGACAAAGATAACTCGGTCCTTTTCAATTTTGGAGAGTCTGAAAAGGAACGTAAAGGAAACTCCAAAATTCCTTTTTCGTCATCTAATCCCTTAAGTCCGAAAAAGTATAAAACAATACAAAAGGGATGAATTTTCGATACTTTTAACAAGCCGAACAAAACAAGCGCTCGATCTTTTTGTGTAATAATCCCTCAGGTCCAAAAAGATTAAAATCTAGAGGAGGGATAGCACTTCCTGTCCCTTTAACAAGTTGGAAGGCCAAGGACTCGGCAATCTTTTCATATTTTACGAGTCAGTTGAAAAGAGCTTAAAGGAGACTCGTCTTTTGAGGAATGAGTGATAAAATAGGTAGCAGCTGATTCCAGGTAAGGTTTGCAATTTTCCAATCACGGCAGTGTCACAAGGATGGCTAGTGAGATCACTCTTTGCAGTTGTTCCTCAAAATAGGTAAACAATCAAATGGAGGTGAATGGTCGGCCAATGAAAAAGTGGAGGTAACAGTGCAAACACGACCAAGGCTTTAATGGCTGAAGTACTACATTCATGGTGGTTATTTACTGGGGAATAGTTCATTTTTTAACGAGCTTAAACACGGGTGGAAACATTTGCTCATGTCTTATGTTTATTTTTTAACGAGCTTGAACTATGTGTTAAAACTGCTCGATTAATCCAGTCGTATGATAAGAATGTCTCATATAAAAACGGAAACTTTTAGAGTTTTTCCCCACATCCTTTCTTTATGCAAGTTACGAGACGACCAATCCTACGAGTTTAAAGGGTTAGAGGTCCTATAAATTTAAAAAATAAATATTCGCTCTTCGCTTGCACTCCAAAAGGTTTGCATGCCCCCAGGTATAAAACAGAGTTTCAAGGTTACCCCTTCTTTAGTCCGTTAAAACATTCGTTTTACCGAGAGAGGCCTACCTCTTACAGGTTACCCAAAGATTGCTCTATTCACAGCGCAAACAAAACACTTCTTTGGCGATGTCTACCGAAATAAACAAAGGTGAGCAGATGGTATGGCTTGACTGTCCCTAACATAACTTTGACAAGAGGATCTTGTTCCAGTCCAACTCCCCCTTCCAATCACGGAAGGGAGTACGGAGGTCATATTCTCTCGCGGAAACCTACATTATACCCGAATTTTTCCTGCCGAAGCAGACCAGGATGCTTGCCCCATGGGTTTCAGTCATGTCCCCCCGAATCACTCGCACTCATCGGGTGGACGGACTGGAGATTGAGACATTTCTTGCATGAAAAGACCATTCAGGGATGGTATATGACTATTTGCTAGGCGTGATCCGGGAAATGAAAGCTGGTCTACGAGCTTGACCACTCTTCCTTCGTCCGGAAAACACATTACTCTGAAGAGTGAGGAGACAATTGCTCCCATGCAATAAAAATAGTCTCGTCCAAGGAGTAGATTGTAATCCAGGGGTCCTTGAACTACCATCAGGTTCATGTGAACGGTTTTCCCTCTCAATGTATGCGCACATTGGGAAGGATCCCTAACGGTCGACTGGTTCCTTTATCAAAGCCTATCAGATTTCTCATCTCAGGCAAAAGCGATGGCGAACCAAGCACTTTCCAAGCAGTTGAGGAAATGATACTCACAGAAGCCCCCTCATCTATGATGGTACCAGCCATAACCATTCTATATATTTGGACAATAATTCGGAATGGTATACTAGCTGGTAAACGGGGTCTGCCTAGTTGATTCCAATCGAAGGAGACAACTAGGTTGCTTGGAGGTGGGACCGAATAGACGGCCGGGTACGACTCTGACGAACTTCCTTCCTACGGTAAAGGAATGGGTAAATTGCCCCCATGTTCGTTGGAGTCTGTGTTTATGAAGAGAATTTGGACGGTGTCATCCTTGTTCTCTTCAGTGACTGTATCATCTAAAGATGAAACCTTTGAAGGCAAGACCGGGTCAACTGCCACCTCGACCTTTTGACTTTCGTCTGGTATGGATTCAGATGGTTTATCTTCAATGATAGGTGCTTCAGCCAACCACCTGAGAGGCCGGCCGGATTTTCAACTGGTGACGGACTCGGCAAGAGCTTTTTATATCCAGGAGGAAGTCGTGATGGTGAAACCGGACGATCGTCCAAAACTCTTTTAGCCTCGTCTAAGAAGGGACAATGGTGGACGGCATGATCGCCTTCGCACAGTTTACAAGGAAATCTATATTTTCCTTTTTGTCCTGGGGCTTCACTTTCACTAGTTGACGGTGTGTTTTCAACATGATCATCAGAGGTTGACGACACCGGGTTGTGCAAACGGGGAGACCAGTCCCTTAAGGTCTAAGGGATGCAAGGACAATCTTTGTGATAGTGGTCTCCCTTGCAAATGACACATGGCGATTTAGGCCTGGTCGGTGCAGTGTGTGGATTTTCATTAAACAACACTCGTTTGCCCCCATTCGCTTTTGGCTCCTTCTTCTTCTTCTCTTTCTTCTTCTTTTCCTTCTTCTCCTTAGGTACTTGAATTTTGGCTTTAGTAGCCCCATCAAGCGAAGAGGAAGGAGGAGAGGAAGAATTAGAGGAAGTAGAAGGTTGGTGGGTAACTCTGGACTCGTCTAATTGCTGATTCGATTGTTCAAGAATAGTGGTGTTCTGAATGATAGAGGTTGAGAAGAGCCATACAGGCAAACTAATTGTTAGTCCTGGAAGCGACAATGTGGCCATATGGGGTGCACCAACATCTCCCAAAGAGGAGAAGGGACTAGGATTTCCTCCAAGGGGAATTCCTTGGTTGGTGGACTCCATTTTCTCAACCCAAGATCAACGTAGGAAAGGGGTAATGAATATTCCATTTAAAATAAATTTTAGACGCTTTGACACAACTTGTTTTTTTAGTTTTTAAGAGTCGAGAAAAAACAAAAGATGACTCTGGTCTCCTTCAATTTTTAATGAGCCTGAAGTGACAAGTGCTCAGATGAACCTTTTCCATTAAGGAGTCTGGAAAGGAATGAAAGGGACTGCTCTGGAAGTCTAGGTAGAGGGAGTACCAAACCAATCGTAAAACTACAGAATACTTTTTACGGTACGGCAGTCAATCTTCCCGAATGCTGTGTTCAGTGCATTGCGATCAATAGGGCGACAGACACGGCTTCCTATGGATAAAGGATTTAAGCCTATAGGGGTCTCCCAAAATATACTCGACGGTACGTGGGAGCACAAGTCCATACTGGCACTTATTGTCTCAAAGTGGAGGAATCACCCAACCAACAGTGAGAACAACAGTTACCAGGCTTTACGACGCCGGAATACGTCTCTAGCCTAGACCTCTAAATGTTGTGCGTTAAGTTCCAAAGCGTTGTTAGATTCATTGAATTTATTTTAAGTTGATCTTGCTTATGAAGTTTTCCTTTTGGGTTCACCACGAGATGTAGATGTAATTCCTAAAATGCAATCTAAAGATGATAAACAAACTTTTTATCTCTTTTATGCAATGAAAATCCTAGCTACTAGGGAAAAGAAAGACAGAATCTTTTCACAAAGAGCAAAGAGCACACTGTAAATGCACTTTTCCTAAATCAAGCCAAACAGACTGTCTATATGCAAATGCACATGCATGTATTTGTTTTCGACTTTCTTAGTATATGGATGCTAAAAATAAAGTTGATGCACAAATCTGAATTTCTTTTCAAGCGACAAACATAAACAAGCTTCTTTTCGAAATCAAAAATAGAGATGATTACGACACCTTACGATTTTGAAATGAATACTCGTTTTTTGACACTAGAAAATCACAAATCCAGACCAAAAGCAATAGTAACAGGATAATCAACCATCAACAACAATCAAACTCTTTCCAATGATTGAAATCGATACTTACGACAGATTCAAATCAAAGAACGACAGTAGGATTACGCTACTTTTGCTAAGGAGAACTGTAAATGACTGAACAAACACACAAAAACATCTACAGTTCTTTTGTACAAAGGAGGCGGAATAACACCAAGGAAAAGCGGTTTCAAACAGACATATACTGATCATAGGCAGCAAGATTCAGAGATAGAACTGGAAAGAATGACACATAAGAACCACAGCTGCACAGGGCTAGTCTGATCAAAGCACCCGTAACACAGAGAATCTGAAATGCAGCGCAGGTTGCCCTTTCGAGAAGTGCGCTGAAATTCAGGATCTCTTAATAGTACCTGCGCTGGGCCAGAAACGAGACTCTGTCCGGGTTCTGGGTCACAGTTTGCAGTTCAGTATTTGGTTTTTGGCCGAGTAAAAAGCAATCAGTAATTCAACTATCATGGGTAGATCTAAGAAGGATCTAAGAGCTATCACAAGGGCAATCAGATAGTTTGTGAATCAGCTGTTTAAATCATAAACAGATCCAGTGAATGGATTGAAGCAGCAGATGTCTACTTTGCATTTGTTATGGCAAATGCAGTTTGAATGCCACTTATAAGTTTATGAAACAAACAAACAAAGAATGATAAACAAACAAACTAATTAGCTCCCCAGTGGAGTCGCCATTTTGTTACAGGGAAAAGTGTCTATTTAGAACTGCTCTATCCCACTAAAGTATGACAGCTGCCTTAGAAACAAATAGAGAAAAACTACTTTTGTATTTCCTTTATGAACTATAGATAGAAAGGAATAAAAAGAACCAACCTGTGTCTTGCGCTAGTCCTTTGATCCGATCCTTCTCTTCTTTGATAGTCTCCAGCTACCTGCTCCCTTACTTGCCCAGCTTCACAAAGTACCTATAAGATCACAGAAGAAGAAAACTATACAAAGACATGGATCTATATTCATAAACAACTTAGGATCAGATTTAAGTTAACCATACAAATGTAACAAGCATCAATGATACAAAAGCATGGAGGAAAACTCAAATAGCTTTTATTGATAAACAAGAAAAGATCCAGGAGGAGTTACAACCAGTGGTTCCTGACCCAGCATCAACGTCCCAGCAAAGAAGCCCCTCTTCACCTCAAACAAAGCATAGATCACCCAACAATCTGATGTTTGTCTCAAAAAACCAACAACAATTCCTTACAATATGCAAAATTCCACCCTCTGGATCTCTGGGATGAGGGATCCATATATAGATATCTGTAAGGAGGATGAGTCAGCTTGTGATTTGATTAGTGTCTTCTCTCTATTAGTTCTTGCTTCCACTTGGAGATTGAAGGCCTCTTACTCATCCTTGGTCGAATTCAGTGAGGCAAGTGTCACTGGAGAAGATTCTGGAAGCTTCCATTGTCTCTCCACCTCGCAGAATGACACTGCCATTTGTCATTTCTCACCCATCGCACCCCACAGAAGGGACTTTTGAAATGCAACGCACTCTCACAGTGTATTTAGGTGCAATGCAACGCACCTAGCCAGTCGAGCAGCTGAAATGATCCTGTTTTGACTTATTCTGAGCAGTTTCTGGTGGAGAACTTCTGGGAGAAGCTGTAATCTATTGACCTTGTTCCTTTAGGGGTTAGAACAACACTTTTAGGGACTTAGGATCCCTTGTTTTATGGAAGTTTCATGCTTGGAGTTGTAGGGCACAAAAATGTCTATAACACCTTGCAAATGAGTATGCAAATAATCAATATGATTTTTTAGTGAGAAATATTCCTAACACAATATTCCATGAACCACGCACCAATTTACTTATTCAACGGAAAGTATTTTTTCCACACAGACATCAGTGTCAACAACAAGCAAAATATTTTTGAAATTAGACTAGGAGATAGGAAAACATATACCTATACCTGAAACATTCAAAAAAAGGCACAGTAATATGAGGTACCATGCTAAAAATAAAACCAAAATTAAAAAGGAATAATTTTAAAAAAATGTGATTTGAAACGTCAAAAAATGTTAAAAAATAATGCACATTTGTGGCATCAAAAGGCACCTCTTTGGGTAGCAGAGGTGGAGGTGTGAGATGAAGAAAGATTCTAATGTTTGAGATAAATAGAATAAGTAGAGGTTAAAAATGCATTAAATATTAAAAGGATGAGATCTTGGGTATCCTCTCATCCTTCCCATTGGGGAGATCGACAAATACCATTGAGACTATTTTAATGATGCTAAACCATAAATCAGTTTCGCAGGTTCTTAGAGCATGAGAGGGACCAACTCCATACAGTTCCAAAGCAAGGTTCTTCTGACATGTCAGACTACATCCCAATCCCATAGGAGTGGAGAGAGACCTATTCAAAGTTTATTCCTTTTGACCACAAATGTTGGGAGTATCCCTTGCTCATACATCCCCCTAGGATCATATGATTGGATCCATTGTTGGCACTAGGGAACTTTGAAAATGCCCCTGTATCTAGTTCGTCTTCCTTTCCATCAGTCATTGGACTTAGGAGCTCCTAACATATCCAGACCCATTGTAAGACCTTACCATCTCACTCAATCATTATTTTTTAGTAGGCCATTGATCTGTTTTTGGGAATATCAGTAGGAAATTAATAAATTTACTTACAGGGTTTAGTGACAACAATTGTAGGTAGCATTTAAATTCCCATTAATGGTGTCACATGTAGGGATATGCAAGTAAGAAGTGTCAAAACTATCCCTAAGGTTGGTAGTGTGCAAGAAGCACCCAAAAGAGTGATGTGAATCTGAGAATGGACCAGCAGAAATGTTTTGGATTCTCTCAAGGCCATTAGTGGTCATTTCAAAACATTTCATTACTGATTCAAAGCCCATGGGTATGGGTCCCCCAAAACCTATAAGTAGTTCTTATGTAATCATGGTTGTAAATTTGTAATCCACAATATACTTAAATTTTGTAGGAAATACAATAAACATATCCAATTATAAGTTTGTTTTTCCACTGTTTCCTTAATTTATGCCCTCCAATTGTAGGGGTACTAGTATTAAAATTTGATTAGATATGTTAGACATTATCTTCCATGCATGTCTAGAAAGATTTCATAATCTACTTACATACATTCTACTTGTGGATATATAAGTCAATTTCTACACTTGGTCCTGATTTCATATGTTAGTGTGTCACTCTCTTAGATCACTTTATAGTGTATCATGTGGATTATGCATTGAGGACAATGTTGCATAGGGAGACTTGTCCCTACTTCTGGGATGGATCCTCTAGATTTTCCCCTCCTCTTGGACTACAAGGGGAAAGTAGCTATTTTGAATGAGACATCGCTAAGGATGTGTGATCCTCTCCCACATTGTCTAAATGTTTGTTTCTAGAAAATGGGATGTATGGGAGACATCTTATGATGGTTTTGGGGACTTGTCCTAGATCCTCTAGATGTTTCTTTCCAAAAACAAGGAGTTTTGGGAGATCTATTGGGATGGTTTTAAGGAAATTTGAATACCCACTATAAAAAATAATGCCTATTTGGTTATAATTCTCAAATAAAAATATTCACCAATTTTTCTACATTCAAACTTGGACAAAGATCAGCTATGGATTGCATGCCTGAATACTATGTAGTATGTTTTTGTAATGAGGGCTAATTTCCTTCACACTTTTGACTCCAGTGTTTGGTAGGTTTATGTATCATATATCAACTCTTTCTTTTGGGAGGGTTATAATATCTATGTAAAGAAGATATTTAAGATCTATTATCTAATACGTGTTACTTTTATTGAGTTATATTAGATCTATTATCTATGGCAGTGACTTTTATTGACTTATATTATACCACTCTGTTATAGAATATTTGTTTTTACATTTTATCTTTCTTCAAAATTTTATTTTTAAAAATATTTTTGGTTGTCCCATTGAAATTTGGGGTTAACTTCTAGGCATCCTTGAAACCCTTCCCCTCGCCCCTATCCCTGAAACACCATGAAAAATAGCCCAAGTTGTTCACAAGTTGTAGGATTTTGTATGCAGTGTATTAATTTCTTCAAAAATTAGAGATTTGCCCCTTTTTCCCACTTATCATTTGAATGTTGAACTCATTTTACTTTTCTTCTCCTTGGGTTCACCATGCAATATTTTTTTAGTTACTAATTTACCTCGCATCTTCCTTACCCCTTTATTTTCCATTCATTCATTTTTTTCAACTTTATAAAGTATAATAATAGGGATATGGAATTGTATCTTGGGTTCTATTAAAATTTCCATCTTATTTTATGAGTTTTCCATTTTCACTTAAGACCTTCAATAAATGGAAGCACACCTCAATACAATTTGTAGGATTAAACTTTGAGGCTTCGCGAAAATGAACCAATTATTTATTCTTTATATTTCTTAGAGTTTGATGGATTGGGACAGTGGTGGACCATGTTTCTATGCATTTCCATTTAAGTTGTTTGTTTGTCCCATCATTCCCATGCATTCATTTTTCCAAAACTATAAACGATATTAAAATTGTATCTTGGGTGCTATTATAACTGCCATGTTATTTTATGAGTTTTCCATTTTCACATAAGACCTTCAATAAATTGAAGCACATCTCAATATAGTATTTAGGATCAAACTTTGATGGTTTGTGAAAATTGTGGAGCCTTTTTCGATGATTTTCTATTTTTCTATTTGGCCAATTGTGTTAGAATACTAAAACTAGAAGTTGTTATATGGTTTCTAGATAGTTAGCTTAGGATTGAATTTTTTCAATAAAATTACTTAAGATGGTAGTTATCTTGTTCAACATAAAACTTATTCATATGGTTTTGATGTACAGGGCGATGTTTTGTACCTATTCCTTGTGACAAAGAATGTTATCACAATGTTATGATACATTGGTTTGGAGAAAAACATTAATCAAGAGCCACCTGGCAACATTTAGGCATTACTTTAGATGAAGAGTTTAATCTTTCTTATCCTTGTGTTTTTCACTATGATCAGTAGGTGAGGAAATATATTTATTATTAATGTGATTTCGTAAAAATATGTTTGGAAGTGAAGGATGTTTCAATGGGATTCTTGTTTAATTAGAACTAAAAGTTGACTTCTTGAAATCTAGGTAACTTCTATACAATTATGATCTCACTTTATGTATAAGATTCTTATTAATACATGCATTTCTTACAACCTTTGTCTAGATTTTCTTTTCTATGATATTGATATTTACACTCTCAATGAGATAGTACCCAAATGTGTAGGACATGTACTCTCCTTAGGGTATGTATAGGTCAGCTAATGGGGTTTTACCATTCACCCTCCCCATTGTGATCATGGCAAAGTCCTAGGTCATGGTGATTGCAATATAGAGTTCTCAAAGTGGTTGGTGTGAACCTCATAAGCCATGATGAGAACATGGGTGCATAATAAACACATAATTATGTTTAAGCGCTAAGTCTCACAAACTCCAAATCAAAATCAATTTTTACTTCTCAAACTTCATCTTGTCAAATATAAATGAGACAATTTATTTAGTAAATGGTTTTGTGAAAATTTTGAGTGACATTACGATTAATTGGTAAACTTTTATAGTAGAAAATTGTGATGCGGTGAAAGAACAAATGCATTCCTTGGGATTTTCGTTAATGCATCTTTTCTTTGTAAAGAAGGTTTTTAATATTGAAAGAATGTTTCTGGAACCTAGAAAGATCAACATTAATTTTTTTCTTGTTTGAAATTTGTTAGTTTGAAATCATTTGCATTTATCCCTTTATCATCCTCTTCAGGGTACAATTTAAAATAACAACACTTTTTAGTAACAACAACTTGATGATGTTTAGGAGCACTAGTATGAAAAAAATGGTAATAAGGGTGGCATTTTTCTTGTGTAAATGTTGAGATTTGTTTTTTATTTCTGCCTAATTTTGTGCTTATGCAAATAAATCAGGTTTCTTTATTTTCATTCCTTTTTCTCATTATGTCATCATTGTCATCTATTTAAATTTTATAGATACTTTTTTGCACACTTTCCTCTTATATTGTTGTTTTGCATATGCAGATATACATGATTCCTAAGAGTAACTAGGAAGGGGATCTTCATCTTTACCGGGAATTGAATTTTCCTCTTGAGTGGAGAATGGAGAAGGTGCTTCTTAAGAAGTTGCTTGTAGATAATTTCTTGATCCACTATAATGAAAATTATTGGCTTTTTGGATTAGATGTTAGTTGGCTTGGTGCAATAAAAAATGGAGAGCTGGAAATCTGATATGTTAATTCACCACTTAGCCCTTAAAACATGTATTAACTTAATTTACATGATTATGTCTAAGATTTTTCCTGAAGGTTGAGTACTAAGTTCCTAATGTGTTCTTTTCTATGGTGGGATTTTATTTTCTTTCTTGATACAGGTCATCTAGCCACATGGTGGCCACTATTTCCCAACTAAAGAAAATTTGTTTGAGTTTCTAGTAAGGAGTCCTATGGTTTTTAATGTTGTGATTATTTCACCTCATGGTTATTTTGGGCAAGAAAATGTTTTAGGAATGCTAGAAAAGATAACGGTGGACAGGTAAACAATTCTTTTATAATTGCAATGTCCATTCCATGATATCCTCTCTTTATTGTTTGATTGTATTTTGAATGTTTCTTTTGATTTTATTTTGTCTTTTAACTATGAAATTAAAAATACTTGGTGTCATGTCCATTTAAACAATAACCAAAGCTTGAAGATGAAATTAGTATTACACTTAATTGATTGAAATTATTTTAGTTTTTTTGTGTTAAAATATTTTCATGACTATTAGAAAGGTTTAATTTCATGTTGTTATTTGAACAAAGATTGTTTATATACTTGACCAAGTTCATATGTTAGATAATGAAGTGTTTTTGCGAATAAAATGAAAAGGATTAGACATCACACCTCATATTATTTTTTTCATAAGTTATCTACAGCCTGAGCTTTTTAGCATGTAACTTAGTTGACATGATTGTGCCTAAGATTTCCCTGAAGGTTGAATATTAAGTTACTAAGGTGTTCTTTTCTATGCTGATGTTTTATTTGTTATGTTTATATAGGTCATTTGGCCACATAGTGCCCATTATCGCCCAACTTAAGAAAACTTATTCGGGTTTCTTGCTTTTATGGGGAAAAATGGCTTTGACATTGCTGATGTTGAGGTATATGTTGTATAAATCCTTTATCTTCTACTTTAGTTTATATTCTAGTGTTCATCATCTTTCATGTCTTATAATTTACATTGTATCTTATTTTCTTTTCAGAAAAGGAACTCAATATTGATGGTAAGAAGCAAGAATTGAAGAAAGAGGAGAACAATAACAATGGAGCGACAAATGCAAAAGGAGAGAGAGAAGATAATCATTCTAGTGATACCCTTAGAGACAATATCCTGCATAAGACACACACATTGGTCAAGTATTTAGAGTTGGTGAGTTCACCTATAATGCCTTGGCAACACAATGATAATGTTGTGAAGTGATGAAACAATATTTCATGTGTAAATTGTAGTCCAACTAATATTAAGTTGGAAACTCATATTGTACTATTTAACATTTCATATAATATAATTTTTGTGGTTGAAATTATTTAGAGTTGCACTTGATATTATTTAGTATTGTAATTAACATATGTAACTTTGTACGAAATTGTATGACATTTTTTTAATTTAGTCGCCGAGTCACATTAATTAATTTATGTTCATTAATAATAAATACATAAATCAATCTAAAACTACTAAACTAGTAGTTTCTATTGATTAATGGCAAACACAAGTAAAATGAATATATGACTAAATTAGTCATTTACAATGATTATTAATAAAATTAAATGAAATGAATATAAACTACTAAATTAGTGGTTTATATAATGAATATGAAACTACCAAGAAAAGATAAATGACTACTGCAAATGATAAAATTGTTATTACAAATGATGAATATATTTTGCATATATACGACTATTAGCAGCTAATTTACAGTATCTTGACAATGAACAAAACGTGTTGGTTCGAAACAAGTCAACAAATGAATTTTGATGTGATTATCGCTGAAAACCTGTCTCAAATATTAGTAACTAGTTTACAGTATCTTATAACACGACAAAAATTTCGTCATATTTGTTTGGTCATTAATTGGTTTCAAGTGATGACTAGATTTTTCATATATATGACTATTTGTAGCTAATTTACAGTACCTTATAACATGACCGAAATTTTGTCATATTTCTTTGGTCATTAATTAGTTTCAAGCAATGACTAAATTTTTCATATATATGACTATTAGTAGCTAATTTACAATATCTTATAGCTCAACCAACATTTTGGTCATTAATTGGTTTTCTAGGGTTATCATGTAGTAATATATTTTGTTGTATATGTGGTCACTAACTGTGGCGATCAATGACTAAATTAATGACCAAATTAATGACTAAAGATACCACTAGACGATAAAATTGAGACCACCAATTAATTACTAAGCTAAAAACGACTAAAAGTTGGTCGCGCTATAAGATACTATAAATTAGCTACTATTAGTCATCGACTGAAAAATATTCATTTATATGAAATTTTTAGTTATTGTTTTAGTAACTAATTAGTCATTTTGTATAGTGACACAAGCCAAATATCTACGACATATATCTCACATTATCCAATCCCTTTATTCAATGGATCAACATAGCATTGAAATATATGAATGCAAACATAACATAACACATATAGGAAAATTATATACTCTTTTTATTAATATGAAAGGGAGAAATTTTAAAACCAAGAGTGGAAGTTGATCTTGTAGATATCAAGTGCACTTGTCCTTCCTTACCGTAATACACACCTCAAGGTCACCCTAATAGATGGGAATGATAACTCTCTGATGCCAAAAACAACAACATAAGGGTATGATTAGTCTCCAAAAGCCAACCTCTAGCTTGTGGATGGGAGTAAATATATAGGAGAGGATGGTAGCTTAGGAATTCTTATCCATTTACTAATCTAGGATTGAGATCCACTCTTGATGAGAGGATGAGCTCAAGGGATAAGAGGTGAAATGTCCAAGGTAGAATAAGATAGAATTTAAATTTATTATCCATGGTAAATGGCTGTAACAACTCCTAGAAGCTTTTGGAAGAGGAAGCTTCAGAATTATTTCTATTTTTCCTGAATTTCTAAAATGAGTGCACCCGTAACAAGGGAAAACCTATTTTTTATTACAGTAGGTGCAGAATTGAGCAACCTATTGATGAATGGAGGTCCCTAAATGGCCAGGGTGCATTGGGCCTCAAAAGCACTGAACTGAAGCAGTCAAAGTCAAAAATTTATGGATTTGGGAGATTCATGCTTAGGGCTTTATGTAGGGATGATGGAAAGTTGTTTATGGATGTCGAGATTGTTCCAGTTTGTAGGCCTGTTGACCAGATGTAACAAAATGGCCTATAACACTCATATGAAAACATGGAACAAAAATAAATAGTAGGATAAGTGTGGCCTTGTGTTGTGCACACTAGAAGAAAAAAATATTTGGTACATAGACAGTGGATACTCTCATCACATGTATACATATATGATAATATTTATCTCTCTCAAGAAAGATAATGGTGGTGAAATTATTCTTGGTAACCGTGCACCATTGAAGGTGTTAGGAAAGAGTAGAGATGGTCTTGATGTTAAAAATACATAAGAAACTAATGCATTATTGGTTGAAGGGATAAAGTAGAACATCCTAAGCATGGGTCAAATGAATGATAGAGGACATGTAGTTATATTTACCACAAGAGGATGAAAAATTATAAAAGAAGACACTGGAAAGGTTATATTAAAAGGGATAAAAATGTCAAACAATATTTATGTGCTGAAGAAAAATACAAGCAAAAATAAGAGATTGAAGTCAATCTCCTCCTCTTCAAATTTAGAGTAAGGGATGACAATTTCCACTAAAGTATATTGGACCTAAAGCATACTTGTAAAAGGACTACAAAAGTGATGAGAGGTGTATAGCCTTAGGGGGATCATATGGAAGTAGTTGGTAGCATGAAGAATGATGATCATAGTTGTACCAACAGTATTTTGTAGTGATTTAGAGCCTATTCACTCATTTAAGTCTACAAGATCAGTTTGTCTATTGGAGATAAATCATCTTATGGGGAGCCTTGCATGCTATCTTATCACCACTTGGTATGAGTTACTTGATATTCATTAAATAGAGAGTATTGGTTCAATCATATGTATGTTACTCTTGCCATGTTGGTTTCATATGTTCACTACATGCATTGTAGTAGATCATCTTATTGCAGTGATGTAGAGCACATGTGTGTGCATTATTATAGCCCTGTGACACATTCTTCTCACTATTGGGTCTGTTAGTTGGAAGGTCTTGGTATCTATAATAAATTCATGTCTCAGTCACATGTGGAGTCATGGATTCCATGTTGTAATTGTGGTGGAGAGAGTCATGATGATAGGATTTCTTACAAAAAGTTATATATTAGTCATATGTGCTTACTATAGCCATAAACCTCATTATGCATCTTTGGTCATGGGTCATCATGTAGTCATTATTCCATTGCATGAGTATCATAGGATGTAGGCATCCATGTCAAAGAGTCAAACCATTTTTTACTAGTAAAGCACCGTGAGTGCAGTGATCTAACAATCATATACTTTTATTGGATAATTTATAACAGTTGGTATCTGCAGCACCTTGGCAATGTTTTCCACTCCATTACATGTTCAAAGGGGAGCTCATTGCATGAGTATTTGATTTCAACAAAGTATATTCTATATGATAGCTTGGTGTGACCCTTTGCTATTGACATCAAAAGGGGAGAGTGACACAACAACTCGTAGAAAATGGAGAAGTGATTAGTGAGTATGCAAAGAAGAAGATGAGTTGGGTGTTTGTGGCTCTTAGTTGACATCAACAGCAAAGGGGGTAATTTTGGCAGCATGATACTTTTCAGGTTGGCATTGATGTTAATAAGTCACTATGATTGTGCATGAAGATAATGTTGAAAGGGAGCTTGTAATGATGATTTGATGCTTCATAGGAGTTGTAGGAGGTTCTAGTGGTGCCTCAAAAGGTAATGTATTATGATGATGTCTTCATGGTTACATAGGAACTACAAGAGGTTGAACAGACTTTGGAGGTACCTAGAAAGGTATGTAGCAGTCTAGAAACGTTTTTGGCAGAGGATCTAATATTTTATTTAAGTTTGACTAGATCTTCTAAAAGATAGTTATGCATAGTGTGACATTACTATATCTTCTCTAGTTTTCTATGAGACAATTATGCACTGTGCAACATTATTATACCTTTGTGTCAAATGTGGTTGGGAATCGTAATCTTCACATGCATGCTCATGATATTCTAAATTAACTTTGAAACATAGATTTGAAATCTGATCAAAATGGAAATATGCATCACCTCGTAGTTTTGATATGGGAGGAAGCATAAAATTTTCTACATGTTTCTTCTTAGATGCATGTAATGGAATTTCATCAATGTAGACACTACTCTCAATGAAGAAATTTTTTGTTGAAAGATATAGCAACCTTTATCCCTTTACAACATCTAGATATCCAACAAAGATGAACACTTTTCTTTGAGGCTCCAAAGCATTCCTCTTTTATGAAGGAATGTGGGCCCATGCATAAGATCTGAAAATGTGGAAATGTGTAACTTCTAGTTGAATGCTACTCCATGCCTCAAAAGGTGATTTTTCTGTAACATATGTGTGAGGAGATATATTTTGTATGTATAAAGAAAGGTTGATTTCCTTTTCCCACAATTTGGAAGGAAGGGCCCTTGCATGCAACGCACAATTGGCCATCTCTTTCAAGAAGATATTTTTCCTCTCAGTTACCCCATTATGTTGTGTAGTGTAAGGAACTATGTGCTGCAATTGTATTCCTAGTTCATCACAAAATGTTTGGACATCCTTGTTGAAATTCTGCCCCCATTATTTTTATAAAGTATCTTCATCATCTTTCTAGACTACTTTTCTGCATGTGCTTTCAAAATCTTCATATGCTTAAACACATCAAATTTGAGTTTCAGAAAGTACAAACATGATTATCTCATGCAATCATCTATGAATGTGTGTCTATATCTAGCTTTTGCTATGGAAGGATATGGAAATGGCCCCATAAGTTCACTGTGGACAAGCTCCAGGGGAGAGGATGCCCTCCATGCATGCCCCTTCCCAAAAATTTATTATGGATTCTTTCCAAGAGCACATCCTTCAGAAGCTCCATTATAAAATTCTAGGGAATACAAGCCTTTCACCATCCATGTTTGCTAAGTTGTATGTATTTGAAATTTAATTTTCCAAACCTTTCATTCCAAATCCTACTTTCATAATTTTATTGCATCAATAGTAAAGTGGATTCTGATTGAGGAACAAAATAAAACTAAAAAAAGGTGTACAAATGATATTGATGATTTACATTACCAAATGAAATTATGGAGTTATCATGCATGTCATATATTCTCACTGAATGGGGTGAATTCAACTCTCCTTCTGTTGTGAGTAAGTTTCATTTGATACATAGAGAGAAGCTTTACTGAAAGTTGGGGAAAAAATTCTCAAAACTTCCATCTCCAAGATCTACCCTGCCTTTTCCAGTTTTGTCTATTGGAGAATCATCAACCCTAAGAATAAGATTACCAACGTATGGTTTTGAAGATGAGAGAGCATATTTTGTGGTTACCATGTGATGTGAAGAAGACAAAATCTTGATCCTTGCTTTAAGAGAAGAATGAATAGAAATTAATGCATGTGTGTTCCCTCTTGTTTCAAGTGCTCTTTTTCCCTACTTATTATTATAACTCGTTGCAATATATTCACCAATATTGTTCGACTTAAGAATTTTCACATTAAGATAAATTGTGTTTTTCATGCATGATGATTCTATATGGTAACCATGGTTGCAATAACTGCAATTTGATTGCCCCTTCTTTCCCTTGTTTTCCTTTGAGTTAGCAGATTCATTTGCAGGTTTGGGATTTCCTCCCTTTCTTGGATTTGGTTATTTTTCATTGCCTTTTCCTTTGGATTGTTGATTGAATTTCAAGTTGGTATTTCCCCTTTCATGCATAGTGATTATATAGGATTTGGAAGTGTTCAATATACCTATATTTTATGAGCTTATCCTCCTCATATATGAGGGTCTCAATCAAAGCATCAAGCTTAGACATCTTCTAGGTCACACTTATTGCAATATTGACTGTGTGAAATGTGGAGAGACATATATCATCCTATGGACCCAATTTTGACAATATGGAAATATTTAATTGCCTTTCTTGCTTGGATTTTTCAATTCTCCATTTTTCCAACTGGAGTACCAAGGCTTTAATCCTTGTGAAGAAACCTTGAATGTCTTTGAAGCTTCTTGGATCTAATTAGTTTATTTAATTTTCAAGGATGTTTTGAACCACAAGTTTTGTTTCAAATAAAGAAAATGATTTGTCAGGTAGTATTTGAATAAATATAGCAAATAAAAATAATAATAAATTCATACATTGAAACTTGAATTAAAACTTGAATTGGGTGGAAAAGGCTTTAAGGATAACTTTATTGATCAATGTTTAATGAAACAAATATTTATAATACAATGAATAAATCACCCATATGTCTTCAACTTGACACCTCATAAAAGAGATAAACAAGGAAGAGAGAAAATAAGATCTAGGCTCTAGAAAACACAATCTAGGATCTAGAAACTTTAGAGCATACTTAAGATAAAACTATATCCCAAGATGTAAAAAAAATAATATGGTATACTTAGGAATTTATGATTATAACATGATAAAGAGGTTAACATTCCCCCATCAATTATAATTCTGAGCAATAATACCATAAATGCAATGAAAATAGAACCTCGGCGTTGGAGAACTCAGATTCAATGACATAGGATCCCTCTCTTTTTAAATGCATGAAAAAACGAAGTGAGCATGATTGAATCTCAACCGTTTCAGAGCAATATTCTAGGAATTCTTCTTGTTTACATCAAATCCTTAGATCTTCCATTCAAATTACCAGAAATCTCATAGCTCAAACCCTACTTAGCTTTCCTGATAGAAATACTAATGCATTGCCTATTCAAAATCTCTTAGAATCTCTTTAGGAATGGGAAGTTGAACCACCAGTTATAGAGTTTCCAATAGTAAAGGTCTGCATTTTTGTGGATGGTTATTCTAGAAACTACAGGGAAAAATATGTGCATACAAAATATTTATAATGTTTAATTGATCTCACCTCTTTGTTTGCAGTGGCAGATTTTGTTTGTTAAAATTGGAAACCAAGTCAAAACTTCATTTGGGCCATCTTATTCATGGATGATAATATTTTTATTAGATTCCTCTCGTCGAAAGGTGTAGGATTGATATAAAGCTCATCCAATTTCGATAAGTATTCATGGATATATGACTTTATTTTGATTATGGAATTATTATCAAGCCGACCGACAACTCATGTAGGGTCAGAAGCCCAATAGTCGCATCTATTCAAACACCAAAATTGTGTATAAATATAAGAGGACTTTTCCTCATTTTCACTCACTCTTCTGATCACATCTCTCTCTCTCTACTGCGCAGAAATGATTCTCTTCTCTACTGCGCAGAAATGGGTCTCTCTCTCACATGTGAAGCCAGAAGCTATTGAACCTGAAGCTGCAACTGCAGATCCAAAGATTGAACTACGTGGCCTAGAAGATCTCCTCATCTGAACTTCATTGTAGGTTCATCTAAACCTCCTCTGGAAGCCACAAATTTTGGTGGTGGAATGAATTCAATCTGATGAACGGTTTGCAAGATATCGACTGCCCTAGTTTGAAGCCCAAAACTGCTGAAATTGAATCTGCAACTGTAGAAGTAAAGATTGGCCTATGTTGCCCAGAAGATCTCCTCATCTAAACTACATGGTAGGTTCATCTGAACCTCCTCTGAAAGCCGCAACTTTTGGTGATGGAATGAAGTCAATCCGACGAACGGTTTGCAAGATATCTATTGCCCTAGTTTGAAGACGGAAACTGCTGAAACTGAAGCTGCAACTGTAGAAGTAAAAATTGATCTACGTGGCCTAGAAGATCTCCTCATCTGAACTGCGTTGTAGCATCATCTAAACCTCCTCTAGAAGCTGTAACTTTTGGTGGTTAAATGAAGTCAATCCGATGAACGGTTTGCAAGATATCGACTGCCCTAGTTTGAAGCCCAAAACTGTTGAAATTGAAGTTGCAACTGTAGAAGTAAAGATTGGCCTATGTTGCCTAGAAGATCTCCTCATATGAACTACATGGTAGGCTCATCTGAACCTCCTCTGAAAGCCACAACTTTTGGTGATGGAATGAAGTCAATCTGACGAACAATTTGCAAGATATCGATTGCCCTAGTTTGAAGACGGAAACTGCTGAAACTGAAGTTGCAACTGTAGAAGTAAAAATTGATCTGCATGGCCTCCTCATCTGAACTGCGTTGTAGGATCATCTAAACCTCCTCTAGAAGCTGTAACTTTTGGTGGTGGAATGAATTAAATCCGACGGTCAGTTTGTGAGATATCATCTGCCCTAGTTTGATAAAGAAGGAGCTAATGCTGATGTTGTTGATCTAGTGTTTGCTACTGTTTATATGAATCAGATTTATTGTATTATTTCTCTCTATTGAATTATTGAAGATAAAATAATATTTGATCAAAGGGTTTCCCCACATGTTGTGGGGTTTGTTCCTGGCTAGCCGCCACATCTTATGTTTCTTGTCTTGGCTTGTTTTCTGTCGATCATTTAATGTTCTATCTGCACTTTACTTTATGTACATGTGATTGCTAATCTGTGGAATATAATAAGAAAAAGAATTAAAATATTATAAGCATAGAACATACCATAACTTAACATGGTTTCAAAGCTGAGGTGAAGACAAAGCCCAAGCAAGAGCAAGAGCAATCACCGAAGAGAAGACTAGCGAGGCTATCCTAAAAGAACTATGGGGTCCTCAACACTCTACTGAAGGCAAGCTTCATAAGAAAGATGACTAGCACGCATGGAAGATGTCTATCAATCTAACTCTAGAAGATCCAGGAGTGTTGGACCATGTAAGAGGCAATATTGTTGAGCCTCCATCAAATGCATCAGCTGCGGCATGGAACAAATGGAAAACCGAAGAAGCCAAAATAGAAGATCATCTAGGACTCTATCAACTAGCACTTGGTGGCCTACATCTCTGAACTGGACACCTCCAAGGAAATCTACAATAGACTGGGAAATGGCACTCACGACTCTTGGAGGATTACCATCTGAATGGTACGTTTTCAGTACTACTCTTCTGAACTATAATGTAATTCCTAGTTTCGAGGAATTAATGGCTAGATGCATTCAAGAAGAAACAAGGGAAGAAGAGCAAGAAATGCCCATGCCTAAAGGTCCTCCTCCTGCCTTTTCTTCTCATGCTAAGAAAAGAAATAATTCTGGGACTAAATCAAAAGGAAAGGGAGTGCCCTGATAGAAAGGACTCACACGAGGACAATGATCAAAATCCCTCTGATGGCAATCAAAGGAATGACAAATTCAATAGAAAAGGTAAGAGGAGAGCTAGGAATCAAGGAAGAGGACAAGCATTCAAGAAGGCTAGAAATTCTAGGGTGTACTAAATTCACCTGACCTTCAAAAGAACCTGGTGTCCATCTCAGCAATGGAAAACAAAGGCTACAAGGTAACCTTCATCGATGGCAAGGTATGTATATGGAAAAATAATGTTAAAGATGCCTTTACTCTTGGTTTTTGTGTTGATTCATTATATCGAGTCAATGGAAGTCCGCTAAGTGTCATGTCTTATGACACATCTCTTCAGTCTGAACTTTGGCATCGAAAGTTTGCCCCCCTTCATTATAAAGCTATACTCAGTGTAAGACAAATGGTGACAGGGATGCCCAAATTCCGATTAGAGAAAGAAGGTGTATGTCTAGGATGTGCCGAAGGAAAGCTCAAAATGGGACCATTCCCCTCAAGCCAAAGAAAGACCTCCGATATATTATAGTTGGTTCACTCAGGCATACCTGAGGTTGGCATTAAGAGGGAGACTACTACACCACATACTCCTGAGCAGAATGGTGTGGCGGGAAGGAAGAACCGCACGATTGTGGAAGTTGTCCAGGCCATGCTACATGATCAAAGACTTTCGAAGTTTCTATGGGCTGAAACTACAAACACTACTGTATATGTACAAAATTGATGCCCTTGTCAAGCATTGGGTTCCAAGATTCTTGAAGAAAAATTCACCGGTAAGAAACCTAATGTTTCTGATTTTAGAATTTTTGGAAGCCCTGTATATTTTCATGTGCTGAAAGAGAAAAGAAATAAATTGGGTGCATTTGAAAAGAAGGGAATTTTCATGGGCTATGGTGAAAATACTAAAGGCTATAGAATCTATGTAGCCAGTCAATGGGAAGTCGTAATTAGTCATGATGTCACCTTTGACAAAGATATGGCTCTCGGCAAGGTGAACAATCTTTCGACTTTGAGGAGCTCTCAAGAAGCCGACACCAGGGAATCGAAAGAAAAGGATGATGAATCAATGCCTGATGTAGAAGAACCCATGGATCCAATTGATCCTCCTCCCCATGAGCCTTTCTCTTCTAGGAAGAGGCCTTCATGGCTTGGGGGCTACTTTATGATGCTGAAGGACATGCTGCACCCCGAGGAACCTTTTGTGAAAGTAAGAAACCTAATAGGTATCAAGGATACCTGACCATCATGAGCACGATCATACAAAATAAGCCTTCATCATTCTCAGGCACCGTCAAGCATCAAGTATGGAAGGATTCTATGACCGAAGAATATGAGTCTATTATGGAGAATGATGTCTGGGAAGTAGTTCCCAAACCTCGAACAAGACAATTGTTACTTCAAAATGGATTTACAAGATAAAGCATGCAACAAATGGAAGTATGGAAAAGTATAAGGCTCGTTTTGTTGCTCATGGTTTCTCCCAGAAGGAAGGTATAGACTATGATGTGATATTTGCACATGTTGCCAGATATACGACCATCCGCTCGATCATAGCCCTTCCCGCTTCACAAGGATGGAACCTACATCAGGTGGATGTCAAGACCACATTCTTGCATGGTTCGATCAAAGAAGAGGTCTATATGGAGCAACCCAAAGGATTTGAGATTTATGATCGAAAATCTCATGTATGCAGGTTGAAGAAGGCTCTTTATGGGTTGAAGCAAGCACCCCGAGCATGGTATGATAGGATCGATAACTACTTGATGAAGCTAGGATTCAATAAGAGTGAAGCTGATCCTAACCTTTACTTTAAGGTTGAAGATGACAAGCCTCTCATACTAGTGTTGTATGTGGATGACCTCTTTCTAACAGGTGCAGACCCTCTCATTCAAAAATGTAAGAGGGAGTTGGCTTCTGAATTTGAAATGAAGGACCAAGGACTTGAAGTATGGCAGAAGCCAAGGGCAATTTTCCTATCTTAAGGAAAATATGTTGTAAAGATATTGGAAAGATTTGGTATGATGCACTGCAAGCCTATGACTACCTTAAGGATCTTAACTTTCAGAAGTTATATGGTAGTGATGTCAGACCAGATTTGGGAAATGCCTCTGAGTTTTAAAAACTCATTTGCATTGATGTTCTTGGTGAACCTCCGTCCGAACATATGTTTTACATTTAGAATTGTGAGCTCATATTTGGTTGAGCTTCACTAGATTGGTGCCAAGAATCTTCTGAGATTTCTTCAGGACACAATCTCTCATGGATTGAGATACACTACCGGAAATAGGAAACTGCATGATGATTCAAATGCTGCTTAGGCAAGTAGTGTGGAGGATCACTGGAGCACTTTTAATGTTGTTTCTCATTAGATTATGCTTCGATATAATGGATGAGCAGGAAGCAGAAGTCTTTTGCCATAAGCACCGTCGAGACCGGATACATATCTACGAGTATGAACTCGTATGAAGCTGCTTGGTTGGGGAAGCTCTTTAGTGAGTTGTTTGAACACATACCATTGTGATTCTCTATAACAACCAGAGGTGGGATTCGATTATTTAGGAATCTCGTATTCGTCCATTGCTCCAGCAGATAGACATCATCTGGGATATCGTAAGTCGATGAGCAAGGAGGCTCCATCACATTAAGATGATGTACAGGTCGATACACCTTGTCAAAGCCCCAAGAAAAGATCTAATCTGTGATTTTCCCAAACGACTTGGAGTCATCAAGAAACCCTTGTACAAGGGTCCTGCATGTTGCATACATTGAGCTCTGGGAGCTCTGAGAGCTTTCGGTTCTTACTAGAGCAACATACGACCACAAGGTGACTCACCCTCCCCTAGTGATCTGCACTGGAACAAGATGACTCGCTCTCTTATGGGACAAGATGATTCACTCTATTGTGGAATAGAATGATTCACTCTCCTGTGTAGCAGGATTGATGTGTTCTCCTGTGAGGCCTGGATTGATGTGTTCTCCATGGCGGCCTAGATTGATGTGTTCTCCATGGTGATTCTAGCAGGATTGATGTGTTCTCCTGTGAGGACAAGATTTATTAGTTCTCCTGTCGAGGTGTCCTACCCATGCAGTCTGGGACTCATGGGAAGTACCTCCCATCTGATCAATGAGTAGGGAAATGAAGTTAGGGACCATAGTAGTACCGATGGATGCATCATTGTATCTACCATACTCCCTACGCTAGGATGACCTCCATTGATCTAGGATCAATGATACTGGTCCAGGACCAGTGGTAGGAATTGTACCATACTATGATGCTGACTTCACGTCGATTGAGACTTGTCTGGGACCAATGGTACATACTCCGAGACTGACTTCGTGTCAGTGTAGTACTGGTCTGGGACCAGTGAGAGTGGTACATACTATGACACTGACTTTGGGTCAGTTGAGACTGGTCTAGGACGAGTGGTACACTCTCTAAAACTACAATACTAGTCTGGGACCAGTGGTAGGAGTGGTACTTACTATGAAGCTAACTTCAGGTCGGTTGAGACTGGTCTGGGACCAGTGGTATGCATCTAAGACTTACTTTGAGTCAGTGGAGGATGATACTGATCTAGGACCAGTGGAGTTGTACTCACTATGACGCTGACTTCGAGTTGTTCGAGACCGGTCTGGGACTAGTGGTACATACTCTGAGACTGACTTTGAGTCAGTATGATACATCCTCGATCATTTCTTCTTCTTCATAATTCAGAAAAAAGCGGAGCAGAACAAAATAATGCAAGAGCAGAGTAGAACAGAGCAAAACAGTACCGATCAGTACAGGGCAGAACAAGACAAAGTAAAATAGGCAAAATAGAGCAGAGCGGGGCAAGGGATAGGCTGTATAGGGCAGTGCATTTGATGTATGAATAGTAATGACCGATAGATAGATTGTAGATGAAGTTTTCCCTAGTTGAGAGGGAGCGTTAAAATTGGAAACCAGGGAAAACATTCATCTGGGTCAGCTTATTCATGGCTGATAATATTTTTTTTAGATTCCTCTCATCGAGAGGTGTAGGATTGATATAAATATCATCTGATTTCGATAAGTATTCATGGAGATATGAATTTATTTTGATTATGGAATTATTATCAAGCCAACCTACAACTCATGTAGGCTCAGAAGCCCAACAGTCACATCTATTCAAACACTAACGTTGTGTATAAATATAAGAGGAATTTTCCTCATTTGCACTCACTCTTCTGATGACATCTCTCTCTCTCTACTACGCATAAATGAGTCTCTTCTCTACTACGCAGAAATGGGTCTCTCTCTCACACATGTGAAGCCGGAAGCTGTTGGACCTGAAGCTGCAACTGCAGATCCAAAGATTGACCTACGTGGCCTAGAAGATCTCCTCATATAAACTGTGTTGTAGGTTCATCTAAACCTCCTCTGGAAGCCGCAAATTTTGGTGGTGGAATGAAGTCAATCCAATGAACGGTTTGCAAGATATCGACTACCCTAGTTTGAACCCAAAAACTGCTAAAACTGAAGCTGCAACTGCAGAAGTAAATATTGGCTTGCGTGGCCTAGAATATCTCCTCATCTGAACTGCATTGTAGTTTCATCTAAACCTCCTCTGAAAGCGACAACTTTTGGTGGTGGAATGAAGTCAATCCGACGAACGGTTTGCAAGATATCGACTGCCCTAGTTTGAAGCCGGAAACTGCTGAAACTGAAGCTGCAACTATAGAAGTAAAGATTAACCTACGTGGCCTATAATATCTCTTCATATGAACTACATTGTAGGTTTAGATCTTTTGGTGGTTGAATGAAGTCAATCTGACGGTCGATTTGTGAGATATCGTTTGCCCTAGTTTGATAAAGAATCCGCTAATGTTGATGCTGCTGATCTAGGGTTTACTACTATTGATATGAATTAGATTTGTTGTATTATTTCTCTCTGCTGAATTATTGAAGATAAAATAAGATTTGATCAAAGGGTTTCCCCATACATTGTGGGGTTTGTCCCTGGCTAGCCGCCATGTCTTGTGTCTCTTGTCTTGGCTTGTTTCTGTTGATCATTTAATGCTCTATCTGCACTTTACTTTATGTACATGTGATTGCTAATCTATGGAATATAATAAAAAAAAAGTAAAGTGTTATAAGCATAGAACATACCATAACTTAACATTGTTTTTTGAAATAATTGTAGTGATTGATGTTTCTACCTCAGTGGGTTGACTTCATTCAAACTGATCTGCTCATTCACTTTTTGAATCAAAACATTGAATCAATTCGAAGGATGTTGTAATGGCTTCCTGACAAAATTCCCATTTCTTCTGAAAACAGATTCAGGGTCCACTATTGATTTAAATAAAAAATCATGAACACTTGGAATCAAATTACCAAAGACATAATGTATGATTGTTCAAAATCCCTATACAACAAGCACAAACAAATATCTATGCTCTGAAATTGATCTAAAAATTGATGAGATGCAACAAACTCAACATTGTAACAATGAGACATGGCTGGAATATGAAACATGGCCCTTAGCTAAAATTAAGTCGACCGAGGATGCAAAAATATAAGACAAGAAAAAAAGGAGAGGTAAATTATTTAATCTCTTTTACTAGCACAATATTTGATCAATTCCTTCAATTGATTCAAAGAAATATAGAAAAATAAAATAATAGAAGAGATTCGATAGTCTATGCACAATCCTTGATGCCTCGTCCTCCTCCCATGAATGTTCTAGACTGATTCACTAAATCATAATTCTAGCAGCCACAAGCTGTTGAATTCACTCGTACACTGTCAAGCTATGCTCATAAATATTCCACGAAAAATTAACACACATCCGTCTACACATTAGATCTCATCTGATAGCAATGATTTATGCATTCATACTTTCACTCTTCACTACCAATGAACTGAATTCACCCTTGACCAATGCCTCTTTGGGCTCTTCCTTTGTGATTGGGGTTCGATCTGAGAATGCTGCAACTCACCTCTTCAATCGAGCATCAACACTTTCCAGGGAAAACTGCCATGTGCTACTAGAGCCAAAGAACTGTACCCTCTGATACCAATTGAAGAAATACTGCAAATAAACAAAATAAGAAATTCAGACAATGAAACTTGCAACTCGGGGAAAAGGCTTTAATCCTAATTGTATTTATCAATGGCGGAAAAGGATTTAATCCTAATTGTATTTATCAATGTTGAATGATATAAAAATTTATAATGCAATGAATAAACCACCCATATTTTCTCAACTTGACACCTCATAAAAGAGATAAACAAGGAAGAGAGATTAGGATATAGGATATAGAAACTCTAGAACATACTTAGGATAAAACTATATCCCAAGATGTAAAAGAAATAAGGTGGTATACTTAGTACTTTAATATTGTAACATGGTAGAGAGGCTAAAATTGTTTTTTTCTCATTCTTCTAATCATGTAGTTCATATAACTCAATTTTGGGTAGTATTACTTTTCGCCTTTTTCTAAAAAAACCTTATTGATGGGTCAAGGTTAGTTAAGGTGGGTTTTAGGGTCCATATTTTGAATCCAAGCATTGATACCATGTTTAAAGCTTGGAAAACCAAAAAAATATTTCTTCATCTTAAAAGAAAATATGCTTTATACAACTAAATAATTCATCATTTATTATTATTATTATTATTATTATTATTATTATTATTATTATTACATATTTCTCTTTTTTTAATACTTTAAATAAATTAACCATAACAGGAAAAATACATGGTTGGGTTATGTTTTCCTCCCCATTGTGGGGCTTCTCTTGCAACCTCCCACAACCACTCAATATTACCACTTTGAATATGCAACCTTGCTAACTAGAAATAGTTTATGTAAGTTCTCAGATTAGGGAACTTCCACAAGTTCCCTAGCTGTCCATGCCCAAGTCCAAAACTGCATATATATTTTTTCTCTTTTTTTGGAATACTTTAAATAAAATGAAAATAGAAATAACTTGATAATAATAATAAAAATACTTGGTTGGGTTATGATTTCGTCCCCATTACGAGGCTCCTCCTTAGACCTCGAACTGCCACTTGAGTTTACCAAATTCAACATGCCACCCTATTAACTAGAAATTGTTTATCCGAGTTCTAGCCCAAGGAATCCCCATAGGTTCTATAGCCCTCCATTGCCAAGTCCAAACTAAAATTCATAGTGTGTTCAAGTTATATTGGACAAGGGAAAACTCTAGGGCTTAATATTTGCAATTGGGTTAATTTTTCATGCTTAAAAAAAATATTTATTTTCTATTTTTTCAAAAACATAATTGGATACATTTTTATAGTATAAAATTATTTTACCTTAAACATTACTAAAATTAAATAGAGACTATATAAAATCTTTAGAAATTTGAATAATTTTACAAATAAAATATCACTAAACATTTTACAATTTTCATTATAAGGACTAACACATTCACCAAGTTTCTAAACATTAGTGTCAAGCACATCCTTGACATTCAACTCCAAAATCTATTGTGCATTCTCAAGTTTCCTTTCACCCCTCTCTTGGTCATCTCCTCTCTAGAAACCCAACTCTCATCCACTTGTCCCCTAAAAAATAAAATCAACAAGATCACCTCCAAAACCAAAGGCTTCCTCAAGATATATTTGTGTGACCCATACCTTTTTCCACCTACCTCAAATTTTCTCAAACTCCCCACCCCATATCACCATCTTTTCTCACCGACCCCACTCTTAATGCCTCGGGTGGTCAAGTAATTTAAAAAATCATAATTAATTTAAATATTAAATTAATCATATTAAAATCTAAATCATTAATAAATTACTAATCAAGATTAATTGACAATTATTTAATTAACCACTAATCAAATTTAACAACTAATCAAAATATTATATTAATTGATATTTAATTAAGCTAATTCGTTAATCACTATGTTACATTATAATTCAACTATCATAATAAACTATAAAATACTATTGGTTTTCTCTAAATATAAATATATAACTAACATAAACATAGCTAATAAATATATTAATAATTTTAATAAATACCATAGAAATTAAAAACTAGACATTACAAAAAAAACCAATCTACAATCCATATATTTTCTATTTTTATAAATGGAAAAGATTTATAAATTTTAAAGAATGATATGTCAAAAAGCCAGTCAAATCCTCCTCAATAAATAAAAAAGGAAGAACGATAAAAGTGATTTTCCTCACGAAGATTAAAAAAAAAACTTAGAAATAGGGAAATAAAAACATAATATACTCAATACCTCGTAGTTATCCACTAATCCCTAATACCAAGATATTCTTAAAAAAAATAAAATTAAAATAGAGTAAGTCATGAAAATTTTCTTATAATATTGAAGATTAGAATTGGTTGTAAATTAATGAAATTATTTTATGTTTGTATGTTAAAAGTATCAAATTATTTTTTTTCCATTATAGAAATTTAGTGCAAATTTTATTTATATATATAATATTGCTTTAGAATGTTTTTATATAAAACTAGATACTATTGTTTAAATTGACATTTGTGATCGCATGTCTCAAGGGAAATAAGAAGTACTTATAACAAACAATGTGTTAGGTTTAACAAAAAGTAAGTATTTGTTATTGTTGAAATAAAATATTTTATTGAGTTTAAAAGAAATGAGTCAAGAGTTTGAATGAAATGAAAATTATTTTATAAAGTGATTAGAGTCGGATCCTAGGTGCTTGCACCAACTAAGATTGAATGTTTTAGGATGCTTTGAAGACGACCTTCTATGTGTGTGAAACGAGCATCCATACTTACAAAACATGAGTGTTGATGGCATTGGAATCACTAGATTTCATTCATGAAGGAGATAATGTCCATGTTGTCCTCGTGATTTTCCTTGAGGGCCTTGCCGAGGAGTGCCTTCATTTACAAGTGGAGGATAATGACATGAAGATTTGGGCTCCATTGTCTGCTAGTATGCCCAGGGTCAGGAACCCAATTGGCTACTTCGGCTTGGATTTTAGAATCAAAGTAAATGTGGTGGTCATTAGTGGTCGAGACTTTTAGTTGGTGGATTTCCCCTCGAATTTACACAAGAGTGGAAGTGTGGAAAATCGCTACAATGTTTTGAGTCTAGGATTGATCTCACATTTGACTTTGAGGGCCTCCAAGTCTTCAGACTAGCTCTGATACCAACTGTCACAACGCCGGAGATGACGGTAGTCTTTCAACCACTCTTGGTGAGGTGCGGCACCACCGAACACTTTCTTTTCACCAATACTTATGTTCGTGGACTACGCCTAACCACTTATCGTACTTAGTTTGTGTTTTGTAACCAAGTAATTATTAATGTTCATTTATAGCAATTAACACCCATACACATTCATTATGATCAACAATTATACAAGAGAACATAATTGCACAGTATAAAGGGAGGGGCAACTCCCTAAACAATGAGTTTGCCCGAATAATATATTATACAATCTTCAATATTACAAAGCTTCACAAGTATACTTGGAAACACCAAGTTTCATACTTAGCCAAATTTACAACTTCATCACACCTCCGTGTGATAACCAAGATTTCCTTGCCCAAGGCGGGCGGGCGCGCCCTCACATGAGCTGCCTTTCGCACTTCACAACCGAACCTTGTTTTCATGCACGACGGGTAGGTGACTCCACCAAGTCACCAAGACACCCCCTTCACACAACCAGCTTCACCAACATTCCACCTTTGCATTTTCCTTCATACGATGGGCAGGCGCTCACCTGAGCTGCCCAAGAACCCATGCACGCCTTCGCACAACTGGGCACCTAGCGCCTTCACCCGTGCACCGGCGCCTTACACCTTCGTTCAAGACTCGTGCACCTAAACGACCTGCCCAAGACTTGGGTGCATGCAACCTGTGCCTCTCTCCTTCCTGCGGCCTTTATCTTTACACTTCTTGTTTGAAGACTCTCGCTTGAATGCTTGAGCGATGCCTCAAATGCCATCATCCACATGCTAATATATATGCTGTCCATGTCGTCGTGCCACTCCCTTGGCCGACCCTTGTAAATCATCCACCAACGCCTTCGTTCATGTTTGTGGCTGGTCAGCTCGTTGACCAACAGCCCGAAACATAACCTTCTACCGTTAGCTTGTTATGCGGATTGCCTACGCTCATCCATCGTATAAACACATGTGACCGCTCAACACTTTTGCACATAATTTCAAGTGTCGCTCGGTTAGCTCGTGTGCTCTCCTTCGCACTTCGCATCGGTGGACGAGTTATGAACCACAGGTCCTTACATCCTCCTCCACCTGAAATCGTTGTCGTCCTCAACAACATACCATCTTGGTATCCATCCACCAAGATCATCATCAACAACTGTCCCATCCTTGGTCCATGATGGCAACTCCTCCACATACTGCAAACTCCGTCGATGGCGGCCCCCCTCTCAAATAAGTAACTAAAGGCAGTCGAGTGTGCTAACGCACCCTCACCATATGAATAGTGAGTAACTCCGTCCCTCTCCCCTCGGGGATTGGGGTGGGTGATTGAAACTTTAGTTGCTTGACTGATAAGGCCGCCATCACCGGCAGGGTGAGCCTGTCGAACTCTCGACTAAAAGGCCGCCATCGGCTCGGCCCCCTCTCAAATAAGTAACTAAGGCCCGAAATCGTCATTCAATC